>CP129449.1:24360000-24960000 GCA_030445155.1 Quercus variabilis
CCCTCTTCAAGTAAGATACAATGCATGCATGTAGATGGGCTAATTCCTTTAATATCTGCAACTGTCCAACCAATATCCATCTTATGCTCCTCAAGGACCTGCATAAGCTTTTCTTCTTGTGGTGCACTTAGTTTACTACAAATGATCATTGGTAACGTTCCTTCGTCTCCAAGGAACATGTACTTGAGGTTATTGGGGAAAGGCTTCAAATCTGGAATGGGGCTTGCAAAATAAGGGGTAAAGGCCTCTCGTTAGAAACTGATAACGCAATATAAGGAATGTTACCTAACTACTATAACTTCGAAAAATCATTCAATGCTGCAACAGTTTCCTGTAAATCAATACTTAAGGCTAACTCCTCATTCTCTTTCTCAAGATGCTTACTAATGGCAACTTCCATTCCATCTTTTCCATCAAGTTCAAAAGCTTCCTGTGCTAAAGAATCAATCACATTAATAGAATAAATAGGATCATCATCACCAGGATATTTCATGGCTTCATAAATATTAAACTTAAAAATTTCACCATCAAATTCCATGGTAAGTGTGCCACTATGAACATCTATCTTAGTCTTCAATGTCTTTAAGAATGGTCGTCCTAACAAAATAAGAGTAGTTTGATCACCATTCTCCATATCAAGCACATAGAAATCAACAGGGAAAACCAAATTATTAACTTGCACAAGAGCATCCTCAACAACACCCTTAAGATAGGCAATAGATCTATCAGCCAATTGAATCACAACACCAGTTTTATTCAAAGGTCCAAGTATCAAAAAAACATATATAGAATATGGCATGACATTGATAGAAGCTCCCAAATCTAGCATGCCCTTCTCAAGTCTAGTGTTACCTAAAGTACAAGGGATAGTAAACATACCTGGATCTTTGCACTTTGCAGGGAGTTTTCTTTAAATAACTGCTGAAACATTCTCCCCTACTCGCACCTTCTCACATCCTTTAAGTTTCTGTTTCCTCTTAATTGTACACAGTTCTTTCAAGAATTTAGCATAACAAGGTACTTGTTTTATAGCATCTAAAAGTGGAATATTTACCTCGCATCTATGAAAATTCTCATATAAATCTTTATTTTGCTTATCTTTTCTTGATTTTGCTAAAGCCTGAGGAAAATAAGGTATTGGTTTATAATTAGAAAAAGGTAGAGACTTACGCTTAGGTACCTTATCGTCATTAGGAATGTTCTTGTCTGCAACGACGTTTTTCTCCTTTCCTTGCTTCGATGATGCAGGGGCTACCTTTATTGGAATCTTAACCTTTTTACCACTTCTCAAAACCATTGCACTTGCATTTTCTCTTGGATTTACTACTATTTGAGGGGGTAATTTCCCCAAACTTTGCACCTCTAGCCAACTAATTGCAGTTGCCATTTGGCCTGTCTGATTATCCAAACTTTGAATATTGGCCCTCGCCTCTTGTTGAAATTGTTTCGTCTCCTTTTGAAATTGTAAAGTATTAGTGGCACTCGCCATATTTACAATCAAATTTATGGTTTTCCAGGAAAACCACCCGCCACATTCACTTGTTCAATGGGCTTCTCTTTAAGAGTTGGGCACATATCGGTTGGATACCCTACTACAGAACAAATCCCACAAGCCTTCATCATTTGCATATTACCTACATCCATTTGACGAACAAGAGAAGTTAGGCTCACAATTAGTTGTTCAAGGGAGGAGATATTTACCTCATTAACATGCTTTGATGGAGAGTCAAGCCCAATGCCAAATTGTTGAGAATTGGCCGCCATATTTACAATCAAGTTTCTCGTGGCTTTGGGAATTTTATCCACCAAAGCTCCTCCACTAGCAGCATCAATCGTGCTCCTATCAGTGGATAGAAGGTCCTCATAGAAATATTTGATAAGTAGCTGCTCACTAATTTGATGATGGGGGCAGCTTGCACATAATTTTTTGAAACGTTCCCAATATTCATGTAGGGACTCTCCGTTGTGCTGCCTTCCTCTACAAATTTCTTTTCAAATGTTGGCCGCCCTTGAAGTTGGGAAATATTTCTCCAAAAACAACTTCTTCATCTCATTCCATGTTTTAATACTCTCGGAGGGAAGATAATACAGCCAATCCTTATCCAAATCCTTCAAAGAAAAGGAAAAGGCTCTTAATTTAATTTGATTTTCAATCACCCCCGTGGGTTTCATAGTCATGCACACCACATGAAGCTCCTTTAGATGCTTGTGAGAATCTTCACTTGCAAGGCCATGAAAAGTGGGCAAGAGATGTATTAGTCCATATTTTAATTCAAAAGTAGTAGTAGCATCTAAAGTAGGGAACGTTATGCATAATGGTTGTTGATTCAAATCAGGGGCGGTAAGCTCTTTCGACGTTTGATTTCTAGCCATGACTTCCTCCTCTTCTAAATTAGAATTGAATGTTCAAATAGTGTGCAAAACACCAATGGACGTTTAGACCCCCAAATTTACAAATTACCAACACTAGCTTATAATCAAATAATATATGTGCAGAATATGAACATAATCTAAAACAGAATTGGTAAAACAATCTAAACTGAATTTAATCACAACCACAGTAGTAATTAAAAGGAAAAGATTAAGGGAAGAGAGATGGAAACACAAAAACAACATAGTGATGTGTTATCAAAGAGAAAACCGAAGTCCTCGGTGAAAAACCTCTCCACTGCCCTTCAAGTGGTCAATAATCCACTAGAGAATAAAGTTGGGATACATGAATAGCAGAAGACCCTCCAAGCCTAATCTAGCCAGTGCACCTAAGCTCTCCAAGCTTCTTGCTCCAACAGGGTTACGTCAAACCTTGTCTTCTCTAGCTTATTAGATCCCGCAATCGCCCATTGCATCAATCAAAATGAATTGGTCCCTTTTGAACTGCTTCCCAAGCACCAAAAAGCCTTCTCATAGATATGGGTATGGTGAGATAAAAATTTGGCTAATATACCTTTCAAGGATATATCAATGAGAAGGGTGAAAGTAGAGGAATTTGGAGAATCAAATGATGAAAATTGTGGATCAGTCAATCTTGTTTTTCTCTAGGGTTTTTCTCTTAAAAGTCTCTCTAGAAGCTCTCTACATTTCATGGGTATAAGGGTATTTATAGTAGGGTGTATAAGGAATGCGAAGAGTCAGTTACAACCAAACAAGACATTCTAGTGACTCGAGCTCGTGACTGGAATAAGTCACGAGTTTGAGTCGCAAGTTAACTGCCTGGCTAGACTAGAGGTTTCCCCCTGCATGCTTCACGTTTGTGCCACCTTTGGCAACTTGTCAGTTGCGAGTGCACACTCTTGAGCTTTTCTTCACACTCTTTCACACACTACCTTTACATGATTCCTATCTAAATACAGGGTTTCTAAATGCTGAATTACAAGAAAATTTGGCACGGAATAAAGTCAACAAAATGATTGAATAAATTCAACCTTACAAGAATCGCTAGCAAATAGGGAATCAAGAGCTAGATCATTCTCTTCAGAATTTCTCCTAGCTTCCTTCCTTAACCTACACAAAGTTCTCTCTATTTCTGGATCACACTACAAATCACCTTGATTAGAAGATCGAGTTACAGTCATAAACAATCAAGGAAACTTTAATAAACCATGAAAAACAAATCAGGAAAAATCTAGAGTAATGAAAAAAAAAATTAATAAATTCTACACTAAAACACAAACAATCAAAGTGAATTTCTTTTTTTTCGAAAATTTCAAAAATGAAATAAGGATCACAAGAAGCACAAAAATCAACTAGAAAACCTCCCCAGCAACGGCATCAAAATTTGGTGTGCTGTCATAGGAAATCAAAAATAAAACCTATACTCCTAAAAATACATGTAGTGGTGTGAGTAAGGATCGTTCCCACAAAGAGTATCTAGCCTAGTTTTATACCACGTGAACAATGATTTTTTTTTTTGGGGGGGGGGGGGGGGGTTGGGGTTGTGTCTAAAGAAAACAATTTTAAGAAAATCAACTAAGGAAAAATTCTAACCAAAATATCAAAATTAATCAAAAAAGCAAACCTTGGTCTAAGTCAACCTCCATCATCGGAATTTTAAAACTAATCATGGATGCATATATATATATATATATATATCAATTCACACTTTGAATATTCACTGTTAGAACTATTTTCCTATCTCTCCTTAATTGCAGTCAATTAAAAAACAAGCAATCTAATTAACCCTAACTACTAAACAACCCAAGACAAGTGCTAAAGGCTTAATCTAGCGATAGCCTTAAGAATTAGAGAGATTGATGAAGCTAAACAACACAAGCACAAGTGGTTGCATTTAATTTGGTCGAGCGTTCTTCCTAAGATTTAATAGTTTCTGACGTAGCAAATCATCAAATCTTGGTTGCTTCACAAATTAGAGGGTTCAAACAATTACAGATTTGATATCTAACGTAGCAGTAGATTGCAACAAATAATAAATTAGTAGGCCTAATAGTAATTAAACGAGACAATCATTAAAATAGGCATTGAAGAACATCTGATACTCAAAGCATAAATTGAACAATAAAAACAAATTAGATCTTACAATTTTATTGATTCCGAGGCTTTTGTTTCCTTTGACCAATTCTCAAAGTTTAGCTAAGCAGGGCCATGATGAAAACTCAAAGGAGAAGTTAGAGAAGAGGGGAGAGAGAGGCTTCTATGAAGTTTGATTTTTCCTCTCCCTTTTACACGTTAATTCCTCCTTTTCCAAGCCTGCAAGATCTCTTAAAAATATTCTAAATATTATCCTAAAATAACTACATCCAAATATGACTAATTAAAGAAAAAATAAAATAAAATAAAATAGAGTCCTAATATAACTAGGAAAGTGGTGTTTTCAGCTAGAAATTCATGCACCAGATTTGGAAACTTCCAAAAATAAACCATATCAGATCCGCGTATTAGAATTGCAGGCTAAGGAATATTTTAGAACGTCAGTAGTGCAGGTGCAGCAAATTCAAGCCCGATTTCAACCTTGATTCATTGAGTATCTCTAAAAACTCAAAACATAAAATTTGTAGAGCATTTTCTTGGCGTTCCATAGCATCTTGAATCATCTCAATCGAAGCTCGGATGAGAGAGTTATGCCCAAATTAAAAAGCAATATTGAAATTGTCTAGAATCGCCCAATTAGCTTCGTTTTGAACTTAATTCCTTCATTTGCATCCGAAATCAAAATATAAGAATAATGAGTACATTTAGGCACCAAATAAGTATAAAACACTAAACATTAAGGGAGAAAAATATGACATTTTGCATTCTCATCAACTAGTATGTAGCCCTGTGCTAGCGCACGGGAATGGATATATTATTAATCATGAGTTTATTAATGTTTAAAAGACTCAGTTAAGTCTAAATTCATATTATTAACTAGCAAATTTCATTAACAAAACTTAGAAGTATATATATTTTACATAGAAAGATGAACCTTGGTGATAATGTTTATCCAAAAAATCCATTTACGCTTTTGAATCTTCAATCTCTATTGGTGATTGAAATTTTAGTAGCTTAAAAAATTTAAAATTAAAAAAAAAAAAAAAAAAAAAAAAAAAAAAAAAAACCTCAGAGTTGTACTCATTTTGTAGTTTACGATGGGTCATTTTGTAACATGATGGCCATTTGTGTGAAGAAAAAACCTCTGAAATTCCATGGCTGATAAAAGAAATTTTCTCTAATCTCTTTTTATAGAGAGATGGGTTTGTGCATGTTTTTATACATCTTTCATAGTTGTATTATCACAAAGTAGGTCCAATGGATTTAGATTGGTACTATTGATTCCCAAAGCATGAGTGTTTAATGTGTTATTAATTTCATCTAATTGGCTTCTACACATGACAGAAAAATTAAAAATAATTAGATTGTACACGTATATAGTAAAATTGGACTCCAATTTTAGATTTTAATTGAACAATTGGAATGATAATATATGATAGTAACAACAATAGGAAAATTCAAATAAAATTTCGAATTAAATTGTAACAATCTGAATAAAAAATTTTAGTAGAAAGACAGGGTAGAGTGATCCACTCCAAGAAGGCAACCAAACTTGCATAAACATAGAATAATAAATCTCTCTCCAGAAAATTTACATTGTTCATAACCTTTACATTCACTGAAAATTTTAAAAACATAGTGACTCACATCTGCCATCCAGACATCTACAGTCGGGTCCTCTCCAATTCGCATGAGATTCCATTGATCACTAAGTTCCTTTGCAGCCTGCAAAAAGTATCATCCATTGGTCCACAACAATGCTCTTCATTGTTATAGGTGCCAAACCTGAACAAAAAACCAAATATAAGGATAGTGAATTTTAGACATAATGTGCATCTAACCACATATTAGCAATTTATAACAAATGTAAAGATGCAAACTTTGTAAGTGAATAGTAAACAAAACTCAGTGTCAAAACCAAGAAAAAAGCACTTTAATCCAAAACTCAGTACAAATGTAAAAATGCAAATTTTGTAAGCAATTTATAATAAAGATGCAAACTCTGGCTTTGCTATCTTTATGGAAATTATGCAATGTACCCAAACCAAGTTCTTATCACCAATATTAATCTCTTTGGTTTTCACATTTGACCGTAAAATCAAGAAAAAACTTAATTAGCACAGTAACTCACTTTACCCGATACATAGAAGTGGTTTTAATGAGAATGAGCCTACATACATTTATCTTTTTGGAATTATGCATTGTACCCAAACCAAGTTCTTATTACCAATATTAGTCTCTTTGGTTTTTACATTTGACTGTAAAATCAAGAAAAAACTTAATTAACACAGCAACTCACTTGACCCAATACATAAAAGTGGTTTTAATGAGAATGAGCCCACATGCATTTAGCCACATAATGCAAAATTCAACTTCAATTTCAAATTCTAGATATATGGCACAAAATTAGAACTCTAATTAGGAAGTATACGTGGCCCATAATTAGAGTTCTAATTTATAATTCAATTTCACACTCTCTCTGCTTCATCTATTATTATATATATAGATTAGCAATCTAATTTAGAATATAACTAGCAAAGCACTCTTGCAATGGGCGAATAATGTTTTAAAATGTCATGTGAAAAAATTATATAGAATGTTCAAAATATGTTAAAATAATAACATAAAGTAATGTTGGGATAACATAAAAATATTTTTTATTAAATTAAAATGATACAAATTTAAAGGGATAAATTAAATTTTAGTTAAAGTAAAGAGCCATTAAAGTGTAAAAGAACAACATAAGAATATTGTAGTTTAAACAGTAATAAAAGTATTTTAATCTGTTCCATATATTGATGTTTACTATGTGGTGTAATAAGTTATTTGTTCACTTAATCATAGCTTTTGTTTTTGTTTTTTTTTTTTTTTTTTGGTTTTTTTTTTTAATATAAGATAGAAATTCTACTCTAGCCTAATCTAAGTGTATATGTGTGCGAAGTGTCCTCTTGGAGACTTGAACCCTAGCCTTTGCCCCCCACTCCCCAAAAGCACATATAGCTTTTCTTTCTTTAATCCATTAGAGTTAGCAAAAATTATATATAATTGACTTTAGGAAATATTATAAAAAATTTATGACATCATGTTTATGTTAATAGATTATGATAGTGGTAGGTTAAATGAAATATCATTCTAATACAATTTTAATATGATATTTATGTATATTTCCATGAAATATGAATATTTTATTGCCCATGTACGTTTTGAAATATAAAAATATTTTTATTAAAAAATATTTAGTTCTCAACTTGGGATCGCATTGTGAAGTATGTTGAACACATCCATTTTCAAAGACAATTTGATAGAAAATATCAATTTTTTTAAAAGTTTATATATATATATATATATATATATATATATATATATGTGGGGACATTTTTGCCTCAAGACCAAGTGTTGCACATTGTAATCTTTTTTGGCTTCAAGTCCCACATTGGAAGGAAAGCCTTCCTCTTCATGCCATATAAGGGATGACCAATGGTGATAGAGTGCCACTAGCTTGGTCTTTTTATTGTGGGGACATTTTTGCCTCAAGACCAAGTGTTGCACATTGTAATCTTTTTTGGCTTCAAGTCCCACATTGGAAGGAAAACCTTCCTCTTCATGCCATATAAGGGATGACCAATGGTGATAGAGTTCCACTAGCTTGGTCTTTTTATTGTGGGGACATTTTTGCCTCAAGACCAAGTGTTGCACATTGTAATCTTTTTTGGCTTCAAGTCCCACATTGGAAGGAAAGCCTTCCTCTTCATGCCATATAAGGGATGACCAATGGTGATAGAGTTCCACTAGTTTGGTTAACCAAACTAGTCTTGAGGGAAAACCATGGTCTCCCACATTAGATTTTTGCATTCTTATATAAAAAAAATTATCAATAATTTATATGTGCATTTAATCTAGGAAGACATTCAATGAACTAATATCATACATATTTAAATTGACATAAATGTAATTTTTGTTGAGGTGGAAGCCTAAACGAAGAATGTGCCACTTGGTAGAACCTCAAGCTCTCTCCTATGAGGTGTCTACTTTTATACATACATATACATACATACATACATACATATATATATATATATATATATTGATTTGAAAGAAAATATCAATTTTTTTTTTAAAGTTTATATATATAATTTGTAAAATTTTTTGGGGAAGACTGCAAAATGCTAGATGGAAGGCTATATAAAAAAATAATGCAACAAAGTGCCACATGATAGAATCTCATGGTCGCCCAAATTAGATTTTTGCTTTCTTATATAAAAAACGATCAATAATTACCTGCATTTAATCTAGGAACACATTCAATGAACTAATACTATACATAATTAAATTGACATAAATGTAATTTTGTTGAGGTGGAAGCATAAATGAAGAATGTTCCACTTCACGGAAACCTCACGCTCTCTCCCATGAGGCCTTTATATATATATATATATATATATATATATATATATATATTGATTTGAAATAAAAGATTAATTGTTTTAATTTTATATATATTTTTTGTAATTTTTTTTGGAGAAGAGTGCAAAAAATGCAAGATTGAAGGCTAAATAAAAAGTTAATGTAGGAAAGTGCCACATGATAGAACCTCATAGTCTGCCACACCAGATTCTTGCTTTGCTATATAAAAAAATGATTAATAATTTATATGTGCATTTAATCTAGGAAGACATTCAATGAACTAATATTATACATAATTAAATTGACATAAATGTAATTTTGTGGAGGTGGGGGCCTAAATGAAGAATGTTCCACTTGGTAGAACCTTATACTCTCTCCCACAAGCTTTCTGTTTTTATATATACTAGCGTTTAACCCCCACAATGTGCAGGATCATTTTACGAATTAAAATACTTTGCATTCAACATAAACTTAGTTCTCCCACTTCCACTACATACATTCAAACTTAAATAATGTAGTATATGTAGACATATAGTATCCAATATTCCCAAAAAATGTTAAAACATGTATCTCCGAATCGCTCCATGTGTGTCATTCCCTTCTCAAAGGGGCCACTTGGAGGCACACATGAAATGAGTTCGAACAAAGGGAATTCTCCATAATGCTCCTAATTCAATATCTTCAAAAATATTTAATATTTCCTCTCAAAGAATATTTTCGTTTTTATGAGCTTCCACACCTAAAGGAAAATATCGTTTATCTAAAAAAAGTAATTTCTCTTTAAGAAAATAAAATTTAACTTACATTTAAGCATCATGTCAAGCTTTTGCAGTGCAAGAAGATTGACAAAAATCTAAACTTGGTGCATATTTATAATTAGTTATTTTCTTGTAAGCCTCCTTTAACAACCATCTATTTTGATTCTTTTAAAAAAAAAAAAAAAAAAACCATCTATTCTAGAAAAAAAAAAGTTGTTGTTTATTATAACCAAATATAAACATCAATATTTATGCCAAATCAATATCTGATTTCTTGTTTCTATTGAAATGAAATTGTTATTTAATTGCGAAAAAAATGGGATTGAAAGTTCAAAATGTGTCTAAAACACCCTTGAACGTTTAGACCCCAAAATATAAAATATCAATTTAAGCTTATAATCAAACAATTAATGTGTGGAACATGAACATAAGTCAAACACAGAATTGATAACTAATCTATGCCAAATATAAACACATCCACAATAGTAAATATAAGGCAAAGATAAAGGGAAGGAAGATGCAAACACACTGACAACACACGATGTGTTATCAAAGAGAAAACTGAAGTCCTTAGCGTAAAACCTCTCTGCCGCCCTCCAAGCGGTCAAATAATCCACTAAAGAATGTAGTTGGGATACATGAACAGCAGAAGATCCTTCAAGCCTAATCTACCTAAGTATCTAAGCCCTCCAACCTTCTTGCTCCAACGAGGTTACGCTGAACCTATTTCTTCTTTAGCTTCCTAGATTCCGCTACTAGACCTTAGCATCAACTAATGTATGTTGGTTCCTTCCAAACTGCTTCCCTTAGCACCAAGTGAACCTTCTCACAGACATAGGTGTGGTGAGATTAGGATTTGGTCAATGACTTCTCAAGAGTATGACAATGGAGAGGAAGAGAGTAGAGGAATTTGTAGAGTCTCTAAGGTAAAGATTGGGAATGAGGCAATCTTATTTTTTCTAGGGTTTCTCTCATAAAAAATTCTCTCTCTGGAAGCTCTCTCAAATTAGTGGGTATAAGGGTCTATATATAGTGGTGTGTGTTTGGAATATGAAAAGTCAGTTTTTGCCAAACAGGGCTGATTGGCGGCTTGACCTCGCGGCTTGTCCAAATCACGAGTTTAAGTCGCGACGTAACGGCCTGGCCAGCCTAGGACTTTTGTCCTGTAGTGCAACAGCTGGCGCGACCCTTCAACTTCCCTATGTGCTTCTCACGTGCCTGCATTTGGCAGCTTGCCAGTCACGAGTCCTAGCCGCGAACCCCTGCTTTCTTGCACATACTTGAGCTTTTCTTCACCTCTTCTCACACACTACCCTTACAATAATCTCACCTAAATACAGTGTTACTAAGTGCTAAATTACAAGAAAATTGGTACCGAATAAAACTAACAAGATGGTTGATTAATTTCAAGCTTACAATCTCCCCCTTTGGTTATTCCGAAACAAAACCCTAAAACAAATTCTAGACTTAATGCGTAAGCTGGGAACAGTGGGAACAGTTGGAAAACTCACTCACACCTAACTCTAGAATTTGTGGAGCTTTAAAACCATAAGAACAAGTAACTCTTGAAACATAACAACACAATAAGTTCGTTGTATGTAGAAAACTTGTAAAGTAAATGGAACAAGGACAATGCGATCAAGCACAATGGAATAAAGCAATAAACCATGGCAAGACCAAAACATGCAATCACTATAACCAAGTAATCACAATGCTCATTCACACTTGGAATGAACATCCGGACATTCAAGATGACAAACACAAGGCAAATCACTTAAATGACCAGCACTCAACCAATGCACAATACATGAAATATGTGCATCTAGGAAAAATCCTACAAGGGCACAAGAGTGATAGTACTTAAAAAGGAATGTATAGCATTACGTTAGAAGTGCTAATTTAACAAAGCACAAAGGCTGCATATAGCATGGCACAAACTACAAAGACCTACAAGTGTGCATAAAACCAAACCCTTAAAGCTTACATAAGCAACATGGGTACAAAACAGAACACAAAATAGAAGATATGCTGAATAAACTGACTAGCATCATCAATATGTAAATAAACCAAGTATTAAACACATTCTAGAGTTATGAGTTTAAACCAAAACAAGACTAAGATCTATAATAACAATAGTTAATCAATAAACTATCAAAACTACAAACAAAAACTTTTAAGAGATAAAGAAATCCCCCCCTTAAAACAAGCACTCCCCCTTAAGAGTTGCCCCAAAAATTCTCCCCCTTTTTGATTGAAATGGCCAAAAGGTCACTGCTCCTAGTTAGTGTGAATGCTGTCAAAATTGGCTGAGAGTACATCCAGCTGATCCTGCATTGCTGTCATCTTTTCAGTATACTGGTTTTGAACTTCTCTGAGTTCATCAAACCTTTTCAAGATGATCTGAAATACATCAGGAGGTGCAGCTGATGAAGTAGAGGCTCTGCTTCTTTTGACTCTTCTTCTTGGTGTGGAAGATGGTCCTGTAGCCTCTGCTTCAATCTCCATTGGATCACCTTCTTCTTGAACACCCTCCTCTTCTTCACCTGGAAGACGACTTTGTATCTTTGTGAGAGTAAATTTGTTAATTACTGATAGAGGAGGCAAAGGACTGATATCCTGAGGAATTGCAACACCCTTTTTTCTAAAAATCCTCATGAGAAGACTACGAAAAATCAGCTTAGGTCTTGAGGTAGATTTAGTCTCATCCACTATAGTATCAAAGATATGAGAGCTGATGTCAATAAAGGTTTTCTCCTTAAGTTCCATGAGAAAGATGGCTCTGGCATTTGTCAGTTTAGTCATCTTCCTTATAGGGTACAGATTGTACATCATTATGGTGGTCAGGCACCTCATATCTTTAGGAAAATCAGAAGTGTTGAGACATCTCTTTTCTATAACCCCACCAATTCTTTTCTGGACAGTTTCTAGAGAAAGCATTCTATCCTTGTAGTTAGTGAATTCATAATCTTCCAATCCCTCAAGCCCTAGAACCTTATCAATATCATGAGCATCTAAGGTAAATTCCTTTCTTCTTACCCAACAACTCAGCTCCTCCCTCCCTTATCACAGCATTTGCATAGAATTCTCTAATTAGAGGGTCACACACAGGTGGAAGGTCACTCAGCAGTTTTTCCCAACCTCTACCTTCAAAACACTCTGGAATAAAAGTGTCCTTCAACTCCTTGAAATCAACAAATCTTTCCTGAATGATGGTTCCTTTTGAAAAGGAATCCCTATATCTCTCAAAGTGTTGAATGGACCTAAATAGGTTAGGGTCCATTTTCATTCTTTTGTCAGATTTCTTAGTAGTGGTCTTTTTTTTTGTAGGTGATGCAGCCATCTGTAAACAAGCAGAAAAGGCCACAACAAGGCATAACACAATGTGGAAATTCACACATATTAGCAACAAGGTGGTTACAAATAGAGTAACAGAGTGACTATACAAAACACAGAATCAACACAGTTGATAATCAAAGGATGGATATATCAAAACAAACAGGTTTAAACAGCAAAAGGGCAATCAAGAGCAAAAAAATTGACATTGTAAATCTCATTTAGATAGATATGAGTCTATGTCAATGAGCCATGACATAATGGGTATCAAAAGTGCAAGAAAGAAACTAAAAACAGCATCACAAACAAGATTAGGTATTTTAAAGAAAAGGAACAATGCCAACCTCAAAAACCACACATTCAAATATCCTGAAAATTCTAACACCACATTTAGAGATAAATATAGAGACCCCAAAGCCATATGCCCAAAAGAAAATCTAACACATATCAATGTTCAGACCAAATATTAGCAACTAGATGAACACACATAACACTGAAACACCTCTGCAACAAAAAGAAATACCCTCACATAATCAAACACAACATTTCAGGCAAATCCATGATTGAAAAAAATATATCGCAGAATCACAGATGCAGCATTCAAAACAAAAACCTAAAAGGCAAAGCAGTAAGAATGAAGTAAGGGAAAGAAAACTCATACCTTTTTCTTGGTGTTTGATAAGGACATGATGCAAAGATGAGAGCTTTTTCAAAGAAACACGGAGTGTCTGAAAAAGTGATTTGAGAAAGACAATGAAATTTTCGAGGGAAAAACTAAAAACAATTTTAAAAACTGCCTTTAAAATGCAAAACACGCGTTTTTCACGACTAGGTCAAGTTGCTAGTAAGTCACCAGGTTAAGTCGCGAAACACTATGAAACATGATTTTTGAAAAATCTTCTAAGTGTTTTTCGCGATTGGAAGGTCTACCCGCAAGATAGTCGCCAGGGTAGCCATAAAAGTCTCTGTGTACCCCTCGCGATTAGACCTTCCACTCGTGAACAAGTCGTCGCACTGAGCTGCAAAAACCACAAAAGCTCAAATTTTGGAAAAATTCTTAAGTCTTTTTCACGACTGGGATGCTGACCCGCCAGTGACCAGCGAAAACTCTCGGAGTGAGCTTTGCGACTGGAGCATGCGACTGGACTAACCCGCAACTAAGTCGCCAAAACAGGGCAACACTGTTTTTGAAAATTTTGACATTTTTCGTAAAAACAAAATACTTTCGAAAAACAAAATAAACACTCAAAAATATTTTTGTGTTTGATCAACAAAGATTGAGCCAGTGAAAACACATTTAATCAAGTACAATCACACAAATGAATATGGCATTCATTGAACATAGACTTGTGTGTTGTGTGTGGATATCAAAAATGAGATAGTCCTTAGTCTAATGTGAAACTTCAATGATCAATTTACTCAAGGCATACACAACTAGCACTAGATAATGTGACCTATCTCAATTATAGAAACATGCATATATGACTTCCCACAAGCACTTGACAACAATTCTTTGAAGCTTTTTATTTGGCTCCATATTCAACATATCATTTGCACTTTTTGAGCAAAGAAAATCTCTTTTTGAGATAGATACTTGAAATTTTTGATATTTCAATTGATGAGTTAGCCTTTAGCTTTTTAGGCATCAAACATTTTATTTTGGCTACTTTCCCTTTTTTCTAGTCGAATACTAGTATGTGTGACATGATTTTGTAGCTTTATATCTCTTTTCATTTAGAGATTTACATTTAGAGAGCTCTTTTAAGCATAAAAATAAAAAGTGGGAAGATATAGGCATGAGTTTATGCATGTCTCAAGATCAACAAAACCATTCACTAATCATTCATGACAAGATTGAAGATCTATTTACAACAATCACATAGATTTCAAAATTTCTTCCACAATGACATGAGTGCATGAGAGACAAGCTAAGCCCGTTAAATGCACAAAGCCATTAGTACAAAGGTACAAGGCAAAACATATTTTGAGACTAACCTTAACAAAGTCGAATTAACTTTTTGGATTTTCAACGTTTTATGTGTTTTTGGATATTTGACACAAAAATAGTAAAAGATTGATCAAAGAAAACACCAACAAAAATAAATAAATGCATTTGAAGCAAAGACATAACAAAAAAACAATTACTGGCAAGAAGCACACAACCAAGCATATTCATAGACATGGGAAGTATTGATGCATGGACATGTTGCAATGCTTATGCATGAGCACCTTTTGTCACCCACACATCACGTGCGTTTGGGGTGATATCCTTGATGGATCGGGTACGAGAGTTGGGACTATCAAACCTTTGTGTTAAGCTTTCCAGGCAATTTGTGAAGGCACTGATCATTTTCATTACGTCCATCATTCCTGGATCACAGTTTTGACTTCTTGGTTGCTCACCACCCCAAGCCCTGTTGTCGTTTCTTCTTCCTCGTGACCGAGGAGCACATGCATTGTTCACTGCTCTCAGCTTGGGACAATTGGATCTTGTATGTCCTTGTACTCCACAATAGTGACACAGATAGTTCATTCTAGGACCCTGCTGAGATCTTGGAAGTGATCTTCCTCTAACTCCATATTTGGAGTTTGAGTGATTGTGGGACTTATTGAACAACCGTTGATCATCCACATTGTTCATCTTCTTAGCTTTAATTTTCTCAGGAATAGACTTATTTACAATCATCTCTTTAGCCTTTACAAGCTTCACTTCTTTGACAGCCATGACTGATGTGCTACTCCCTTCGGTGTAATCCAACCCGGAGTTATCTGAGGAAGGTTTTTGAGATGAAATAACATCTTCTAACCTCTGGGTGGAGACTTTCTCTATCTTGGCATGAGCTTGCACCACCTCTTGCTCAAGATATCTTACTTTGGTATAAGCTTCCGATAGCTCACCATTTAGTGTCTCAATTTCACACTTCACCTCCTTGTATCGTGCCAGAAGACTTTTGTAATCTTCCTCAGCCCTCTTCATCTTCTTAATGGCTACATTAGCCACCTTAGCATATTTATCGGTCTTCTCAAGGAGTGAGTTGTAAGTCTCTTGCAATCCCACTGCTTTCTCAGCTTCCTTATCTTCAGACTCCTTACCTATTCCAATAGACTCCAAATCAAAATGTTCTCCAAGCTCCTTCACAAGTGAACTCAAATCATTCGAGGGTTCTACTTGTGCAATGGTCATAAACGCGAAGTAATTTCCTTCTCCGTCACAGCTATCTTCAAAGTCAGAATTTGATGCATCAGTATCACTCAAGGTAATAGTATCGACCTTTCCTTTTGCCTTCAAATAATTAGGACATTCCTTTTTGAAGTGTCCATGTCTATTACACTCGAAGCACATAATGTCCGCAAGGAATTGAGAATCCTTCCCTTCACTTTTCTTAAAGTCTTTCCTATTACCTCTTGAGGATGGAAACTTCCCTCTGTTGAATGGTTTCCCACTCTTCTTCATCTTCAAAAATTTTCAGAAGTTTTTCACAAGATATGATACTTCCTTCTCCACTCCATCTTCTTTGGGAGGATCATCCATTCTTTCAGTGATGGTTTTAAGAGCAAGCAATTTACTTGTCTTGTTGGAAGGCAGTCCAAGCTCATACGTTTGAAGTGACCCAATGAGTTCTTGGATCTTGATTTCATCTAGGTCCTTGCTTTCCTTTATAACTGTGACTTTTGCTCGAAAGCTCTCCAGTAAGGATCTTAAAATTTTTCTCACCACCTTAGTATCTTCAATCTTCTCACCAAGATTGAGCTTCGTAATTACAATTTCATTGAGTTTCCCATAAAATGAATCAAAGGGCTCATAATCTCCCATCTTAAGCTCTTCAAATTTGGTGGTAAGCATTTGGAGCTTTGTGTCCTTCACCTTTTTAGTCCCCTCATAAGTTGTCTCCAAAATCTTCCAAGCTTCCTTGGCCACTGTCATGTGAGATATCCTGTGGAATTCATCTGGAGACACACCACATAATATAGCATTTAAAGTTTTACTATTAGCATTGGCTACTGCAAGAGCTGCCTTATCCTAGGTGGATTTTTCAACCTCTGGCCTAGTCCAACCTATTTCAATCGCATCCCACACGGTGTCATTAATAGAGCATAGAAATGCTCTCATTCTAACTTTCCAGAAGGCATAATTGTTACCATCAAAAAATGGTGGAACATTTAAGGATTAAGACCTATCCATCTCAAAAGAGTCAAGGATCACACTCAGGTATTTAAACCACAACAAGTGTACCCACTCTGATACCAATTGAAAGTTCGAAATGTGTCTAAAACACCCTTGAACATTTAGACCCCAAAATATAAAATATCAATTCAAGCTTATAATCAAACAATTAATGTGCAGAACATGAACATAAGCCAAACACAAAATTGATAACTAATCTATGCCAAATATAAACACATCCACAGCAGTAAATATAAGGCAAAGATAAAGGGAAGGAAGATGCAAACACACGATGTGTTATCGAAAAGGAAACCGAAGTCCTTGGCATAAAACCTCTCCGCCGCCCTCCAAGCAGTCAAATAATCCACTAAAGAATGTAATTGGGATACATGAACAATAGAAGACCCTCCAAGCCTAATCTACCCAAGTACCTAAGCCCTCCAAGCTTCTTGCTCCAACGAGGTTACGCCGAACCTATTTCTTCTTTAGCTTCCCAGATTCCGCTACTAGACCATAGCCTCAAACAATGTATATTGGTTCCTTCCAAACTGCTTCCCTTAGCACCAAATAAACCTTCTCACAGACGTAGGTGTGGTGAGATAAAGATTTGGTTAATGACCTCTCAAGGGTATGACAATGGAGAGGAATAGAGTAGAGGAATTTGTAAAGTCTCTAAGGTAAAGATTGGAAATGAGGCAATCTTATTTTTTCTAGGGTTTCTCTCATAAAAAATTCTCTCTCTGGAAGCTCTCTCAAATTAGTGGGTATAAGGGTCTATATATAGTGGTGTGTGTTTGGAATATGAAAAGTCAGTTTTTGCCAAACAAGGCTGATTGGCGGCTTGACCTCGCGGCTTGTCCAAGTCACGAGTTCAAGTCGCGATGTAACGGTCTGGCCAGCCTGGGACTTTTTCCTGTAGTGCGACAATTGGCACGACCCTTCAACTTCCCTGTGTGCTTCTCATGTGCCTACATTTGGCAGCTTGCCAATTGCGAGTCAACCATGAGTCCTAGCCGTGAACCCCTGCTTTCTTGCACATACTTGAGCTTTTCTTCACCTCTTCTCACACACTACCCTTAAAATAATCCCACCTAAATACAGGGTTACTAAGTACTAAATTACAAGCAAATTGGCACGGAATAAAGCCAATAAGATAGTTGATAAATTTCAACCTTACAAGGATAACTTTCAAAAATATTGTTAGGTTCTAAGGAATTAGGAACTAATGTATTAGAACTTCAATGTGTAATGTTGGCAAACCATGATCAAAACATTTAGTCTAGATTTAGGCTTCTCAAAGTGTGTTTATGTGTAAGGTTAGAATTGAGTGTATTGGAAAATTTATTGTGTAAATCTGCAAAGTTCGATCGATCGAAAATTAGGCTTGATTGATTAAAGCTCAGATAGATTGTTTTTTTGCAGAATTTTCCAACTTAAGCCCAAGCCCATATGATGTGTAGGGTTTGTGTTTTGCTTCTAGTATAAAAAGAAAAATCCTAGCCACGTTTTAGAGGTTGTTGATATGCTATGTATATGAATCTTTTGTGAGAACTAGAAGTGTTTGTCTTTATGTATACTTAGGGTTATCAAGATCAAAATTGATGTCAAGAGCTTGGTGATTGCTTCAGTTGCTGCATAAAAAGTTTAAAGAAAACACAAGTGGGAGTACTTATGGTTGCTGTGAATCTAAGAAAGAAGTAGTCTGTGGACTCGGAACTGTTATGTGGTCGTGGTAATAAGTTTTTTACTCGAGGTAGCAATAGGATGTTAGTGGGCTAAGTTACTATTGTAAAACTTCAATTCTTTCATAGTGGATCTATTTTACCTTGAGGATAGTTAGGTTAAATCCTCCTCAGGTTTTTTACCGATTTGGTTTTCCTGGGTTATCATGTCGTTTTGTTCTTTATTTTCCGCATTGTTTACATGATATGATTTACTTGTGCTAACCTAGATTTGAATAATTTACCTAAGAGATCACTTGGCTAAATAACTAGGTTAATTAACTTATGTTTTAAATGGTCTAAAAACGTACAAATATTATCTATTTAAACAACATATAAAGTGAAGAAATTGCACCCTAGAACAACATGCATATTTAGTGGAGTACCACAATCAAACGTTATTATGATCCTTAATGAATTTTGAAAAATTGCTCGAAGAAAGCTTCTAAATAAACCACTCTATAGGCAATATTTATCACAAAGATAGACCCTTTCTAAATGTGCACATTCTAAAAATTTCAAAAGTACGTATTCAATAGGTACTGTGCCATTAGAACTAAAATCAAATGTCATATCAAAGAACTTCAGCTTCATCTTGAAGCCATAACCAAGCATAATTTAAGATATAGAAATTACAAAGTAACTTTTTTGTAAATTAAATCAAGGATTTATATACAAATATTTTCTACATTAAATACTCTATCAATATATTTAGCTTAAATTTAGAAATACCCTTTCCCCGACTCATTGTAGGTAATTCATTAAAAAGGAAAAAGTGAGTTATTTAACCAAATAAATTTAAGTGTCATATTGTATTGCTGTTGCCCTCGGCCTCATCAATAATCGATAGATAACCAAAACCAACCTAGCCCAAATACCCAAAAATGGCATAAGTTTCATGAAAATGGCAATGACTCATTATAACATTTATCCTCAACTCCAAAAATTGCAAAAGACTTCAATAAAACAAAAAGGAAGCACCAATTGACTTGAAGTTAAATAAGGACAGCACTAAGAGCTAAAAAAAAAAAAATCAAAAGAACATGTTGGACTTAGGAAGCATTAATTGGATATGTTGCTTATGGAAAAATAAACAAAAGATACCGTTTATAGAGCCTAAGTATTATCTGCCAACTCAAATCCTATAGTCTAGGCCTGATGTGTCCATAGCAGAATGATCAAACATTTAGATGCTAACCAATCAAATGTCTTCACCTAAGCACATCCCATTTTCTGATAATTTGGTTCAATTGGTCTACATGTTAAAGGTCTTCATAAACTAAGGCAAAAATAAGAAAATCAAGTAGTTCAATGGTATAATGAAATGAAAAAAAAGTAAGACGCTTCAATGTTGGTTGAGCTAGAAATGATTCAACATATTTAATAAATATTTAGCAAAGGTGTACCTATAAAACATATTTAACAAAATTTTAATACCAAGAAGCAAACACATTCTCATACGAAGAGATTATTAGTTAATACAGATTATGGGCTCACCTTCAAATAATGGGGAAACCATATAATTTGTTGCTGCCCACGTAATGGAGACACCATTTGAGTTAACCAACTAATGAACCACAATGAATAAAAGAATGAGAACATAGAATATTTGAGAATCAATAAAATTTAAAAGAAAATATTTGATTACAGAATTTTGAAATAGAAAGTGAGAGGAAAATAAATATAAAAAATTTGGAGATGGGTACTACGCTGCATATTTAAATTTTCAAAAAGAAAAGAAAAATGAGAACAAATAACTTAGGAACCAAAAAAATACCATTTTATCAAATCATATCATTCACTAATCAGTAATATGTTGCATCAATACAATTTTCCATTAACATAACATTTATTCTTGGGGCGCCAAGAGGTTGAGTTTGACATGGGTTTGAGGAGGAAAAGGGTCTTGGTCTTTTGGGTTTTGAGTCTATGTAGGTCATGGTGAAGAATGCAAGCAGTGATGCAGATTGTGGCTTGTGAACTGTATTGTTAGGACATATGTGATTCACATGTTAGGAACATATGTCACTATTTTATATAGTTGGCTAATCCTTTGATGAAACGCACCTTACTTGTATTTGGATAGATCTAGGATGTGTTTAATACTTCAAGAAACCTTGTTTCAAGTTCAAGTGTTAAAGCCATGCAAATCTGTCCAAGAATCAAGTAAGAAAGTGCTGAATTTTAAAGCTCGATAGCTTCTCGACACCTCCTCAACACCTGGCTATCTGTTGAACTCTTCAACTGATTCTTATTGCAATCTCGATAGCTGATCGATCGATCAAGAAAGCTTCTGTCCCCTTGACACCTTTTCGATAGCTATATCTGTTGAGATTCATTAAACCTCGACACCTGCTCGACACCTCCTTGATAGCTGCTATCTGTTGAGGTTATGGGAATTCAGATTTCTATTTTTGGGCCAGACTTATGTATTTGTGTAGGGTTTCTTTTCTCACAACCCTAGACCTATATAATGCTTATTTTAGAGACCATCACATAAGAGAATATAAAGAGAACATATGCAAAAGGTGACCAATACCTTATTCTCTCTGAAAGAAGCTATTGCGTCTTTGCACCTTAGGGTTTTATAACCAAGTGCTTCTTG
The DNA here is from genome assembly GCA_030445155.1 of Quercus variabilis. Taxonomy (NCBI): domain Eukaryota; kingdom Viridiplantae; phylum Streptophyta; class Magnoliopsida; order Fagales; family Fagaceae; genus Quercus; species Quercus variabilis. The sequence continues at coordinate 24,381,472 of CP129449.1, forward strand.
ATCTTCATTGTTGATGAAGTGAAGAACTTTGCAGCCAACATCTTCTTCCTTAAGTTGGTGAGTGAGTCACATACTAGGATTCGTGCAAAGGAGTTAGTCACGTATTGGGATCCGTGCAACATCAAAGGGTGGCATTCATATATTGAAGAGTTCAGAGGTTCTGAAACGGTAGAAAGTTTTTACTGTGAGTTCATCTGCGGGGATTGTAGAGTCTAGGGACAAAGGTTTTGTACTAGATCCGAAACTTCTCTTTACTATAGTGGATTGCTTTTCGAGAAGGTTTCCCCCCAGGTTTTTTACTGTGAAACTAGTTGGTTTCATTGGTTTTCCTGGGTCATCATATATTGTCTTATTTATTTTTCCGCTGCATGATTTTGACATGGTATTGATGTTTGTTTGTTTTAACAAGTTTTATTAATAATAAATCTAATTAACAACTTAGATTTAAAACTTGTTAATTCTATCAACCGGGGTCTAAATTTCCCAACATGTACCAATTTTGTTTAAACCAGCAGCTTCTTGTAGTAGTTTAAGGAGGTCACCTACCATATCCAAAGAAGTGTCATCCCTTACTGCGTTCTTTCCAAGCTGAAACTCTATTACTTTCTTTTCATTTTTTGTAAGGATGCCTGTCTTGAAGTAAGTCAAAACAACCTGAAGAGAAATTAAATTCTTTATCCAGGAAAGATAATTTCCAAGATGAAAAATCCAGTTGGTTGAAGCAAGACACTATTAGCTTCCTGGAAAACAAAAGGTCCAAATTATCTTTCATAACATAATTATCAAACTAAATATCAATTAAAAAAAGATAATAAGATTAAACAAATAGAGAAATAGAAGACATAATTACTTCAGAGTGGTAGGAGAACCCTTTGGCACAACGAATTCAGTGGCCAAGACACTGGAAAAGCAACAAAAATCAGTACCAATGGGGCTCTAAGAAAGATGGATCCAACAGGTTGCTTTCATGTAATTCATAAGGAAATCACCACGCCTGCTTCAAAGAAAATGAGAATGGTTAAAGATTTATCATGGGCTAAAACGTACCATATTGGGAGAGAGGGATAGAGAGTACAATAATGGAGTAAAGCTTGGATGGATTTCATGAATCTAAGAGAAAAAAAAAATATTAACTTGTTATGAAACAGGAAATAAACATGCAACATCAATCAAGGAAAAACTAAAAAAAAAAAATCAAGAACAAAATTTTCACTAAAACAAAAGGGAAAGCCTTTACTCACAATTTCTTAGGAGTATGTGCTCTTTGCTTCCTCAATCTTCATCGTTCTACTTAAAAAATTAAAAAAAATTAAAAAATAAAATAAAATAAAATTACAGATTGCAATTATATTTTAAGCCACTTAGTGGGCTAAGAAATTACATCAAGAAATAATGAGATGAAAAAAAACAAACATACCCAATCAAATTTATAAATTTTTAGGAGTAGTTTCGAATCTTGTAATTAAAATTGACTTTCAAAACCAACAATATTCAAACTAAAGCAATTAACAGCATTAATGGATTAGGAAATCTAAATAAAAATCATAATACTCCATTGTTTCATATTGAGTAGAAAAGAAAGGGAAAGCGTAACTTTTTTTGATGGACTTTTTGCTCTGGGTTAATACCATTGTTGGAGAAGTGCGTGACTCCAATAGGAGTGGAGTTCTTTGTCTCTTCTTTTGTGGTTCTTGTTCCAAAAACAAAGACCTCCTTTTTTTTTTTCTTTTTCTTTTTTTCTTTTTTTTCATTTAGTAGCTATTGTGGCTCTTGATGTTTTAACTTTTAAGGGTAGAGGCAAATAAATGAAAGAATTGGAGAAACCAAGAGTTGTTTAGTTGAGAAGGAGAAGAGCCGAAAAAGGAGAGAGGAGAGTCAGAGAGAGTTATTAATTTAAGAGATTAAAAGAATCAGTCAAGGAATTTAGACAGGTGGAGCAAAATTGGACTCCAATTTCAGATTTGAATTGAATAAGAAATTGACATATGCATTCAGATTTATACAAATAAACCCACACTCATACTTAAATTAATAACCAACCCCCAGTTCTCCTCCAAACAAATCACACAAACGGTGCTTCAAAGGAAATTAATGACCAAAGCCTTAATTATATTTTGCATCCAATTCAAAACCAAAGCCTTAATCATATGTTAGCAGCAAATTTGGAAATAAAATTTAAAACTTTAACTATAATGTTTTGAAAGTTAAGATGGTGGCTTGAAGTTGTAAAATAGGGTGACACTGGTTTGACAGTGGTAAATTTCCTTAGATCTCTCTCTCTCTCTCTCTCTCTCTCTCAAGGAATTTTAATGATCTTGATTAAACCCTATAATCAACACAATAAGAAATAGAGAAAGTAGAAAGGTAAAGGAAACATTAACAAAAGAAATTTTAGTTAAACATTAAAGAAAACCACAAAATAAATTAGAAAACAAATAGAAAGCCAAAGTTTATGTAGGCCAAAGGAAAGCATCCAAAGGAGGAGCATAACCCCATCAATTAACTATGCAATCAAAGTAACAGTATTTGAATAGGAAAAGCAATCATGGGAAACCAATGAACTAGGAATTGTAAAAACTACTGGCAAAAACAGTATTTGAAAAAGGGAAAAAAATATGTTATGGCCTTGGGTATATATTGTTGAAGAAAATTCAAATAAGATGTATGTAAAGAAACATCTAGAAGAAGTCCTATATTCAAATAGAAAAAGAATAAAATAACTCACATAAGAAATGTGTAAAAGAATAAGTACCTATTTAGTGAAAGATTGTTGTACAGAGAGAAGCAGCATCCAGCTGCATAGATATGGTTAATAGCATAGCATGAAAATTGTAAAATTAATCACATAACAGCCCTGAACCGTTTCAATCCTAAAATCCAAAACAAAAACAAATAAAATAAAATCCTAACCTAAATACCTAAATCAATCAATCCAACCAAATATCAAAACATAAAGCATATTTAACACTCAATTAAAAAGAAAATTACAAGTGATGGTTCAAATAAAATGGAAACTATACCTGGTAGTATTGTTTTTACTTAAACTTGGATTGCTTCCAAGGATTTGCCTTTTCACCTGCAAACCTAGAAAAGAAAAGTTAAAGAAAAACCCTTTAATTTTGTATTACATAGATTTGAAATAAAAATCAATCAATGACAAACGAAATTCACAATTGAATCCAAGAGAGAGTTAAATAAATAAACGTTAAATGGAACGATTGGAAACTCTTAGCCAGGAATACTCATTCAAGAAGCGTAAAAGAAATTGAAAAAATCAAAAATACTTTGCTCTCTATGTGATTGAAAAATTACCCAAAACAAACTTAACTTGAAAATCCAAAACCAAACCAAAGCAACAAAAATACCCTAACCATAAACCAAATCTAATCCAATAAGCTTAATCAAAATTAAATCCAGCCCAAATGCCTAAATTGAACCTATAGTGCCAAACTTCCAAACATAAATCATAGTTACCACATAATTTTAAAAATAATAAAGAAAACCATTACCGGTAATGGTTCTAGCTTCATGACAATGGTGGCTGCTCTGAGATTTATGTCTCTTTCGATCTTTGTTTTTCTTCTATTTTTAAGTAGTGTAACATTCTTAACATGTTCGTTATCTCAACTGAAGGCTCTTTTCTTCCTTTTCTTCTTTAAAAATATGGCAACCATCGGCGAGAGAGACACAAAGACCTAAACTGAAACCAATCCAAAATATATATATATATATATAATAAAAAAATATAAATAAAAATAAAAAATTGATCACATTTAATGCACAAATTGAAATGACCTAAATCAAAACCACTCCAAATAAAATATCAAATTATGATCATATTTAATGAACAAACTGAAAAATGAAGAGAGAAACTTACAAGTAGCGGTTCTGACATGATGATGGTGGGAGGATTGTCGTTAGTGGGAAGTCTGCCTAATCTGACTTTGATGTCTTTTTTTTTTAGTGATAACTAATTAGTCAGTAACAAACAAAAAGGAAGTTTATTTAGAAATAAATGCAATAGAAGATGGTTAATTGACAATCACAACTCCTTATCAATCCAACATGAGATCAAAACATGCATAACAGGAAATAACAGTAATACACAAAGAAACAATAATTATAGCAACAATTACATGACCCAACTCTTTTCACCCTCCATGCCTTTCTCTTTAACAAACTGTCTTAGTTTGGGTTTTCAATTTTTTTTTTTTTGGTTGTCTTTCCTGTGTTTTTTTTAATCTCTTATAATTGTGAAATTGTGTTAAGTAAACGGTTACTACCAAACAGATGTAGTGTTTAGGTTTGAGCTTTTAGACATGCAAAAAACTGACTTTTCTGAGTTTTCTCTTTTAATATGTACACATGTCATAATTTTAAGCATGCTTTTTTCCTAACATGGCAGCACCTCCTTCTATTAACTGTGCTATGCATGGGGTACCCTTCTATTCAAAGAAACCATCTCTACATAGATGCTAAGATTTGAAGATATTTGACCCAATACACTAACATATTCCATAACATTTCAATTCCTATGAAAATCAAATGCCTTTATCTACAATATAAAATTCCCAGGAAGAGAGAGAGAGAAAGGATAGATACAGCCAATTTATTAATAAATTTCCAATTCTATGTAAACCAAGAAAAGAAGATATTGGACTTCAACCAAAAGGTTCTCTCCATTACACTAAGCAGGAAAAGAAATGATACAAAACAGCTATTCACATGTATTTAATCATGACATATTTAGCAATCATGTGCCTTTTGTAGATTATTTAATGAATAATACAATTTAATAGATGCGGGTGGTGACGGTGGTCATCTAAATCACTATGTAATGTAATTGATTGGTAGAGATTCCTTTAAACAAATTTGGCAGAAAAGTTGTCCAAGAAATAAGGCAACATATTGTAATAAATACAATTGCAAAAAGAGCACCAAAACAGTTGAAAAGCTTTGCAGTTCTCCACTGTTGAGAAAATGAAGCACCACTTCAAAAAGTAACAAAAGATTTTTAATTTCTCAAAGCTTTTCTAATCAATCTAATGAATCACAAAGTCAAGCAAAAAACAAAAGTTAGCATCTTATTATATTTTAATAATTTTCCTCAAACTTTTAATAGCAATTGAAAGACTACAAATGACTACTTTTGGATTAGCACAACAATGTAAGAAAAGGAAAAATGGAAAGTTTGAAGGGAGGATTTTCAGGCTTGTCATGATTCTTCTCATAGTAATTATTTTTTAAAGGATCAAATGAGTTAGTCCAACTCAAATACAGCATAGCTTCAAGTTCAATAATATGATGGTCATTTTATTACCAATAAGAACTACCTTAAACATTAAGATCTTCCAAACAAACTCAATGGTATTGGACATCCTTCGCAATAACCAATTCCTTCAAATGACTTGTATTTATTATTTAAGAGAACTTGCTAATAAAGTTATTATGATTTATGAAACCACTTGCAATTATGATAACATCACACAATAAATTTTAAAATTTCAATCATAATTATAGAAAAGATAACCAAAAAAAAAAAAAAAAAAAAAAACCTACTCGGACAAATTGCAACAAAGGAATTCCACAGTTGGTTGGAGTTTCAATCGTCCATCTAAAACATACATGGCAAGAAAAATACAATTTTTCTCCCATTTCCATTGACAAATCAATACATAAAAACTAAAAAAAGAAGGTTAAAAAATTGAACGAATCTCACCTAGATTCTTCAATTGGGATATGATTCCAATATCTTCAATAATCTATCCTGGTGATGGCTAACCCTTTTGAAGCAATGGACAAACAAACACCACCCGTTCTTTTATGCAACCAAACTCTCTGCATAAAGCTACTTTTTCAACAAATCCATTAGAAACATATCAATATCAAGAAAATCATAAAATATGAATAATCCAAACAGGAAATAAGCCAGAGAACCATATCAAGGAGGTACCAAAACTTTATCACAACAAAACCAAATAATTTTATTCCCCTCTAAATTAATTAAAATAAAATCTAATATTTCTAAATTAAAATTTATTTTCTTTCCCTCATTTTCTCAAAACATAATAAATAAAAACTCCATCACATGGCCATATTTATTTCGTAATAAAAGAAAACCCTATCACAACCAATCAAAAACCATATCTAAAAACTCAAAACTTTTAATTTTCACACACTTTCTCAGCACCTAAACAAAAAACAAACGCACACAGAGAGATAGAGAGAGCAATACCTTAGTACAATCATCGAACACTTTGCAAAGAAGAACTTCATAATTCATGGGCAATTTCAATTCCCAAAGTCAGAGCCTACCTTCTGAATTTTCTGTTGTTGCAGAAAAGGAATGGGATAGCATCTGAATCGTCTGTTGTTGTAGAGAACGAACAAAGTTTTTAAGTTTTCACGGGTTTTTTTGTGCTTCCTTTTGGATTTTTTTTTTCCTCTGTTTGTTGGTTTGGAACAAAACATGCAAGCAATAAGACACGGAACTGAGAGATTCAGAGAGAGGAGAATTGAACCTGCTATTCTGACCTGTGTTTACATGGTTGCAGAGAAGAAATAGAAGTTAGAGTGGTGTCGTCGTCTAGGGTTTGTTTAGGGTTTTCTTCTGTAGCAGTGGTAGAGTTGAAGTTGAGTTGGTCTGATAAATCGATGGCCATTGTGTGAGAGAATCAGAGATTGCGTGAGAATGGCACCTCTGATCGCTAACTTCTTTCTCATCTAAGTTTTGGATTTTGATTTTGGGGGAAGGATATGGTTTTGATTTTTGGGTTTCTGAGAAGAGAAAGGAGTTATGAGTTTCTCTCCTTTCTCCTTGAAATGTGTCGCCATTGTTGGGATCTCTTACTCTCGCTCTTGGTCTCTTTGTGCTTTAGGGTCTTCAGCGTGCCTCATCTCTCTCTCTCTCTCCTTTCTCCATGTACCAATCTTTCTTTCTTTTTTATTTTTTTTTTAAGGGGTTAGTTTCTTTTTATACCGAGAGGCTTCAAACAGTGTTTTAACATAGTGAAACATTGTAATTTATCGCTTTTCATCTTAAAAACGTGGCTGAAATTTAGATAGCCATTTTTCTTAATGTGGTAGTACCTCCTTAATTGCAGAAAAGGCTTTTGCTTTTATATATAGTATAAGATATATATTGATTGATTGATATATATATATATATATATATATATACATACACACACATATATATTGATTTGAAAGAAAAGATCAATTTTTTTTTTTAAGTTCATATATATATTTTGTAAAATATTTTGGAGAAGAGTGCAAAAAATGCGAGACAGAGGCTAAATAAAAATTAATGTAGCAAAGTGCCAAATTATAGATCCTCATGGTCTCCCACATTTGATTTTTGCTTTCTTATATAAAAAAAAATGGTCAATAATTTATATGTGCATTTAATCCAGGAACACATTCAATAAACTAACATCATATATAATTAAATTGACATAAACGTAATTTTTGTTGAGGTGGATGCCTAAATGAAGAATGTGGCACTAGACAGAACCTCATGCTCTCCCCCATGAGGTGTCTACCTTTATATATATATATATATATATATTGATTTGAAAGAAAATATCACATTTTTTTTTGTTTATATATATATATATATATATATTGTAAAAGTTATTGGAGAAGTGTGTAAAAAATGCTAGGTGGAAGGCCAAAAAAAAAATAATAAATAATGTAACAAAGTTCCACCTGATAGAACATCATGGTCTCCCACATTAGAGTTTTGCTTTCTTATATAATAAAAAAAATACAAAAAATAAAAAAAGTGATCAATAATTAACATGTGCGTTTAATCCAGGAACACATTCAAGGAACTAATATTATACATAATTAAATTGACATAAATGTAATTTTGTTGAGGTGGAAGCCTAAATGAAAAATGTTCCACTTGGCAAAACCTCATGCTTTCTCTGATGAGCTCTCTGCTAATACCAAGTTTTATAATAGTGCTTAAAATATCACCATAGGTTAAATTATCATAATCAATAGAATCATTTTTACCAATTAATTCTTGTTTTACCTTATGAGCAAAGATAGGAGGCAGACCGTCAATAAACTTTTCTTTCCAATAAGGTTTGTAACAGTCTTTTCGCTGCATCACTCTGGAAAGGAAAACATCTTGGTACCATCTATAATCAGACATAGTAGGACATCTCAAATTATTCAATAAATCAGAAATTCGAGATGAAACATTAGATGGAGCACCAACAAAATATTTGATAATAGTATAAATCAAGGTATTAACACCATCAGGAATACCCCGCCCAATACGATCATCAAAAATAGGTAAACCTTCATCATTCTTTTTAGCAGCATGTTAATAGAGTCTCTGGAGTCTTCTGTGAGATATGAATCCCACCAACCACAAAGAGTACCAGAAAAACCAGTAGCAAGCAAGTCAACAATTTCAGGTTGATCTAAATCATGATTATTTTGATAAGCAATACTAACCATGGACATATGTCCCATCTTGTTAATAATTTCTTGTTCAAAAAAACCATCAATATTCCATTCATAAATTTTATTAGTAGAAACAGAGAACTGAGTTTGAAAAGATCTTTCTTCAAACTGAATATCAGGAGGAGTAGGTCTTGAATACCAATTTTTTGTGAGAAACATGGGTTTGGAAGAACTTCCAACAAATCTTTTAATTTCTGGAAAATCATCAAAAACCTTTTTAGCAGAAATAGAGGAAACAGTATCAGAATCTGTATTTTCATCAGAAACAATCTCTTTTTCATTTTTTAAAATAGTGCGAGTAGCATGAGGACTTGTAGAAGTACCTTCAGTTTTAACTTTTAAATCAGCAAGCATTTTCTCAACAATATCCAAAGTCTTGGATTGAGAATTTTTAATCAAAGATTTCTCAGTTTTTATTGAAACAGGTTTTTCAACAAAAGTAGACTTTTCAACAGTTTTTTCAATAATTTTTTCTTCAGTACGTCAAGTTGTTGACCAATAACATGCAAAGATTCATTAGCATGCAAAGACTCATTAGTAAAATAATTGTTTTGTTCAATAAGACTAACAATAGGAGTTTGATCCTTAGCAATGGTCTTGTCACTTTTAACAAAATTTGACTTCTTTATTTCATCCAAAAGCTTTTTTGAAGCTTCATCTTTTGAAACATAATAATTTTCAAGAAAATCAAAAAACAAAATATGTTTTTTTAATTGAAACATTTTTTCTTTCCATTTTCTTTTAACACGATCTTTTTCAGACTGAGCAAAATTATTTTGAAAATATTTCCTTTTAGGTCTATTTTTTGGAAGCATGAACTCATTGAACAAAGAAACCATATCAATTTCAAAATCTCTGTCCAGAACAGTCAAAGTTCTCAATTGGTTAACATTATTATCAACAGGAGGAAAATCATAAATAATTTTAGTATCATCATCTTTCATATGATAACTAAATGAAGTAATATTCAAGGCCAAAGTCTTAGCAATATTAGAATCATCCAAAGCATCCAAAGCAAGAGTAATATCAGGAGAACAATTAACATGATTCAGAGAAGTAACATCCATACAAAGAATGCTTTCTTTAAAGTGATTAGATTTAGCATAAAACTTACTATCTTCAACAGTGTGTTCTTCTTTTTCTAAAATATCAGGAGGACATCCAGTCCTGGAGCTGATAGAGGAATTGGATCTCCACAACTTATCCATACTATCCTAGTTTTAACACTCAGTTATCATGTTTTCTCACAACCGTTGCATTTCGTAACACATACCCTAAGCAACCCTATACCACACACATGCCCTACACGCCCTCTCTTGGCTCAAACAGGCCTTACAGTCAGGTTCTGGGAATTCACTTTACACCTAGGGTGGCGCCAACGACGGTAAGAAGGGGACACAACAACGGAGCACCAAAGGGTCGGACAAGCACAGACAAGGCACAAAGACACAACAACACTACCACCGGCCAGAAAAGAGTGGCTCTGATACCATAAAGGGGGGAGGGGACGCACAGCTGAAGGGAAGAGACAGAAATGGAGATGGAAGCACAGTAATATATAACTTGAAAGTAGTGTTAGCAAATTAAGGCGGTAGAACCAGCCAAGCAGTATATCAAAATAATTCAAAGTAAATGGAAGCAATTTAGCAATTTAGAACCGTCCGGTATGGCGGTAATCTGTCCAAGGTGGCGGTAGCAACAAGTAGTATAATGAACATAATGTTAACTGAAAATACTTCTTTATTGAAAGTAGAGTTAAAGACTTACAGTAGTAGTAGTGAATACAAGATCTCAGAACAGATCAACAGTTACAAAGCTTGAACTAGTCCTAGTTACAAGGTTTGTAGGAACAAGGTAGTAGGAGAACAAGGTTATAGTGAATAATGTAGCAAAGAACTCTCTCAAAGAAGGCTTCTAGGAAGAAGGCTCTCTCAAGTTCTATTGAGTTCTAAAATGAGTTTTGAGTCTAACTTAAGGGACAGCCCCCCTTAAATAGGCAAAATAGTGTCATGAACAGTAAAAGTGAAAAGTAAACAGTAGTTCATGAACAGTGACAGGTGAATAGTGAAATTGAATAATATCCTGTAAAACACGTGCCGAAAGAGATCTTCGGAATATTTGAAAATAGCCTTGGAAACATGAAGAATCTTCTTTTCAGAAGTAACATTTTAGCATGGGAAGGAACAGTAACATGTTGGCCGTTAGGCAGGCCAGACCAATAGGGTGAATCAATCAATTTTGTGCCAGGTCATCATCAACATCTTCATCATGTCCAAACCACTCTTCATTGTAAGGGTAGTAAGGATCTTTTGTAACAGAACCTTCAGAGGACCTTTCATCATCCAAACTAGCTTTTTCTGCTTTTAACATTTTGATTAGAGCATTGAGAGCTTCAGGGTCCTTACGGATTTCATCCAAAGGAGAACTCACTTTTCTAGGCTTAGATGATGATTTAACAGTTTTAGAAGAGGAAGCAGGTGCCTCAAGTACAGGGGATTGACCAAGTGAACAATCTTTGGCAATGGGGAGAACATCTGGGGAAGAATAATCTCTAGAGACAGTAGCAATAATTCCTTGAACATGCGGGAATTTACCCCACCATTTAACGTACCAATGTCTGAAGAGAATATCACCATCTTTTTCATATTGCCATTTTAGTATCCACGGTATCTTGAAACGTTTAACAAAGTGTAGCAAAGGAGGGAACTTAGCACCATGTGCATTAACCTTGTAAAATTTCTTGAAACATTCATAAACATTAAGTAATGGTCTAGGAAATATTTCATCAAAAGGGCCATGTTGAAACCACCAACGGATGAACCAGAGAGGCAGAGATCCAGTGAAATTTTTATCAAAGTTAACAAACCAGGAATGAGACATGTTTTCATTCTGGTGAAGCATAAATCTTGACCAAGCATTGATGTAATCAAAGTAAGAATAGGGGATGGGAGAAGAGGACATTGTTCTTGTAATACTGGGGGAATGACCCCATTCTTCTTCAGTTATAACATTGACAATATAAACACTGTGGTAAATAATTTTGGAGGCATCAGTTTTGTCAGAAATTGTGTTAATAATGATGGATTTCTCATTGCGCAAGAGATCAGAATAATAATTCAAATTCTTATCTTTATGCTCAGGGATCCAGTGAAATCTTGGAGGAAAATAACTTTTTGCAAGTTTGAGAGGATCAGAAATTGAGGCTCTATTGGGTTCAATATAAAACATGCTTTGAAAATATTGTTTCTTAACATATTGAGGGATATTGGAGCTTTTTGGATAAACAGTTTTAATAGGTCAGTTAACAGGGGTAATAGCATAAGGATCATAACATGAGGCAAGAACAGAGGAGTAATTAGGCTTAGGAATAGTACCTAGTGGAGTGAAATGATTAACAATATCCAAAGAGGAAACAGGTTCTGTTTTAACAATTGGATTAGGTGTGGCAGGTGTCTTGTCCTTAGACCTTCTACTTGCCATTGGGACACTGCAGAAATTCACAGGTAAGGAAATCAGGGATGGAGTTTTGAGATCCTTTAATATATTCAATATCGAAATCAAAAACACTTAAAATAGCTTGCCATCGGGCAAAAATATGTTTTGAAGCAATATTTTCAACGTCTTTTTCAATAACATATTTAGCACTTTTGCAATCAATACGTAGCAAAAATCTTTGGTTTAACAAATCACTTTGAAATTTTGAAATACATAGTACTATAGATAAAATCTCCTTTTTAATAGTACTATAATTTAACTGTGCATTATTCCATATACCAGAATAGAATCGGACAATTTGTTCAGGTGACTCTGGAGAGACTCTTTGTTTTAAAATACCACCATAACCAATTTCAGAAGCATCCGTTTCAACAATTTTGAAAGCATCAACAGTTGGAATACCAAGACATGGCAATGTCTTAACATGAGACTTGATTTGTTTAACAATAGAAGTATGGACATCAGACCAAGGTAAAGGATTGCTCTTTAATCGGTCAAAGAGAGGTTTACATTGTTTTCTCATATCTTTGTAGAAATCAGCAACATAATTTAATGACCCAAGAAATCTTTGGAGCTGAGTTTTATCAGTGATAACATCAGAAAACTTATCCGCAAATTGAATGGCTCTATCAATAGGACGAATTTGTCCTTCAGCGATGTCATAGCCAAGGAAACGGACTTTTGTTTGAAACAGTTTGATTTTCTTGGCAGAGACAACGAGACCATTTCTTTTAATAGTATCTAGAAACGAATACAAATGTTTCCAGTGTTCATCAATGGAATTGGAGTAAACAAGAACATCATCAATATAAACAATGGTGAAGTGGCTAAAGGAGTTGAAAATATCATTCATAATATTTTGGAACTCACTAGGGGCATTCTTGAGACCGAAAGGCATAACATTCCACTCATAATGTCCAAAAGGAGTGGTAAAAGCAGTTTTGTACCTATCATTCTCACTAATCTGGATTTGCCAGAATCCTGATTTCATATCAAATTTTGAAAATACAACAGCCTCACACAATCTACGGACCAAGTCATTTTTGTTGGGAATAGGATACCGGATCCATTCCAAAACCTTGTTCAAAGGTTATAGTTAATAACTAGACGAGGAGTTCCTCTCTCTATTTCAGCATTCTTTTGAACATAGAAAGCAGAGCAAGACCAAGGGGACTTGCTATTCCTAATAAGTTTCTTTTCTAGCAAATCATGGATTTCTTTTTTGCAAAATTCAACAGTTTCAACATTCATTTGAATTGGACGAGCCTTAGTAGGAATGTTTTTCTCATCAAAATCTTTAACATAAGGCAAGTCAACAATATGTTTCTTCCTATGCCAAAAGGCATTAGGAATATTAGAGCAAACATCATCAATTAACAATTTTTGAAAATTATTGATTTTTGACTGCAACAATTTATTGGACAGTTGTTCTGTAATTTTTTTGTATTTAACTTCTTGTTGGAGGAAGTTAAGATGTTTGATTTTAGCATAAAGCAGATTGGAAGCATTATCAGTATTAATCTCAGATTTTGAAACAAATTTGAATTTGACTTTTTGACCAAAAGGGTCAGTAGTAATGCCATCATGTTCAACAAGAAAATGATACAAAGCATTTATAAAAGGCAAACCAAGAATCACTTTATCAGTCATATTTTTGACTAAAACAGAGGGAATCTTGAAACATATATTTTCATGGCAAACATGAGCATTGTTTAATTCATATTTAATCTTCATATGAGAACCATTAGCAGAAACCAATTTCTCGGTGGATTTTTCAAAATATTTTGAAGGAATCAATCCTTCTTGGATACAGTTTATATCCGCACCAGAATCAATCATAGCAATAACAAAGAAATGATAATCATGAGAAACAACAATTCTTACTTTAGTGAACCATCTCGGAGGGAGTGTTTTATTAACAAGAGCAAGTTGAGAATTATTAATATTACCTTTATCAGAAAGAAGAGACTGTTGACAAGATTCATCTCCATCCTTGTGCTCATTTTGTTCATTATCAGACTTATTTTGGTCAATATTTTTATCATTTTTATTTTTAAATACATGTTTTAATTCACTTATCTCTTGTTTAACAATATTAATTTCATGTTGGAAATCATTAACTGTTAAATTTTTTGGTTTCCTTCTATTAGATCTTTCCAAAGTTTTTTCATCACTTCTGGTGAGAACATTAATAGTTTTAGCATTACAACATGAATTTCCACAACCAAATTTAATATCAGAAGAATCAGAAGATTCATCAGGAGATTGATAACAAGAAGTAGTTGAAGAAGAAAAATCATCTTCCAAGGAATCAGACGAATTGTTTGATTCAAGGATTCTGAATAATTCTTCTTGATCATTAGTTCCAATGTTTAACATGTTGAACTTGTTTTTCAATTTACCAGGTTTCTGTTTACAATCTTTACTAAAATGACCAGGTTTTCCGCAATTGAAACATTTACCTTTTCCAGATTTTTGGTTAACATATTTTTTTGAAACATTTTTCTTTTTAGCATAAAAATCATTAACATTAGTTTTGTATTTTTTGTGACTTTTATCATGTTTTTTACCCTTTTACCGAGAAGGAGCAATTGGGGGTAAACCATATTGTTCACAAAAATTACCCATTTCATATTTAGCTTTTCTTTTATTTTTTAATTGGTGTTTTAACAGTTTTTCATCATTGCACATATTAATACCAAGTTTTTTAATAGTGCTTAAAATATCACCATAGGTTAAATTATCATAATCAATAGAATCATTTTTACCAATTAATTCTTGTTTTACCTTATGAGTAAAGATAGGAGGCAGACCGTCAATAAACTTTTCTTTCCAATAAGGTTTGTAACAGTCTTTCTGCTGCATCACTCTGGAAAGGAAAACATCTTGGTACCATCTATAATCAGACATAGTAGGACATCTCAAATTATTCAATAAATCAGAAATTTGAGATGAAACATTAGATGGAGCACCAACAAAATATTTGATAATAGTATAAATCAAGGTATTAACACCATCAGGAATACCCCGCCCAATACGATCATCAAAAATAGGTAAACCTTCATCATTTTTTTTAACAGCATGTTTAATAGAGTCTCTGGAGTCTTCTGTGAGATATGAATCCCACCAACCACGAAGAGTACCAGAAAAACCAGTAGCAAGCAAGTCAACAATTTTAGGTTGATCTAAATCATGATTATTTTGATAAGCAATACTAACCATGGACATATGTCCCATCTTGTTAATAATTTCTTGTTCAGAAAAACCATCAATATTCCATTCATAAATTTTATTAGCAGAAACAGAGAACTGAGTTTGAAAAGGTCTTTCTTCAAACTGAATATCAGGAGGAGTAGGTCTTGAATACTAATTTTTTGTGAGAAACATGGGTTTGGAAGAACTTCCAACAAATCTTTTAATTTCTGGAAAATCATCAAAAACCTTTTTAGCAAAAACAGAGGAAACAGTATCAGAATCTGTATTTTCATCAGAAACAATCTCTTTTTCATTTTTTGAAATAGTGCGAGTAGCATGAGGACTTGTAGAAGTACCTTCAGTTTTAACTTTTAAATCAGCAAGCATTTTCTCAACAATATCCAAAGTCTTGGATTGAGAATTTTTAATCAAAGGTTTCTTAGTTTTTATTGAAACAGGTTTTTCAACAAAAGCAAACTTTTCAACAGTTTTTTCAATAATTTTTTCTTCAGTACGTTCAAGTTGTTGACCAATAACATGCAAAGATTCATTAGCATGCAAAGACTCATTAGTAAAATAATTTTTTTGTTCAATAAGACTAACAATAGGAGTTTGATCCTTAGCAATGGTCTTGTCACTTTTAATGAAAATTTGACTTCTTTATCTTCATTGGCAGGTTTGCCATATGGAGAGGAAGATTCAGGCTTAGTAGAATAGTAAACAGAGCTGATTTGGGATTTATCAGTTGAAACACCTTTTACTTTCAAATCAGAAGGTCTTTCAAAATTCTTTTGCAAAAAATCATTGAGATCTTGATCTCGTTTTGAAATACTTTCAGATCCAGCAAAGGAATGTCTTCCTTCGTTGATCCTCAGAGGTGGTTGAACATTTTGAAAGCTTATTTTAACAGTACCATCAAGATATTGTTGAATATTTGTGAGATCTAGCTCATCAAAAACAGGTTTAGGAATAGGGGATTCTTGTTCCAACAACCATTCATTAGGAAGCTTAACATCTTGCCATTGAATCATTTTTGGAACTTGAACTTTAGTATCAGGAGTTGAACATTTAATTAACATAGTTTTACTAGAAGGTTCTCTATGATGTAAACAACCAGGATTTAACTGAGTACCCAACAATCTATAGTAAATACGGTAGATCAAAGCAAAAGGTTTACTACCTTCATCCATGATATAATCAGAAGAAGCAATATTCAAAGTCAATGCTTTAATAATATTAGGATCATCTAAAGCAAGAGTAAGATCAGGATAACAGTTAAAGTAAACAGGACCATCAAACAGAGAAGCAGTAATCATACCAAGAATGCTATCTTTAAACACCTTAAATCTAGCATCACGCAAACACATGAGAACAGAAGCATTGATACCTTTTTGGGTGAGTGGTTTAATAGCAACTTGAACCATACCAATATGCAAGTAACTTTGTTTTTTAGCAATGAATTCGTTAATATTTCTTTTGGAAAACAAGCAACATTTTCCATGAATATTTGAAATAGAAAATGTTTGTTCAACAGTTCTCACTTTGTAAATGGGATGAAAAGTGGTTCCAGCCCAACTAGTTTTGTAAACAGTTTTAGTATCAACTTTGGGAATGTTCCATTTACTGAAATCAGGAATCTCATTATCTTCAACAGTGTGATCTTCTTCATTTACAATATCAGGAGGACAACCAGTCCTGGAGCTGATAGAAGAATTGGATCTCCACAACTTATCCATACTATCCTAGTTTTAACACTCAGTTATCATGTTTTTCTCACAACCGTTGCATTTCGTAACACATACCCTAAGCAACCCTATACCACACACATGCCCTACACGCCCTCTCTTGGCTCAAACGGGCCTTACAGTTAGGTTCTGGGAATTCATTTTACACCTAGGGTGGCGCCAACGACGGTAAGAAGGGGACACAACAATGGAGCACCAAAGGGTCTGACAAGCACAGACAAGGCACAAAGACACAACAACACTACCACCGGCCAGAAAAGAATGGCTCTGATACCATAATGGGGGAAGGGGACGCACAGTTGAAGGGAAGAGACAGAAATGGAGATGGAAGCACAGTAATATATAACTTGAAAGTAGTGTTAGCAAATCAAGGCGGTAGAACCAGCCAAGCAGTATATCAAAATAATTCAAAGTAAATGAAAGCAATTTAGCAATTTAGAACCGTCCGGTATGGCGGTAATCCGTCCAAGGTGGCGGTAGCAACAAGTAGTATATTGAACATAATGTTAACTGAAAATACTTCTTTATTAAAAGTAGAGTTAAACACTTACAGTAGTAGTAGTGAATACAAGATCTCAGAACAGATCAACAGTTACAAAGCTTGAACTAGTCCTGGTTACAAGGTTTGTAGGAACAAGGTAGTAGGAGAACAAGGTTATAATGAATAATGTAGTAAAGAACTCTCTCAAAGAAGGCTTCTAGGAAGAAGGCTCTCTCAAGTTCTATTGAGTTCTAAAATGAGTTCTGAGTCTAACTTAAGGGACAGCCCCCCTTAAATAGGCAAAATTCGGAGTGGACAGTGTCATGAACAGTAAAAGTGAACAGTAATCCATGAACAGTAATCCGTGAACAGTAATTTTTCTCTCTTTTTGACTTGAAGTCTTCAACAATTTTGGAATATTTGATAGACATGCCTCTGACTTGGAGGTGACAAAAAGCAAGGAGAATTAGTATTGCATGTGGGAACATAAGCTTGAAAGTAGGAGTATTGTACGCATGCCTTGTCAAGCCAAAGTGGGAAGGACACCAATCATCAGTTTTTGTCAGACGCATGGCCTTGTATAGGAATATTATAAGGGTAAAACATAGTGAATTGAGCAGGAGCACGTGAATATTGAAACATTTTTTAGCCATTGTGCAGGCCAGACAAATAGAGAAATCAATTATCAATAATCTGCAAGGGGTCAGTAGAATCTTGACTGAAACAGTTCTTGATAGTGGGAGTATCAAGAAAATAACTTTACAAATTTAATCAGTAGAAGGAGCATCAGATGGGTACCCATCAAATGGATCAAAAGGGCCTTGTGGAGAATTGCATGGATGGTCATGGTAAATAGCATATCTATTGCAATATCCACAATATAATATTGGTTCAAACACTGGTCTTTTTCCTGGGATAAGTAGGCTCCTTGGATTACAGTGATTAGCAATAGTATCAACATATGGCCTGGGACCAAAAATAGAAATTCAATCAGTACTGCCAATGAAATGATAATTTTTCCATAGACTTTGAACCACCTCAAAAATCTGGTTATTGAAATAATTACTCCAACATTCAGTTAAAGCATTAGGATCATTAAAGGACAAATGAGAATTTCCTTCAAACCATGGTCCTTGGTGAGTATGTCCATTTATGAGAACAAGATGCTTAGAAGGCTGGACATTCATCCAATTATCACTCTCCCATTTTGGCAAAGTACTCCAGCATCTAATAGAAACAGAAGGACTAGGAAATCTTTTAATAGCATCCTGAATTATTTGTGGAAGCAGGCTGGCTTGATGATGGCTTGTTAATTTTAGGAACCTGATAAAGCCATATTCAAACATGTGAGAAAGCCAGTTAGGATCAGGATCAGTATTATCATCATCTTCAGGAGTATCAGCAAATGGACCATCAATAATAAATGGACTGTCATCATAATTAATTAAAAGACCAGGAAATGGGTGTTTCTTTTCATACACCCTGAGAGTACTTCCAAAGTGTTCTTCCCATTCTAATTGGATGAACACATTATCACCTTCATCCAATTCATCAGGATCAGGAATAGTGGCTGTAACAAGTTTCTTGAAACATGTGAACCATAGATCAAAAAATCCAAACATAGCCTTGCTTTCTAGAATACGAGATTGTATGTCTATAGGCAAGTTGGCAACAACACCTCTTAGCTGAGATTGGGTCTTAAGACTCAATCTAGCAAAATTAGTGCCCATTAAAGTCATTTTATCCTTTGAATGGATATCCTCTTTGCCAAAGAGTTGACTAATGTAGTTATCAAGGCGAACTCTAAGAGTCGCATTTTCCGGAACAAGATCATTTTCTGAAATAGGGTTGGTTTCAGAAATAAGGTTGGCATAGAGGTTAATATAAGCATCATTTTGAGTAGTAAGATTAACAAGGTGAATTTCGAGAGCATGGAGGGTTTTTTCAAACAGGGAATAGTGGTCTTTAGTAAAGGCAGCATAGAGATTATCAAGAATAAATTTAATGGAATCAGGCAATTCACTATAGACACCATTATGAAACTGTAAGGATTTGGATAAGTCTTCTTGTAAAGCAATCATCATATCACCACTGGAATAAGTCACCGTTGCCGGGACAAATTCCTGAAGGGATGTTGATCCACTGGGTTTTATCCCAGAAGATGCGCCTTCATGCATTCTAAAAGGTCTTCCCGATGGGAGCCTTTCATTTTGAGAATAGTCCTGGATAGGAGCTTTTCCCCTGTTTTTCCTTTCGGAAGAAGAGGGAGCCATAATAATCCACTTACTAGTGGTATAAGTATAAATATTATTATTATTATCCCACTTATTAGTGGTATTTATCCTTGCATCATTGTCAAATTCCTGCAAAGGATCATTAAAAATATTAGGAATATTTGTAATAGTTAACAATTTATTACTACTAGTATTACCTTGAAAATACGAACTCATCTGAGGTTCATGAATAGATTTATCAATAAGAAAATTACAAGACAAATCTAAAGCATTATTAATATCAATTTCAAGTTTTGATGCAAATTCAAATTTTACTTTTTGACCAAAAGGATCAGTAGTAATGCCATCATGTTCAACAAGAAAGGGATACAAAGCATTTATAAATGATAATCCAAGAATCACCTTGTCAGTCATATTTTTGACAAGAATAGAAGGAATTTTGAAACAAACATCATTATGACAAATATGAACATCATTCAATTCATAATTAATCTTCATTTGGGAACCATTAGCAGAAACCATTCTTTCAGTTGATTTTTCAAAATATTTAGGAGGAATTAATCCTTCCTGAATACAATTCTTATCAGCACCAGAATCAATCATAGCAATAACAGTGAAACAATAATCATTGAAAACAACAATTTTTACTTTTGTGAACCATTTTGGAGGAAGTATGTTAGTAACAAAAGCAAGTTGAGAATCATCAATATTACCTTTATTAGAAAGAAGAGCTTGTTGACTGGATTCATCTCCATCTTTGTGCTCATCTTGTTCATTATCAGATTTGCTTTGGTCAATATTTTTATCAAGTTTTAACATTAACAATTCTTGTTTAAGATTATGGTTATCATTTTTTATATTTTGAAGAGCATTCCTAAATTCACTTATCTCTTGTTTAACAATATTAATTTCATGATGAAGATCGTTAATAGTTAAGTCTTTGGATTTCTTTTTATTAAATCTTTCCAAAGTTTCTTCAAAACTTATGGTTGATTTAAATTTTTTAGTAGTTTCTTCTTTTAACAAGTTTTTCTTAAAGGTATCCAAATATTCTTTTTGTAAAGCAGGATTTTCAATTTGACTTATCAATTTAATCAACAAATTTTCATTTTCTTCACTTTTAGTGAGAACATTAACAGATTTAATAACATTACAACATGAATCTCTACAACCAAGTTTAATATTAGGGGAGTCCGGAGATTCATCAGCAGATTGATAGCAAGAATTAGTTGAAGAAGAAAAATCATCTTCTAAGGAATCAGACGAATCGTTTGATTCAAGGATTCTGAATAATTCTTCTTGATCATTAGTTCCAATGTTTAACATGTTGAACTTGTTTTTTAATTTACCAGGTTTCTGTTTGCAGTCTTTACTAAAATGACCAGGTTTTCCACAATTGAAACATTTACCTTTTCCAGATTTTTGGTTAACATATTTTTTCGAAACATTTTTCTTTTTAGCATAGAAATTATCTGTTTTGTATTTTTTATAATTTTTGTGGCTTTTATCATGTTTTTTACCCTTTTGCCTAGAAGGAGCAATAAGGGGGTAAACCATATTGTTCACAAAAATTACCCATTTCATATTTAGCTTTTCTTTTATTTTTTAATTGGTGTTTTAACAGTTTTTCATCATGACACATATTAATACCAAGTTTTTTAATAGTACTTAAAATATCACCATAGGTTAAATTATCATAATCAATAGAATCATTTTTACCAATTAATTCTTGTTTTACCTTATGAGCAAAAATAGGAGGCAGACCGTCAATAAACTTTTCTTTCCAATAAGGTTTGTAACAGTCTTTTCGCTGCATCACTCTGGAAAGGAAAACATCTTGGTACCATCTATAATCAGACATAGTAGGACATCTCAAATTATTCAATAAATCAGAAATTCGAGATGAAACATTAGATGGAGCACCAACAAAATGTTTGATAATAGTATAAATTAAGGTATTAACACCATCAGGAATACCCCGGCCAATACGATCATCAAAAATAGGTAAACCTTCATCATTCTTTTTAACAGCATGTTTAATAGAGTCTCTGGAGTCTTCTGTGAGATATGAATCCCACCAGCCACGAAGAGTACCAGAAAAACCAGTAGCAAGCAAGTCAACAATTTCAGGTTGATCTAAATCATGATTATTTTGATAAGCAATACTAACCATGGACATATGTCCCATTTTGTTAATAATTTCTTGTTCAGAAAAACCATCAATATTCCATTCATAAATTTTTTCGGCAGAAACAGAGAACTGAGTTTGAAAAGGTCTTTCTTCAAACTGAATATCAGGAGGAGTAGGTCTTGAATACCAATTTTTTGTGAGAAACATGGGTTTGGAAGAACTTCCAACAAATCTTTTAATTTCTGGAAAATCATCAAAAGCTTTTTTAGCAGAAGCAAAGGAAACAGTATCAGAATCTGTATTTTCATCAGAAATAATTTCTTTTTCATTTTTTGAAATAGTGTGAGTAGCATAAGGACTTGTAGAAGTACCCTCAGTTTTAACTTTTAAATTATCAAGCATTTTTTCAACAATATCCAAAGTTTTGGATTGAGAAGTTTTAAACTTGAATTTGTTATCAAAAGTGGGTAGATTAATCAAAGGCTTCACAGTTTTTACTGAAACAGGCTTTTCAACAGAAGCAGATTTTTCCACAGTTTTTTCAACAATTTTTTCTTCAATACGGTCAAGCTGTTGACCAATAATATGCAAAGATTCATTAGTAAAATTGTTTTGTTCAACAAGACTAACAATAGGAGTCGTGTCATCAGCAATTTTGAAAGGAGTAGCTTTAACATCAGTTTTATCAGCAGTTACCAAGATAGTTTCAAGAGGTGGATGACTAGACCTGACAATGGTTTTGTCATCTTTAACAAAGTTCAATTTCTTTATCACGTTCAAATGATTTTTTGAAACTTTATCTTTTGAAACATAATAATTTTCAAGAAAATCAAAGAATAAAATATGCTTTTTTAATTGAAGCATTTTTTCTTTCCATTTTCTTTTAACACGGTCTTTTTCAGACTGAGCAAAATTATTTTGAAAATATTTCCTTTTGGTCTGTTTTTTGAAAGCATGAACTCATTGAATAAAGAGACCATATCAATTTCAAAATCATCTTTGTTCAAAACCATCAAAGTTCTTAATCTGCTAGTATTATTATCAATAGGAGGAAAATCAGAACCAGATGGAGAAACAGATCCGGTATCTTCATCATCTTCATTGGCAGGTTTGCCATATGGAGAGAAAGATTTAGGTTTAGTAGAATAGTAAACAGAGCTGATTTGAGATTTATCAGTTGAAACACCTTTTAATTTCAAATCAGAAGGTCTTTCAAAATTCTTTTGCAAAAAATCATTGAGATCTTGATCTCGTTTTGAAATACTTTCAGATCCAGCAAAGGAATGTCTTCCTTCGTTGATCCTCAGAGGTGGTTGAACATTTTGAAAGCTTATTTTAACAGTACCATCAAGATATTGTTGAATATTTGTGAGATCTAGCTCATCAAAAACAGGTTTAGAAATAGGGGATTCTTGTTCCAACAACCATTCATTAGGAAGCTTAACATCTTGCCATTGAATCATTTTTGGAACTTGAACTTTAGCATCAGGAGTTGAACATTTAATTAACATAGTTTTACCAGAAGGTTCTCTATGATTTAAACAACCAGGATTTAACTGAGTACCCAACAATCTGTAGTAAATACGGTAGATCAAAGCAAAAGGTTTACTACCTTCATCCATGATATCACCAGAAGAAGCAATATTCAAAGTCAATGCTTTAATAATATTAGGATCATCTAAAGCAAGAGTAAGATCAGGATAACAGTTAAAGTAAACAGGACCATCAAACAGAGAAGCAGTAATCATACCAAGAATGCTATCTTTAAACACCTTAAATCTAGCATCACACAAACACATGAGAACAGAAGCATTGATACCTTTTCAGGTGAGTGGTTTAATAGCAACTTAAACCATACCAATATGCAAGTAACTTTGTTTTTTAGCAATGAATTCGTTAATATTTCTTTTGGAAAACAAGCAACATTTTTCATGAATATTTGAAATAGAAAATGTTTGTTCAACAGTTCTCACTTTGTAAATGGGATGAAAAGTGGTTTCAGCCCAACTAGTTTTGTAAACAGTTTTAGTATCAACTTTGGGAATGTTCCATTTATTGAAATCAGGAATCTCATTATCTTCAACAGTGTGATCTTCTTCATTTACAATATCAGGAGGACAACCAGTCCTGGAGCTGATAGAGGAATTGGATCTCCACAACTTATCAATACTATCCTAGTTTTAACACTCAGTTATCACGTTTTTCTCACAACCGTTGCATTTCGTAACACATACCCTAAGCAACCCTATACCACACACATGCCCTACACGCCCTCTCTTGGCTCAAACGGGCCTTACAGTCAGGTTCTGGGAATTCACTTTACACCTAGGGTGGCGCCAACGTTGAATCAAACGATTCATCTGATTCCTTGGAAGATGATTTTTCTTCTTCAACTAATTCTTGCTATCAATCTGCTGATGAATCTCCGGACTCCCCTAATATTAAACTTGGTTGTAGAGATTCATGTTGTAATGTTATTAACTCTGTTAATGTTCTCACTAAAAGTGAAAAAAATGAAAATTTGTTGATTAAATTGATAAGTCAAATTGAAAACCCTGCTTTACAAAAAGAATATTTGGATACCTTTAAGAAAAACTTGTTAAAAGAAGAAACTACTAAAAAATTTAAATCAACCATAAGTTTTGAAGAAACTTTGGAAAGATTTAATAAAAAGAAATCCAAAGACTTAACTATTAACGATCTTCATCATGAAATTAATATTGTTAAACAAGAGATAAGTGAATTTAGGAATGCTCTTCAAAATATAAAAAATGAGCACAAAGATGGAAATGAATCCAGTCAACAAGCTCTTCTTTCTGATAAAGGTAATATTGATGATTCTCAACTTGCTTTTGTTACCAACATACTTCCTCCAAAATGGTTCACAAAAGTAAAAATTGTTGTTTCCAATGATTATTGTTTCACTGTTATTGCTATGATTGATTCTGGTGCTGATAAGAATTGTATTCAGGAAGGATTAATTCCTCCTAAATATTTTGAAAAATCAATTGAAAGAATGGTTTCTGCTAATGGTTCCCGAATGAAGATTAATTATGAATTGAATGATGTTCATATTTGTCATAATGATGTTTGTTTCAAAATTCCTTCTATTCTTGTCAAAAATATGACTGACAAGGTGATTCTTGGATTACCATTTATAAATGCTTTGTATCCCTTTCTTGTTGAACATGATGGCATTACTACTAATCCTTTTGGTCAAAAAGTAAAATTTGAATTTGCATCAAAACTTGAAATTGATATTAATAATGCTTTAGATTTGTCTTGTGATTTTCTTATTGATAAATCTATTCATGAACCTCAGATGAGTTCGTATTTTCAAGGTAATACTAGTAGTAATAAATTGTTAACTATTACCAATATTCCTAATATTTTTGATGATCCTTTGCAGGAATTTGACAATGATGCGAGGATAAATACCACTAATAAGTGGGATAATAATAATAATATTTATACTTATACCACTAGTAAGTGGATTATTATGGCTCCCTCTTCTTCCGAAAGGAAAAACAAGGGAAAAGCACCTATCCAAGATTATTCTCAAAATGAAAGGCTCCCATCGGGAAGACCTTTTAAAATGCATGAAGGCGCATCTTCTGGGATAAAACCCAGTGGATCAACATCCCTTCAGGATTTTGTCCCGGCAACGGTGACTTATTCTAGTGGTGATATGATGATTGCTTTACAAGAAGTTTTATCCAAATCCTTACAGTTTCATAATGGTGTCTATAGTGAATTGCCCGATTCCATTAAATTTATTCTTGATAATCTCTATGCTGCCTTTACTAAAGACCACTATTCTCTGTTTGAAAAAACCCTCCATGCTCTCGAAATTCACCTTGTTAATCTTACTACTCAAAATGATGCTTATATTAACCTCTATGCCAACCTTATTTCTGAAACCAACCTATTTCAGAAAATGATCTTGTTCCGGAAAATGCGACTCTTAGAGTTCGCCTTGATAACTACATTAGTCAACTCTTTGGCAAAGAGGATATCCATTCAAAGGATAAAATGACTTTAATGGGAACTAATTTTGCTAGATTGAGTCTTAAGACCCAATCTCAGCTAAGAGGTGTTGTTGCCAACTTGCCTACAGACATACAATCTCGTATTCTAGAAAGCAAGGCTATGTTTGGATCTTTTGATCTATGGTTCACATGTTTCAAGAAACTTGTTACAGCCACTATTCCTGATCCTGATGAATTGGATGAAGGTGATAATGTGTTCATCCAATTCGAATGGGAAGAACACTTTGGAAGTACTCTCAGGGTGTATGAAAAGAAACACCCATTTCCTGGTCTTTTAATTAATTATGATGACAGTCCATTTATTATTGATGGTCCATTTGCTGATACTCCTGAAGATGATGATAATACTGATCCTGATCCTAACTGGCTTTCTCACATGTTTGAATATGGCTTTATCAGGTTCCTAAAATTAACAAGCCATCATCAAGCCAGCCTGCTTCCACAAATAATTCAGGATGCTATTAAAAGATTTCCTAGTCCTTCTGTTTCTATTAGATGCTGGAGTACTTTGCCAAAATGGGAGAGTGATAATTGGATGAATGTCCAGCCTTCTAAGCATCTTGTTCTCATAAATGGACATACTCACCAAGGACCATGGTTTGAAGGAAATTCTCATTTGTCCTTTAATGATCCTAATGCTTTAGCTGAATGTTGGAGTAATTATTTCAATAACCAGATTTTTGAGGTGGTTGAAAGTCTATGGAAAAATTATCATTTCATTGGCAGTACTGATCGAATTTCTATTTTTGGTCCCAGGCCATATGTTGATACTATTGCTAATCACTGTAATCCAAGGAGGCTACTTATCCCAGGAAAAAGACCAGTGTTTGAACCAATATTATATTGTGGATATTGCAATAGATATGCTATTTACCATGACCATCCATGCAATTCTCCACAAGGCCCTTTTGATCCATTTGATGGGTACCCATCTGATGCTCCTTCTACTGATTAAATTTGTAAAGTTATTTTCTTGATACTCCCACTATCAAGAACTGTTTTAGTCAAGATTCTACTGACCCCTTGCAGATTATTGATAATTGATTTCTCTATTTGTCTGGCCTGCACAATGGCTAAAAAATGTTTCAATATTCACGTGCTCCTGCTCAATTCACTATGTTTTACCCTTATAATATTCCTATACAAGGCCATGCGTCTGACAAAAACTGATGATTGGTGTCCTTCCCACTTTGGCTTGACAAGGCATGCGAACAATACTCCTACTTTCAAGCTTATGTTCCCACATGCAATACTAATTCTTCTTGCTTTTTGTCACCTCCAAGTCAGAGGCATGTCTATCAAATATTCCAAAATTGTTGAAGACTTCAAGTCAAAAAGAGAGAAAAATTACTGTTCACGGATTACTGTTCACTGATTACTGTTCACTTTTTACTGTTTACTTTTACTGTTCATGACACTGTTCACTCTGAATTTTGCCTATTTAAGGGGGGCTGTCCCTTAAGTTAGACTCAGAACTCATTTTAGAACTTGAGAGAGCCTTCTTCCTAGAAGCCTTCTTTAAGAGAGTTCTTTGCCACATTATTCACTATAACCTTGTTCTCCTACTACCTTGTTCCTACAAACCTTGTTCCTACAAACCTTGTAACTAGGACTAGTTCAAGCTTTGTAACTGTTGATCTGTTCTGAGATCTTGTATTCACTACTACTACTGTAAGTGTTTAACTCTACTTTCAATAAAGAAGTATTTTCAGTTAACATTATGTTCATTATACTACTTGTTTCTACCGCTACCATGGACGGATTACCGCCATACCGGACGGTTCTAAATTGCTAAATTGCGTTCATTTACTTTGAATTATTTTGATATACTGCTTGGCTGGTTCTACCGCCTTAATTTGCTAACACTACTTTCAAGTTATATATTACTGTGCTTCCATCTCCATTTCTGTCTCTTCCCTTCAGCTGTGCATCCCCTTCCCCCTTTATGGTATCAAAGCCTCTCTTTTCTGGCCGGTGGTAGTGTTGTTGTGTCTTTGTGCCTTGTCTGTGCTTCTCCGACCTTTTGGTGCTCCGTTGTTGTATCCCCTTCTTACCGTCGTTGGTGCCACCCTAGGTGTAAAGTGAATTCCCAGAACCTGACTGTAAGGCCCGTTTGAGCCAAGAGAGGGCGTGTAGGGCATGTGTGTGGTATAGGGTTGCTTAGGATATGTGTTACGAAATGCAACGGTTGTGAGAAAAACATGATAACTGAGTGTTAAAACTAGGATAGTATGTATAAGTTGTGGAGATCTAATTCCTCTATCAGCTCCAGAACTGGTTGTCCTCCTGATATTGTAAATGAAGAAGATCACACTGTTGAAGATAATGAGATTCCTGATTTCAGTAAATGGAACATTCCCAAAGTTGATACTAAAACTGTTTACAAAACTAGTTGGGCTGAAACCACTTTTCATCCCATTTACAAAGTGAGAACTGTTGAACGAACATTTTCTATTTCAAAGATTCATTAAAAATGTTGCTTGCTTTCCAAAAGAAATATTAACGAATTCATTGCTAAAAAACAAAGTTACTTGCATATTGGTATGGTTCAAGTTGTTATTAAACCACTCACCCAAAAAGGTATCAATGCTTCTGTTCTCATGTGTTTGCGTGATGCTAGATTTAAGGTATTTAGAGATAGCATTCTTGGTATGATTACTGCTTCTCTATTTGATGGTCCTGTTTACTTTAACTGTTATCCTAATCTTACTCTTGCTTTAGATGATCCTAATATTATTAAAGCATTGACTTTGAATATTGCTTCTTCTGGTTATATCATGGATGAAGGTAGTAAACCTTTTGCCTTGATCTACCGTATTTACTACAGATTGTTGGATACTCAGTTAAATCCTAGTTGTTTAAATCATAGAGAACCTTCTGGTAAAACTATGTTAATTAAATGTTCAACTCCTGATGCTAAAGTTCAAGTTCCAAAAATGATTCAATGGCAAGATGTTAAGCTTCCTAATGAATGGTTGTTGGAACAAGAATCCCCTAATATTAAACTTGGTTGTAGAGATTCATGTTGTAATGTTATTAACTCTGTTAATGTTCTAACTAAAAGTGAAGAAAATGAAAATTTGTTGATTAAATTGATAAGTCAAATTGAAAACCCAGCTTTACAAAAAGAATATTTGGATACCTTTAAGAAAAACTTGTTAAAAGAAGAAACTACTAAAAAATTTAAATCAACCATAAGTTTTGAAGAAACTTTGGAAAGATTTAATAAAAAGAAATCCAAAGACTTAACTATTAACGATCTTCATCATGAAATTAATATTGTTAAACAAGAGATAAGTGAATTTAGGAATGCTCTTCAAAATATAAAAAATGATAACCATAATCTTAAACAAGAATTGTTAATGTTAAAACTTGATAAAAATATTGACCATAGCAAATCTGATAATGAACAAGATGAGCACAAAGATGGAGATGAATCCAGTCAACAAGCTCTTCTTTCTGATAAAGGTAATATTGATGATTCTCAACTTGCTTTTGTTACCAACATACTTCCTCCAAAATGGTTCACAAAAGTAAAAATTGTTGTTTCCAATGATTATTGTTTCACTGTTGTTGCTATGATTGATTCTGGTGCTGATAAGAATTGTATTCAGGAAGGATTAATTCCTCCTAAATATTTTGAAAAATCAATTGAAAGAATGGTTTCTGCTAATGGTTCCCGAATGAAGATTAATTATGAATTGAATGATGTTCATATTTGTCATAATGATGTTTGTTTCAAAATTCCTTCTATTCTTGTCAAAAATATGACTGACAAGGTGATTCTTGGATTACCATTTATAAATGCTTTGTATCTCTTTCTTGTTGAATATGATGGCATTACTACTAATCCTTTTGGTCAAAAAGTAAAATTTGAATTTGCATCAAAACTTGAAATTGATATTAATAATGCTTTAGATTTGTCTTGTGTTTTTCTTATTGATAAATCTATTCATGAACCTCAAATAAGTTCGTATTTTCAAGGTAATACTAGTAGTAATAAATTGTTAACTATTACCAATATTCCTAATATTTTTGATGATCCTTTGTAGGAATTTGACAATGATGTGAGGATAAATACCACTAATAAGTGGGATAATAATAATAATATTTATACTTATACCACTAGTAAGTGGATTATTATGGCTCCCTCTTCTTCCGAAAGGAAAAACAGGGGAAAAGCTCCTATCCAGGACTATTCTCAAAATGAAAGGCTCCCATCGGGAAGACCTTTTAGAATGCATGAAGGCGCATCTTCTGGGATAAAACCCAGTGGGTCAACATCCCTTCAGGAATTTGTCCCGGCAATGGTGACTTATTCTAGTGGTGATATGATGATTGCTTTACAAGAAGTCTTATCCAAATCCTTACAGTTTCATAATGGTGTCTATAGTGAATTGCCCGATTCCATTAAATTTATTCTTGATAATCTCTATGCTGCCTTTACTAAAGACCACTATTCTCTGTTTGAAAAAACCCTTCATGCTCTCGAAATTCACCTTGTTAATCTTACTACTCAAAATGATGCTTATATTAACCTCTATGCCAACCTTATTTCTAAAACCAACCCTATTTCAGAAAATGATCTTGTTCTGGAAAATGCGACTCTTAGAGTTCACCTTGATAACTACATTAGTCAACTCTTTGGCAAAGAAGATATCCATTCAAAGGATAAAATGACTTTAATGGGCACTAATTTTGCTAGATTGAGTCTTAAGACCCAATCTCAGCTAAGAGGTGCTGTTGCCAACTTGCCTATAGACATACAATCTCGTATTCTAGAAAGCAAGGCTATGTTTGGATCTTTTGATCTATGGTTCACATGTTTCAAGAAACTTGTTACAGCCACTATTCTTGATCCTGATGAATTGGATGAAGGTGATAATGTGTTCATCCAATTAGAATGGGAAGAACACTTTGGATGTACTCTCAGGGTGTATGAAAAGAAACACCCATTTCCTGGTCTTTTAATTAATTATGATGACAGTCTATTTATTATTGATGGTCCATTTGCTGATACTCCTGAAGATGATGATAATATTGATCCTGATCCTAACTGGCTTTCTCACATGTTTGAATATGGCTTTATCAGGTTCCTAAAATTAACAAGCCATCATCAAGCTAGCCTGCTTCCACAAATAATTCAGGATGCTATTAAAAGATTTCCTAGTCCTTCTGTTTCTATTAGATGCTGGAGTACTTTTCCAAAATGGGAGAGTGATAATTGGATGAATGTCCAGCCTTCTAAGCATCTTGTTCTCATAAATGGACATACTCACCAAGGACCATGGTTTGAAGGAAATTCTCATTTGTCCTTTAATGATCCTAATGCTTTAGCTGAATGTTGGAGTAATTATTTCAATAACCAGATTTTTGAGGTGGCTCGAAGTCTATGGAAAAATTATCATTTCATTGGCAGTACTGATCGAATTTCTATTTTTGGTCCCAGGCCATATGTTGATACTATTGCTAATCACTGTAATCCAAGGAGCCTACTTATCCCAGGAAAAAGACCAGTGTTTGAACCAATATTATATTGTGGATATTGCAATAGATTTGCTATTTACCATGACATCCATGCAATTCTCCACAAGGCCCTTTTGATCCATTTGATGGGTACCCATCTGATGCTCCTTCTACTGATTAAATTTGTAAAGTTATTTTCTTGATACTCCCACTATCAAGAACTGTTTCAGTCAAGATTCTACTGACCCCTTGCAAATTATTGATAATTGATTTCTCTATTTTTCTGGCCTGCACAATGGCTAAAAAATGTTTCAATATTCACGTGCTCCTGCTCAATTCACTATGTTTTACTCTTATAATATTCCTGTATAAGGCCATGCGTCTGACAAAAACTGATGATTGGTGTCCTTCCCACTTTGGCTTGACAAGGCATGCATACAATACTCCTACTTTCAAGCTTATGTTCCCACATGCAATACTAATTCTTCTTGCTTTTTGTCACCTCCAAGTCAGAGGCATGTCTATCAAATATTCCAAAATTGTTGAAGACTTCAAGTCAAAAAGAGAGAAAAATTACTGTTCACGGATTACTGTTCACGGATTACTGTTCACGGATTACTGTTCATGGATTACTGTTCACTGATTACTGTTCACTTTTTACTGTTCACTTTTACTGTTCATGACACTGTTCACTCCGAATTTTGCCTATTTAAGGGGGGCTGTCCCTTAAGTTAGACTCAGAACTCATTTTAGAACTCAATAGAACTTGAGAGAGCCTTCTTCCTAGAAGCCTTCTTTGAGAGAGTTCTTTGCTACATTATTCACTATAACCTTGTTCTCCTACTACCTTGTTCCTACAAACCTTGTAACTAGAACTAGTTCAAGCTTTGTAACTGTTGATCTGTTCTGAGATCTTATATTCACTACTACTACTGTAAGTGTTTAACTCTACTTTCAATAAAGAAGTATTTTCAGTTAACATTATGTTCATTATACTACTTGTTGCTACCGCCACCTTGGACGGATTACCGCCATACCGGACGGTTCTAAATTGCTAAATTGCTTTCATTTACTTTGAATTATTTTGATATACTGCTTGGCTGGTTCTACAGCCTTAATTTGCTAACACTACTTTCAAGTTATATATATATATATATATTGTAAAATATTTTGGAGAAGACTGCAAAAAATGCAAGATGGAAGGCTAAATAAAAAATTAATTTAGCAAAGTGCCACATTCTAGATCCCAATGGTCTCCCACACTTGATTTTCACTTTCTTATATAAAAGAAAATGATCAATAATTTATATGTGCATTTAATCCAGGAACATGTTCAATGAACTAATACCACACATAATTAAATTGATATAAATGGAATTTTTGTTGAGGTGGATGCCTAAATGAAGAAGAGAACCTTATGCTCTCTCCCATTAGGTGTCTAACTTTATATATATATATATATATATATATATATATATATATTTTTTTTTTTTATTTATTTATTTATATATATATATATATAAGATCACTTTTTTTTTTTTTTTTTAGGTTTATATATATATATATATTGTAAAATTTTTTGGAGAAGAGTGCAAAAAATGCGAGATTGAAGGCTAAATAAAAAATTAATGTAGCAAAGTGCCACATGATAGAACCTCATAGTCTCCCACACTAGATTCTTGCTTTGTTATATTAAAAAATGATCAATAATTTATATGTGAATTTAATCTAGGAAGACATTCAATGAACTAATATTATACATAATTAAATTGACATATATGTAATTTTGTGGAGGTGGGGGCCTAAATGAAGAGTGTTCCACTTGGTAGAACCTCATGATCTCTCTCGTGAGCTTGCTACTTTTATATATATATATATATAGACACACACACACACACACACACACACACACACACACATATATATATTGATTTGAAAGAAAATATCAATTTTTTTTTACGTTTATATATATTTTTTGTAAAATGTTTTGGAGAAGAGTGCAAAAAATGCAAGACAGAAGGCTAAATAAAAAATTAATGTAGTAAAGTGCCACATTATAGATCCTTATGGTCTCCCACATTTGATTTTCTCTTTCTTATATATATATATATATATATATATATATATATATATATATATTTTTTTAAAAAAAAAGATCAATAATTTATGTGTATTTAATTCAGGAACACATTCAATGAACTAATATCATACATAATTAAATTGACATAAACGTAATTTTTGTTGAGGTGGATGCCCAAATGAAGAATGTGCGACTGGGTAGAACCTCATTCTCTCTCTTATGAGGTGTTTACCTTTATATATATATATATATATATATATATATATATATATACTGAAAGTTCAATTAGTGTGAAAAACACTAATGAATGTTCAGACCCCCAATTTAAAATTTAACCAATACAGGCTTATACCCAAACAATAAATGTGCAGAATAATTGGTACAAGCAAAAACTCAAACAAGTAAACAACTCTACACCATAATTAATCACAACATAACAGCAACTGAAAGGCAAGAGTAAGGGGTTAGAGAGATGCAAACACAAAGATAATACCGGCATGTGTTATCAAAAAGGAAATTGAAGAACTCGGTGAAAATCCTCTCCATTGCCCTCTATGCGATAAAATGATCTACTACAAAATAAAGTTGTAGTATACAAATAACAAAATTCCCTCCAAGTCTAGTCTACCCAATGTACTTGAGCCTTCCAAACTCCTGCTACCAATTGGTTAAGCCTAATCGCGTCTTCTCTACCTTTTCAGATCCCGCAATAAGCCTATTGTATCAACCAAGTGAATTGGTCATCTTTGAACTGCTTCCCAAATACCAAAATACCTCCTCACTGATATGGGTATGGTGAGATAAGGATTTGGAAAATAAACCTCTCGGGGATATGTCAATGGAGAGGGTGAGAGTAGAGGAATTTGGAGAATCAAATATCTAAGATTATGGTGAATCAATCTTGGTTTTTTCTAGGGTTTCTCTCTCAAAATTTTCTCTGGAAGCTCTCTACATTTTGTGGATATAAGGGTATTTATAGTAGGGTACGTGAGGAATGTAAAAAGTCATTTTTCTACAAAACAAGGCATTCTGGTGACTCAGTCTCGCGAGTGGGATGAGTCGCAAGTTTAGTGCTCCAGCTATCATGACTCTTTAGCTTTTTGCATACTTCACGCATGTGGCATTTTGGCGAGTTGCCAGTCCCGAGTCACTCGCGAGATCCAGTTGCAAGAAACCTCTTGAATGCTTACACACTTGAATTCTTCACACTCTCTCACACACGACCCTTACATAATTCCCACCTAAATACAGGGTATCTAATTGCTGAATTACAACCAAATTTGGTAAGGAATAAAGGCAACACATGGTTGAATAAATTCAACCTTACATATATATATATATATATATATAGATTTGAAAGAAAATATCACTTTTTTAAAAGTTTATATATTGTAAAATTTTTTGGAGAAGTGTTCAAAAAATGCCAGATGGAAGGCCAAAAATAATAATAATAATAATAATGTAACAAAGTGCCACCTGATAGAATCTCATGGTCTCCCACATTAGGTTTTTGCTTTCTTATATAAAAAAAATGGTCAATAATTAATATGTGCATTTAATCCCAGAACACATTCAATGAACTAATATTATACATAATTAGATTGACATAAATGTATTTTTGTTGAGGTGGAAGCCTAAATAAAGAATGTTCCACTTGGTAGAACCTCATAATTAATGTAGCAAAGTGCCACATTATAGATTCTCATGGTCTCCCACATTTGATTTTTGCTTTCTTATATTAAAAAAAAATGATCAATAATTTATATGTACATTTAATCCAGGAATAAATATAATGAACTAATATCATACATAATTAAATTGACATAAATGTAATTTTTGTTGAGGTGTCTAAATGAAGAATATGCCATTGGATAGAACCTCACACTCTCTCCCATGAGGTGTCTACCTTTATATACATACATACATATATATATATATATATATATATGTATGTATGTATGTATGTTTGATTTTAGACCCCTTAAATCACAACCAGATTAACCTAGTTAATTAGCCAAGTGATTAATTAGTCAAATTATTAGATCTAGGTTAACACAAATATATCATATCAATGTAAAGTGTGGAAAATAAAGAACACAAAGATATGATGACCCAGGAAAATCAAACCGGTAAAAAACCTAGGGAGGATTTAACCTAGCTATCCTCAAGGTAAACTAAATCCACTATGAAAAAATTGAAGTTTACACAATAGCAACTTAGACCACTAACATTCTATTGCTACCTCGAGTAGGAAACTTACTACCACGACCATATGACACCTTTAAATCTCACAAAAGATTTACACACAGCATAAAAAAACCACCTTTCAGAAAGCTTTTGGGTACGAAACCCTAAATACAAAAGAGGCACAAGAGGCACTCTAATCTCTCTAAAAAACTTATAAAAACATTTTAAGGTTTCCTTTATATATAAGAGTGTTTTACTTGAAACCCAATACGTTTAGTAGAGTTCGGGCTGAATTGGAATTTTGCAGAAAAAATAAATCTACATGTGGTTCGATCGATCGAGTCTAATTTTTGATCAATCGAGCCTTGCAGATTTAGTCCAATAAATTCTGCAATCACTCAATTCTAATTTTACAAATAAACATACTTTGAGCAAGCCTAAACCTAGACTCTATGTTTTGATCATG
This sequence comes from Quercus variabilis, assembly GCA_030445155.1. NCBI lineage: Eukaryota > Viridiplantae > Streptophyta > Magnoliopsida > Fagales > Fagaceae > Quercus > Quercus variabilis. The sequence continues at coordinate 24,417,479 of CP129449.1, forward strand.
GTTTGCCAACATAATACAAATTGAAGTTCTAATATATTAATTCCTAAAGTCTTAGATCCTAACAATAGATATATATATATATATATATACACATTGATTTGAAAGAAAAGATCACTTTTTTTTTTAAGTATATATATATATATATATATATGTATGTATTTATTAAATTTTTTTGGAGAATAGTGCAAAAAATGCCAGATGGAAGGCGCTAGAAAAAAAAAATACACGTTTTATGATTTCCCAAAGAATAGCCGGTTGAGAAGACCTTCCAACAAACTAATTGACAACCAAAATGAAATTCATATTAGCTCAAACCAGACCCCATCAACAAAGGATGTAGTGAAAATAATTAGATAACATGAAACTTTGCAGAAAAATGAGAAATTTAGCTTAGCATTATTTGGCACATTGGAAGCCTTTTGGTACATTATTTCCACAATAATTCAATAGAAAATTTAATGAAAGGGGAGCATTAAGATTGATGCCTAGAACATTGGCCTTGATAGCAATGCAAAGACAAACAGCTGCCTCAAGATCAAAAAGACCATGGATGAGGCTACAGCAATGGGACTTTGGTGGGGTTCCCACAACAAGGTGTACCAAGTCATTCACCAAGTTAGCACAGACCCCTAGCTTAAGGGTGTCCTTGGGGCAAGTGGATGGGTTATTACCAGTGACGACTCCAGAAAATTTTTTCAGGGTGTTCCTCAACAAGCATAAATTACACAATCTAATAAAAAGAAAATTTTATATATTGACAACAACAACAATAAAAAAAATATGCAAATACATAAAATTTACAATTGCCTTCTACGAGTTTTCATATTTTGAAATTGTTGCATAATAGTCTCATTATCAATGCTACAAGCTACATCTTTTTCAATATACACAACCAAGCAATCATTCATCCATTGATTTCCCATTCGATTGCACAATTCATTCTTTACAAATTTCATTGCTGAAAAACTTCTTTCTACTGTTGCAATAGCAACTGGAATGGTCAAAGCTAACTTCACAAGTAAGTAGACTAATGGATAAGTCTCGTGTTTTCTTGTGCTCACTAACTTTTTAGCAAGTTCACTAACTTTTCAGCAAGTTCACTAACTTCTTGAAGCTCTAGAAAGAAGTCATTGTTGCACATATCAAAAATGTAATTCTGCAGTTGAGAGTCAAATGCCAAAATATCTGTCCCAAGAAAATCAAAGGAATAGAACTTAGCTAGACGTATCAACTTTTCCTTATCAAAAGCCACAAATGAATTACTTGGATTCAAGCAAGCCATACAAAGTAGCAAATCGGTATTCACCTTAGAAAAGCGGTTGTTAAGCTCTTGAAGTTGCATATCTATGACTGTGTAGAATAGCTCAACATGATAATGATGTAAATTTGAATTTTTTTGGGTGGTGCGTCGCGGCCTCCCACTAACTACATATATCGCTTCCATATCCAAGATAGGAATATCATGTGAGGTACAAAATAAAGATACTTCAGCCAATAAAGATGCCCATCCATCATCTCTCGTCACTTGCAACCATTGCTAAGACACTTTAACAAGATCCATAGCATTTACTATATCTTGATTATTTTTTTTTTTTTTTTTTTTTTGGTAATGCTATTGATAACTCATTTGTGATCCCTAAAATATTTTTGATCAAGTGTAGAGCAAAGACAAATTCAAAAGAGAGAATTGACCTCATAATAGATCGAGCTTCAACTTTTTGGTCAGAGAGGCCATCTTCTTCAATAATCTCTAATACATCAACAATAGCAGAGAACATCAAAATCAAGTTGAGAATAGTCCCATAATATGATCCCCAATGTGTATCACCAGGACGTTTAAGATTTGTCTCTTGATTCAAACATTGCCCACTTCTACGTACACCATTATCTAAATCTTCTTTAATTTTGGCAAATTGTATTTCTCGAAGAAAATCTCGTCTCTTACAAGAGCCTCCAACAACAATTACTAAATTAATAACCACATAAAAAAAAATTCAGCAATGTTAATATGATTTTTAGCAACAGCAACAAGTGTCAATTGAAGTTGATGAACAAAACAATGAACATAAAATGCTAACTTGTTCTCTTTCAAAATTAAAGTTTTGAAACCATTGATATCACCTTGCATATTACTAGCCTCGTCATAACCTTGCCCACGTAGGTTCGATAAACTCAAATTATGTTCACAAAGTAAACATTCAATAGCATGTTTGAGTGACAAAGCGGTAGTACTTGCTACATGTACAATACCAAGGAATCACTCTATAATAATTCCTTCTTTATTCACATAATAAAGAACGAGGGCCATTTATTCTTTCATTGAGATATCACGTGACTCATCAACTAATATTGAAAAGAACCCATTGTCAAGATCTTTGATGATGGCTTTGGATGTTTCATGTGCAATTGCATTCACAATGTCTTTTTGAATATCATGGTGGGTAAGCTTGCAATTTTTCGGAGCTTTTTGCAACACTTCTTTGATAGATTCATTGTGATCCCCCAAAAATTGTACAAGCTCAAGGAAATTTCTTTTATCACTTGAACCTTGAGATTCATCGTGACCACGAAAAGCTAAACCCCGGCATAAAAGGAATCTTATGCAATCAACTATTGCATTTAATTGAACCCGATATTCAATTTTATCTTGACTTGATTGCTTAACAAAAACACTTTGAATGTGTTGCTTTTCCTTCAATAGATCTACACTCTTCTGGACAGCTTGGTTATGAGCACTATTAACTCCTCCAACATGGGAATTTAACTTATCTTTCTGATTCCAAAGTTTGAATCCCTTTGTTACAAAAGTGTCACCTCCTCCTTGATTTCCAATGTCTTGCCCAAATAGGTAGCAATAAAAACAAAATACTGCATCCTTGTCTATACTAATTCCAACCAGTATCTATTTGTATACCATTCGGATATAAATCAATGGGGCTTTCCAAAAAAATATGATATAGGGTAATCATCCTGTGTAAAACAGGTTGACAAGAGCCTTTTATTAAATAATATCTTCTTATTTCATCATAATGATTAGGATGATAAGATGATATTTTTTCTCATAGCCCAGGATCTGAAGAAAGATTCTCTAAGTTGAAGTCAATACGAATTCGCTTAGAAGATGAAGATGAATCTTGCGTAGGAGCTGAATCTTGGGTACGTGGTTTTCTTATCAAATATTTGTCCATAATTCTAGCAAAAGAATAAACATTAAACTATAAGTTTATTTGAAATATTAATAAAATTATTAATTATTGTTGTTTAGTTGTTTCATTAATTTGTTTGTCTTTTATAAACTATAATTTATTATATTATTGTTTCATTAATTATAAAATTATTAATTATTATTTAGCCTAACATAATTTAATTTATTTGTCTTTTATAATGTATTGGTTAATTATACTCAGTGGCGAAGCCAAAATTTTAGTTTAGAGGGGGCAAAATTAAAAGATATTATTTAAAGTGAAATTGATCTAAAAAATATTAATCGATAATAATAATAATAACAAAATAAATAAACAATTGTAAGAAAATAAATATATTTCATATCATTAAAATAAATTTAAAAAAATAATCAATTCATACTACAAAATTTACAACAAAATGTTTACAAACTGATATGGTAAAAATGTTATTAGTATTACTTAAACAATATATAATGAATAAATGTTTGAAATTATTTTTTATAATTGGTGACATATCAATTTATAATATATAAGTAGTAAAATTTATAGTATCTCTAGCTTTAATAGACAATAAAATATTGTAAAGAGTATTGAAAATGGTAAAAAAAAAATAATAGAAAAGAAAAAAAATTGTGAAACAGGTGTCAAACTTGGGACAAGATAAAAGCTACCTACAAGGACAGAAAAATAGGTGACAAGGTGGAAGTCTGGCCTGTTTGGTACATGTGTTTAAAAACTGAAAATTGTTGTTTGAAAATATTTGTGAAAATACGTGTGAGTGAAAAAGTGCGTTAAAATGCGTAAAATGTTGTTTAAAAACTAAAAATGGTTGTTTGAAAACACAAACCAAACACCCCTTTGGTGAGACTACTTTTTTTTGCTTTCTTTTTTCTTGTGTCATAGCCACTTTGTTTCAACCAAGTGGGAGTCCCTTTTTTTTTTTTTTTTTTTTTTTCTCTATGCGTGGAACTACTTAAGAATTAAGGTTACATATACATGAAAATTTTAGGAGTCAGGGGGGGCAGGTCCCCCCCTTCGCCCCCCTCTGCCTCCACCCCTGATTATACTGCTTTAATTGTTGTTATTTAGCATAACAATAAATTATATTATTTTAATTTGTTTGTCATTAATTATATTGCTTTAATTTGTTATATTATTTAGTTTCTTGTGCACATTACACTAAAAGAGTCAAACATTATACATCCTATATGCAGCATAATAATTAAAGTAGTGTAATGTGCAGCGCATTACACTGTTTTAATTATTATTTACTACCCGGCCCCATGTGTCCATCAGCCCATCTACCCCCACCCCACTCAACAGACAAGCACAAGCCATCCCCAATCACAACCTGCCAATCAGAAAATTTCACATTCACAATACACATTACACATTTACACTAAAAGACAATCAATATCACCAACACCAACACACACTGACCAACACCACTAGATAAGACAAAGCCAAAAAATAGGCAAAAAGCAAAATAAATTTAAAGAGTAAAGCTGTAAAGAGTAAAGATTGGTTCTCAAAAAAAAAAAAAAAGAAAAAAAAAAGAGAGTAAAGATTCGGCAGCCAATAAGAGCATTACAGTTCAAAAGAGAGAGAGATACTGAGTTACTAGAATAAAGAGAGAGAGAGACATAGACATTCATTTTCATTTCATATTTTTCATCTCAGAGAGAGAGAGAGAGAGAGAGAGAGAGAGAGAGAGAGAGAGACTGAGAGACTGAGAGAAAGTCAAAGAGAAATAGAGAGAGAAAATGAGAAATACCTTGAGGCTGTCGAGCACCAGAGCAGCTGAGAGCCCGAGACCGATCTGCGAGCTGCAATCTACGATCTACGACTGTGACGAGGGGCAAGCGATGACAACTAGACGAGGACAACGAGTGACGGAGTGAGTTGCGCCTGCAAATGGCATGACCGTCTCACCATGGGTCTGGTTTGCTCTGGGGTTTGGTTTGCTCTGTAGTCTGTATTGGGTTTTTTTTTTTTTTTTTTTAATAAACACCTCTGTATTGCAGTATTGGGTAATGGGATTTGGTTTGATTTTGCTCTGTATAGGCTGTATTGTGTTTGGTTTTCCTCTGCCAACGACGTGACCGTGGTTTGATTTCTGATTTGCTTTGTACTTTTTTTTTTTTTTTGGTAAGAATCCATGGGTTTGCTACCTCCATTTTATGTTGGGCTTGTTGTGGGCAGTGGGCTTGGCTCTATTATAAATTTTTTTTTTTTTCATATTTTAGTTCAAATTTATTTTTGGGTTTTTTTTTTTTTTTGCTTGAAAGTAGAACAAAATCAACAAATAATTTTTTTTTGTTTTTAAATTTGAGGGTGTTCTTAATTTTTTGATTAAGGGTGCCCCTAATTTTTTGATTGAGGGTGTTCCTAGTATGGATTAAATATATATATATATATATATATATATATCTATATATATATTTTTTAATTTTTTCCAGGTCAGGGTGTTCCTGGGAACACCCTAGCCTATACGTGGCGCCACCACTGGTTATTAGTAGGAAGGTTGGGTTGCAAGTGTCGTGGAGTGTGTTTTGGAGTCTTCAATGGTGGTGGACAAGTGACATTAGTTGAAGTGACCATTGTGAAAAAAAAAGGGTTGAGAGAGAGTAGAAAAGCCATGGTTGCAATAGCCTTGGAAGCCATTTTTAGACACACTTGCCAAGGCTATATGTTTGTAATTATGGATGGGTTTGGATTGGTGGAGGCATGGTGAAATGGGTTAGGGTTTATATAGGTGGAGATTGTGGTTTCTTTAGAGTTTAAAGAATAAAATAATTGATGAGACCCTCGTGGGCACATTGACTTGGATCAAAAAAATAATTCAACAAAATGTCATTTGATAGGTAATTAATATGTGCATTTAATCCATGAACACATTCAATGAACTAATATTATACATAATTAAATTGACATAAATGTAATTTTGTTGAGATAAATGTAATTGACATAAATGTAATTAAATTGACATAAATTGACTAATATATATATATATATATATATATATATCTATATATATTGGTTTCATTTATCTATACAAATTCCAAAACCAAATAACAATAAATGAAACCAAAATATATATATATATATATATATTAGTCAATTTATGTCAATTTAATTACATTGATGTCAATTACATTTATCTCAACAAAATTACATTTATGTCAATTTAATTATGTATAATATTAGTTCATTGAATGTGTTCCTGGATTAAATGCACATATTAATTACCTATCAAATGACATTTTGTTGCATTATTTTTTTGATCCAGGCCATTGTGCCCACAAGGGTCTCATCAATCATTTTATTCTTTAAACTCTAAAGAAACCATAATCTCCACCTATATAAACCCTAACCCATTTCACCATGCCTTCACCAATCCAAACCCATCCTTAATTACAAACATTTAGCCTTGGCAAGTGTGTCTAAAAATGGCTTCCAATGCTATTGCAACCATGGCTTTTCTACTCTCTCTCAACCTTCTCTTTTTCACAATGGTCACTTCAACTAATGTCACTTGTCCACCACCATTGAAGACTCCAAAACACACTCCACGACACTCACAACCCAACCTTCCTACTAATAACCCATCCACTTGCCCCAAGGACACCCTTAAGCTAGGGGTGTGTGCTAACTTGTTGAATGACTTGGTGCACCTTGTTGTGGGAACCCCACCAAAGTCCCCTTGCTGCAGCCTCATCCATGGTCTTGTTGATCTTGAGGCAGCTGTTTGTCTTTGCACTGCTATCAAGGCCAATGTTCTAGGCATCAATCTTAATGTTCCCCTTTCATTAAGCTTGCTATTGAATTATTGTGGAAAGAATGTACCAAAAGGCTTCCAATGTGCCAAATAATGCTAAGCTAAATCTCTCATTTTTCTGCCAAGTTTCATGTTATCTAATTATTTTCACTACATCCTTTGTTGATGGGGTCTAGTTTGAGCTAATATGAATTTCATTTTGGTTGTCAATTAGTTTGTTGGAAGGTCTTCTCAACCGGCTATTCTTTGGGAAATCAAATCATAAAACGTGTTTTTTTTTTTTTTTTCTCTAGCGCCTTCCATCTGGCATTTTTTGCACTATTCTCCAAATTTTTTTAATAAATACATATATATATATATATATATATAAACACACACACACACATACAAGGTTTTCAAACCCGAACCGTTCATTGAACCGTAAAAGTAAGAGGTTTAAGGTTTTTGAGGTCAAACCAAGGTTAAACCGACGTCTAACCGTGATTACGTCATAATTAATTTAATAATTATTTAAAATATGAATTAATATATTAAATTAAGATAAGTAGAAAAATGAACTAAAATAGTATAAATAAATATAAAAATTTAATTTTTAAATGTCTTTTTTATATCACAACTTTCATAAGGCAAATAAAAAATATGAAATCTTAAGCAAACATAAATATTGTTTGATAAAACTCAATATTTTACTTTTTTTTAATCTTTTTATAAGAGTTTATGTCTAAATTATCTCAAGTTATGGTCAAGCCCATTAGATCATCCAATGAATTGTTTTATGCCTAAGCCCATTTGAATATTCAACTCTTTATAAAAAATTTTAAAATAAAAAAATAAACAAAAGCTAGAGGAGTGGCCGGATAAAACTTAAAGCTTTACAAAATTGATTCAATAAGGAGCCCAATGAAATTTTAAAAAGAGTGGTTGACAGAAAACAAGCTGTCAATCATCTTCAAAGCCTATTCAAGTCTACATACTTTACTTGACTATATTTATGGTATGTGGTTGTAAAGATTCTGACACTCTCAAATCCACCGTTCAATTTTCCACCATCCTTTGTCATTTCCAACGTAGTCACATGCTTGGGTTCATAAAACTAAAAGTCAGTACAAAAGAAAGCACCGTCTTTTGTAGTATTGAGATGGCTTGAATACTTATATCAAGTACAAAAGAAAGCCAAAAAAAAAATAATAATAAAGCAAAAGAAAAGTTAGCATCTAGAGGTCAGGACGAAACAAAGAAGAAAAGTAAGATGCTTGGGTTAGTCATCTAGAAGTTAGTCATATGCTTGGGTTCACTTGATGAAGGCTGCTTGCTGTGAGGGTTGATTTCTTCATTTTTTTTTTTTTCTTTTTTCCTTCTTCTTCGTTGTCTTCTTCTTCCTCTGCTTCTTCTTCTTCTCTTTTTTTTTTTTTTTAATATTTATTTTTCTTCCTTTCATTTAGTTCTAGATCTAAAAAAACCCAAAGAACTGATGAAGTATTGGCCAAAACTTTGCCGAAAAAAAGGAACCGTTCAAACCTCAAAAACTGGTCATGGTTCAGTCCGACTACAGTTCGCACGGGTCTCTATTTTTTTCCTATATAATGGTTCTTGAATCTAAAAAAACTGCAAAACTGAAAGGTTCGCGGTTTTCCGGTCGAACCGTATGGTCCAGTCCGGGATTAAAAACCATGTGTATATATATATATAAACATTAAAAACAAAATGATATTTTCTTTCAAATCAATGTATATATGTGTATATGTGTGTGTGTGTGTGTGTGTGTGTGTGTGTGTGTGTGTGTGTGTGTGTGTAAAGGTAGACACCTCCAGTGGCACATTCTTCGTTTAGGCTTCCACCTCAACAAAAATTACATTTATGTCAATTTAATTATGTATGATATTAGTTCATTATATGTGTTCCTAGATTAAATGCACATATAAATTATTGATTTATATATATATATATATATATATATATATAAGGAAGCAAAAATCAAATGTGGGAAACCATGAGAATCTATAATGTGGCACTTTGCTACATTAATTACGGGGTTCTGCCAAGTGGAACATTCTTCATTTAGTCTTCCACATCAACAAAATTATATTTATGTCAATCTAATTATGTATAATATTAGTTCATTGAATGTGTTCCGGGATTAAATGCACATATTAATTATTGATCATTTTTTTATATAAGAAAGAAAAAAACTAATGTGGGAGACCATGTGATTCTATCAGGTGGCACTTTGCCCCCCGCACCCACAAGTAGGAGTGGTATTGGGTCGGGTCGAGTCGAATTCACTGTGACCCCCAACCCAACCCAATAGAAATTGGGTTTGCCTAGCTAAAACTCAACCCAACTTGAAAATTTGGGTCAGTTTTATTAGGTTTCAAGTCAGGTCTTGGGTTGGACAAGTTTTTTTTTTTTTTTTTTTTGACAAGTTGGACAGATTTTTTGTACTCAACCCGAAAAAATTACTTACTCTATTTCTCAGACTTACCATTTAAAAGTTATCATGGTTTTATTATTATTTTTAAACGACCATGTTGGAAGCATCTCCACTTTTTATGATGATAAATATTAATGTCTTTTTCTTTATCAAGTTAATGTATGTATGTGTTTAGGCAATGTTTGTTTGAAATTATTTTTTCTAATTTAGTGATTGACATTAATGTGAAAAATTAAATTCAATAACTTATTTTTTGTCATATAGGCTTAATTGTCGTGATTTCTTGATTAGGCAACAAACTTTTTCAATTTTTTTTTTCCCTTGTGTACATCTTGACCCAATTCTCATTGAATGAGAAAATAAATTTTACCATTTTTGTTGACATCAGCACTAGGGCTTAGTTTGGAAATATATTTTCTAATAATAAATAAGATCCTTGGTATAATTTGGATTGAAATAAAAACTTTTTTAAACAGCAATTTGATTTTCACTATGGAAAATATTATTACTAGAGTTATTCCTTTTTTGTAAAATCCAATTATTTTATCATCATTCTAACCTTCATTTGGATGGAAAGTATTTTCACTATTAGTATCATTTAGGAAATTGTGCAACAATAAACCAAATTATGCTAAAAATTATATTTGGAAATATAGCAAGAAAAGATCATTACTATTTAAATAAAAGCAATACATAAAAAACAATCTTTGGCAATTTTTTTTTTTTTTTTGGTTTATTTATTTATTTACTTTGGCATTAAAACATATAGATTTGAATACCACGATATTTTAGCAGAAATAAATACAGTTCCCTAACTTTCAAACTTGATGATGGCAAGTCAGACATTATATATGTCCATTTTTTTAGTTGAATACTCCGATACTTATTTGATACAAATGTTTTATTTAATTCTAAGATTTTACAATACAATTCAAAGGGTACATGACATAATTCAAATAACTCGCTCAAAGTACATTCATCACAAACAAATTTTACTGGAAAGGGAGCGGAGCGTTATTAAGTAATTCAAGGTAGAAAAGATACAGTTCTTTCCTGGGAAGGAAAAAAAAAACACAATAATGACGAACATATATAATTTGACTTTCTGTAGATCTTTGACCAAAACTCAGCGAAGTCTCCCACTTTTTCTGCATATGAAATAGAAACATATGTTAGATTAATATCACGAAAATAAACTAAAAAACATAACGAATATTTCAATGCATTTGAGTAGGTTTTAATAATTAAGTATAAATATAAATATTAGAATTCAAATTAAAATCTTTATATTTGTCTGAATAGTCATTTTCATCCATAAAATTTATTCTTTTATCATTTTAGTCCTTAATATTCACGTTCATTCTTGAAATTTTCTTACTAAAATTGACAAATAAGGTAAATTTTAGAAACTAAAATAACAATTTATCCAAATTTAAAGAGTGTAAATTAAGTTTAACTTAAATATAAATAAATTGGGTGAATTGATGTTCTTTTAAGGGGGAAAATGAACGGAGGATTAGAGCATTTTGAATGCTAAATGTGGAATATGTATGTGTAGCAATTTAAAAGTATTAACGATTACATACCAGTGCTCAAGTTTGAATGCCACGAAGACGCACAGTCGAGTCATATAGATCCTTTGTCTGTGGCGGTTTCTCACATTTTTTCAAACAATTATCAACACAAACTGACCTAAGTTTTCTAACTAAAAGACACTTTAACTCACATTTAAAATCGCAAGCGAAGTCGGCTTGCACTTCCATCGCTGAAAGCAAAACCAAAACCATAAGCATTAGCCCAGCCCTTTTAAAAGCAGTTCCTTCCATGGTTAACACTCTTTCTTCCTTTCTTGAAATTTGACGTTACAAAAATTTGAAGCAAACTCAAGCCTTGACCTCTCTAGCTAGCACTGGACGTTTGAAGTATATATAGCGCCTTATTTTGTTCATAAAAAGAAATGTTATTTATAGGAAATGCCTTGTAGTAGGTGTGAGGAGATATTATTTGGTTCAATTCTGCATTCCTTTTCTATATATGCAGTACAAGGTGTAAAAAGGAATTATCAGCTTCCCAATTCATGTACGATATGATGTTATGTAAAAGTTGCCATTTTGAAGATGTGCAGTTCTATGTTTTGAGTCCTAATTTTTAGAAGGAAGATGATATTAAACATTCCTTTACTAAAATGTTTAGAGAACTATCCAAAATACTTTTACAACATGTTTACAATAAAACCTAAGCGGTAAATTATTGTTGTTTTAATTTGAATTCACAACACTTAAATTATAAATTTTTTTCCATTCATAGTAACCAATAATAACTTACTATTTTGAATTTGTTGTAAAAGTATAAAAATTTTATGCACGTAATACTTCTCTTAATAATTTAGTTTAAAAAAAATAGAATATTCATATGTTGTTAGAGGTTTTTTTTTTTAAAAAAAAAAACATATGTTGTTAGAGGTTAGACTTTCACAAAGTTTTCTATTTTATCAAATTAAATAATATACCGTGCGATGCAATGTATACTTTGCAAATTTTTTAAAATAATTTTTTGTCCTTTTAGACTTATTTATAATACTTATTTTGTTGTATAATATTTATGCTTTTTCAAAATATTTCTTAATGCTTTGCAAATCATTCTTCTTAATTTTCATATTTTATATATATATATAAAAAAAAAAATTTGTCATAGAATCGGTTTCTAAATATTATGTAGAATTGTTGTACTAATCTAGATTTCTAAGGTTATAATCCGTCAAGTTTTTTGACATTTCTAGGAGACTAAAATATTTTAATATTTTTATACTTTATTTTTTAAACTAATAAAATGATTTTGAAATCTTTAAATCAAAATTCAAAGCTTAAAATACTTTCATTTGCAAGTACCAAAAAATAGATTGAATGTGATAAAACAAAGAAAATTTGTCTAAAAACACTTCTATTTATCAAGATTTAATTGCCTTTAGCTAGACTTCCACATAAAAAATAAAAAATAAAACATGAAAAACATTTTAAAATCATAAGTTTCTTTTGGTCTTATCGTTGTGGCTTGTATTGATACGAAACTAAATAGTAGTTAAAAAACAACTAATCTCATCAATATTCAATTTGAAGGTTTCTTTCTATCTCTTTAGTTCTAAAACAAAATACATTTATGGCTTCCTTACACCAAAATCCCAAAACCTAAAGTCAATCACAACTTTTACAAAACTCATAACATCTAACCTCAACATCAAAACCAAAAATCATTGTCACCGAATAAAAAATGCAAGCGCCTTCTTCCTTGATTATAGCCAACTCATACAAGTAAAGATCACATGGGATGACAATGTTGGAGTTAGCTAGATGCCATAAAAGGCAAATGGAATCTTTTTTGGTTTGGTATATTTGAGATGACATGACACGGAAGGTCATAGGCAGATATATATAAAGGAGTAAGGATACGTTTGGTATACTAAATGGAGATTACGACATGAATTGTAATCTGTATTACTAGGAGTAAAATATATTGTAATGTTATAACTAAATCTATTCATTAATTTGGTTGTGAGTTATAACATTAGAATGAAATTTAACATTTACTTTAGGAAATATCTTACTCATACAATTATATCTCCTTTAAAATTGTTATTTTTAAATTTAAGAGAGACATGTTTTATTTTTTATGATTTTTTATTTTTATAATTGTTAGATGTATATAGAAAGTTTGTTTATTTGAAAATATATTAAATTTTGAAATATATTAATATATGGAAAGTCTGTATTTTCATTAAATATAGATTTGAATTTTTCAAATGTACAAAATAGATCTATATTTTCATTAAGTATAGATTTGAAAATTTTTCTAAGATAGTTTTCTTCTTAAATAAAAAATTGCAGATTTTGAATTTTCAAAGAATGAATTAATAGTTAGATTAAAGGTTTTTTTATTTATTTTTAATGTCATTCCATAAATATGTGATGCATGCATAATAGATTTGAATTATGAATATGAAACCTCCTTTAAAAATCCCATTTTTTATTCCTTTAAAAACAGATTTGATTTTTATTAACCAAATCCCATTTTTTATTTCTTACAAAACAGATCTGATTTTTATTAATGAAATCCCATTTTTTATCCCTTACAAAATAGATATGACTTTCATTAACCAAATCCCATTTTTTTATTCCTTACAAAACAGATCTAATTTTCAATAACCAAATCCCATTTTTTTATTCCTTACAAAACATATCTAATTTTCATTAACCAAATCCATTTTTTATCTCTTATGAAACAGATCTGATTTTCGTTAACCAAATCCCTTTCTTTTTTCTTTTTTTCTTTTTTAATTTTTAATTTTTAATTTTTTATTATTCCTTACAAAACATAGCTGATTTTTCTTTGAGAAGAGGGCATATTCATAAGACGAATTTGTTAAATTAATTTTGTCAAGTAAATGTTTGTTACATGTGTTATAACATATCATTCAATGTCATACAAAAGGGTATTTAATGGCCATTAGAGTCTAGAAGACCAGACTTTGTCTGGGTGGCATGGGTGACTAACACCTTCCCACTGCGTAACATAGCCCCTAAACCTAGGTTTTTTAAATAAGTAGACTAGTGTTTTGTCTTTTGTTTTGGTAGACTGTGAGTAGGTCAAAGCTTTGTAATTTTTACATAGATTGTGTTAGGACCAAAGCCTTGTAGAGTTATTCTACCAAGATGTAATTGTATGATCAATTAATGAATGTGAGGTATTTTGGACATGCAACTGTATTTTATTTTATTCTTATTTTTTTGTATAAAATATAAGTGGCAATTCCACACAATTACGCAAAAGAAAGGTGCCCTAAGCGTTCAAATCTCTTTTTGAGATCACTCCTATGGTCTTTCACAATGATATTAGGTGTATTAGGATGTATTGATTTTACAATGAGTTTAAGTAAAAATTTGATGTGGCATGTCCTTATTGGCTAGTGTAAACCAAAGGGTTTACACCCATTCTTGTTAAATTTAATCTCTCTCTCTCTCTCTCTCTCTCTCTCTCTCTCTCTCTCTCTCTCTCTCTCTCTCTCTCTCTCTCTCTCTCTCTCTCTCTCTCTCTCTCTCTCTCTCTCTCTCTCTCTATATATATATATATACACACATATATATATCTTCAGATATTGATGAGTGCGCAGAACCAAATCTCAATCTGTGTTTGAAGAACAATACACTCTGCCATACTATTCGGAGTTACTATTGTTATGGTAGTAATACTTCAACTTTTTTTTGGGTTCACTACACTCTTAACAGGTATGTCTTTCTCCTATCTAAATGATAATTTGGTAATTGTATCAATTTAAATAATTACTTATCATTAAAAAAATATATATTATTTTGCAAAATTTACCCCCTTAATATCAGCTATAGGTATTAAATTGATCCCAAAGGTTCCTTATCTACTATTTTTCTTAAATTGGTATATGTTTACCATTATATAAAAAAACATGCTTAGCAATATATAGAAAATATAAATAAAAATATATTTAATAGTTTAATAATAAATGTATTCCGCCGCACCGGCACCCCACTTTTTCAAAAATTGCGTTAGTCTTCGCACTGCACCCGCACCCAAACCTGAATCCACACCCGTGCTTTCTAGCTTGTAGTATTAATAATGAGGCTATCGTACAATAATTTCAAAATAAGAAAACCCATAGAATGAAATTGTAAGATTTTGTGTATTTGCATTTTTTTTTTGTCAATACATGAAATTATCTTTTTATCAGATTTTGTATAATTTAAGTTTCATAATAACTACGCTAGAAAAAATTCTTGGAGCCACCACTAAGTTGATGACAACATTTTAAGCATATACTCATGAGTTCTCTCCGTGTTGATTGTCTGATGCCAGCAAATGACTGTGAAAAAAACAAAAGAAATTAAAAATAAAAATAAAAATGTTTGATGCATGTTAGCAAGAACACTGACCCAATTGTATTTTGTATCATAGGTCGATAATGTTTAGATGATAACATGACAAAAATCTCGTGAAAATGTGGATCCAATATCATTGTGTGGGCGTTTTGTCTTCTTCAATCTCTATTTTTTCTTCTTTCTTATTATAAAATGCTAGTCCAGGCTTGGACATACATACTACTTCACATTCACATTCATCATTGCAAAGGAGAGAGAGAGAGAGAGAGAGAGAGAGAGAGAGAGAGAGAGAGAGAGAGAGAGAGAGAGAGAGAGAGATGGTGGTGCAAATGGTCTTTCAGCTAATTTGTTATTGGTTTCAATTATCACATTCGTAAATACAGCAAGTTTAGCAAAGCCTTCATGTCAAGCATACTGTGGGAACTGGGAATACTGGCATTCCATACCCTTTCAGAATAGGAGCTGATTCAAGGCTGGCCCTACCACCAGGCCAACTGGGCCATTGCCTAGGGCCCCCAAGTTGAAGGGGACCCCCAAATTTTGAAAACGAAGGAGTAGTAGAAAAAAATAATAAAAAATAAAAAATATAGTGTTAGATGAAATTCTAAAAATTCTAATACATCTTTGTGACGAAAGAACAAAAAATCTGGAACATCTTTGTAAACATTGGTTCCCCAAAACATTCTTTAATCTAAACAAAATCCAAAAATATAATCCTTAACCTCTAGACAAATAAAAAATCAACTAGATAAAATGTAAATCCAATCTAAAAAAATTACCCACAAAACAATCTCAAATCAAAACGAATCAAAAATCTTAATTCCCTAAAATTTGCTCATAACTTCTCTCTCTCTCTCTCTCTCTCTCTCTCTCTCTCTCAACTAAATGATGATAGTTTGTAAAAATACCGTCTTAAACTTGAATCTTTTCTCAAATATGATGTTATTATAATATTGATGGTTTAGATTTATTTTCAAAGTTAAAAGTTTTTAAAAAAATTTTACAAATAAAAGAATATTCTCCAGTTGACATACTAAATTATATAAAATGTTAGATTCATTTCCAAATACATGTATTGCTTATAGAATTTTACTAACAATACTTATTACAGTTGCTTCCGTAGAAATGAGTTTTTTTAAAATTAAAATTAATAAAATCATATCTAAAATCGACAATGTCTCAAGAAAGATTAAATAGATTAGCTTTACTATGGATTGAAAATGAGATGTTACAAGAACTTGGGCACAAAAATTTAATTAGTCAATTTGCATCTCAAAAGGCAAGAAAAATATTTTTTAAATGAAATATATTATAATATAAAAATATTAAATAAATATTAATTTAATTAATACATAAATATAAAAAAGACTCCATTTTAGTTCTCGCCTAAGGCCCTAAAATGTCTAAAGTCGGCCTTGAGCTGATTGCTACCATAACGATTGGTTTGCAATATCTTGCAACAAAAATTTCTTCTCTCCCAAGCCTCTTTTGAGGTTCAACCTAGAGGTGCTGGAGATTTCATTACAAGGCATAGTTCGCATCAACCCTCCCATATTTTCGAGCTGTGCTAATAGCATTACAAAGACCACAGAAATTGTGGACTTAGCAGGAAGCCCTTTTGTTTTCTCCCAACCCCACAACAGATTTATTGCCATAGGTTGCAATATCTTTGTCTCAATGAAGTCCCTAGATGGCTATGATATTGCTGCGTGCATATCTTTCTGTAAGGAACATGTACCTTCTACTAATTATGTACTACCTTTTATGTACTCACATGGTTGCTATGGCACCAAATGCTACCAAACTCCGATCCCTCGATATCTCGGGGTATTCAATGCAACTATAAAGCCAACAAATACCGGCATATTTAACCAAGTATTCAATGCAACTATAGAGCCTATAATTAACCAAGAATGCAAGTATGCAATTTTAGCGGAACAAAATTGGTTTGAGGCTCACGTAACAAACCCAATTGAACTTGTAGTCCAAAATATATCCTACGCCCCTGTGGTATTGGAATGGGGGATTAATATAGCATTTTATGTACATATGATAATTAGAGCTTGGTCATATAACGACTCAACCGATATTTGTGCACCGCATTTTACTTCAGAGGGTAGCTTAACTTTTACATGTTCATGCAAAGACGGCTACGAAGGAAATCCCTTTCTTTTACAAGCATGTCAAGGTAAACCTCTTGCAGTCTATTTATTTATTTATTTTGGGTGAAATAGTTCTATGAATTTTATTATATGGTGGAAAGCAATAAATAGGGAGAGAGAGAAGGAGAGAGAGAATGCTAGTATTAATTGGGTAATAAGGTGGACAATAATAACATTTAATGATGTTTTTTTAATCATTGGATTTCATAAAAATCTACGGTGTAAAAAATGTGTAAGTTTATAAGAGTTAAACCAGGTGTAACTTGAACTTATCTCATATATATATATATATATATATATATGTGGTTATATTCAACTTACACTTGGTGTAACTCTAAGCAATATTACACTAATTAATATTTTTTAATTAGAAATGAATATTATCTATGCTTGCAAATTTTCAAAGTGATCAAAGATCAATAATCATGTCATTAATTGATTGTTTAAATGCAAGTTTTTGTAGTTTAAAATAATGCATAAAAAATGAGTTTTTGGATTAAATGGTAAATAACATATTTTTTAAAATATTGGATTTAAGTACTTCTTAGGGTCAAGAAAAGGCATTTATTAATGCTTATATTTTGATTAGGATCTCATTAAATGTCTCTTATTTATGACATTCTATTTCTCTCGCTTTCTTTTTCTCCTCCACAACATATTATTAAATAAACTAATTAAATTTTAAGTGAAACTCTATTACCTAGATTTCAATAAGATTAAATTACTACAAAAAAAATTATTGTTTATTTCGAATTTTTTAAATATAGACTATAATTTTTTTTTTTTTTTACTTTTGACATAAAACTTGTATATACGGAACATGCATATACAGAAATCCCAAGCATTGTTGGACTATAATGAATTCCCTATCTTTTTTTCATTTGATGTCAACACAGTAAAATAAAAACTCATTCACATGATCACCATGACCACTTTATGCACCAGAGCAACGCTACCCACACAAATGATGATCATTTTGGTATTCTTCAATTTAGTACTCTTCTATATATCATGCGGTGGAGGGGAGAGAGAGAGAGAAATTTATTTTGAGTATAGAGATTGGTATGAAATGTCATCAATAAAGAATAATAAATGTGATCCTAATCAAAATATTAGATTAATGAGTGTTTTTCTGACTGTTGGATTTATTTAAATCCAATAATTTAGGAAATATGTAACTTTTTAAGGTTACACCTCTAACAACATGAGGTAGTATGTTGATCTTTATTGTTTATCAGTTTCTAGTTGACCCCTAGATAATAATATATATTGTGAAGCTGGATACATATGTAATATGCCATGTAATAAAATTTTAAGGATGCTCCCTCTCAAAAAAAAAAAAATAATAATAATAATAATTTAAGGATGCTTCGAGGGAACAGAACCAATCCATCTAAAATTGATAATTTGACTACTTTGTGAAGGAGATCCCAGCCTCTAACAATATATGAGTATAATAGTATTCTAATTTTGAAGGTTGATGACTTTATTGAATTATGTTGCTTTTTTAGATATCTCCTTCCAATCGTTTAAGATCTATAAAATAGGAGCATTAGCATTGGATCTCTCATATGCCACATGTAGGTGAAATTTAGCAATAGAGTCCCAAAAACCCATGTTACCCAGTCTTGCAATTGCAAAAATCAAATTTCAATTGTACTACAGTGCCACCTTAAATGTAGGATGGCACTGTAGCAAAAATTGTATAATGTTTATTATATTTTATTGGGCAAGATGACACTGTAGCACTGTAGCAAGCTTGGATTATATTATCTTATTGGTATTATATATTATTTTAATGAGTTGAATGGAAAAATATAAGTTGGGATGTTTAAGTGTATTGTAAAATGATATGGTATAAATAATAAAGTAGCTTTTAAAATGATAAAATGATTTTTTTTTTTTTTTTTTTTTTTTGTAAAAATCTTCTAATCTAATCATATTCCTCCTAAGAATTAGGACCTAAAATGTAGAACTTTACATGATCTGCAAAAAATAGCTATTGTTACGTGTAACATCGTACATGAATTGGAAGAACCTAATTAATAATCTCTTCTTACACATATTGCCTCATAATAGTAAAGGAATCTAGAATTGAACCAAATAATATCTCTTCTCACACATTTTGCCTCAGAATAGTAAAGGATTCTAGAATTGAACCAAATAATATATCCTTACACCTTGTATAAGGAGATTCCTATAAATAAGATTTCTTTTACGAACCAAAAAAATACACTATATATGGCCAAAATGGGCATTTGTCCCTTTCTCCCAAAACAAGTAACAAAATGATCCTGTTTTGAAACTCGATTTTTAAAAAATTGAGTTTCAATGAAAAGCTAGATTTAATGAAAATCGAGTTACTTGCAAAATGTTACATGGAACTCGAGTTCCATGTAATTTTTTTTATTTTTTTTTAGTTTTTTTCCTATAACTCAATTTTCTAAAAATTGAGTTTTTCATTGAAAGTTTTTTTTTTTTTTTTTAGAAAATCGAGTTTAAAACAGGGGCATATGGCTAAATAGTTTTAGAATATGGGCATTTTCCTACTTGTTTTGAGCGAAAGGGGCAAATGCCCATTTTGGCCCACTATATATGCTTCAAATGTCTAGTGCTAGTGAGAACAAGTCCCGAGTTTGCTTCAAATTCCAATACCCTCAAATTTCAAGAAAGGAAGAAAGGGAGTTAGCCATGGAAGGAACTGCTATTAGAAGGGTTGGGTTATTGCTTATGGTTCTAGTTTTTCTTTTAGCGACGAAAGTGCTGGCTGGCTTCTTATGCACTTAAAATGTCAGCTCACCTGTATGTTTTCTAAAACCAGTCCAATGTGTGTCTCCAATTGTTTGAAAAAAATGTGAGGCATCGCCGCAGCAAAAGGATTTAGTGTGGGTTTGGATTCAAGGTTGCGTTTCTACGTTTGCTGAAACTGCGTTTTCTCATCTTTTTTTTTTTTTTTTTTTCTGCACTTGTTTTTGCTTTTAGAGACAAAAAGCATTGTTCACACTAAATTCATAGGACCCACAATCACTTTATTCAGAAAAAAAAAATATTAAAAATGGGTCTCACGATTCTATTCACACATTTAAAAATTATTTTGTTACAGTGTTTTCAGTTTTCAGTTTTCAACAAAATAAATTGTATCCAAACGGACCCTTACATGGCTCGATTGGGCATCTTCGTGAGACTCAAACTTGAGCTATGGTATGTAATCCTTAAGACTTTTAAATTGCTACACAATCATGCTACACATACAAATAACACATTTAGCTTCAATATGCTCTTTTCTCAACAAAAAAAAAAAAATTAAAAATTAAAAATAAAAATAAAAGATTCAAAATGCTCTAATCTACAATGCGATTTCCCCCTTTAGTGAATATCAATTGACCCAATTTATTTATATTTAGGTTAAAATTTTTTTTTTTTTTTTTTGCTTGAGAAACAAGCTAATCATTTTATTGGATAAAAGAGGCTAAATCAGCATGAACAGTACTTGAAATTTCTGGTGCTACATCTTCCATCCAGATAGTTAAAAATGGCGAGTTAATAGCCCACCTAGCCAATGCATGAGCAATCCCATTGCCTTTTCAACGTACATGAACAAAACTAATACAATTGAAAAAAAAAAAAAAAACCTAACAGTTTAACATCTTCAATCAAGTGCCCGTGAAGTGCTAAATGTTAGGTTCTAAAGATTTAGGATTTAATGTATTTAAAACTCTAATATGTATTGTTGGCAAACCATGATCAAAACAGAGTGTTTAGTCTTGTTTAGACTTGCTCAAAGTTGGTTATTTATGTAAATTTGGAACAAGATGATGCAGGAATTAATAGTGCTTCTCGGCCTGGTTCGATCGATCGAAGCTTAAGCTCGATCAATCGAAAATCAGGTCAGATGCGTTTTTTCTATAGAAATCCAACTCAGCCCTAACTCCTAAAACGTTTAGGGTTTTATGTTTTTGTCCTAGGTATATAAGGCAAACCCTAGCCACATTTTAGATGTTGCTCATATTCTTGTTTGTGTGAATCTCTTGTGAGATCTGTAAGGAGCTTTCCTTCACACAAGCTTAGGATTATCAAGAGGAGATTTCTTCAAGACCTTGATGATCAACTCAGTTGCTACCATTGAAACCTAAAGAAAAACAAGTGTGGGTGCTTGTATCTGATGGTGAATCCAAGAAAGAAGAAGTCCATGAATTCGGTGCTTGCACGTGGTTGTGTCAGTAAGTTCTACTGATGGGTAGCAATAAGAAGTCAAGTGTGGAGGCTTGTAAGTCTTATTATATGAACTTCGATTCTTTCAAGATAGTGGATTCAAGTTTACCTTGAGAATAGCTAGATTAAATCCTCTCCAGATTTCTTACCCGTTTAGTTTTCCTAAGTCATCATATTTTTGTATTATTTATATTTCTGCTGCTACATACTTGATATGATTGTTTGATTGCGATAACCTAGATTTGCATAATTTGACTAAGTTAATCACTTGGCTAATTAACTAGGTTAATATGGTTGTATTAAGGAGTCTAAAAACCGTTCAAATTGTATCAGAGCGGGTAGCTCTTTTTTTATTGATCTCTTGATCTCTGAGCTAATCCTTAACCTCTGTTGTTATGGAACATGAACACTCTCTGGTTATTCCTCCTCATTTTGATGGGAATAATTATGCTTATTGGAAAGTAAGGATGAAAGCATTCCTAAAATCTATTGATGAGAGAGTCTGGAGCTCCGTTGAATACGGATGGGACAAGCCCACTACTTCTGTGAGTGAGTGGCAAACTTCTCAAAATGAAGCAGCTGAGTTCAATAGCAAAGCTATGAATGCCATCTTTAATGCTATTTCTATGGAGGAATTTAAGAGAATGTCTAATGTTGAGGTTGCTCACACTGCTTGGAAAATCCTCCAGACTGTGCATGAAGGCACTAAGGCAGTTAAAATTAATAAGTTGCAGCAATTAACATCTAGATTTGAAAGCATTAGGATGTCTAATGATGAATCTTTTGATGAATTCTATGCTAAATTGAATGATATTATTAATTCTGCATATAATCTAGGAGAAATCTATGATCAACCAAAAATTGTTAGGAAGATTCTTAGATCCTTAACTAAGGACTTTAGACTCAAAGTGACTGTTATCACTGAGAGCAAAGATGTGGACTCCATCCCTATTGATGAACTTGTAGGATCTCTTCAGTCCTATGAGTTGGACCTACCCAAAACTAACAAATCCAAGTCAATGGCTCTTAAGTCGGTTGATGATGTTGATATTGGTGGATTTGATGATGAGCTCTCTACTACAGAGATTGCTTACCTTGCCAAGAACTTTAGAAACTTTCTTAAGAATAGTAACAGAAAGACAAAAGGTACATACACTACTGAATCTAGAAACTTTACGAAAAATGATCCCACTAAGGTTAATAACAATAAAAAACCTAGAGAAAAGTTGGTCAATCTTCGAACAACTCTATGGGTACTAAGTGTTTTGGATGTCAAGGGTATGGTCACATGAAATCTGAATGTCCCACATACTTGAGGTCTAAGGGGAAGGCTATGGCTGTAACCCTTAGTGATAATAAAGTTTCTGATGATGAGTCTAGATGTGATGAGGAGGGAAATTTTATTGCTTTCACTGCTACTGCTGTAGTCAATGAAAGTGTGTCTGTTAAAGAGAACCCTTCTAATGGGGAACTCTATGAGGATGCAGATCTTTAAGAAGCCTACAATAAACTTTGCAAAGTTGCTACAAAAGATGCCATGAATGTTGAATTAGGCTTAAAGAAAATTGCATCTCTTGAACTTGAAAAGAAAAATTTTCTTGCTAATTTGTTTGATGCTAATGATCTTTTGAACAATGTGAAAACTAAGAATATACTCTTGCTTGATAAAGTTAAATCTTTGGAATATGATTTATCTGTTGCTAGATCTGCTAGTTCTAAACTTGATCAAATGCTAAGTGTTCAAAAGGCTCCTTTTGATAAATCTGGATTAGGTTTTGTTGAAAGCATCCCTGTGACTGCACCAAATTCCACAAATTTTGTTCCTTCTTCTTCCTCTGAACCCCCTGTGTGTGAGGTTGTGAGTGAGACTACTAAACCTATAGAGGTTAAACCTCCTAAGAAGATTAGGGTTGATCTGAAAGAGTTAAACCTAAGGAGTCTACCCTTACTAAGGACAAAATGCATGGTAAACCTGTGTGGGTTTGTCATTTGTGAAAAGTTTGGACACATTCGTCCAAATTATTATAAGATGCAAGCAGCTAAGCGAGCAAATAAGCCAAAAGTGTTTGTACCTCAAGCACAAGATCCTATAGTACTTATAGGTGAATTGGTAAAGGCTCTAAACTTTTATTCTAATCTTGGAATTGGAAATCGCTCTAATGTGAATAAGAACTCCAATGCTCATAGTGCATCTAAAAGGTGTTGGATGCAAAAGGCTCGATCTAATTGAGTCTTTTTGACATGGTCCTTATGATTCATTGCTCTATCTTTTATGACCTTTGCTCTTTGGCTTCTTTTACCTTTTTGTTTCTAGGATTTGCATTGCATAACATTCATGCATTTCATTCTAGGATTTTTTTTTTTTTTTTTTTTTTTTGTTTCCTCTTTTTATATAAAATAAAAAATAAAATAAAAAAAAATAGGAAGCAATTTGTGTTTTGTATTTGTTCTCTTGGTTTTTGAAAAAAATGTTGGTCAATTTATTTTCATATAACATGTCTTTGTACCTTGTTTAGCTTTAATGAGCTTAATTATTGCACTTTACTAGTTGAAGCTTTGTAGTACATGTTGAGTGGGGAAGATATTTATGATTTTTAATCACTTTGTCTTGATTTTGAAGTCATATGTCTTTGACTGTCAAACTTGAACCTTTTGAGAAAGGCATAAATAACCATCTCACCACTGTTCACTAGCTAATCATGAACACGTTAGTGTATAATCATAAGATTTTGTGCTCGAGAAAGTGTAGCACATGCACAAAAAGAATATAAGGTGTAGCCTCGGTTTAATTGCTTAATGCTTAAAATCGGTGTGTACAATTAGGCTTGATGCCAAAATCACATAATTAAAATTGGTGTATTTCAAATTTTTGCTAGTTACACACACTATACAAGTTACTCTTTGCTAAACTTTGTACATGTTATTGTGTGTATTTATGGTCTGACCAACCAAGTTTGAAAATACTTTGAGTTTTTATGTAAAATAGCTTTATTGCTTGAGAATTTAATGGGAGATTGTTTGAAAATCTTAATTTTGAAAAACTGGGTTTAAATCTTGGGTTTTTGAAAAACATTTCATCTCATACTCATGCATTTATTTCATATTTTTTAGTGCTTTGAAGAGAGTTTGCATCAAATTCTGTTGTTTTTCACAAAATTAATTTTTTTAACAATTTCGATCGATCGAACCTGTTCTTCGATCAATCGAAATTGCGATTGAAAATTTAAGTAAGCCTCTGTCTGTTTCGATTGATCGAAACTGTTTTTTGATCAATCGAATATTGTGAATCAGGTTTTTTTAAAATCAATTTTTGACTTATTTAAAACACTTTTTCAAAAAGTTTCTAAGCTTTTCTCTCTCTCTTTGATTCGAACTTGGCTCCACCTCAGATTTTTGTCGTTTTTTATCATTATTTTTGCAATGTTTCTCTCTCCAAATACCAATAAGACTCTTTTACCCTTCTTTTTGCTTTTATTTTCACATTTCATGCATTTTTCATGCATTTTAATTTGGGGATTTCGAACCTATGCACATTTGGGGTTTTTGATGATTCAAGCCATATTTTCCGAAATATATCATTCGGTTTTGTTCCTATGATGTTTTTAACATGATCTATGTTGGATAATTTGAACAATTTTGTGGTTTGTGAGTAATTGGATTTTCTAGGGCTTGTTTTGAATCCGATTTAGGGTTTTTGTTCTATTGGATTAAAATTGATGAAATTGGCTTGTTGGATTGATATAATTGATCATTCTAAGTTGTTTTCTAACTTGTGTGATGATCAATTGGTCAAATTTCTTTAAAAAACATACAAGTGGTTTTAAAAATTTTTGGGGTTTTTGTTAGAAACTCTATGCTCAAGCCAATTTTGTGAATTTAAACTCAAATTGAACTTAGTTTCACTGCATTAGAGCATGCATCATGACATTTAAAGTGTTCATGCATCATATAGATTTTTGATCTATATCTATTTTGTGCTAACTTGTAGTCTACCCTTGGTTTTTCCTTTCTTTTTTTTTTTTTTTTGGTTCTACTATGTGTCCTTATCCTTTCCTTAGCACCATGCCTAGGAAGACTAGAGCCCATAAAACTCCCTCCTCTTCTTCTGTGTCACCCTCTAGGAGTGAGTTGTGGATGCCAAAAGCAAAGAGGTCTTTGATAAGCTAAACAGTAAGAGGAAAATTTGGGCTGAGCATTCTGTTATCCTAGATGAGATTGATTCTGCCATTAGGGCAAACTTTGAGAGTCGAGGTTGGTTGTCCCTATTGGAGATAGATCATCCACCTCCGACCGCCCTAATTAGAGAATTCTATTCGAACCTCTCTTGCCACGTCTATGATTCTATCACCCTTGTTCGGAATTGGATACGAGGTGTTGAGTTCACTATTACCCCTAGGGTAGTGGCTGAGGCTCCTAGGGTCCCGGTCGTTAGGCAGCCTGACTATCCTTATAAGGAGTCTCCACCCCTTGATGACGTCATGTCATACATCACTGGGTCTTTTATCAAGTGGGGTTCTAATCCTCAGATCACGTCCGCTGAACTTCCTGAGTCTACTTATCTTTTTCTTAGGATAGCATGTCATTCTTTGTGGCCTATCTCTCATCTCCACACCATCCCTATTAAGAGATGTGTGTATCTGTATGCCCTTATCTTTGGTGCTTCTATTTCTTTTTCTCATCTGTTTCTTCGCTCTTTGAACGAGATTCATAGGGGTAGCGCTATTGGTCACGCTCTTGTCTATCCTATCTTCATTCATAGGATTTTATTGTTTTTAGGTTTAAATGGTTTCCCCGCATCTGAGCCCATTCATGTTACTGGTCCCATAGGTGCCTCTTTTCTTCGTTTGAGGGCTGCACATTTGAGGCCTCCTCGTGTTCAGTATTCTGGTGTTGTACCCCCTCCTTCCTCTTCTACAGGTGTTGTACAGGTTGAGACATCTGGTGCTACTACTGCTGCTGATGTTCCTCCACCGACTACTTCGAATGATTCAGACATTTGACGTACGTTAGATCATGTCTTAACCGTTCAGGTGACTCATGGACAGATTTTGGTGGACTTGCTCGATCAGGTTCGTGCTTTATGTGCAGAGTTGGCACATTTTAGACGATCTCCTATGCCACCTCTGATTGATGATGGATTATGATCGTCCTTTGGCATTCCGTCACAAAAAGGGGGAGTAGATTTTGGTTTAGCCTATAGAGTTTTTGTTGATAAAAGGAGTTTTGTGATTCTTTGGAACCTGTGATGATTAGATTGTATCTAGGAGCTACACCTTGTATTTATATTCTTTTGGCTCTAGATGTATTTTTGTTGGGCTAGTAATTTAGCGGGAGATACATTTATTTTATTTCTTGTTTAACTGCTTATTGACTTATATTTTGTGAGTTATTCATTTGATATATGTCTTTATTTTGTGTTTTGGTGAAAGCAAGAATTTATTTTTTTTACTTGTATTTTTCACACATGCGTTTATGCGTTTGTTGAGTATTTCAGGAAATACAGGATGATTCAATTGAGTTGTTGTCTACACTTGCAATTGATGGATAGTAGTTAGGATTGGATTTGTTATATAAAGGGCTTTATTTTGTAAACTTTGAGCTTTTAGTTGTGTTTTGTCACGGATTTCCAAAGAGGGGGTTTGTTAGGTTCTAAAGATTTAGGATTTAATGTATTTAGAACTCTAATATGTATTATTGGTAAACCATGATCAAAACAACGTATTTAGTCTTGTTTAGACTTGCTCAAAGTTAGTTATTTATGTAAAGTTGGAACAAGATGATGTAGGAGTAAATAGCGCTTCTCGGCCTGGTTCGATCGATCGAAGTTTAGGCTCAATCAATCGAAAATCGGGTCAGATGCGCTTTTTCTGCAAAATTTCAACTCAGCCCTAACTCCTAAAACGTTTAGGGTTTTATGTTTTTGCCCTAGGTATATAAGGCAAACCCTAGCCACGTTTTAGATGTTGCTCATATTGTTGTTTGTGTGAATCTCTTGTGAGATCTGTGAGGAGCTTTCCTTCACACAAGCTTAGGATTATCAAGAGGAGATTTCTTCAAGACCTTGATGATCAACTCAATTGCTACCATTGAAGCCTAAAGAAAAACAAGTGTGGGTGCTTGTATCTAGTGGTAAATCCAAGAAAGAAGAAGTCCATATATTCGGAGTTTGCACATGGTCGTGTCAGTAAGTTCTACTGGTGGGTAGCAATAAGAAGTCGAGCGTGGGGGCTTGTAAGTCTTATTGTATGACCTTTGATTCTTTCAAGATAGTGGATTCAAGTTTACCTTGAGGATAGCTAGGTTAAATCCTCCCCAGATTTTTTACCAGTTTGGTTTTCCTAGGTCATCATATCTTTGTGTTATTTATATTTCCGCTATTTTTATACTTGATATGATTGTTTGATTGTGATAACCTAGATTTGCATAATTTAACTAAGTTAATCACTTTGCTAATTAACTAGGTTAATCTAGTTGTGTTAAGGGGTCTAAAAACCGTTTACTAAAGATTGTTCTAAGTTGTTGAGTTCCTTTGAGATCGTGTCCGAATCCCCTTCCAATACAGCAGAGGTGATGCCAATCTCCGACGCAAATTCAACTGCTCTTATATTTAGGTTAAACTTGAAGTACACTCTTTAAATTTTGGCAAATTGTTATTTTAGTTTCTTAATACCTTTTTGTTCAATTTTAGTAGGAAAACTTTAAGCATGAATATTAAAGACTAAAAAGATAAAAGAATAAATTCTATGGATGAAAATGACAATTTAGCCAAATATAAATATTTTAATTTGAATTCTAATCTTATATTTATACTAACGTATTAAAAACCTGTTAAAGAATTAAACTAATGCGCTCTAATTTTTTGCCCTAGTATGCCAAGGATGTTTTTGATCATATAACTTGGATAGAGAAAATCCTAATATAATTGAGTCTTCTTTAACTTGAGATGTATTATCTTCATATTCTTCTTAATGAAAGTTACGAATTTATTATTTAAAAAAATTCAAATATTTGCGGCAACATTCCAAGAGCATTAAAACATTCGTTATGTTTTTTAGATTATTTTTGTGATACTATTTCATATCTTTTAGCTCAAAGATCAATAAAAAGTCTAATTACGTTCATCGTTAATGTGTCTTTCTTTTTCTTTTTCTTTTTTTTTTTCTCCCAGAAAAGTATTGTCTTTTCAACCTTGTATTGCTTAACATCCCTCCGCTCCCTTTCCCCTAAAAACGCTAATTATGTATTTTGAGCGAGTTATTTGGATTCCCATTGAATTGTGTTGTAAAGTCCTTGAATTGATTAAAACTTCTTTATCAAATAAGTATCTGTGTATTCAACTACAAAATGGACATACAATGTCGATATCATCATCAAGTTTGATGTTACGGGATTGTAATTATTTCTGCTAAAATATCGTGTTGGTCAAAGTCTATATGGTCTCAAATTCTATGATATAAATATTATATTGTGAGTTCCAGTTAACTCAACTGGTAAAGTTTCTGATGGTTGTATAAGAGACCTGGGGTTCAATCCTCGTCTACACCAAAAACTGATTAATGTTTTGGTTTAATGATAAAGAGCTATCATCAGAAGTGAATGCTATAGATTGAAACTTTCTCAAAAAATAAATATTACATTAAAAAAATATAAAAATTTCCAAATAATTGAAGACGGATATGAGCTCTATGAAGTTGAAAATGATAAGAATATACTACTAACAAGTGTGAATCAGTAGAAATTGTTGAATGTGCGTTGCCTTCAATCTTCAACCCTTTTAGGCATGCAAAAATGACATCGTGATCCAATGAAGTTAAGAAATAATGATATATATGCAGCAATAAAATGGTTTTTAAGGGAATATGGTTTTTCTTACTCCAAGAATTAATAAGTCATATATATGTAGCCATTAAGGCTCTTTTATTTGAGATGGTATTACATGCATCCGATACGTGATAGATTTTCTTATCTCCTTTGCTTATGAGATGGGAATCTAGGACATTTTACCAAGGAAGTGAATTTCGTACCGTTCCGGCCGGTATAGCCAGTATATACCGTACCGGCTAGAAAACCGGTACAGATACACCCCTTATTTTGTACCGAAAAAAATACCGGACGTACCGGTCGCGTACCGGTCGCGTACCGGCCGTACTGGCAAAATCCGACTATTCCGGCCGGTAAATGCATACCAGACCGAAACAAGAAAAGGAAGAAGAAAAAAAATTTGAATTTTCACTCAATAATCAAAACGAACAACAGAACTATTCTTGATATTTTCTCTCAAAGATCTCCAAACTCAGTCTCAATCAAAATACAAACTCAAATCACAATTTTAAAACTAATCAAATTAGAACAAAAAAAAAAAAAAAAAAAAAAAGCAAAGCTGACCCATCTGAGCCTCGGTGGGGAGAAGGATATGCGGTGGTGGGAGAAGGACAAGTGGACGATCTTCATGTGTGACAGTGTGAGAGAGAGCTCCAACCGAAGTGCTGCTAAGTGCTCCAGCCGAAGTGAAGAAAAGAAAAAATGAAAAGTGCTCCCAGAGCTCCAGCCGAAGAAGAAAAGAAAAGGAGAAGAAAAGAAACAAAAAGTAAAAGAAAAGAGGGCTCCAGAAAGTGCTAGAAAAGATAAAGGTAAAGGGAAAGTGTGGTGGAGAAAAAAAAGGGGAAAAAATAAAATAAAATAAACGTGTGGATCATTTAAAGCACCCATTTTTAAGCCCTTTTTTAGTTCACGTGTGAAAGCAAAAATGCTTTTCTAAATTTAACTTGATTTTTAATTCTTTTTATAGAGATAGATGTATAGACTTGGGCTTGGACTTAGGCTTGTGTGGGATTTAAGAATACAAATTAGTCTAATTTATGAATTTATATATATATATATAGCGATAAACTCGAAACGGTACACCGGTATTGACTGGTATCCGAAATATATCGTACCGCTGGTCAAACCGGTACAGTCTCCGGTACGGTATTGACTCCCTTGCATTTTACTAGATTATACAGACCAAGCGCTTTCCATAGATTTAAGCTTGAAAGGAGCACGAATGGCAGAATGGGCTAACGTTGATGTAGAGATTAGGCTGTGTTTGTTTCTCCAAGTTCTCATTTCTTGTTTTCATTCTTGAAAACAGGTATCAGGACAACTGAATTTAAAATTAGTTTTTAGAACACAATTTTAAGTTATCACAATTTTTGTTCGGCACATTTTCTGTTTCTTAAAAAAAGTCTCTCACTTATTTCAGCCAACGATCATATTCACTTATTGAAAAGCATCTTGACGCTAAGATAAGAGTGTATTTTAGGACAGCTGAGGGGAAAGTAAAAATTAAGAGGATAAATTTCACAACTTCTTATTTAATTTAATGTGAAATAAATTAAAAAAAGGTTTCAATTTAATCACAAATTTTTAAAACTATTTCAACTAATCGAACCCTAGATATCTTATTTGAGGTTAAGAGATTTTATTAATTGAGCAAACTAGAATTTATTTCAAAAGTTCACAAAATAATTGTAAAAAATCTAACGGATAAATAAAATTTAACTTTATCCTTTTGGTTAGTTTATTTTTTAAATAAATACCACTTTTTTAGTACTTTAGTTAACAATAACTTTCTGAAGAGACAATTTGACATAATGTTAGCGTTTTAATTGAAAATTTCAAAAAGTTTATGATGTATTCACTTGTCCCAATCAATTTTTTAAGCCATTTATTCCGCATTGAGATGCTCAAATTGAAGTTTGCTTTAAAAAGTTAATAAATAAATTTCCTACCATACGATACCCCTTACTTTATTTAAAAATCTAATTGCTTTCTTTTACTAAAGTTTAAATTAAATTTTTTCTCCAAAAAAAAAGTTTAAATTAAAGTAGATTAGAAAATTTGTACATTTTTATGTAAAAGACAATGTATTAAATGATGTTTCCTTACAAAATTTGATTTTCTATATGGACCAAACAAATTGAGATTGGCTGAGTAATTTGAAACCACCCACAAATCAACTTAGGGAATTATTTAATTTGCCAAAAGAAAAACTTCTAGAAGTGCAACAAAGGGAAGCTTTATATATAAGTACGAGGCCTATAATAATAATAATAATAATAACACCAAAAGAAAACCCTTTCTTCATTAAGAAATATTACTATAATTTTAACAAGGGAAATGCTAACGAATGCTCTTAGGGTATTGGTTAATAATCCATTTTAAGAAAGTTTTGATACCACTTTTATGGAAAATGAAAAAAACTAATAAAATATTAGTTACTTTTTTTTCATTTTCCATAAAAACTTTCTTTAAATGGATTATTAACCAATACTCTAAGGACACTCGTTAGCATTTCTCTTTTAACAATTACAGTATACAGTGTCATTCCCAAAAACAAGTGTTTAACCATCATCATAATATCAACTGTATTTCTATATTCTTCCAATCATTGACATCCAAACGCTTTTAGACACTGAATATTGAGGAAGCGTTGAAGCAGGAGCTGAGAGAGGTTGCCTTTCTCAGTTATATACCTAGCTATCATTTGTTTGAATTGACTGTAAGAATGCATGCATGGGCCTTGCATTATTTTGCTTACATTCTTTTCTTCTAAAACACTATATCCATACAAATTATATATAGGAACCCATAATACCATCATGCTGTGGCAAATACTCTTTGAGAAATGCTATATCGGTATATCCATAATATTTTTTAAATATTTTTATAACAAATCTTAAATGGTAGATTGCTACTAACTTTTATTAATGGGCAAAAAAGTACTAACACAATTCAAATTGCGTCAAACGGATCTAGCTTTTCCAGCCAATTTTTTTTTTATGGAGATATTAATGAAGGTTCCCTGATTGTTTGAGTTACAAAAGCAAGTGTCCTTGAGCGCAATATCTGTTTGTCAGGTGGTAAAATCATTTTGGTTATATGTATATGGGTGTGTCCTTTATTGTTTATGAGTTTCTAATTGACTTGTAGTCTTGTAGATAACTTTTACGTACAAATTCATATATTGTGAGCTAGATATCATACGTTATAATATTAAGTACAAAATTTTTATCAATGATTTGAGGGAACAGAGCCAATCTATTCAAATTTGATAATAGACAACTTTGAGGGAGTCCTACCTCAAACAACATATGAATACAATGCTCCATTTGTTTCATTATAAACGTTTTTTGGTAATATTCAAGAAAATCATATCATTTTCCTGTGTTTGGTATTGACCTTGAAAATGAGTTAAAAATGTTTTCTAGTGTTTGGTATTTGCAAAAAAAAAATCACTAACATTTCTTGCATAATTCAAAACATGTATAACATGTATATTGTGTAAACTAACTACATGATCAATATAAAATAGTACATAACGAAGAGTCTTATAATTCAATTGGTAGATACTTCCTAGTGTTACTAATAGAATCATTCATAATTCAATTCCCTCCTATTATAACTATTAAATTATCAAATATATATATATATATATATATATATAATGAGGGGGTTTGGATTCTGCGTTTGCGTTTCAGCAAACGCTTTTTCCTCCTTTTTTTTCTTTTTTTTTTTTTTGGCCACATTTTTTAACTTTGAGAGACAAAAAATCTGTGCATGAACAGTGCATGCACTGTTCACGCATTGTTTATGCACTGTTCATGTAATAAAAAATATTAAAAATGTGTCTTACGATACTATTTACACATTTAAAAATTATTTTACTACAGTTTTTTCAGTTTTCAGTTTTCAATTTCAGCAACAATAAGCTCAATCCAAACGGACCCAATAGTACTATAGCACAAACATTATAAAAATTATAAAAAGCTTGTATAATTTTTTATAGTTATATGTGTCGTAGCCAAAGGTAATCCAGGTAGGTAAAAAAAAAAAATTGTTGTCCTCAATTTAACATAACATTATGAGATTGAAATAATTTTTTTTACTCAATAACCCTTTGGGGTGCCATTTCCTCGGTAGTTGTAGAAACTATCTAGACTGGCCTAAAGTGGCCTTACAAAGGAAGGCAGATAGATTGCTTTCCAAAAACTTTTTAGTTAAAAACAACCTCTGAAAAAAAAAAAAAAAAAAAAAAAAAAAAAACCTTTATTTTTAATAAAGTTTTTCATTGATGAAAGATAATTTTCTTTTGACCTTTTTTTTATGCTATCAAAAATTAGAAAATATGAAAAACTATCATGATATAAGGTTTTCCTTCTAAACAAACAAAGTGTAAAAGTATTCTAATTTTTGGACTAAAAAATTGATGACTTTATTGAATTTTGCTGCTTATTTAGACATCTCCCTCCAATCATTTAAGAGCTACGAAATAAGAACTAACACAAACTTCAAATACTAAAAAGTAGAAAAAAAATTAATAAAATATAGACTTAACAATATCTAATCTAATCATATTTCTCCTAAACATTAGGACCTAAAAAATAGTAAAACTTTAAATCTGTATAAAAAAAATAAAAAATAAAAAAACTAATTAATAATCACTTCTTACACCTTGTACGGCTTATAATAGTAAAGGAATTTAGAATTGAATCAAATAATATCTCCTTAATTACACCTTGTATAAGGAATCTCTCTTATAAATAACTATAGGGACTTGGGGTCAATGACCAATACTGGCTCAGCATTGTTGGGGTAGGCCCAACATAATGGAAAAAGTACAAGAGCATAGGATCAGCACTCAGAGGTGGCCTACCATAGTTGGGCCGGGCTAGGCCCTTTACTGACAAGTGGGCTAGGGATGGCCGAAGGGGGGACAATCAAGACTTAGGTTGGTCCCCCGAGCACAGTTAGTGCCTTCGGAAAATCCGCTGCCGAGCACTATTCAGCATCAGGTGCAAGTTTCAAAAGAATCCTTAGAAGGAACCAATTTACTTGGATTCTGGGTGGAAGTGGGATTATGTGAGAATTGATGCAAATGTAATTATTTGGATCCCCACTAAGGCAAGACTGTAAAAGGGAAGGGATGATGAATGGAAAAGGGGTTGGAAAAAATAGAAAAGGGTGAAAATTTACGAGAGAAGAAGAAAGAGAGGGACAGAAGAGAGGGTTGGGTTGTCAAGGTAGCGTTTGAATCTATACCTAATAGGAGTGCAAGGAAACCCACCAACAAATAAATTAAGAGCCCAAATTCTCCCTCCCTATAAGTAGAACCATCGAATTTGGGCACCACAACAACATATGTTTTTATGAACAAAAGAAGGCACTATTATACCTCAAAAGCCCAATACTGGTGAGATCAAGGACTGAGTTTGCTTTAAATTCCAAATACCATAAAATTTTAAGAAATGGAGAAAGTGAGTTAGCCATGTGTTGAGGACCAAAATGTGACAAGGAAGTCCATTCCATAAAAAGGAAGGAAAGACCATGGGTCTTAATAAAAGAAGGCCCAGTTCATGAAGTTGAGAAGGACTATAAGGGCCCAAAGGCCCATAAAGAAGGGGGGAAAAAAGGACCTAAACTTAGGAAAGCCTGAAGATCCTGAGAAGGATGTGGATAGCCTAGAAGATCATGAGGACATAGAGAGCCTAGAAGATTCTAAGAATGACGTAGGCAACCTAGAAGATAGAAAAAGTCACTCACATGTATCCTTAAAAGAAGGAAAAGAATAAAAGATTCATTAGATGTGTGGACGTCTAAATTTCTAAGTTCAAAATAAAGTCAAACAAGTAAAATAGTTTCACAAATGCAAATTTGTATTGATGAATGTGTGGTACAATTCTCTATAATTCCAAAAGAGTGATCCTCTAATTCGATCTCCTTGCAAACTTATTGGTTGGAATTATGGTAATGTGACTTTGACTTATACACAAAATATCCTTCAATTTGGTTGAAGAATGGATCGAAAATCTTTGAAACAGAATTACAATGAATCTCTGGCTATGAGCTTGTTAGAAATCCTTTGTTCTTCACGTTCTTTGTGTTCTTCATGTGTTCTTCGTCTTTGAAGGTTTGTGATAAAAGTTCTTTGGGGCTTTAAAGGCTTGAATCCTTAAAGCCTCACGAATTTGTGGTTTGTTGAGATTTCTGGAGGCTTTTGAGATTGATTCCAGTGAATTTTGAGATCTAGGAATATGATTTGGATGATTCCTCTTCGAATGTTCTTCATATTTGAAGGTTCGTGGTGGAAGTTCTTCAGGGCTTTGGAGGCTTGAATCCATATAGTTTCGCTAATTTATGGTTTGTTGAGGTTTCTAGAGGCTTTTAAGCTTGATTTCAGTGGCCTTTGAGATCTAGGAAGATGATTTGGATGATTTCTCTTCGAATGTTCTTCGTATTCAAAGTTGAAGTTCTTGAAATTCTTGGAGGCTTTAAGGCTTAGTTCTAGTAGAGCTTCTAGACTTCTAAACTCAAGATCTCTTCTCGATCCTCTCCCAAGATGTCTTGGTCTCCTTTAATGCCTTAAGAAGACTTCTATTTATAGGAGTTTGAGGATGGGTGAGCGATACATGGCGGAGTTTATTGATGACACATGTCACAACCTAATTGGTCCACTTATGTCATTGCTTATATGCACTGGATTGCTTATGTCATCGCTTACAC
This sequence comes from Quercus variabilis, assembly GCA_030445155.1. Taxonomy (NCBI): domain Eukaryota; kingdom Viridiplantae; phylum Streptophyta; class Magnoliopsida; order Fagales; family Fagaceae; genus Quercus; species Quercus variabilis. The sequence goes on from CP129449.1 coordinate 24,453,691, forward strand.
GTGCTAGACTGCTTATGTCGCCGCTTACACACGCTGATATGTGATTAGTTTTTGCATGCATTTTATGCCTCTATTTCTATGACACTTGCAAAATTTATATTGGTTTCTGAGTAGTGATAGCAAAATCTAGTAGCAGTACATTGCGCTTTGTAATTGGCTGTATTTTGTGGACTTGGTAATATGACGTGTTAGCTTGTGATAGGTCAGGAACTTTCCCTCTATACAAATGCCCCCTCGAGACTCGTTCACGTACATAGTTTTTGAGTGTGGTGAGGGAATGAGTCTTGAAAAAAATGGATTTTGACACTAGACTTTTCAAGTGCAATGGTTGAAGGTGGTGAAGCTTTCAGCAGGATGAGGTAATTTTAGAAGAGTAGACCCACCCATATGAAAGGCTTTGATGAGACTGAAAAGGAGTCTGCGAGTGTGTGAATGTACTTGCGTGACCGAGCCTTCTCAATAGAGGTTAAGTTGAAGTAATTTCAAAAGAGTGTTCCATGGTATTTGAAGTGGGTTGCTAAGGCTAAAAGTTAATTGCAAGAAGTTGGATGTACTTACGAGATCAAATCATTTCAACAAAGGTTAAGCTGAGGTAATTTTAGAAAAGTATTTTGGATCGTTGGCTGTGATCATAGGGTGTAGAAGATGGGGAAGAGGCGAGGATGTTGGCTAGGTACAGCATGCAGAGTCATGGGGCTAGCCTCGCATTTTTAAAAACTCATGGTGAAGTTATCTCAAGGAATATACTTCGAATTACGCAAAGGACAGGTGGGAAAGTGATTGAGTGCGCATGTGTTATCGTTTCACTCGAGTTAAGTTGAGGTAATTTCAGAAGCATATGGATTCTAGGTATGCTAATGTTGGTGGTGAACAAGATGAGGATGAAGCAAAGATGGTGAATGGGTGAAACATATGACACCATGGAGCTAGCCCTGTATGTCGAGGAGTTTTTGGTGTAGATGTTTCTGGGGTATTTTAGGATATGGGACTGACTGCATGCTAAATGAGGTCTAGCGGCAAGTCATAGAATGCGCCTGTGTGATAGGACCACGCCGACGAACGTTAAGTTGAAGTAATTTCAGAATAGTACTTTCTGAAATACTTCAAGCAGAATTTAAGTTAGAGTAATTCTAGAAAAGTGTGTTCTGAGGTACCAGTAATGATGACCTTTGGGTCCCACGCTAGTGGGAACATGGAATGAGGCTTTGGCGACCATTTACCGACACCAAATGTTGAATTCTGATGACCTAGTACCTTGGAGGTCATCGTAAGTGTTGGATGGGGGAAAATTTGTACGATACCCTAACACTTTTTACCACCTTCACCCAATGCCACTTGTTGGAAAATCACAAAAAATGAAAGATGGAGCTAACCTGTGATCCTGGTTTTAGAAACCAACCAAGTTGCTATTTGTTCCAAATCGTTGCTTCTGCTGGAGGACCAAGGAATTGGAGAGAAACTACAGAGTTCTTGAACTTAGAAACAGGTGTCTTTGCTAGACTTAGATTTCCTAGCCAACCAAGTCTGAGGATGCACGGAATAACGATACCGACCATGTTATAAGTAATTTTATGGACAAATAGGGTCGTTAAATGTGGAAACAAGATTTTTTTTGGATCCTAAAACAATAATGACATTGTGAGAAGAGTTTCTACTAAACCATAAGAAGGTTGATTTCAAACTGATTACAAAGCATTACTGGTTGATAGGTATTAAGAATGATGAAGCTATAACAAGAAATGGTTGTGAGAATGAGGACTTGAAAATTTGTAGAAGAAAATCTTCATTTCATGATTCAATGTGTTTTTCTTGATGAGTTTTCAATGAATCTGACCCTTATATTTATAGCGGAGAGATGAAGAACAATGGATGGGTAGTTGAGAATTTTTGGTAAGAATGGTAGGCACTGAACAAGAATGGTAGGCGGGAGATTGGTAGGGAATGAGAATGGTAGATGGGATATCGGTAGTGAACGAGAATGGTAGGTGGTAGACCGGTAGGCACCAAACGGGAATGATAGGCTGAAGTAGTGACCCAATGTAATTTCAAATTTAAGACACACTCGTAAGTGTTCAAATGTTCTTTAAAAGGGAAGTCTTGATGAATTCTGAAGGATAACCCTAAGGGAATCCAAACAAAATGGATGAATCTCAAATTTTGATCTTGGGAGCTTAAGTTTTGGGCACTGTCAGTACTTTGGAGATGTAGGTTAGATTGGTGATTTCCAAGTCACAAAAAACTGAGCAAGACAAGTCTGGCTTGAAAAAATTGACTTTAGGTTGATTTCAACATAAAAGTCAACTATCTTGGAATTGAGCCATTTATGCAAATTTCAAGTTTCAAATGACAAAAAAAAAAAAAAAAAAAAAAAAAAAAAAAAAACACTCCAAAATTGGAATGTACGCAAAAAATTGAGCAAGGTAGGTTCTTCTTTAAAATTTTGACTTTTGGTCAAGATTTATGCAAAAGTCAACTTTCAGGAAGTTGGACTATTTGCAAAATTTTCAAGTCTCAGATGAAGAGAAGGATCCCAAAATCGAAATGTACTTAAAAAACTGAGTGGGATAGGCCCATTTTGAAAATTTTGACTTTTTGGTCCAAGTCAAAGTTCAAACTTGGTCAAAGCTTTTACTTTTTTTTCTTTCTTTTTTCAGGCAGTTCAGACCGAGTCACCAAATCTGGTCGGGTCCAAGGAACTAGGTCAAGCTGAAAGTGGGAAGTGACGTCATCAAGTGACGTCAGGCTAAGCATCTGGTGCGTGCGACATGCATGAAGGCATGTAAGTGCGTGCGAACCCAAGGTGGCACGTGTAAGTGCGTGGATAGAGAGGCATGGCACTTCGAGGCTTCAGGCAGGGTGTGGAGGATCATTTGGGCCTGAAATTTTGGCCTTTTGCTGATCTAGGGCCGATGGATCTAATGGTGTGGTCTGTGTTCTAAAATTATGAGCATATTTGTGCAGAATTGAAGGACTAGGTCACATATCATTGTGAGCTTGTGGCCGTGCGTGGGGGCATGTGGTATCTCCTTTGTGGATGATCTTTCTAGATTTTGTAGATCAATGGCCATATAATCTCCTGGTATGGTCTATTTTCTGAAATTTGGAACATATTTGCATAGATTTGAAAGAGGAGGCCGCGATTTCCCAAGCTTGTGGCCACGCGTGGAGGCTCGTGTTTCCTCCGGTGAGATTTGAGTTTTCTTGGGCTTTGTAGATCTTTGTCCGTTTAAGATCCCTGTGGGGTCAGTTTTATGAAATAATCTTTGGATTTTCACAAATTTGGAAGAGAAAGCCATGGGTGACAATTTATCTATGATGACTTTTCTGTTCTTTTGGCGAGCGGCTCTAACAAGGCGATGCCTGTGCTTAGACTTGAGGGTCAGAAGGTATGTGGTGAGCTACCATTTTCTATCTCTTTTCATTAAATGTCATCTTTTATCTTCAAAATTCGATGCATACTTCCTTGACTTTGAGTGCATGTGAGTTTGCAAAAATGACTTTTAAGCTTTTGCTTTTTTCATGTGAACACCATTTTTTCCACTGTTTGGTTGGTAGAACCATATCTGCCCCCTTTATTTTTCTTGGCTTCTAGCTTAGCAGAAGTTCTCTATATAAGACATGAGATTGGCTTCATTCATTTAGGCATTCTTAGCCTTCAGTCTTCTTCTCCTGTTTTCAAGATTTTTTTTTTTTTTTTTTAATTTCTTTGTACCTACTTGCTTCTTTTCTTGTAAATGAATTTTTCTTGTTCCCTTTTCATTTTATATGTGCTATGAGATCTTTTCCCTAAAAAAAAAAATTGTTGCTTTTTTTTTTTTTTTTTTTTTGCAACAGCATAGTTTCCTTGATCTTTGGGTTTTGACATCAAACTTTACACTGACGTTCTCATAGAATAGAAGTGTTTGCCTTCATTTGGTGGCTTTGTATTTCATTGATAGCAATGTTCTTGTAATGATGTATGCCTTCATGTCGTGACATTCTTTTCCTGCAACAACAATCTTTTAGTGATACTTGTCTTTGCAACTACATTTCCATAAGGATATTCAGCTAGGCAACAATGCTATCGCCGGTGTTCATGATACAATGATGCTATTACCAATACTTGACTTTAAAGTTGTACTGGCCTTTGTCTTGGCAATTAAGCAATACTAGCACTAGTTGTTACAATGGAACTATGCTAGCACTTGTTTTTGCATGAAGGTGTTCCATACTTGTCTTTGCAGTGCAGCCATGCCAATTGAAGCATCACCATTACTTTGACTACTGAAGCAATATTTGCACTTGTCTTTTTTAAAGAAGCCTTTTCAACATAAAGCCACATCAACACTTCATTTACACCTAAGCCGCACCAACATTCATCTTTGCCATGGAGCCACGTCAACACTTTATTTGCACTGAAGCCATGCCAATATTCGTCTTTGCCATGACATCATGTCAACACTTCATTTGCACTGAAGTCGCACCAACATTGGCCTTTATAATGGAGCTGCATTAGCACCAATTTTCAGAGGCAATAAAGTTCAAACATATAGGGTACGTAGCACTATAGCCAGACATCAAGATTTTAGAGATGTCAACAAGACTTTTGAAGATGCAAGGAGATCCTATAAAACTTCGAAGATGCAAGGAAATGCCAACAAAACCTTGAAGTTTCAAGAAGCTCCCATCAAGACTTTGAGGATGTAAAGAAATGCTGACAAAACCTTGAAGATGTGAGGAGAATGTTACCAAGACTTTGACATTGCACGAACATGCCCTTAGAGGAGAAATGATGCAACACCAACTTCAGATGTTGGAGGAAGGTGACGTTGTCCAGATTTCAAAGACATGATGTAAAACAACATCACTCAGAAGGGAGATGATGTGACTTAAATTTCAGAGTTGTGAAGTGGCACAACCTAAAAGAGAGACAATGTAGGTTAGACTTGCAAGGTACAAGAAGATGCCCCCAAGAAATAAGTGATGCAAAGCATACTTTGGAGACATAGGGTAATGTCCACAAAAGAGGGGCAATGCCATGCAGACTTCATTCCCAATTCTTTGCAGCTATCATTTTCTACCAGAATGATCTTCAAGCATCATGTAGTGAGCAATTGACTGATCTTAAGTAACGCCGGCCATTCCAAAGGATCTCAAAAGCATATCGATGACCTTTGAAAAACTCTTCAAGCTAGTATGGAAATCCTTCTTCTTTTCATGTGACTAAACTTAGTGAAAAATACTAAGCTACCTACGTACCGTGAAAAGCGATCAAGTCATTACGTAGTTCAAAAGATTTTTTTTTTAATGAGTTTTTTTTTTGGTTTTCTTTGGCACAAAAAAAGGAGAGCTCATGTGTGTAATCCTCGCCCCACGCCCCATGGTATTTCATGGGTACCAATTGTGCAATAGTGGGTGTCACCACTAATCAAACCCGAGACCTTGGCCTCAAAGGCGACAAAGGCATCCAACCACTACGCACACTCACAAATGGTGCCATAGAGGACGATTAATTTTTCTTTATTTGTACACTTTCAAAGGTAATAGGAAGACATCATGTACCCTTATAGCGCTATAGTTGGTAGTTTAAGCTCTTACCGAGGAGCAATCCTCGATTTTCAAGCATAGAAGTGTTCAAGGAACTTCCCATTGATGGGGCAGATCCTTGCATCATCATTGTCGATCAACTTGCAAGCTTGGTTGGTGTTTGCCCCCTGCTTGAGAGCTGGAAGTATATCACAAGCAACGGTCACATGGTTTGACCCGACAACTTCATCAAAATCTAGATCAATCTTGTTTTCTTTGGCAAGGTTCATGATTTTTTTTTCTTTGAAGACAAAGCATTTTTGGATTGGGTAGCCAATGATGTGATGATATTTGTAGTAGTTAGGGTCATCAACTTTCCCCATGTCTTCTAATCGCTTGCATTCTAGCAATTCAATCAACTTTAATTACAATAGTTGTTCTAAGATGTTTGGCACATCTTCATCGAGGAACGGATATGTTTTTTGCTCACGTTCCTTAAAAGTCAGGCGACACACTTCATTCTTTTGCCATCCTTCAAGCTGTTTTTCATTTACCTTCGCTCCTCTTCTTATAACCTTAACTACAGCAGTGTTAACAGCTATTGAGTCTTTGAGATTTCTTTTTGCATTCTTGTCATTCCTCCTTACTTCCTTTCTAGGTTTCCTTAGGTATGGGAGGTTTTGTATTTCAACAGCTAGAAATGCTCAGCTCTATGTCATGCACACGAGTTGCTAGCTCTTCAAATGTTCGGGGCTTTATCTCTTAGAGGATGTAAAGAAATCTCCAATGCATGCCTTGCATGCACATCTCTACAGTAGATATTTTAGAAAGTCTATCCTTTCAATCCAAACTCAAGGAACACCATCGATTGATATAATCAACCACCGGCTCATTTTCCCATTGCTTGGTATTAGTAAGCTCCATCATGGTCACCGTGCAACGCATGCTATAGAATCAGTGAAGAAATTCTTTTTCAAGTTGCTCCCAACTGTCGATTGAGTCAGGTTCTAAGTCTGTATACCAATCAAAGGCATTTCCCTTGAGTGAACAGACAAATTGCTTTACAAGGAAGCCTTCTTAAGTCCCTGTGTTCTCACAAGTTTCTACAAAGTGAGCAATGTGTTGCTTAGGATTTCCTTTGCCATCAAACTGCAAGAACTTGGGGGGCTGATACCCATTTGGCATTTTCATGTTATCAATGTATAGGGTTTGAATATGTGAGAAAACTTGTAGAAGAACCTCCATATTGTGTTCGGATGGTATTTGTTATCATGTCTTGTAATTGTTGAACTGATAACTAAGCAACCGAAGTAGATTGTTCTCATTGAGGAGTGTTGATTTTCTTTCCCTTTTTCATTCTTTGTAGAAGTGAAGCCAAATGGGAACTTAGGACCATGGCTTGATTTGTCAAGATCTTGTATTTCAAGTTTATTTATTAGAATTGCAATTTGGAGTTCCTTATCTTCAAGTGCTTTTATGAGAAGGACGACACTTTACTTCATTTCAGCCATCTTTTCTTCCATGATAGAGGTGTTAGTCATCATGACTGACACAACTTCCCAAGATGATGGAGAAGGAAGTGAATTGAAGTGAGCCTATGAAATCTCATTTTTTGGGTTCCCTTCGGTAGGAGAGAAATCATGCGAACAACTTCTTATGAAGGAAGAAGGGGATTTACCCCCATACTTAAGGTGTTCCAAGGTGGAAGTGTCCTTGTTGATGACCTTGTTTCTTGTAAGAGGGTCTAAGGGGATGATTGCCTGGACCTTGGCTTCCTTGGTTGATTGATATTGAAGTTGATTATTTGCTTTGAGTTAGCTACAATTGATTGCACCAATGCAATTGTTGGTGGTAGCCGTACCAAATTTAACTGAAGTAGCTATTGTTGAAGCTTGAATGTTCTTGCTAGAGGCCATTGAAATTGGTAGCAAGATGATGAAAATTTCTTTCCTTGAAAAAGAATGAGATGAGAGGCAGAGATGTCCCACTGGGCATGCCAGAATTTGTGGACAACTAAATTTCTAAGTTCAAAATAAAGTCAAACAAATAAAATAGTTTTACAAATGTGAATTTGTATTGATGAATGTGTGGTACAATTCTCTATGATTACAAAAGAGTGATACTCTAATTCGATCTCCTTGCAAGACTTATTGATTGGAATTGTGGTAATGTGACTTTGACTTGAACACAAAATATCCTTCAATTTGGTTGAAGAATGGATCGAAGATCTTTGAAATAAAATTACAATGAATCTCTAGCTATGAGCTTGTTAGAAATCCTTTGTTCTTCACATTCTTCGTGTTCTTCATGTGTTCTTCATCTTCAAAGGTTTGTGGTGGAAGTTCTTCAGGGTTTTAGAGGCTTGAATCCTTAGAGCTTCACTGATTTTGAGATTTCTAGAGGCTTTTGAGATTAATTCTAGTGAACTTTGAGATCTAGGAATATGATTTGGATGATTCCTCTTCGAATATTCTTTGTATTTAAAGGTTTGTAGTGGAGATTATTCGGGGCTTTGGAGGCTTGAATCTATAGAACTTCACTAATTTGTGGTTTGTTGAGATTTCTGGAGGCTTTTAAGCTTGATTTTAGTGGCCTTGGAGATCTAGGAAGATGATTTAGATGATTTCTCTTCGAATGTTCTTCGCATTCGAAGTTAAAGTTCTTGAAGTTCCTAGAGGCTCTAAGGCTTGGTTCTAATAAAGCTTCTGGACTTCTAAACTCAAGATCTCTTCCCAGTCCTCTCCCAAGATGTCTTGGTCCCCTTTAATGCCTTAGGAAGGCTTCTATTTATAGGAGTTTGGGGGTGGGTGAGTGACACGAGGTGAATTGGTGACACATTTCACAGCCTGATTGGTCCGCTTATGTCATCGCTTACATGCGCTAGATTGCTCATATCATCGCTTACACGTGCTGGACTACTTATATCATCGCTTACACGAGCTGATATGTAATTGGTTTTTGCATGTATTTTATGCCTCTATTTCAATGACACTAAGCAAATTTCTGTTAGTTTCTGAGTAGTGATAGCAAAACCTAGTAGTAGTACGTGGCACTTTGCTATTGGCTATATTTTGTGGACTTGGTAGTATGATGTGTCAGCTTGTGATAGGTCGGGAATTTTCCCTCTCTACAAGATGTCTTATCGAAATCAAGAGGTAGAGAGAAGCGAAAGGGACATGTGATGTCCTCAAGTTCAGTACTTGACGAAGGAAACAAGGGATCTCGATCAGGCAAAGGAAATGCTGCAAAAGGGAGTATGGTGAAAGGCTTTCCAAGCTTACCCATTGCTGGGAGGAATCTATACCATTTCTGGGAAAATTTCAAACCAAAAAGAGTCAACATCAAGGCCCTAGGACCTTAATGTATCCTTTTAAAGTCTTAAGAAGAGGACCTTGGTTGACACATGGAAAGCCAAGGTGTATGTTCACATTCCCAGCAAAAGTCATTGAATATCCAGCAAACAAGGTATCATCTTTGTAACCCATGGTCTAAGCCTATGGGATCTCCAATTGGTAGTAAGGGAGAAGTTGTTTGGTTGGTAAGGGTGTGATTTCTGGTGAAAAGAGGAACCTAAAGCTTTCCCTTGGTTAATGTACTTGCCTAGAATGCATGAAAAATGGAAAACTCAGTTCTTCCATGTGAATGGCATCCCCCCCCACAACTTCCTCTCAGTTGTCCTTATCAATCAAAACTATCACCCATTGCATTGAATATCTCACTTGCTCCTTTGACTTTCCAAAAAGACATCTTCTATTTGTAGCTAATGCCAAACACTTTTTTGAGTTATAATGGCCAAATTAAGCTAAACCTCTGACTAATGAACTCTTTTAGGTTCCTATCAAAGGACATGGTTTTACCTAACAGGCCAAGGACATCCTCACCTAGGGGTCCCAGACCATGTCCACTATCAAAGAACACCAAAGCATAGCAGAAGACCAATAGGCCTAGAATAGGCAGAAGACCATGAGCAGACAAAGAAACTCATAAATAGGTGCCAGGGCCCACTAATGAGTATGAAAGCCCATTAAGCCCATAATTGCAAAATCTCACTAATGGGCAAACCCAACTCTATCCATTACTCTATCGGCCTTGAAAACCCAATATCTAGCAAGGCCCAAACCTAATAGCAAAACTTGGGCCTAACAAATTGCAAAAAATAGGTCAGACTCATCAGTTAACAAGGTAGCTTAAGTCTTATATTTAGCTCGCTAAAGAGTCTTGTAATTTAATAACATTGATTAGCAATTCTTTAATATAAGAGAATTTGCATTCAAATCGCTCATCTTCCACTTTTAACTAATGAGTCTCACCAAAGAATGATTGTTATCTCAACTTTACCATAAAACTAATAATTAAAAATCAAGAAACGTCTAGTGTTTTAGTATAAATTGGGTTCCATGAATCAATTAAGGTAAAAGAGTGATTAATCTCCTATTCCTTGAGTTTCATTCTAAAAATAAAGGAATAAAGTTTTCCTACAAGCCAGTATAAAGGAAAGTTCCTCCAAACCCCACTATGTGACAAGTGACAACTCAAAAGATTATTCACATGTATTTTTAGTCACATAACTTTTGTTCATATAAAATTACGTCATTTTAACTAGAGGGTCCTTAACGGCTCAATTTTGACGAAAATTAATGGGAGGATTGAATTGATTAAAATTGAAAGTTAGGAGATTGAATTAAACGAAAGTGAAAATCAGATGACCATATTGAATTTTAAAGAAAGTTGTACATTATGTTCAATTTGTAATTTAGCTTTATTTTTCTAAAAATTGCAACTTACATATAGTAGGTTTTTAATAAATATTTATTTTTCGATTATGATATTATTAATACAATTTTTCTTTAATGTACATATAATCTCTTATTAATGCGTACATCACACAAATATTCTATCAAAATTTTGGCCGGCATTGAAATAATACTTCAAACAAATTACGAGTACCCTTTTTTTTTTTTTTTTTTTTTGAGTAAAGAAAGAGGAATAATTTTTAATAAAAGAAATTTTAAGATTGACATCCAAAATTGCTTCCTCCAAGCTTATAAAGTTATAATAACAAGACAAGATGAGAAAATACAAGCACAGACAGTATAAAAAATTTATTTAAAACTCTAGTAGTTGGTTTAGTGGTTTCAAAGCTTTTATGATATTCATGACATTTTGAGTTCGAAATTTATTGCTAGTATTTTAGGGTCATTAGTGCATGTGTGTGAGATAGAAGCTGATTACACATGTCCGAGAGAATAATCATACACAAAAAGAGGTTCAGATACCATTGTTTCTCAAAAGAAAAAAAAAAATTACAATTAATTTCTTCTTAACATATGTATTATTCAAGTTGTATTAGTATCTTACAAGTTTGTCTGACTTAATCTGTGGAATAAGTGTAAATAATAATCCCAAGTATTCGGTAATCCGAACCCTTTTGCACCATATGGTCAAAGTAAAACACGTGATAAGGCAAATAAGGTCAAAGTTTAAAGTGTGTACAAAATCAATCTTTGCCGTCCATCCTAACGCGTAAGAATAATCAACGGGTAGGGGTGCATTGGATGACAGCACGGGGAAGACTCTTGTGAAACTCAATCTCTGCCTTCCATTCTATCAAGTAACATGTAAGAATAATCAACGGTTTGGAATCGTAGGATGACAACATAAGAAAAGTCATAGAGTATGGAAATTTTGGAAAACAGAGACTTTGAACGATGCATGAACCGAACATGCAGTTCCTTAGCTGGAAAGCTTCCCCTAATATATATATATATATATATATAGATACACTGCTCCATATTCTTTCACAAATTCGATCCAGCCAATATTTTACAAGCAAATATTTTCTACCATTGCCTTCATCTTAACTTGAAAAATGGTGAGTTACTTCTTTTTTTGTTGAACATTGTGTTATTTGTGGTTTTCTTTTTCTTTCTTTTTTTTAAATTATTACTATTTAATTTAATTTTTTCTATTTCATGATAATTATTATTTATGATAAGGTCAAAATACCAATTAGTTTTTGGTATTAGTAGAGTTTGAATTCCAAATTTCTTTTTCGAGAGAAAAGGGACGTTATCAACTAAATAAACTGGAATCCACTTATGAGCTGTCTTTTGATAAACCTCATTTTTAAAGTCACAATGTTCCATTCTTGAAAAGAAAAAATCAATTACTTTGTGAAATATGCATTTCCAATTTTTGAAAAGGTACAAAGCTACTTTTGAAGGTATTACCATATTTAGTTCGCTGAAGATTCTTTAAATATAGTTAATTAGAATGTCCTTTAATTTCACATTAGTGGGTGACCAATTGGCATATTTGAATCTCTAGGCAAGATGCCTATGGCATATGGAAAGAACATAGTTTTAATTTTTGTTAACTTCTTGAGTGTGATTGAGAATCAAATTTTAGTACTGAACTGACAAGTTTGTCCTTGTGGTATATAGGCACAAACACAACAATCTCTCTCGCTAAAAATTGAGGTCTTGTAATGCATTACTCAACTCATTATTGACTTTTACAACCAGGTTAATTCTTTTTTATATTAATTTCTTCAAACTGTTTAACTAACTTGCCGATTGAATACTTCTGCATCAGAAAGAATATGTTCAAAATTCAGAACGAGTAAAATCTGTGGATCTGCATCCAACTGAGCCATGGTAGTTACATATCTTTTCAGTGGAAATTAAAATTTAATTAAATGGTTTACACCTCATAATTTAAATAGTTCATTTTTCTGTACTTGAAAATATATAGTATTAATATAAGGATGATACAACTAATGTATGTTGCATACTACTTTCTGATGTAGGATTCTAGCAAGTTTGTATTCTGGAACTATATGTATCTGGAACTACCAATCACAGGTAAAGCAATATTATGTTAAAGACCTACACCTTCTATCTTTATCGAATAGTACAATATGTCGATTAATCTAGGCTAACTAAAAAATTTATGAATATTACATAAATATGAGAATGCAAGTGGATATTCAGAAATTTAGTTTTAAGTTCTTTGAAACTTTATGCATTTGTAATTGATTTCTCTCCAAGCATTTGGTTCTAACTTGGTTATACAATTCCAGACTATGGAGAAATCTTTCAAGGACACCGAGTTACCAGGTAAATGACATATATTTGCCTTCCCCAACTGATAATGTCACAAACCATATCTTTCTTGCATTCCAATTTTCTTCTGAAGTGGTCTTATTTATGTTCTGCACATCCCTTTATGTGCTTGCAGTCAGGTCAGCAAAATTCATAGCACGCGAAAACTGGATAGTTGCTGCAGCAGATGACACATTTATTCGTGTCTACAATTATAACACACTAGAAAAGGTTAAAGAGTTTGAGGCACATAAAGACTACATTCGGTGTGTGGCTGTCCATCCTACCCTTCCATATGTACTGACAGCGTCCGATGACATGGTTATAAAGCTTTGGGATTGGGAGAAAGATTGGATATGTACTCAAATCTTTGAGGGACATTCACATTATGTGATGCAAGTTGCATTTAACCCAAAGGATAACCTTAATTTTGCAAGTGCATCACTTGATGGTACCATAAAGGTATTATAAGGTTCATTGGTCACTACCTTGTTAACTGCATTTTAAGGTTTCAATACTTGTGTGACACCCCATGATTTGGTAATGGTTAATCCTGTAGATATGGGATATTTCCTCCCCTGCTCCAAATTTTACATTGGATGGCCATTTGAAAGGTGTGAACTGCGTTGAGTACTTCACAGGCAGTGATGAACCAAAAATCTTAACTGGTTCTGATGATTTTTCTGCTAAGGTTTGCAACCTATTGCTCTTCATTTTGAGTTATGCAGACAGTTTAATTTCATATGCCTGTGTCAGTGTGGGTAAAGATTTGAATCCATTCATTGAAAAATTCTCTATGAACAGGTGTGGGACTCTCAAAGCAAAAGTTGTTTGCAAACACTAGAGGGCCACACACACAAGGTTACCTCAGTATGTGTTCATCCCGAGCTTCCCATAATTATTACTGGTTCTGAGGACGGGACTATTCACATATGGCATGCAACAACCTATAGGTAAGATCTGTATGATTCAAAATTTCCACATTCTATGTTCAGTAGACTGACAGATTTTTCAATCAAATTCTTTTCCTTATACTGCTTTCGAAGAAGACTTGTGTTATGTACTTGCCTTTTATCTCGACTAGAGCCCTGGTAGTTGTTGCACATGTACTTATATATTTCTTTGAATTTTATTTGAAACTTTAGTAAGACTTTGGTTAATTCTTCTACATTTTGGTTTCAAAGCTTCTATATAAATCTGATTAATTTGCAGGCTTGAGAACACATTAAACTATGATCTTGGAAGAGTTTGGGCAATTGGATACAAGAAAGGATCAAACCAGTAAGATTCTTAATTTTTCTTCATTTATTTTGTGTGTGTGTGTCCAGAGTTGCAGGAGATGTTTAGATCACTATTAGATAATGTAAACATGTGATGTGAATGAGTCATTGTATTATCAAGTTTGTGCCTATAGCATATTGAAATTTATTTATTTTTCTAGTGTGGAAGTGTAAGAAAAACTGTTTTCTGCATGCCAGTTTTAAAACTAAATACTACTACATTCCGTTTATTATTCCTTACTGATATTCCTACTCCCTACAGGATTGTATTTGGTTGTGACAATGGAACTATTATGGTCAATATGAAAAGTACTTGAGGTTTTCTGATGTAGAACAGACCGCACATGCCTTCCTTGAGCAGCAGGGGCGCAAGAAGTCACAACACAAGATCAAAGGGGGGTGCCAGTAGGGGCCATCGGGGTAACAGTGTCGGAATTGCATGAAATTTGGCAGGTTGAAGGGAAACGACGTTCTGATCCAGATTCATGACAATTGCCATGAACGTCGCCAAAATTTAGGCAAATTCCTTCGTTAAGGCCCCGATAACAGTGTTTTTGCTATTTATAGTATTATTTGTTTTTCCTTAATAACTTTTAGTTTAAAAGTCAGAATAAAGTCCCGTCTGTTTTGGGACGACCCTTAAGGTCAGTAGTTTATGATTTTGCATTTAACTCAATTTTGCCATTTTTGGCAAAATTCGGTAATTTGTCACCTAATCGCTTAATTAGTGCGAATTAGGGTTTTTAAACGTTTTTCTTCAGTATTTATATGTTTTGTAGCCGTCAGAAGCAAGGGAGACTATTATCAATAAACACAGACTTTTGTCAAATTTTCTTCTGGTGGATTCCAGTTTTATCTCCTTGTGGATTCAAGGAACCCCTCGTGGATTCGAGGTTTACTACCCAGGAACTAACAGTTTAGTTTCTGTTCCATCAAGAGAGCATCGTGTGTGCTTTTCTTTAGGCTTCCGCGACATCATTTTCTGAACCTACAAGTTGAGGAGGAAGAGTTGGAGGAATTGATTCATCTACTACTGCTGCTACAAATAGTATATTTGGTGTTCTGTATGAATAATTCTATCTTCGAGTCGAGGAGGAAGACTAGAAAAGGAAGCATTTGAATAGTCACTAGTGTTGTTTTACTACTTACTGTTATGGTTATATGTTCTGGCTAATGTCACTATAATAAACTTCAATGGCATGGATCTATCTTTGTCTTCAGAGTGGAATAGTACAGATTGTGAAAACTATTCAGTCACATATATACTTTCATCTAATTAAATAAGTGCTCTAGCTAACATCTGCAAGTAAAAAAAAAAAAAAAAAGAATCGCATTAAAAGCTGATGGAAGACTTCTTAGTGGAAACATGGTAGGCACCTTATGAGCATTGCTATTATCAGAATTTTTTCTGGAACAACTGCTCAAATTACATGAATTCGCTCTTCATTTAATCTCAGATGCACTATTTTCCATCTACACACACAGACAAATACCAACAAAAAGAAACGTTGCCAATGAATAACAATTATTTAATCAGCGAGCCTGTTCTTAATAAATAAAAATGGAAGAATTGATTAATGCTGCATACACTAAATGTTATTGGTTGCTTCAAAGAAATCAAGGCCTCTAAGTTTGATAAAATGGGTAAATTTAAAGGGAGTCCTAACCTCCTGCGCTTAAGTGCTTCTTTGGAGAATAAAAGATGGTTAAGATTCTGCAGACTGCAGTGGAGCATTCGGCATAGTCAATTATAGGCCATAAACTACTAATTAGATGCTTGTGTAATTTATTTATTTGTCATTTGCCTCACAATCTGCAAATGATATAAGCAAATAGTTCCTTTAATCATATAATTTATGGCCTTGCTCATTCTGATTGCTTATTCCTCCTGCCACTGATAGATAGAAATCCTTTTTTTAGTTTGTTTCCTTGGTTCAGTATGGGTGGATTTAGAAGTTTTTTTTATTGAATCTAAGTTGTTCCAGTTGGTGGTGGAGGAAGGAGGGAATTTTTACTCCCTCAAGATTTTTGAACGGGGAAAATATTACATGCAATCAGTCTTTTTGGGTAAGAGTGCAGCATTTTGGGTAATGCGGAGTCTGAAACACACCGTGATTGGGGTGAATCCTAAGCAATTTTTCACGTTCAGGGATGGTGATATTGCTTACACCTTGCAACGGGGGTCCAACTCGTTCAAACAGTACTTATCTGTGATAGAGCTTAAGGTAGGGGGGCTGCGGAGAACCATCATTATTCCTTTCGGTAAGTCACAACAAGGGTGGAGAACTTTTGGGATTGAATTAAGAAGAATATTGGAAACTTCCTAATATGCGTCGGGTAGTTTGAACTTTGTGCCGTACAAGTATAAGCAGGCGCCAAAATACTGGGCTGCCAGGTCCTATGTGGAAGCCGTCAAAGCTCCATTGCAGGCAAGGTTGAAGCCTATCCAGGAGCCTTTTATCAACGAAAAGGTAAAGGATGGTGTAGTGAAGAATAGTTTGGAGCATTTGAGGGACAATTCTCGCACACAGGTAGTAGTTTCTGAAACTCAGAATGGAAAATTTCCCCAGGCAGCCATGGGAGGTGGTGAGGGTGGTGAGGGTGGTATTAATGGTAAGAATATCATTGAGGAGAAAACCTCGGAAGGAAATAAATTCAGTATTCCTTTAAAGTCTATTTCAAATTCAAAAGTTGTTGAATTTGGAAAGTTGCGTGATAATAGGAAGTCATGTTGGTTAGGGAGAGGGTTGATTGTGGATGTGAATGAGCTTGGAAAGAGGCGAGTCTCCTGGGATAGAGTTAAGGGTAGTAAACAGGCTGGCAATTGGGTAGCAAGGGTGAATAAGGATGTTCAGAATAAACTAGTAGGGCTGGGCCCATGCAATCAAACAACCCACGGCAATTTAAGTAAAACAGTGGGCCCTCAGGGAAGTGATAAGTTTACTTTGGGCCTGGGTTTGTCAAGCCCATGTACTTTTGAGGCTAGAGAGTGTTCCATTAGTAGCCAAAATGTTCTGGAGACTTCTTATCAGAACTGTATAGCTGATTCGAACTCAGGAAGGAGTGAAATCAATGCAGCTGAGGGTGGTCAGCACAGCCCAACCCAATTCGATGCAACACCCAACATGCCGATAGGTTCAGAAGTGATACCCACCGTGCCGATAAGTGCTAAGGTGGTGGTGCACACATCCCATGACGTGATATCGATAATCGGTGACTCGTATGGGTCAAAGCTGGTACCAGTGGTGTCCTCGGTCGCGAGGTCCTCTGCTTTTGCACCGATAGATGATGTTGGTGGTCCGAGTATTCAGAATTAGTCCTCCACCATGTCAGTTAAGCCGACGGGGGTGGTCCAAATAGTCAGTGAATTGGTAACAACCTATAGCGATTTGTTAATGTTGGCGATGGCGTCAATACCTTCTCAGGTGACAATGGAAGATGGGAAGAGGATTTTGTGGGTTTGGAAGATTTGGTCACTACAAATTTTGATTCTGATTTTGAGGGAGTTCATTTACCTGGCCCCACTATTAGGGAGTTGGTCGGAGACTTGGATAAGTCTTGGGGTAATTCCAAAGACTAGATATTACAATTGCGTGATGGCAGGCAATTAGTGCTCCCTTTGTCACTGTATCATTCTCCAGACTGTATGTCAGTCAGCTCAAGTTTGGAAGGAGAATGTGTACTAGGTAATGTTTCTATTACTGATGAAGGGTAGTAGGTTAGTTGGGCGGATGAGGGTGAGGGGTTAGCAGAGTCTTCGTTGGTGGTTCCTAGGCCAGAGAGTGAGATGTGGGAAGTTGATGAAAGGTTGAGGTCTTGTGAGAGAGGTGATAAGCCATTAGTTGTGGTACCTTTGGCCATAGAAGGTCCGTTGGAGTTGTTGTCTAGCCATGTGAAGGAGATTGGGTGTAAGGAGAGTGTGGATAATTGTCAATTATCACAATGGGTAACCAATAGGATCAAGGCTTTCAGGAAGTCTGTGGGCCTCCGCTGGAAGGTTTTGAGGAACAGATTACAGGATTGCTAATAGCCATAGAGGCCAGAAAGAAAGAGAAACAAAAATTTGTGGTGAGTAATCAGATGAAGTTGGTCAAATCAGGTCAGAAAGGTCAGTGGGAGTTGAAGAATTTGTCATCATCTTTGAATGTTGAGTATGATCCAAATAAAGCAAGGAGTGCAAGTTCTGAGCGGGCTATTGTGCCTTATCAATGAATATGAAAATTATTTCTTGGAACGTTAGAGGGTTGAATGAGCAGGATAAAAGGCTTAGGGTGAGAAATTTGATTAGGAAATGGGGGCCAGATGTGATTTGGCTTCAAGAAACCAAAATGGGGTTGATTAATAAAGCGGTGATTCGTAGCCTATGGGGTTGCCAACATGTTCATTGGTCTTACTTAGGTTCTTGTGGAGCTTCTGGTGGGGTGTTAGTGATGTGGGACACTCGGGTAGTGAATAAAATGAAGGAAGCAGTGGGGAGATTTTCGGTCTCTTGTAAGTTTACAAGTGTGTCAGATCAGTTTGTTTGGGCGTTTACTGGTGTTTATGGTCCTAATCTACTTCGAGACGGGAGGTTTTTATGGGAGGAACTCTGTGGCTTGAATAGCTGGTGGAGTGTCCCATGGTGTGTGGGTGGTGATCTTAATGTGGTTAGGTTCCCTTTCGAACAATTGGGGTCTAATTCTTTCACTACTGCTATACGGGAGTTTTCCAATTTTATTTTGGAACAAGGTCTAATTGATCTGCCATTGCAAGGGGGTATTTTTACTTGGTCAAATGATAGAGAAGTTGTTTTGAAGGCTAGACTGGACAGATTCTTGTTCTCTGCAGATTGGGAGGAGAAGTTTCCAACAGTTTCACAAAGACGGATGTCTAAGCTGTGCTCGGATCATTTCCCAATTGTCCTTGAGGGTGGTTCTTTCTAGAGAGGGAGTATGCCGTTTAGATTTGAGAATATATGGCTTAAGGATGAAGGTTTTGTGGATAGGGTTCGGTCATGATGGGATTCCTACTAGGTTCACAGTGCACCATGTTTTATTCTGGCCAATAAATTAAAGCTCCTTAAAAATGATTTGAAAAGATGGAATGTGGAGGTGTTTGGTCATGTTGAAGTATGGATTAAAGAATTGTGGAAGGACCTTAGTGTTCTAGAGAACGTGGAGGAGAGTAAGGGACTATCAGTAGAGGAAAGGGTGGAAATGGGAAGAATTTGTGATGAGCTCGAAAGAGCTACTCTGTTGGAAGAAATATGTTGGAGGCAGAAATCTAGAGTTCTCTGTGTTAGGGAAGGAGATAGGAATACTAAATTTTTCTACCGTATAGCTAATTCTTATAGGAGGGTTAATTCTATTGATAGGCTTATAGTGAATGGGGTGTTGTCTTCGGACCCTGCTACTATAGCAGACTTTATCTCTCAATTCTATAAGCAACTTTATTTTGAGGAGGTGGCTCACAGACCTATCTTAGATGATGTGGAGTTTTCTAGCATCTCAATGGAAGATGCAAGTTGGCTAGATAGACCATTTGAGGAAGAAGAGGTGTTTGAGGTGATCCATGATTGTAATGGTGATAAGGCACCTGGCCTGGATGGCTTTCCCATGGCATTTTTCCAGTCTTGTTGGGTTGTTTTGAAAATAGAAATTATGGCTGTATTCCACAATTTCCATACTTAGGCGGTGTTTGAAAAGAGTCTTAATGCTTCGTTCCTTGCCCTTATTCCTAAGAAAGTGGATGCTATGGAGGTCAAGGATTTTCGGCCTATTAGCTTAGCTAGTGGGATTTATAAGATTATTTCTAAGGTGTTGGCTAATCGGCTTTGTAGGGTGGCACATGGGCTTATTTCAGATTCACAAAATGCTTTTGTGAAGGGCAGACAGATTTTGGATTCCGTTTTGATTACTTCTAAATGTATAGATAGTAGATTGAAGTCAGGAGTTCTGGGTGTACTGTGTAAATTGGATGTGGAAAAGGCGTATAATCATGTGAGTTGAGATTTTTTAATGCATATGCTACAGCGTTGTGATTTCTCAGAGAAATGGAGAAAATGGATAAGGTATTGCATTTCAACTGTAAAGTTTTCCATTCTGATCAATGGTAGCCCAACTGATTTCTTTGGAAGTTCTAAGGGGCTTCGGTGAGGGGATCCTTTATCTCCATTGTTAATTGATATTGTGATGGAGGCTTTAAGTCATATGTTGGATGTGGTTGCCTCCTCTGGACAATTCTCAAGCTTTTCTGTGGGTAGTACGGCTGGTCCATCAGTGATGGTGTCTCACCTTTTATTTGCAGATGATACTCTGATTTTTTGTGATGCTGAACCTTCTCAGATTGCTAATTTGAGGGCAATTCTTACTAGATTTGAGGAGGTGTCAGGGCTTCGAATCAATTTGGGAAAATCTAAGTTGGTACCTGTTGGTGGGGTACTCAATTTGGAGGCTTTGATGGGTCTATTGGGTGTGGGCAATCTTCTCTACCTTTGAAATATTTGGGCCTTCCATTAGGTGCAAAATTTAAGGACTTATCTATTTGGAATCCTATCCTAGAGAGAATGGAGAGGAGATTAGCAAGTTGGAAGAGAATGTATTTATCTAAATGGGATAAGGTGATACTCATTAAAAGCTCACTATCGTCTTTACCTACATACTTTCTTTCCCTTCTTCCTTTACCAGGTAAGGTGGCTAAGCGTATGGAGAAATTACAGAGAGATTTTTTGTGGAATGGGATGGGTGGCGAACCTAAAATACATTTAGTTAATTGGGCTAAGGTTTGTAGGCCTTTGCAAGTTGGGGGGTTGGGTATAATACGATTAGGTAACTTTAATTCTGCCTTACTAGGTAAATGGTTATGGAGGTATGATTTGGAGACTAATGCTTTATGGAGAAGGGTTATAGAGGCAAAATATGGGAACATTTGGGGTGGTTGGTGTACGAAGAAGGTGACAAGCCCTTATGGGGTCAGCTTGTGGAGATACATAAGAAGTGGCTGGTTAAACTTCTCTAAACTCCTTGTTTATGATGTGGGGGATGGTATTAGAGTGAAATTTTGGAAGCATGTGTGGTGTGGGGATTGTACTCTCCAAAAGGCCTTTCTAGAGATTTATTGTCTTAGTAGGTCAAAAGATTTCTCAATGGCTGAAGTTATGGGTTGGTCTGCTAGGAGGTTTCACTGGAATGTGCAATTTCGTCGTCCAACTCAAGATTGGGAAGAAGAAGCACTTGACCGATTTATGGAACTGGTATATTCTTCATCAATGCGGGGGTTTGGCCAAGATAAGGTTTGTTGGAAGCCTGCAAGGAATAGAGGTTTTGAGGTTAGAGGTTATTATAGCTCCTTCTATCCTCCTAATTTTCATTCCTATCCACGGAAAATGATATGGGAATCGAAGGTTCTTCCAAGGGTAGCTTTCTTTTCTTGGTCTGCTTCCTTAGGTAAGATCTTAACAACAGACAACCTTCGTAAAAGACGAGTGATAGTGCTTGACTGGTGCTATATGTGTAAAAGGTGTGGGGAGTCGGTGGATCATCTTCTACTTCATTGCTCCATAGCTTGGGAGTTGTGGTCTTTCGTTTTCTGCTTGTTTGGTATTCAATGGGTTATGCCTCATACTGTTGTTGAGTTGTTTAAGGTTTGGCAAGGAAAGTTTGCGCGACATCATCACTTTGATGTTTGAAAATTAGTGCCTCACTACTTGATTTGGTGCATTTGGCGTGAAAGGAATGTTGGAAGCTTTGAGGGTTATGAACACTCTTTGCTGGAGATTAAGTCTTTTTTCTTACACACTCTCTTTGAATGGAGTGTGGTTTTTTCTCATTTTTCTTGTTCTTCCTTCTCTACTTTTCTTGACCGTTGTTCTTTTGTTTCTTGATTTGTGCCCCCATAGTACATCCCCAATGTACTCGGCTTGGCAATCTTTTTATTATTAATAATATTCTTATGTTATTTATCAAAAAAAAAAAAAAACTAATTAGAATTGAGATAATTAATATATCACTTTTTAAAATGTTACACAGTTAAAGAATAAATGTGGAGAGAGGAAATCATTGTCAAGTTCCCAACTGGAGAAAGGGTTTTTGAGGATAGTTAATCATGGGGAAGAGACTTGTTCCAAGAATGAAAGATCTACATACTTCACACGAGACCAAACCAATGGGTTGGTTGGAGGTTCTCCTAAGAGCAAATGAGATAAATTGTTGATGAGAGAGAAAAATTCTATAGAGTAAAGGTTTATGATTTAAAACCTTAACCTAGAACAATGTCTGCCACAATTAACATATATATATAAGATGAAATGAGCTGCAAAGAATAAGAGCACAGGGCGGAGATATTGGCTTGGATTTCATGCCAAGCTAGTGGACATATACACAGTAGTACACTCATGGTAAATTTGATAGAACTCTTAATTTATTTGCTTTTTTTTGAAAACATGTTTTGAAAATATACTTTCAACTAGTATTATCATTTTTAGCACATGTTGTGAGTGATACTAGTAGCTATACTAATTTGCATATGGAAGAATAGATATACTTTTGAGTACACATGTTGACTGACTCACCCTAGTCTTACATAATTCATTACCACAAAATGCAAGGAAGTATGGGTAGATAATAAGTGCATGGTCCTACAACAAAATGTCAAAAAAAAAAAAATCGTTTAATTTTTTTTTTGATTAAATAGAATTATAAAATGTAGGATAAACTATGTATTTGGTCTTTATCCTTATTGGTACTAATTTTTCATTTAGGAATTTTATGAAATAGTTAGAGGGCACTTACATATAAACTAGAAAGAGAAAAAACATAACAAGAACACAACTAGATAAAGATAAATACAGCAAGAAAAGAATACATAGAAATAGAGTGAAATAAGCCTTCGTAGCATACCTTGATAAGTCATGCTTAGTTGCACTGGTGGTGCACCTCAACCAGCCCGACAAAGCAAAAGTAATGAGATGATTTGTGTTCTTGAAACTTCAGTTGAAGACGATCAAAATTAGAAGATGCCACTTAGAAGGATTTGCATTGCGAGAAGGAAGAGAGGAGTTACTGGGTTTCTGAAAAAATTTGGGTTTAAAAGATGGAAGAGATACTGAGTGGTAAAAAGTAAAATGAATTTGGGTGTTCAAAGTTCAAACAATTTGTGGTTTGGGTTTAACAATAATTTGGTTTTTGCTTTGCCAATTTAGAGCATTTACAGCAGTCTCTCCAAATTTTCACCTAATTTTTGCCTGTTTAGATAGTGAACAGTGACATTTAGGTATTACTTACCCACTTTTTTAAATATACTTTTCAACAGATTCTCTATCTCATTCTCTATCTCATTTAAATATTATTTCTTCATTCATTGTTTATTCTTTTTTTAATCATCATTTATTCTTTTTTTAACAACTATATTTTTCGATGAGAAGTGCTATGTTCATAACATTTTACGCAATACTTCCACAACAAAATTTATGTGGAAAGTTGTTACTAGTTCTAATTTAAACCCAAAAAAATACTAGTTCTTTGACCAACATACAGCATTGCTTCCTCCAAGTTTATAATGACGATATGAGAAAATACAATCACAATATTAAAAAAAAAAATTCTTTACAATTAATTTCGTGGAACTTCCTTTAAAAAATAATAAAATAAAAAAAAAATTGGTGGAACTTGGTTAATTAAAAAAAAAAAAAAAATCTTGCTACCGACTCGAAATCATCGACAGCAAATTATATTGAATTGTAGTGATAGTATTTTACACGTTTGTCTGATTTAATTTGCAGAATAAGTATAGTCCCAAGTAGAATGGTCAAAGAACGAAAGGTGCCCAAAATCAATATCTGCCGTTCATCCTGACGCGTTAGAATAATCAACGGGTAGAGTGCATTGAATGACAACATAGGGAAGACTCTTGTGAAACTCAAATCTCTGTCGTCCATTCTAACAATGTAAGAATAATCAACGGTTTGGAACACATAGGATGACAACATAAGATAAATATAGGAAATTGAAATTTGGAAAACTGAGACTTAAACAATGCATGAACATGTCGATTATAAATATAGAGATATACTTCTCCATATTCTTACTCAAATTCTATCCAGTATTTTACAAGCAAATATTTTCTATCATTGCCTTCCCTGGTATCAAGTTGAAAAATAATGGTGAGTTACTTTTTTCAGTGCAAATTAAAATTTTATTATATGCATGGTCTAAATATTTTCTACCATAGCCTTCTTTTGGGATATATATGAATCTCTTGGAGTCAAGAGTCTTGTAACTTAATTGACATATTTTAATGCACAAAATGTTCAAGGGTAGCGGCATGGTAAGCAACATATTGTAACAATTTCCACACAAAACAATGGGGCACGGTTCTAACATTTGTTAACTCTTTAAGTTTATTTGAGAATCTAATTTTAGTGTTAGACTAACAAGTTTGTGATTGTGGTATACAGGCACATCAATCTCTTTCACTGAAAATTGAGGTATTGTAATGATTTACTTATCATACTTAAGTTTACAAGTAGATAAATTCCTTGTTGATTTAGTAATTTCAAACTGTTCAACTAACCGTGGATTGATTTCTGTATCAGCAAGAATATGTTCAGAATTCAGAACGAGTAAAATCTGTTGATCTACATCCAACTGAGCCATGGTAGTCACATATCTTTTCAGTGCAAATTAAAATATGATTATATGGTCTAAATCTCAAAACTTTATAATATCATTTTCATGTGCATGAAAATATATGGTAGCTAG
Organism: Quercus variabilis; assembly: GCA_030445155.1. Classification (NCBI taxonomy): domain Eukaryota; kingdom Viridiplantae; phylum Streptophyta; class Magnoliopsida; order Fagales; family Fagaceae; genus Quercus; species Quercus variabilis. Next base: position 24,478,315 of record CP129449.1, read on the forward strand.
TCATCATAAGGATAATGCAACTAATGTATATTGCATAATGATTTCTGTTGCAGGATTCTAGCAAGTTTGCATTCAGGAACTATATGTATTTGGAACTATCAGTCACAGGTAAGGCAATATTATGTTAGAGACCTTGAAAATTGATCCTCAAAAAAAAAAAAAAAAAATTATCAGTATTAAATAAATATGAGGAATTCTAGTGGGTATTCAAAAATTTATTGAATTTATAAGTTCTTTGAAACTTCTTGAATTTGTAATCTGTTTTACTCTCCAAGTATTTGGTTCTAACTTGTTTATACAATTCCAGACTGTGGAGAAGTCTTTCAAGGTCACAGAATTACCAGGTAAAGGACATATTTAACACTACAAATATTTGCCATCTCCAATTGATGATGCCACAAACTATATCTTTCTTGCATTCTACTGTTCTTCAGGAGTAGTCTTTTTGGGCTCTAATATCCATTTATGTGCTTGCAGTCAGGTCAGCAAAGTTCATAGCACGTGAAAACTGGATAGTTGCTGCAGCAGACGACACATTTATTCGTGTCTACAATTATAACACACTAGAAAAGATTAAAGAGTTTGAGGCACATAAAGACTACATTCGGTGTGTGGCTGTCCATCCTACCCTTCCATATGTGCTGACAGCATCCGATGACATGGTTATAAAGCTTTGGGATTGGGAGAAGGATTGGATATGTGCTCAAAGATTTGAGGGACATTCACATTATGTGATGCAGGTTGCATTTAACCCAAAAGATAGCCTTACTTTTGCAAGTGCATCACTTGATGGTACCATAAAGGTATTATAAGGTTCATTAATCACTACCTTTTTAACTGCATTTTGTGGTTTCATTACTTGTGTGACATGGAATATTTCTCATCTTGTAGATATGGAATATTTCCTCCCCTGCTCCAAATTTTACATTAGATGGCCATTTGAAAGGTGTGAACTGCGTTGAGTACTTCACAGGCGGCGATGAACCAAAATTATTGAGTGGTTCTGATGATTTTTCCGCAAAGGTTTGCATCCTATTTTTTATTTTTTATTTATAAGTTATGCAGAAAGTTTAATTTCATATGCTTGTACCTGTGTGGGAAACAATTTTAATCTATCCATTGAAAAATTCTAATGAACAGGTGTGGGACTCTCAAAGCAAAAGTTGTCTGCAAACACTAGAGGGCCACAGCCACAATGTTACCTCAGTATGTGCTCATCCGGAGCTTCCCATAATTATTACAGGTTCTGAGGATGGGACTATTCGTATATGGCATGCAACAACCTATAGGTAACATTTGTATGATTTAAATTTTCCACATTCTAAGTTCAGTAACTGAGTGATTTGTCCATCAAATTCTTGCTCCTTATATTGCTTCCAAATAAGACTTATGTACTGGCCTTTTATCTATACTAGAGCCATGGTAGTTGTTGCATATTTGGCTCTTTCTTTGAATTTTATTTAAAACTTTAGTAAGACTTTGGTTAATTCTGCTATGTTTTGGTTTCAAGGTTTCGATATAAATCTCATTAACTTGCAGGCTTGAGAACACATTAAACTATGGTCTCGGAAGAGTTTGGGCAGTTGGATACAAGAAAGGATCAAACCAGTAAGATTCTTGATTTTTCTTCCTTTATTTTGTGTGCGCGCACACTCTGCATTGCAGGAGATGTTTGAATCACTATTAATTTAGACAATGTAAACATGGGAATGTGTCATTGTATTATCAATCAATTTTGTGCCTATAGCATATGGAAATTTATTTATTTTCTCGAAACATGAGAAGGAACAAAGGATTTCCAAATTTTCTTTTTGGCGTTGACTTTTGTATAGAAGTGTAAGAAAAACTGTTTTTTGCATGCCATCTCTAATATTCAATAATACCATATTCCTTTTATTCCTCACTGATATCCCCACTCCCTACAGGGTTGTATTTGGTTGTGACAACGGAACAATAATGGTCAATATGAACAGTGCTTGAGGTTTTCTGCACCTACAAGTTGAGGAGGAAGGGTTGGGAGGAATAAATTCATTTACCGCTGCTTCTACAAGTATTATATGGGGTGTTCTGTATGAATAAGTCTGTGTATCTTCGAGATGAAGAGGAAGACTAGAAGGAAGAATTACAATTAGCATTAATTCTATTATGGTTATATGTTCTGAAATGACAGCCACAAAGGATCACTTCTAGACTTCTAGTGTCATGTATGTTCTAGTATTATTATCATCACTATGTAATCTCCAATAAAATAAACTTCAATGGCAAGTATCTAACTATGTCCTCAGAGAGGAATAGTTAATAGTACAGATGGTGAAATTAATAAATTCATTTAAATAAATATTTTCCTTTTCTTAAATAAGTTCTAACATCTGCAATTGAAAATAATAATCACATTATAAGCTAATGGAAGACTTGTGAGTGGAAACATGAGAGTCCAAATCTTCTATCCCACTTTTCCTGTTCCACTCTATACTCCACCGATAAATATTTGCCACGTGTTCACCTAATTAATTAAATACTATCATTATTAACTTATTAATACTACAGTTGTTAATTGATAGTAGTATTTAATTAATTAGGTGAACACGTGGCAAGTATTTATTGGTGGAATATAGAGTGGAGCAAGAAAAGTGGGACAGAAGATTTGGACTCGAAACGAGATGGGAACCTTATGAGCAATGCTATTATCAGAAATTTTTGAGGAAAAACTACTCAAATTACATGAATTTGCTCTTCACTTTAATTCAGAAGCATTATCTTTCCATTTATTTTCCACCTACACGCGTAAACAAACACGACAAAAAGACCATTTGTTGTGTGGTAATTGACACCGATAACAAAACTAGTTGAAAGGGTACAGAATGCTAATATTCCCACAATATGCTTGACATGAAGGCTTTGCTAAATTCGCAGTATTTACAAATGTGGTAATTGACACCTGATAATGCTGAAAATCGTCAATAAGTCACACAGTCCTCACGTGCTCAAGACAACACCTACATAATACAGAAAAAGAAGACCTTAAGGGAGTACCAGTGTGGTACCGGCCAAATACCCTTCGAATGTCAAGTTAGAGAACTTTCGCAACTCTAGAGTGCCAGAGCTAGGAGAAATTATGCATACCTTGGTTTGTGAGGGTTTTGGGGTTTTTATAATAGTGTAGAGTTAGTTTCTTAGCGGAGAGGATCTTTCTTTGTAGAGAAGATTCCTGTTAATGTGCATATTTTGCGAGATATTTTCCTTATAAGGACTCGTTTGATCAGGCTTAGCCATGGGGCATAAGATGTTTCCTTATATATCTATTCGTGGAGCCCAAGAAAAATGACACGCTAGATCCATCAAGAGCTTTTTCACTCCCGTCAACTTCCTTCCATCAGCTTTCTATTATGTCCAAGCAATCTGGTCGTCCAACTGAGAGCAATCAATTTAGGGGCAGGGTCATCGTCTTCTACATGGTAAAGCTAATGGGTTCTTTGAGCCTGACGGGTTTATGTGAGTAAGACTATTTCCTTCTTAAAATTACCCTTATTAGTTGCCCCCTACTCCATGGCCCTGTCAGCTAAAAGCTGATAGGTTATGGAGTCCGATTTCTTTTTTCTTTTTCTTTTTTGGAAAGAAGGGGGCATTTATTGATGATTCCTTAAGCAGCCATTATTAAATGCTAGTACACATAGCACAAGTTAGTTGGCCTTGTTTCTGAACAATGGCATCGCTTCGTCTTCCGTGCATTTTTCATCATATATATATATATATATATATATATATATATATATCTCACCCCCTCCCCTCATTCCTCTTATTTCAACCTTGCTGATCTTAAAAGAGAGAGCTCATCATTTGTCTACCTTGCTCCCGTCAACCTATTGATCTCGTCGCCTTTGCTATCATCATCTTGCTTAGGCCGTCATTTCTTAAGGAACTATCTACTAACTTCATAAGTCCTCTTTTTCTTTTATTTCATTCTATCTGTTGTTTTCATTTTTCTAGTTGGTCGTTAATTCTATAGAGAGACCTGTCAATTATAGGTTCTTAGAATACCTTTATCGCTTGTAGGTGAATAGATGTAAGGACATAGTGAAGCGATAAGTGAGCAGTCGTTAGTTTGTGAAGGAGTGGGCTACGACAAAGTATTCTCGTCAGGTCATGGGCCCGAGGAGGGCCTGTCCTGGTCATTAAAGAGGGAACCATCCACTCGATCTCCTGTTGACGAGGAGGAAGACTTTGACGGAGACGAAGTAGAGGAAAGAGTGGGAGATGACGATGATGAGGTTGAAGGAGAGAACGAGGGGGAGTTAGAGGTAGGAGATGACAAAGACGAGGATGAAAGCGACGGGGGGGCTACTGTGGAGGGAAGCCCCGGAAGCCTAAGGGACGTTCATACTTGTCCCTTCACGAGGGGGAGTTAGAGGTAGGAGATGACGAAGACGAGGATGAAAGCGACAGGGGGGCTGTTGTGAAGGGAAGCTCCGGAAGCCTAAAGGACGTTCATACTCCTCCCTTCATTCTTCCCAAAATTTAGACTGTTAACGACTTTAAGCCAACGATGATAGCCAACATCTTCAAGAATTTACAGGACTGTTATCAAATTCCTGACCATATCCCAATCTGTCTCCCTAGGAAGTTTGAGAAGTGCTACTCGGGGAAGACTGTGGACATCAGCATGTACGATGCCATGTTCACAGTAGGGTTGAGGTTGCCACTGATGGCACTACATCGTCAGTTGACTAATTTTCTAGGATTTTCCGTCAGCCAAATTGCCCCAAACGCTTGGAGGATATTCATAGGGGCTGAAATTCTCTAGGGGCATCTTAGTGGTGGGAATCATCAACTTACCTTGGACAAGTTCTTCTGGTGTTACAAGCCCCAACACATCTCGTTGTCTCAAGGGATATACCATCTTACAGTAAGGAAGAAGATGCTTAGGCTGGTGTCTGACATGCCCGATTCCAATAAGACTTGGAAAGGTAGATTTTTCTTCGTTCAAGGGATAGATTGGGTATTCCGTCATGAAAAGTGAGTGACGATGCCTCACAATTTTGACAATACTTGCGGCATTGTCAAAGATTCAGGTCTAACGTCAACTGTTTTTCCTTTTTTTCTTTACTTATTTGTTCAAATGTCTTATTTCGTCTTCTTTCTTCTTCCTCAGCTAGCATTCACCCCCGTATAACCGACAAGCAAGAGGATTTCATCCGTCAGGTGTTGGAGATCAATTTTGACAAGCAGAGGTGAAGGGATCTAATTACCCTTGACACTTTGCACGCATATTACGATGGTCCCGAGCCGACGCCAACAGCTCATAGACTCAACACTTATTCTTGTCGATGTAAGCTCTTGTATCTTAGCCCTTTCCTTCCGTCTGTGTTATACTCATGTCTACTTGCATAACGTTCATCTCTTACCTTCGCAGAAATGGATGCAGCTAGGCAAAGGGCTTTAGATTGTGCGTTAGCTGCAGCGCATAAGCAAAAGGAGAAAGAGGGGGCCTCCTTGTCAGCTCCTAAGGGTGTCACCAAGGGAACATCCAAAAAAAAAAAAAGCAATGAGAAGGATGACCGTCAGCTTAGAAAAGGACTGAGCGTTCCCACTGGTGATAAAAAGCCCAAGCAACCGTTGCTCCCCAAGCCCGTCCATAGAGCGAGTAAAGGTCTCATGATGGAGACTAGTCCCGTCACCCAAGAAGCTAGCCATCAACTTCTCATGCACAAAGAACATGCCATTGAGATGATTGAATCAATTATCACGGATACGGATTTGGATCCTTGTGCTGAGTAGTTGACTAAGGACCTAGGGCCGTCAGGCCTCTTTGACCTAGCTAGGGTATGCTTTTTTTACATTTTGCTTTATTTCATGCTTACTTCTCAAGCTGGTGATTGTTTTTTGTTTCTAGGCGTCGGTGCACATGAAGGCGCTTCAAGATAGGAGCGTCACTCAGGAGGGGGTGATTAGTCATTTGAGGAAGCACAATGAAACATTGACCAACGAACAAGATTAGTTCAAGGATGCCCCCTGTACTCTCAACAAGGAGGTGATGGAGTTGACCGAGAAGTTGAGGGAGGAGACCCATCAATGGGAAGAAGAGTAAGAGGCCAAGGTAACTTTGGAGAAGGAGCTGATGGCCCTCATCGGGTAGGTGGAGATGGCCAGGGCTGACGTCGTGATAGAATTCAAGGCTTCACGGCCTTTCGTTGATTTTTGCACCATCTACTATGGTGATGAGTTTGAGGATTGCCTTAAACAGGTCAAGTTTGTCTACTCACACTTGGATTTATCCAAGGTCACTATGGACGACCCCCTGCTGTCAACTCCTGTCGGCGATACTACCTTTAAGGAAACTGACGACTCCACCCAGTCAGAGTGGGATTCGAAAAATGATGGTGTCGTCCTTGCTCAACCTGCTGCAGACCCTCCCGTCACTCCTTGGATCCCATCCACTGAAGCTCCTTAGGATGCTGAAAACCCTTTTACTCAAGATGCTCAGGACCCTCCTTCAAAGGATGACGAGAACCCTCCAGCTCATAACTCCTAGGACCCCTTAGTCTAGCTGTTTATTTTTCTAATGGTTACTTGTAATGTATTTCGTCTAATTTCCAAACAGTGCTTTAGTGCCATTCTGTTTTTTGGGCCTTCTTTGTAAATATTTTATTTTATTTATGGTATATTTTTATTATTTTACATTCGTTGCTTTGAGCATGTGCGTTGATCTTTATGTGTATGTCTATCCATTCTTGTGCTTTTGTGTTAGGTTGTATTTTTCCTTTAAAGAACTTGTTAACTAGGATGAACACATCTGCTTTGGTGGACTCGTCCTCCTTTAGGTATTACAACGAACCAGTTCTATTTAAGGATCTAATAATAAATCCATCCACTTGTGGACTTACTAATAAACTCATCCACTTGTGAAAAGCAATTTTAAGGCATCCTCAAGGGATGAATCTGTCCACTTGTGGACTTTATAATAAACCCGTCCACTTGTGGACTTAAGTAATTTTAAGGCATCCTCATAGGATGAACCTGTCCGCTTGTGGACTTATAATAAACCCGTCCACTTGTGGACTAGTAATTTTAAGGCACCCTCATGGGATGAGCTCGTCCACTTATGGACTAAAGTAATTTTAAGGCATCCTCATGGGATGAACTTGTCTACTTATGGACTTTAAAATAAACCCTTCCACTTGTGGACTTGCAAAAGTAGTTTTGTAAATGCATGCATAAATAAAAAATTATTCTTAAAAAGGATAAAAACCTGCCCTTTGGGCTTAGAAAGTACAATAAGCAAAATTTAACTAAAAAAATAAACTATAAATGAGGAGTGTCACTTTTCCTGCTGTCATCTACTAGCAGTATTTCTTGAGATGCTTGGTGTTCCATGGATGGTGCAACTTCTGTCCGTCTAGAGACTCCAAGTAGTAGGTGTCTTTCCTCTGCCATGAAGTGATTCTGTAGGGTCCCTCCCAATTAGGACCGAGTTTTCCTTGGGAGAGATCTCTAGTGGCACCCGTCACCTTCCTCAGGAAGAGGTCTCCAACCTTAAAGTCTCTATGTCTGACTTTGGAGTTGTAGTGCTTAGTCATGAGGTCCTGGTATCGCACAAGCCTCTATTTAGCTATTGCTAGACCTCATTCATTAGGTCAAGCTGTAGACGTATGGCCTCGTCATTCCACCTTTCGTCATAATTGTCCACCCTGTAGCTTGTGAGTTCGACCTCAGCTGGGATAACTACCTCGCTCCCGTATGCTAGTCAGAATGGTATCTCCCCTATAGGTGTTCTGGCTATCTTTCTATTTACCCACACTACGCTTAGCAACTCCTCTGGCCATATGCCCTTTGCCTCCTCGAACCGAATCTTGATGATTTTCAATAAGGATCAGTTCATGACCTCAACTTGTCTGTTGGCTTGAGGGTGGGCGAGGGAGGAGTAATGGTTTTTGATTCCCAATTGTGAGCAAAAATCCTAGAAGGAGTCGTTATCAAACTATCTCTAGTTATGTAAGACTAAGACCCTAGGGATCCCATACCTACAAATGATGTTTCTCCAGACAAAGCTTTTTATGTTCTTCTCTGTGATGGCGGCCAAGGCTTCAACTTCTACCCATTTGATGAAATAGTCTATGCTGACTACAAGGAACTTCAACTGTCGTATTGCTATCGAGAATAGGCCCATGACGTCCAGCCCCCATTAAGTAAAGGTCATGGGGCTGTTATTGGGGTGAGCTCTTTTGTCGACTGTCTAACAACGTTGTTGAACCTTTGACATCTGTCGCAAGCTTTGACATATGTCTGGGCATCCTTTTGCATAGTAGGCCAATAGTATCCCACTCAAATCAGTTTATGTACTAATGAGCGCGACCTTGAGTGGTTCCCACAAATCCCTTCATGGCTTTCATGACATAGTCTACTTCTTCGGGGCTTAAGCATCTTAGGAATTGGCGGGAGAAGCCTTTTTTGTATAAAATGTCCTTTACCAGGACAAATCGTGTTACTTGGACCTGTAGCTTCATTGCAGACTCCTTACTGTCGGGTAGTATGTCGTTTTTCAGGTAGGAGACTAAAGGTGTGGTCCAGTTACTTTTAGGACCTATCTCCTGCACATCGATAGGATTTATCAATGGTGAAAACTGAATAAAGGAAAGTACCTAGCCGGGGATGATCATATGTTCTGCTGATATGGCCTTGACAAAACGGTCGGCTCACTCATTCTCTCCTTTTGGGATTTGAACGATCTTGGCCTGTAAGTCATTCGTCCTTTTCTTTACTTGCTCCAAATACTTCTTCATCCTCTCTCCCTTAGATTTGTAATCACCGTTCACTTGGTTCACGACGACCTATGACTCATAATGAACAACCACACTCGTTGCCCCTGCTACTTTAGAAAGATCTAGTCCTACTACTAGAGTTTCATACTCCGCTTCATTGTTAGTCGTAGGGAAGTCAAGATGAACCATGCATTCAATCTCATCTCCTTCAAGAAAACGAAGTACAATACCCGCTCCCCCTACTTGTTTTTGGATGATCCATCCATGTGGATACTACAATGAAGATGCTCTTCTGCCCCCTGGTCCTCTACATTAGTGAATTTTGCAATGAAGTCAGCGACCACCTGTCCCTTAATGGCAGTACGCGGGAGGTACTGTATGTTGAATTCGCTTAACTCTATTGCCTATAGTGCCATTCACTCGGCGGCTTTAGGGTTGCTCATTGCTCACCGTAGGGGTTTGTCAGTTAGAACGACTACTATGTGGGCCTAGAAGTATGGCGTGAGCTTACGAGCTGCTGCAACCAAAGCGAACATAAGCTTCTCCATTTAGGGGTACCTCTCCTCAGCACCATGGAGTGCCTAGCTGGCGTAGTACACTAGCTTCTACACTATGTCTTCTTCTCTAACCAAGGGCGCACTAACAGCAGCTAGGGAAATAGCCAAGTAGAGGAACAGTTCCTCCCCTAGTTTGGAGGGACTTAGCAACGGTGGGGAGGAGAGGTAGGCCTTCAAATCTTTGACTGCTTGTTGACACTCGGTTGTCCACTTAAAAGACTTTTTCAGTATGCGGAAGAAAGGTAGGCACTTGTCCGTTTCCCTTGACACGAACCTATTCAGCGCGGCTATCTTGCCATTGAGGCTTTATACTACTTTCACATTTTTTGGAGGTGTCATCTCTATTATGGCCTAGATCTTGTCTGGGTTGACTTTGATACCTCTCTAAAACATCATGAACCCTAAGAACTTCCCAGCCATTACCTCGAATGCAAACTTGCCCAGATTAAGCTTCATGTTGTAAGAGCAAAGGGTGTTAAAGGTTTCCCTAAGATCATCCAAATGATCGTCCTCTTTTTGACTTTTTACCAGCATGTCATCAACATAGACTTGGATGTTCTTTCCAATCTTATATGCAAACATCTTGTTCATGAGCCTCTGATATGTCGTGCCCCCGTTCTTAAGACTGAACAACATCACTTTGTAGCAGAAGAGGCCTTGGCTAGTGACGAACAAAGTCTTCTCCTGATCTACTTCGTCCATTTTTATCTGGTTATAACTAGAGAAAGTGTCCATGAAGCTCAACAACTAGTGTTAAGCCATAGAGTCTATCAAGACGCCAACCTGCGGGAGGGGGTAGCTATCACTGGGGCATGCTTTGTTTAGGTTTGTAAAGTCCGCGCACATTCTCCACTTCTCGTTGGCTTTCTTGACCATCATTATATTCACCAGCCATTCGGGGTAGTAAACTACTTTGATGAAGCTTGCCTTTTGCAATTTGTGGACTTCTTCCACTATAGCTCGGTCTCATTCTTAGGCGAACACCCACATCTTCTGGTGGATAGGTGGAAAGGCGGGTGACATATTCAACTTGTGCACCATGACTGAAGGGTCGATCCGGGGCATGTCTTAATGGCTCTAAGCAAATACATCTTAGTTCCCTTTGAGAAAAGTCTTAAATGCCTAACAAACCAGCGGGCTGGCGAGGGTGCAGATCCTAGTCGTTCGATTTGGTTTGGAGTTATCGAGAAGTATCTCTTCAAGTCCTTTAATGGGTTCTACCACTGTTCACTATTCTTCTATGTACATCGTTTGTTGATGATCGTCCATCTCTAACATTGCTATATGGCATTCACATGCAGCCACTTGGTCTTCACGTACTTCTCCTACTCTGTACTTTGTGGGAAATTTAATCATCATATGGTAGGTTGAAGTTACAGCCTTCCACAAGTTGAGGGTAGGTTGTCTTATTATGGCATTGTATGTGGACGAGTAGTTAATGACAAGGAATGTAACATCCTTAGTGATTTGTTAAGGATAATCACCAACCATCATGGGCAACATGACAGCACCGAGGGGATGTACTTTTGTCCCTCCGAACCCAACGAGCAGGGCGTTGGTCGGGACCAACTGTTCTCCATCAATCCTCATTTGTTGGAACGCCAGGTAGTAAAGGATGTCAACGGAGCTTCTGTTGTTAACCAAGACCCAGTGTGTGTTATAGTCTTTTACCCGTATGCTAATGACGAGTGCATCGTCATGCGGGTGGTGGAGACGTCGAGCATTTTCCTCTGAGAATTCAATGATGAGGTTATCAATCTGTGCCATATTTGGTACGAAGCCCGTCAATTGGATGTTCTGGACCATTCTGAGGTAAGTCTTACGAGCCTTTTTTGACGAGCCAGATGCCGATGTACCTCCCACAATCATCCTTATGTCTCCTATGGGCGGCCTGGGACACACGTTCTCTCGTCGGGGAACCTACTCTTGTGGTGGGTCTACTCTTTCCTTGTTGATGAACCTCTGCAATTTTCCTTGCCTTAAAAGAGCTTCCATTTGTTGCTTCAAATCATAGCAATCAAATGTGTTATGCCATGGTCACGATGAAAGCAGCAATACTTATCTCTGGACCTCTTATTGAGGTCTCCCTTCAGCTTGTCGGGGAATGTCAAGACTCCTTCGTTCTTAATTTCCATCAAGACTTGGTTGATCGGGGTAGTCAGTAGGGTGAAGCTTGTGAACCTCCTTGTGGGGGGCTTGAAGCGCCTATCCTCTCGCTGTTCTCCGGTCCTAGCCATCTTCAACCCCCTATCTTGTCGTATGTCATATTGGCTTTCCCTCTTCTTGGGCTTTTCTTCTCGGGCCAGTAGCGTGTCTTCCAAATTTATATACTTAGTAGCCCTGTAAAGCACATCTAACATGGTTTTTAGGTCGTTCTTATATAAAGAAACAAAAACTTACCCTTCCGTAGCCTATTTGTGAATACAGCCATGAGTATCTTGTCGTAAGCTTTATTGATTGAGAGTGCCTCTTTGTTAAAGCAGGCTATGTAAAACCTCAGCGTCTCATTCTCCAATTGCTTAATGCTCATCAGGCATACAGTGGACTTCTTATATCTGTGTTTCCCGATAAAGTGTAAGGCAAACTGAGCACTTAACTCCTTAAAGGTACTAATAGAGTTAGGCGTCAACCTACTAAACCAAACCCTTGCGAGGCCCTTCAGCATAATGGGGAAGGCCCTGCACATGATCTCTTCTACCACTTCTTGAAGGTGCATTAAGGTCTTGAAAGACTTTAGGTGATCAAGGGGATCCTTAGATCTGTCATAGCTCTCCACTTACAACATACAGAACTTCGGTGGAAGAGGGAACGAAGTGACAGGCGCAATGAATGGCGAATCAATTCGATGGACCAAGTCATCGAGATCACTCGATACCCATCCTCTAAGGGTGTTCATCATGAAATCCATCTGTTCCTTCATCATCTGCATCTCCATAACCATGTGAGGTAAAGCATATATGCAGCGAATGGACGGCTCGTGTCCTGTTGCTCTGGTCTGCTTAGGTCGTTGCTACCTTTCAGCCCCTCTTGGTCCGTCCTCTCAGTGCTGATGCCTTCTTGGTCCTCCTCTTGAGTGTTAAGCCCCGCGTTCTTTTGGTGTAGCTACTCTTTTAAATCATGGTTTTGCTTGGTAAGGCGTTCCATGACAACGGTGATAGTTTGAACTTGTCTTTCAAGGGTGGTGATGCGTGGTTCGTCTCCTTAAACATTGTTAGTGGTTGCCATGGAACGAGTAAGCACCACGCAACTCTTTGTCTGGGAAGCGATAGTATGGCTTACAAGTCGTTGTTCCCACAAACAGCGCCAACTGATGATGCCGAAAATCGTCAGTAAGACACACAGTCCTCACATGCTCGAGACAACATCTACGCAATATAGAAAAAGAAGACCTTAAGAGTGTACCAATGTGGTACTGGCCAAATACCCTCCTAATGTCAAGTTAAAGAACTTTCACAACTCTAGAGTGCCAGAGCTAGGAGAAATTATGTGTACCTTGGTTTGTGAGGGCTTTGGAGTTTTTATAGCAGTGTAGAGTTGACATTAGTTTCTTGGCGGAGTCTTTCCTTATAAGGAAGATCCTTGTTAATGCTCGTATTTTATGGGATCTTTTCCTTATAGAAACTCGTTTGATCAGGGTTAACCGTGGGGCATAAGATGTTTCCTTATATATCTATTCGTGGAGCCCAAGAAAAAACCACGCTGAATCCGTCAAGAGCTTTTTCACTCCCGTTAGCTTCCTTCCGTCAACTTTCTACTATGTCCAAGTGGTCTGGTCGTCCAACTAAGAGCTATCGATTTGGGAGTGGGGTCATCGTCTTCTACATAGTAAAGTTGATGGATTCTTTAAGCCCAACGGGTTTATGTGAACAAGACTATTGTCCTTCTCAAAATTACCCTTATCAACACCGATAACAAAATTAGTTGAAAGACCATTTGCACCACCATCTCTCTCTCTCTCTCTCTCTCTCTCTCTCCTCTGCAATGACGAATGTGAATGTAAAGTAGTATGTATGTCCAAGCCTAGACTAGCATTTTATAATAAGAAACAAGAAAAAATAGAGACTGAAGAAGACAAAACAACCAGACAATGATATTGGATCTACATTCTTTCGAGATTTCCGTCATGTTATCATCTAAACATTATCGATGATATGAACAATTCTCATCTAAACATTATCGACCTATGATACTAAATACGAAATTGGGTAAATGTTCTTGCTAACATGCATCAAACTTTTTTTTTAATTTCTTCTTCTTCTTTTTTTTACAGTCACCTTTTGGCATCATACAACCAACACAGAGAGAACTCATGAGCATCGTATATGTTCAAAATGTTTTCATCAACTCAGTGGCGGCTCCAAGAATTTTTTTCCAGCATTGTTATTTTGAAACTTAAATTATACCAAATCTAATAAAAAGATAATTTCATGTATTGACCAAAACACACACACACACACACACGCACTACATAAATTCTTACAATTTCATTCTACGAGTTTTCTTATTTTGAAATTGTTGCATGACAGTTTCATTATCAATACTACAAGCTAGAAAGCACAAGGGCAGATTCGGGTTCAAGTGCCAGTGCGGTGCGACGACTCAATAATTTTTAAAAAAGTAGGGTGCAGTTGCAACGGGATACGTTTATTAATAAATTATTAAATATATTTTTATTTATATTTTCTATATATTGCTAAGCATATTTTTTTATATAATGGTAAACATGTACCAATTTAAGAGCAATAGTAAATAAGGAACCTTTGGGATTAATTTAATATTGTGCGTACCCAAACTATGGCTATTGGGCTCAACCTCTACTTGAGCTCACAATCTATTTTTATTAAGGGTTTTGGGTTTCCTACTATGGGTGGTCCTATGCTCAGAGACCCAAGTACACTCCTGTTTCTTCAAACCCTTTTCTTTACTTCACATAGTCACTCCCTTTCTCTCTTGGAGTGATTGCTCTTTTCTCTCAGTGTTCTCTCCAGAATTGCCAACCCCCTTTCCTCATTCTCTTCTCTTATTTATAGGTTAAGATAAATGGAGGTGTTATGATTACTCTCCCTTACTAGTGCGAATGGGGGTCCAATTCCATCATCCCAAAGTGGACATTTCGTCGGGAAAGGTGGTGGTGGTAGTGGTATTGGAATTCCCACCTCCAGAAGCCTACTCTGTAGTGATGTTCTCAAAGGCACTATTGGGTAGCCGAGTACAGGGTGTCTCCGAGCAATAACGCTCCTAACCAGGTTAAAGATGATCAAGAGGGGTTTGCTTGAGGTATTCAAGCTAGCGCAGTCTTATTTCAGCTCTTGGGCCCAAATTAGGCTCTGAGGTGTCTGGGTTAAGGCTAAAGGTCCAAGAATGGGGACGAGGTCATATAATGTGCCACAAGGATTGGGCCCGAGGCTTGTGAGGCCAGGGGCCCAACCCTATACAATAGCCCTTCCTTGATTCGTGACCGGCTACCGAGAACGAATCAAGGACAAGCTAAACGACGATAGTGATCCCCCGAGAATCCTAATCACCAGTTGTTTAGCGAACAAGATGTCCATCAATGCTTTCTTAAAAGGTGCATTGTGCCAGGCTGTCACATTTATCAGTAAGATTCGTGAACCAAGCCCACATGTGTGGGGGTTACCTAAAGGTATCAAAAGATTTTTTCCTGCCTCTTCTTCATTAAATGTTTTTATCCCTATAAATACCTCTTCCTGACTTCCCACACCACTTTTTACATCCTCCCTTCTTCAGTTTTCTCTCTGCCGAGCACATCTCTTAAGCATAGTTTTCCTGTGCGTAAACTCTTCAGCCTAGATCATCATTTCCTAGAGCCTCCAGTAAGTCTTCTTTACTCTTCCCTCTCCTTTCAATTTTCCTTCACTCTTAGAGTTTAAGAATGGGTTATTCTTACCTCCTCGCTCCTGGAGCACCTCTAGTTCATTTTAGAGCAGCCTATGGCGTTCTTAAGGATGTTGATATTGCCTGCTATCACGAAGATGATATCACCCTCCGAAGGCACGCTGGTTCAAATGTAGCCTTTTTCCCTTTAATGGCTATTCTAGAGGTTGGGGTTAGGTTTCCCGTGGACCCTCTCATTATAGGTACACTTAGGTTTTATGGCCTATGTCCCAACCAACTCCCCCCTAATTTTTACCAAGTGGTGAGTTGTGTTAGTAGACTAAACCAAATATTTAGGCTACAACTAAACCATAATGACATCAATTTTATGTATAGCTTGTGCGACAACATCAAGTCCGATTACTATTTAAAAACTATGGATATGCAGGTATAGCTTATATCATGCCTTCCCGATTCCAGCAGAAACTCCGTGGGAGAATTTGTCTTGGTGAGCAGCAACTGGCTTGTCGATGAACTCCCTTGCCCACTTTCACCACGTGATGTTGGTCGATACCAAGTGCTTTTACTTGTTTTAAATTCAACACTTTTGTTCAGTTTACTCACATATGTACTAACTAGTCCTTTTATTGATTTTTTGCAGAAGGAAGAAGATTTAAACTGGATCTTAAAGTTATGCATGTGAGGGATCTCAATTTTGTACTTAGGTTAAAGATCTTTGTGCACACAGACAGACTACTTCGAGCATCCCACCTAATACTTGGTTGTGACCTCGTGTACTCTACCTGGCAGTCATTTAGCCAAGCCTTGTTGGTAGACAACCCGCTTCTATCATACATCAATGTTCGACACACCAATTTTCTTCTGCCTTCCTTGACAGTCGGTGAAGCTCGGGACCTCGGCCCGAGATATACTACAGCCGAGGATCTTGCACCGATGAGAGACAAATCGGTTAATCGTGTGTCTCAAAGCCGTAAGGTCCACGTACCTGTTAAAGAGCCGGCCCAACCAATCAAGTCAAAAGCAATCGAGGCCGATCAAGACGTCGAGATGGTGACCAGGCAAAAAATGACAATTGACTGGTTCCTACTCAGCACTAGTCCTACGGCTCAGCCTTAACAGCCTCAAGGCAAGGACCGTACTCCTCCTCCCCCCCTATGCCAGCCACGCCAAAAAGAAGTAGTGAGTTGGCAATCAACCGCCCAGGGTTCCAAGCGATGCTCCTTCTAAGACCCCTCTCCAGGTATCGGGCGGGATCGCGATTCGAGAGCCAGCAAGTGATTCCCGACCAACTGCTTAGGTTTGCACTGATGTGGCGTCTTCCTCTCGGCCCGAGGTCAATTAGCAACCCACCATTTAGTTCGACGACAAGCCTCTATCAGCGTCCGCTAACTTAAGGACCTGGGCCTAGGGCCAAGGGGGGCGGGTGGCCTAGAACTTGGTGCACAGCCCTCTACTGCCCAAGGACGTTCAATTTTTCTCTAACGAGACTGAGGAATCGCTGCCTAGGCAGTTACAATGGCACACCATAGTGGTAACTTTCTCTCACTTTCACATTTATTTTAATGCGTGTGTATTCCCTTCGCCTTCATACTAATTACTACTGCAATATCAGGCTGCGCAACTAACCCATATTCTTGTCGAGAGGTTGAAGGAGCTTGCTGAAGGTGCTGAATAGGAGAAGGCCCTGGAGGACGTCGTTGTTGCCACTACAAATGAGAAGGGCAAAGCTGCTAAGGCCGCCAAGAAGATGGCTCAATCTTCAAAGAAAGCCCAGTTGGTGGCAGAGAGGAAACTGGCCGATGCAGAGGACAAACTGGGGGGCATAGAGCTTAAATTGGTGGAGGCAACCAACCTAAACCTGGCCCAAGCTGACAAGATAGCTGACTTGAAGGTAGCCCTTGAAGCTTGCGAGAATAAGTGGTACAACGAAGGCTTCGCAGATGTTGAGAACTCCGTGGAGCCTATTGTCCACCAAGCTCGATTCCATGGGTTCGGGGAGGGGTGGCTGGCAGCCCTTCAAGCAATGGGAGTGGCCGAAGATTCCCCACTGAGGAATCTAGAGCAAATCTTGTACCCAACTCCTCCTCCCCCCATTTAAAGTCAAGCTGGTGCTGCTAACGAAGAAGATACCCCCAGTATGAGAGAGCTAGTGCAAGCGATTGACACCCATGTGGAGACTATTGATCTCGAGGTCACTAGCAACCTTAATGCTACTGAAGACACACAAGTCCAACAACCACCAAACAAAGACGTCCTAGACCAACAAGCCAATGATGCAACCCATCTCTCGCTTACAGATCATTCAATTTAATACTTATGTTTTAGCTTGCTTTTATTTTCCATTCATGTTCAATTTTCACTTTTATTTGTTTGGTTTGCCTTTAGTTACTAGGTTGTGGTGATAAAACAATGATTTACTTCTGCTTGCTTTCCTTTGGTGAACAAACATTTGGTTTATCCGTATTTATGAATATTTGCTACTAAGTTATTTTTTCTGTCATGTTTTGCTTGCTGGTTTTCCTTCTTTTTTTTCAATATATACATATTCCTAATGACCGAGCAATCTAATTGTGGCTTGCCTCTGAATGGTGATTGAGGCTGTTTTCTCATTTGTCTTCAAAAGGATAGACTATATTTGTGCATGTATAGTGATCGAGACCGGTCTGGAAGAGATTGCTTGTATCTAGAAATAATTGGCTCCTTGGCAATAAGAACTGAATTTGACATACTTTGACTTATCTAGGAAAATTTAGCGTAAGGTAATTACCTTCCCCGTGATTTGGATTGAAACCGAGGGACCAGTTTTAGTCCCCTAAATAATTTGTCGTAATCTCCATGTGCCTGGTGATTAGAATAGAGCCGAGAAGCGTGTTTCTATTCTTGGTATAACTCAGTGTAAGGTTTCCTTTTGTTCAATGATTAAGATCAAACTAGAAACAGGTTTTTACCCTTAGATAAAATTTGAGATTAGGTTTCCACCTGTCCAATGATGAAAATCGAACTGGGAACTGGTTTCTGTCAGATAAAATTTGAGATTAGGTTTCCAACTGTTGGGTGATGAAGATCGAAACAGGAACAGGTTTCTGTCCTTAAATAAAATTTAAGATTACCTCCACCTGTCCAGTGATGAAGATCGAACCGAGAATAGGTTTCTATCCTTGGAATAATTTGCCTTAGTAGATCAAACCGGGAATAGGTTTCTATCCTTGGAATAATTTGCCATAGTTCTCTTTGCGTATGTTGACCGGGGCTAATGAGTTAACAACAATGGAATTATAAATACAAATACACATGCATGGATAATAATCATCTTCGTGTCAATTAATATTACACACAAATAACATTACATTCAATCCATACCCCCGTGTACTAACAATCAATGGTAAAATTTCTTTAAATTAGTGGCATTCCATGGCCAGGGAAGTGGTCTTTCGTCCAAATCTTCCAAATAGTAGGCCCATGCACCCGCAATGGCGATGACTCTGTATGGTCCTTCCTAAGTTGGTGCTAACTTCCCTGCATTGACATCTCACATGTTCCCCACTACCTTCCGAAATACCAAATCTCTCGCTCCAAACTCCCTTCTCCTCACGCCCCTATTGTATCTTCGGGCAAGTTTTTGCTGATAATTTGCTAGCCGTATAGTCGCTAATTCCTGGCGCTCTTCCAACAAGTTTAACTGTTTTAGCATTAACTCCAAAACCTTGGCAGGGCTGAATCCTGAAACCCAGGCACTACACAATTTTATTTCTGCTAGTATAACTGCCTCCACTCCGTATGTTAGAGAGATCGGAGTTTCTCCCATGGACCTTCTCAGAGTTGTTTGGTATGCCCCCAGAACATTAGGCAACTCCTCTGCCCACTTGCCCTTAGCACCTTCTAATCTCCTCTTTAACCCATTCACAATGGCTTTGTTAGTAGCCTTGGCTTAGCCGTTGCTCTGCGGATATACCAGGGTAGAATACCATTTTATGATGCTGAGACTGCCACAAAATTCATGGAAAGCTTTGCTGTCGAATTGCAACCCCTTGTTTGACACTAAGGACTCTGGTACCCCGAACCTCGTCACCATGTTTCTCCATACGAACTTCTTAACATCCACATCCTGGATATTCGCCAACGCCTCTGCCTTCGCCCACTTGGTGAAATAATCTACGGCTACTAAAACAAACCTTTGGTTTCCTATAGCCCGGGGGAATGGACCAAAGATATCTAGCCCCCACTGCGCAAAGGGCCAAAGGCTACTAATGGGATTTAAACTCCCTACCAATTGGTGGATCATCAGGGCATGCTTCTAACACTGCTCACATTTTCGTGCATACTCAGTAGTGTCCCCTTGCATTCGCGGCCACCAAAATCCCTGAGTTATTGCTCAATGAGCTAATAAATGTCCCCTCACGTGACTGTCGCACCCTCCCTTATGTAGCTTGGCTAAGAGTTCTTTAACCTTGCTGGGGTGCAAACACTATAGGTAGGGCCTGTCAAAAGATCTTCGATACAGCTTTACGATCAACTGATAACCAATACCGAGTAGCTATTCGGTGTACTTTTTCTGCTTCCTTCTCATCGGCAGGCACTCGATCCTCAACTATAAAGTTGATGATTAGATCCATCCAACATGGCTTAATCGTTTTCACTAGTGAAACACCTATTCCTGCATTAATACTCGGTTCTGCTACCAACTCCACTTTTATTAATTGAGGAATTTCCTTGGTTGATGATGACGCCAATGTGGCCAAAGAGTCAGCGTGCCAGTTCTGCCCCCTGGCTACCTGAACCACTCTAACGTTCAAAAAGCAGTCCATAGTTTGTTTCACCAATCGTAAGTACTCCATCATCCGAGGATCCTTGGCTTCAAAGCTTCCCTGTACTTGATTAACCACTAACTGAGAGTTCGAGTAGACCTCTACTTCTCTAGCACCAATAACTTTCAATCTGGCTAGTAAGGCCTTAAACTCAGCTTTGTTATTGGAGGCCTTAAAACCTAACCCAAAGGAATGCTCCAACTCTCAATCTGGGGTGATGACTACGATCCTAGCCCCAGCTTCTAATGCGCTAGACGCACCTTCCACGGGATTACCTCTACAGGAAAACCATCTCCCTCCCCCCTCTCGAGGAAAACTCTACAACGAAATCAACGAGGACCTGACCCTTCACCAAGCTTCTAGGCCTATACCTAATATCAAAGGAGCCCAGCTGAGTTCCCCACTTAGCTATTCTTCCCGTGAAATTAAATCTCTTCAATAACGACTATAGAGGATACTCGGTCAATATATAAACAATATCAACTTGAAAGTAGTGGGGTAGCTTCCTTGTGGCACGCGTCTTTCTCCTATATTACGGTTTACATATGGATTAATTTAAACGTAATAGATTCAAGCAAAAAATAGAGAAAATCACATATGCAATTGGTCAACTACTAAGAAAATATTCACACAAGAACATGTCAAATTTACATGCAAAATCATATAGTGTAAAAGTAGAAACCACAAGACAAATGAGATGAATTTATATTCTGAAAATTATCATTCTCCGTGACCACAATACTGATAAGAATCATCACCTACAAAAACATTCCAATTATGCGTCATATATTACTAAAACTATATTTTTGCTTCTTTTTCTCTCACACGCCAATTATGCATCAGAAACATTCCAATTCAATAGGCACTTTCTCATTCATATATAGAAACATAATATGTCCCTTGATTTGAAGTTCTCAATCAAAATTATTACATGCGTGCAACAATCACTACTCTATAACCCTCAGCACAGTGGATAATTTTAACCATTTTCATTGAATTAAGCAGAAGAAAGTACAGAACTTAAGCTATTATTTGTACTTACTGGGGCATGGTGGTTCTACAAGATACTAAAGAAAAGGAGAAACAATAAACTTAAGGAGAAGTTCTTCAAACGAAATGGTGGTTTATTGTTAGAAAAACATTTATCTTCAAATGAAGTCAATGTTGAGAAAATCAAGTTGTTTCTAAAAGATCTAGACAAGGCCACTGATCATTTTAATCTGAATAGAATACTTGGCCAGGGAGGACAAGGCATTGTTCACAAAGGCATGTTGGCAGATGGAAAAACTGTCACTGTAAAAAAGTTCAAGGTAATTGATGAAGGAAAAATCGAACAATTCATAAATGAAGTTATCATTCTTTCACAAATTAACCATAGGAACGTGCTTAAATTACTTGGTTGTTGTTTGGAGAAAGGAAGAATTTCCTCTATTAGTTTATGAATTCATTTCTAATGGAACTCTATCTCAATATCTTAATGACCAAAATGAGAAGTTTCCACCAACATGGGACATGCCCTTAAGAATTGCCAAAGAAGTTGCAGGAGCTCTTTTCTACTTACACTCATCAACTTCTTTACCCATTTACCACCAAGACATTAAGTCTACAAACATACTCCTAGATGATAAGTATAGAACAAAAGTAGCTGACTTTGGGACTTCAAGAACTGTTGCTATTGATCAAACTCACCTAACGACCACTTTAGTACAAGGTACTTTTGGATACTTGGATCCTAAGTATTTTCACACATGTCAATTTACAGAAAATAGTGATGGTTATAGTTTTGGTGTTGTCCTAGTTGAGCTTTTAACTGGAGAGAAAGCAGTCTCTTCAACAACGACACAAGAAGTTAGAGGTTTAGTCACATATTTCATTTATTCAATGGAGAAAAATAATTTATTTAATATTCTTGATGCTCGAATTATGAATGTGGATAAGAATGAACAAATGATTACAGTATCGAAACTTGCAAAAAGATGCTTGAACTTGAAGAGGAAGAAAAGACCTACAATGAAAGAAGTTGCAATGGAATTGGAGGCAATTCAAATGTCTCAAATAGTTCAGCAAAACTATGAAGAGGTTGATTGTGCTAGAATGGCTCCAATTCTAGCCATTCTCTTTGCTTCTCTTGTCTTGCGCACCCACAACCTTAGCTCAGCGACACCACCCACAATCTTTAGGTTCTCTCTCTACTTAGGATTATATACTGATATGGGTTTATATTTTTGTCTCTAAATTTTTTGGGTTTATGCTATTGTTGTTTTGTTTGAGTTTTGGTTGTTATATATACTGATATGGGTTTATATTTTTGTCTCTAAATTTAGTGGGTTTATGCTATTGTTGTTTTGTTTGAGTTTTGGTTGTTATATATCAACATATAACTTTGGCATATACCTTTCGAGTCATTGCCTCCTCGGATTAATTGATTTTGAAATTCTGAAATTTTGATTATTTTAATTTTTAAGTCATCCGCGGAAATTACTTTCTGCTTTCAGACACGGTAATATATGATATATACTCCTAAATATATAATTCCAAAAGGCACAATTGAATAAAAATTCTTTGTTAAAAAAAAAAAATCTTTGATATGCTATTTAGCCAAATTGGCTAGTTGATCAGGGTTTGGTGGCCTATACATGAATTTATTTTTTCAACCAACTTGGCGGTAAGAAGACCAATTTCACCAACAATTATAGATTTATAATTATAGTTAATTAGACACTGTTAATAAAGAACGCCAATTTTTTATTATTTTTACCACACTATAGACCATCAATTGGCGTTGAGTGAGAGAGAACTGTGGTAAGGGAGGCAGGCAGAGTCCTAGCAACCTAGAACTTATAATGCAAATTTATAATCATTAATCATCCAATATAAATTTTTATGTTCTACACACTTCATGTTCTATGTAAATACTCAATTACTCTGGTTCTTGATCATATTTTGTCAAACTAATGGAAGTATCTCAAATCATAATTTAAGTTTATGAAAATTGAGAGCAGTACCCAATCTAAACAAAAATATAAATATATTTTCATCGCTCTTCCCTTTCCTCTCTTCTTACTTTTAAACCAATTTAACCAGTTAACATCTCATTCTTCCAATTTACAAAAAACAACACACTCCTTTTCTGCTCCAAAAAAAAAATAAACACTCCTTTTCATTGTTGAATTGTATTCTACAATATAAAGTTATATCATTGTTCCACATATGTGCAATAAAGAAGCAAGCTTATATATTTGGTCGACTTAAGAGATCCAAGCATTCCATATACAGCCCTGCAAAATAAACTGTACTGATGTAACTCTGCACCAAAATTATGACTACATTTTTTGCTTGTTATTTTTTCTTTATTTGGTTACAAATAAATTTATTTTAGAATCTCTAAACATAATAACTATTATTCATGAGGTTTTCCTGTCAAACCATATATTCTGATCCCCTCTTCCCCATAGGACTAGGAGGACTTGTCCTTTTTTTCTTTTTTTTTTTTGCACATATAATGTTGATGGCATCCCTTTTTCTTTGCCTTGGACTAAATTATGGTTTACATGTGGATTTAATTTTTTTTTAAATCAAGAAAAAAAAAAGACAAAATCACATATGCAACTAGTCAATCACTAAGAAAATATTCAGACAAGAACATATCAAATTTGTATGCAAAACCATCTAGTGTAAAAGTAAAAACAACATGACAAATCCAATGATCCATTATGAATATTATTAATTCTCCTTGATCACAATACTGATAAGAAAATTCCAATCATTCTTCATAAATCCTTACTAAAACTATCTATTTTCTTCTTTTTCTCTCACATGCCAAATTAAATTCATACTTTCTCACTCATATATTGATGTATAGAAATGTAACATGTCCCTTAAGTTGAAGTTCTCGATCAAAATTATTAGAACCTTTAGTACAATAGATAATTTTTTCCAATTTCATTGAATTAAGCAGGCGGTAATACAGAACTTGGGCTATTTTTTCTAATTATTGGTGGATGGTGTTCCTACAAAATACTAAAGGAAAGGAGGAACATTAAATGCAAGAAGTTCTTCAAACGAAATGGGGGTTTATTATTACAACAATATTTATCTTCAAGTGAAGTCAATGTTGAAAAAATCAAATCGTTTGATCCAAAAGATCTAGACAAGGCCACTGACCATTTTAATGTGAATAGAATACTTGGCCAAGGAGGATAAGGCACTGTTCACAAAGGCATGTTGCCAGAAGGAAAATTTTTTGCAGTAAAAAAATCCTAGGTAACTGATGAAGGAAAACTTGAACAATTCATAAATGAAGTCATCATTCTTCTACAAATTAACCATAGGAATGTGGTTAAGTTACTATGTTGTTTGGAGACAAAATTTCCTTTGTTAGTTTATGAATTTATTCCTAATGGAACTCTATCCCAGTATCTTAGAGATCAAAATGAGGAGTTTCCACCAACGTGAGATATGCACTTAAGAATTGCCACAGAAGTTGTAGGGGCTCTTTTCTACTTACACTCATCAACTTCCTTACCTATTTACCACCGAGACATTAAGTCAACAAATATACTCCTAGATGGTAAGTATAGAGCAAAAGTGGCAGACTTTAGAACTTCAAGATATGTTGATATTGATCAAACTCACCTAACCACCACATTAGTACAAGGCACTTTCAGATACTTGGCCCCTGAATATTTTCAAACAAGTTAATTTACAGAAAATAGTGATATTTATAGTTTTGGTGTTGTCCTTGTTGAGCTCTTAACTAGAGAAAAAAAAATCTTTTCAATAACGACACAAGAATTTCAAAGTTTAGCTATATATTTCATTCATTCAATGGATAGAAATAATTTTTTTGATATGCTTGATGCTCGAATCATGAATGAGGATAAAAGGGAACAGATGATTGCAATGGCAAAGCTTGCAAAAAGGTGCTTGAACTTGAAGGGGAAGAAAAGACCTACAATGAAAGAAGTTGCAATGGAGTTAGAGGCAATTCAAATGTTCCAAGAAGTTCAACAAAACTATGAAGAGGTTGATTGAGCTAGAAATGATATGTACGAGCCAGTGGGTGTTGTTTGTGCATCAACTGTGTTAGATATAGAATGTGGTTTGGACTCATCTTCAAATGTCCAACAATTATCTCTTCTGAATTAAATTGAACAAAAAACACTTTTGTTATAATATTTGTAAGTATCCTCTTGTAGCCAATATAATTAGCTCTTTTGTGCATATCATCGTATCATTTTTTTTTTACTTACATTAACCTTATCTAATGTCTTATACTTACAGTAGTTCAATAAAGTAGAAGTCTCCCATCTTATTTTTTATGAATCCATACTTATTGTATGAATCAAATGATTTTCTTTAAAATCATTGTTGTAACAAGTTTCCCAAGGTGCCCCAAGAGAGTTAACAACAATAACAATGCGGTCAATGCGTCCACCATATTCATTACCTCTCCCTGCAACACCAATATTTTAGTGCCCAAAAATGCATTTTTGCTGTTGAAAGTTGAAAGTTGATCCATTGCAGCAGTTTCCACTGGGTATCTGAATGTTCTCAATGCTTTGCTTAAGGTAGAAAGGGATTCTATTTTTAATAATAGATTTTGGGTAATTTAAAAAGAATCATTCAGACTCATTACGAATTGAAAAAAAAAAAAATCATCTTGTATCAATTACAATTAGTAGAGCAAGCTTTTTCATATCACCACAGGTACTAGCGGGAAGGGGAAATAAATATTTAACCTTATCTCAATAATTCTTTTAAGGGTAGTGAAATAGGCTGAGAATGAAGATTAATCTTGAATATGAATAGAGATATCACCACACTTGATGGGATAAATTTTAGCTGGTTACTGTGAGAGAAACATTTTTGGAGAGCATACCATGCGTTCTTCTTTAGTTGATTCAAAGTTCACAATACTATTTCCAAGTTCCTTTAATCAAAGCTTATACTATTTGATTTATATTCATGTATAGGCTCGATTATAAAAGGCTTAAACTCAAACATAGTAATTTAATCAAACCTTATACCATGAGTTTGTTCACAATACGTTACTATGTTTGAGCTTAAACATTTTATAATTGAGCCTAAATCCGAATTTAAATTTAGCTTCACGTATTAAAGTAGGATGTACAAACATTTTATTTAGAATATTGTATCCATGTCATATTTATATTGTACCCATGTCATAATGGTGTCCAATCTACCTATCATATTATAATTTTTTAAAAAGTATTCATGTATTAAACTAGGATGAATGGACCCTTTATTTGGAGGTGTCATACCCATGTCATATTCATGTTGTACTCATGTCATAACAGTATCCAATTTATTGTATCATAATATAATTTTTCAAAAATTACTCATATCACCGTATCGTATTGGACATGTATATATGAGACTGTGTCTGTGCATCTAAGTATTAAATAAACTAAAACAAATAACGCGTTACTTTGTAGAGTGGAGCAGAGTTCATATTTCACGAGACAATACTAAAATACTGATCAGCTAGATTCAATTATTCATCATAGCAAAAATTTATGTTATTTTATTATTATAATTTTTTTTACTTTGGCACCACAATTGGCCCCCTCTATGCCAGCATGGCAGACCCATCACTGCCCGTCTAACACGTTGGTCATAACCCAAAGCGACAACAACTGCTCCTCCAATTCTTACCGTCCATCATAGTCGCTGTATACAATACCCGAGGTATACAAAAACTAGCAGAAAATGTTCCTCTCATATAGAATAGTCACATGCATCTTCTTTTTTTTTTTTTTGGTTTTCTACAGTATTTTCTCAAGGCTTTCAAGCAAAGACTAATCACTATTCGTGCCGGGTGAGCCCACGAAGGGGTAAAGCACTGGCTTAGGAAATTCTTTTCAAAGTGCAGGTAGCAGACTCGAACTAGGAAGCACACCTAATCAAGACCAATACAAGCACTTTGAGACCAAGAGCCCAACCAACTTGACCAATTTTACATCTCTAGTTTCGATTAGAGTTCATTTGATATACTTTATTTGGCTTTAAAAATAATTGAGATTTGATTAAAAAATAATATATGAGATAAAATTTGGTAGAGTTCCTTTTGGTGTAGTAAATTAAGGTTCTCGACTAAATTCAAATGCATAATTGCGTTAAATTTAATTGTTCTCATAAAAATTAATACGGATGTGTTTCATTGATAAATGTAACCATGCATTTAAATATAATTCAAGAATCTAATGTATAATACTTAAAGAAGCATATTTATGTTTTGCTAAATCTTTAATAAATTATAAACAGAGTAATACTACATACACAATATTTTCACAATAAATCTTAAAAAATGAATTTTATTAATAGTGAGTAAAAAAATAATGATGGTGGTTGACTCATATTAGAACCAGTAACTACTTGCTAACTAAAATTATTGTCAAATCGTTGTGAAAAGCATTACTTTTATAAATAACCCAAACTTGTTAGATAAACTGGAGGAAAAAAAATACTCATACTTTTCTTTATTTAATTTTTGATAAAAATTAAAAAACCGTAGCAAAACTTAATTTAGAGCAAATGAGAGTCACCTCATTCTTCTCGGCAAACGTAACCAAAACTTGGGCAACATGAATGCATTTTTTTATTATTATTATTATTATTATTTTTTTTTTTTTGGGTTACAGAAAAACGCTTAACCTGCCACTATTGCTTAAAACTAAATACTTTATACTTTATTTTTTATATGCGTAAGTGATGTGCGACTATTCTTCATCCATTTTTAAATCAGGATGATGCATTTTATTGTGAATATTTTATTTTTGATGTACGCTGTTTGTAGATAATATAATTTTAGTGGATAAAATTAGAAGTTGGCGAGATGCTCTAGAATCTAAAGATTTTTTTTTTTATTTTTAATTTTTTTATATTAAGTAGGACTAAAACAGAGTAAATGAAATCTAAGTTTAGTAAAAGTAGAAAAAGAGAAGAAGGAACGATAAGACTAGATGGTCAAGAGATACTATAGGGTGAGTTTTCAATATTGTGGATCAATAACACATAAAGATGGAGAGATTAAAAATGATGTAAATCATAGGATAAGAGTAGAGTGCATGAAGTGGAGAAGCGCATCAAGAGTTTAATGTAAACGTAAAATACAAATTAAGTTAAGGAAAACATTTTATAATACTTTTATATGACGAATTATGCTTTATAGTACTAAATGTTGGACTATTAATAAGTAACATACTCATAAAATAAATTGTAGTCAAAATAAGAATGTTAAGATGGATAAATAGAAATACATGGAAAGACAAAATTCGAAATAAAGAAATATGCTTAAAAATAAGGGTAGCCCCTATTGATGATAGGATGAGGAAAAGTTTCTTGAGATGATTTGGTCCTATTTAAAGGAAAGAGCTAATGCACCATTAAAATATATTTTAAACATTAGAATTAATTAAAAGTTTCAAATTAAACTCTATAATTTCAAAATTTATAAAAAAGAGAAAGTTTATAATATGGTGATCTATCTTATAATGCCTATCATTAGTATAAAAAAAAGGGTATTAAAAAAATTCTATGGTAAAAAAGTAGTATGACTTTAGAGTGATTGTAACTAAAATTTGAAATATTTTACATTTCACTCTTTTATTCGCCAAAAGAAGGAAAATACATTTTAAACACTGTAAATAATGGAGAGTTTCAAATTAATCCAATATTTTAATAATTTACAAATAAGAGAAATTTATCAATATGGTTATCAAAACACCATATATTAATCTATATTATGGGCTTTTTGTTAGTTACAAAAAAAAAGGGTAAATTGCAAATTAAACCCTTAAAGTTTGGAGGTATTTGGATTTTACAACCTGAAATTTCAACATTTGGATTTTACCTTCTAAAGTTTGGGAGTATCTGAATTTTACACCTTAATGTTTCAAATTTGGATTTTACCCTTTAAAGTTTAGGGGTGTTTGGATTTTAAATTCCCCAAATTTGAAACTTTATGGTGTAAAAACCAAACATACCCAAATTTTGGAAAGTAAAATTCAAACACTCCTAAAATTTATGGGGTAAAATCCAAATTCTGAAATGTTAGAGTGTAAA
The DNA here is from genome assembly GCA_030445155.1 of Quercus variabilis. NCBI lineage: Eukaryota > Viridiplantae > Streptophyta > Magnoliopsida > Fagales > Fagaceae > Quercus > Quercus variabilis. The sequence goes on from CP129449.1 coordinate 24,507,376, forward strand.
ATTTAAATAGCCCCAAACTTCAGATAGTAAAATTTAAATTATGAAATTTTAGGGTGTAAAATGCAACACTCCCAAACGTTGGGGGTGTAATTTGCAATTTACAAAAAAAAAAAAAAAAAAAAAAAGGCTAAAAATTCTATGGTAAAATGGTTTGTATAAGTTTAGAGTAAATGTAAAATTTTATGTCGTTTAAATAGATTAGTTAAGAAAGAAAAAAAAAACTAAAAAGATCACGCATTTTGTATGCAAAATGATAACTTTAATAATAAAGAAAAACGTTCATGAATCAATATTTAATTCTTGTTGGTCTCTTCAAAATGGATGCATCTTCAAAATCAAATTGATTTCTTGAAAAATTTAGATAATACATTTTTTTTAGTAATTGATAAATTATAATGTAAGAACAATTCAATAAAAAAAAAATTTGATAAGACCAAAAGAGATATACCAATTCCTTAAAAAAATAATAGTTTAATAAATAATTAATGTGATTGTTTTTATAGAGTTTCAATTTATAACCTCTGTTTTTGTGATTTTTGCTCTTTAATAAATGATGAGAGTGTAGACACTAGTCACATAGAAATGATAATCGTTTGACATCTAAGACCCAACTTTTAAATGACCCACCTTTTATCATATAGTATACGACAATATACAATATGATATGATGTTATACCCCAAATAAGTTTAAAATAGTAATATTTATTTTGCCTTATCTTGTTTTGAGTACCTAGAAGATAGACTTGATTTCTTTTTTAGTTTTAATGAAAATTTTGTCTTAGCAAAATTTTTTTTAAATAGTATCGATTTAAAATATAAAAAAGATCTTATTTTGTAAATTTTGTTTTTCTTTAGAATACAAAAATATTATAATGACGTAACAACAAATTTCTAAACAGTATAAACCTTTTATTTATTTATTTGTATTAGAATCTAAATATTTTAACACACACATGGAGAGATAGAGATGACAGTAGTGTTTATTTAAAATTGTCTAACTCTTGGATCAACAGTATAAACTTAGTGATGTATAAAAGTTGACATTTCTTTAGAGAACATAAGAGTTGACATTATTATGTTTCTTTAATGATTTTATTATTTGGGAAATTTTTAATAATAGTCCAAATTTGGTAAGGATGAAGCATAATACCATCCAATAAGAGATTGTCACGTCAATCTTTTACTTAAAATTCAATATATTCTATTACACCCAATAATATCACATCAGCCTTTTATTTGAAACCTGAAATATGATATTTATTTGAGATGTATCCTATGTGATCTATTTATGTTTTAGTAATATGATAATGTAACATGTCCTTTATGGAAGGTGTAAATCGAAGGGTTTGTATCAAGTTCTTGTAGAATTTAATCTCTTTTAATAATTGTTGCGTTTATATGTTTTATGAGTCGAACTTGATAAAGATGAAGTGTAAAACATATATTTTACACCATCTAATAAAAGATTGTCAAATTAATTTTTTATTTAAAACTCAATGTATCCTATTATACCTAATAAAATTCTAATAAACTCTTCATTCAGTTGAATTTTCAGATAAGTATTAGAATTGATTGGATATATTTATACTTATTTTTTAATATGTGATATGATGATGTGAGATATTAGTATTGAATTAAAGTGTAAAACTTGAGTTTTATATTATATTTTTATAGAATTTAATCTTTTAATAAATATTTTAAAAAAATCTAAAATGTGCATAATACTATATCAATGTGTTTTGGTTAATCTCCCAAGTAAAAACAAAAAACAAAAAAAATGTTTTTGTTATCTAAATAAATGCAGCCAGGGTCCAACCTTTTCATAGGCCATCCCGCACTAGAGCCCCCAACCCAGTGGTAGTTTCGTCAATCCCTGTCCCTAACTGAAAGACGTAATATTTACACACACGCACACAGAGCTCTCTCTCTGATACAAAAACCAAAACCCCCTTCTCTCTCTCTCTTCGATCGATATATTGTTTCTGGATTTCGATCTCTGATTTTCGTGATTCAAATCCAAGCGACTGAATTTTCTCTGTCCTGCGAAAATGGTGAGCTTTATTTTTTTTGCTCTCTATTCGATTCTCATTTCTCTCTAAAAACGCTTAGATCTGCCACAATTTCGCTTCGATTCGATGCTAATCTCTATTCAATTCAGTTAATTACATGTAATTCAAACACTTTTTGATTAATTAATCTTAATGCGAGCTTGTAATTACTTTAATCGGTTTCATTTTCCACGGGATCTGGTGTTTGCTCACTCACTGACTAGTTTTCTTGTTTGCTTTTGTTCTTCGCGCTCTCACAGCCTCTCAGGCTCGAAATCAAGGTACAGTGATATCAGATCTCAGATTTTTTTTTTTTTTTTGAATTTTGGTTTGTTCTCTGTTTGGCTGCCGAGAAGTTATCTGAAAGATTTCTTAGCATCCAAACAGTGTGCGGATGTGGAATGTTTAAGTGTTTGTTGAATAACGGTGTTGTTTTCATCTTTGGATCAGAGAAAGCTTGCTCAAAGATCAGAGAGAGTGAAGTCCGTGGATCTGCATCCAACAGAGCCATGGTAAATCATGAGCTTGTTACTTCAATTCTTGTTATTCATATGGTTTTGATTTGAAAATATTGAGCAATGCTATACATGTGATTGCCATTGTGAAATTGTTTTCGAAAGTGCTTTTAGTTACGACTATGTGTAATGCAAAAATTGCTAGGATTGTTATGTGCTGAAATCTGATGCACTTTCAATTTCATTGCAGGCTTCTAGCGAGTTTGTATTCGGGAACTGTTTGTATCTGGAACTATCAATCTCAGGTATGGGATTGTATTTACTGCTGTTATGAATGTTGGTTTTTTGTTGTTAATTGTAAAAAGACAGTGAGATCTGTATCAAATTGTAAATGAGTTGCACTGTTTTTACTTTGTATGGCCTCTCTCTTGCTTCGTTTGTTGAAGTACTGTATGATCTTAGTAGTCACATATGATGTTTTCCCTTAACACGCACAAATTGGCACCCACAAACATGGGGCCATACAAGGATTGTACACCGCAAAATATAGTAATTAGGAAGAAGTATGATCTGTTCAGTTGACAAAATACTAAACCTATAAAAAAACCAACCTGTTTCTTCTATTTTGGTTTTACTTGATTTTTTAATGTTCGTTTTTGATATGTTCACCCCTGTATACTCCCTGTGTACTTGGGTATCTCTCTCTTTTTGATATCAATGAATCTTTATTACTTAAAAAAAAAAAAAATTCTAAATCCTTTGTAATAAGACCCACCACATAGAAAGAAGTCACGTGGGAAAGAACCTTGTCCAAAATCTTGAAGCAGCACAACCCCCAAAAAAGATCTCATTTGTTTCCTGATTTCAAATAGATTGAAACAGCGTGAAACTATTTAAATGAGTCATGTTTATTCTTGGTTGAATTCCATGAAATAAGAACTTCTTTCATTGTGCCACGTATAAATCACTTACCTATGGAAAATGTTGCTTTTACAGTGAGGGATAAAATGGCAAGATTCTAATTAGTGATTTACTGTTCTAGGAATGTCACAGCACGTGATTTCTGTAGGGTGTATATTTTGTTTCTTAAGTTTATGAAAATTATGTTACGTAGTTCCAAAATAAGATCCTCTGGTAGTGTTCTTCTTGTATCAATTTTGTTCTCTTTTACTTCCGCACAATGCCTCCCAGGCTTCTCTTATAGTCTTGGTGATGATGAAAGCCCCAATGCTTGTGCTTAAACAGTTCCATTTAGTGTTGTAGTTCAGCTTTGGTCCTCTTTCAGATTTGTGCCAAATGGGTGTACACACACACACACACACACACATCTGTGTGTGTGTGTGTGTCTTGAATATTTTTCTTCAACACATTTCTTCTGTCTTTAATAGAATAGTACTATGAAATAAGGCTATTCATTTGAGGTCATAGAGGCATATACCAAAAGATATATAATATGTTTTATCCACTTGATGATTTTGAACTTTAGGAGTCAAACAAAGTAACAAAAACAAATACAACATGTATGGTTCCGTACTTGCTAATAAAAAAGTTTTATGTATCTATATATAATGGAATTATATGAAATGAAAGTACTTGGCTTTTCCCTTCTTTATGGAAGTTCTTAAGCCTATTTCAAGCCTTTGGATTTTGAGATTATTATTATTATTATTATTATTATTATTACTCTATATATATATATATATTGGTGTGTGTGTTCTTTGGAGGTCTTTATAAGTATTTACATCTAACTTAAATGTCCCTGTCAATATACCAGACTATGGCGAAATCTTTTGAGGTGACAGAGTTGCCAGGTATTTGATATACAGTTTTACTTTCTCTTTGCATATTCTCCTACTTGATGACATTGCGCAAAACATCTTTTCTCCTGCATCATTCTTGCTATTAACATGGCTAGGGTGCTAAAGCTATGTCATTCTCTGCAGTTAGGTCAGCCAAGTTTATAGCACGCAAGCAATGGGTTGTTGCTGGAGCTGATGACATGTTCATTCGGGTATACAATTACAACACAATGGATAAGGTAAAAGTATTTGAAGCACACACGGACTACATTAGGTGTGTGGCTGTACATCCTACCCTTCCGTATGTGCTATCATCATCTGATGATATGCTCATAAAGCTTTGGGATTGGGAGAAAGGTTGGGTGTGTACTCAGATTTTTGAGGGGCATTCCCATTATGTGATGCAAGTGACGTTTAATCCAAAAGATACCAACACATTTGCCAGTGCATCGCTTGACCGCACCATAAAGGTATGATGGGATTTGTCAATGAAGCTTTTTATTTATTTATTTATTTAAATTTCCCTCATTTTTTATAATTATGCTGATTATGCACTGGTTTTGCATTCTTTCTAGATTTGGAATCTTGGCTCCCCCGATCCAAATTTTACATTGGATGCCCATCAGAAAGGTGTTAACTGTGTCGATTACTTTACTGGTGGTGATAAGCCATACCTAATTACTGGTTCTGATGATCACACTGCTAAGGTCTTTCTCCTGCCCCTTTTTTTTTGCCCCTAGAGATTTCTGTTTGAATGTATGTATGATGATGATCTGGAGCCTTTATGGATAAATCCTGTGAATACAGGTGTGGGACTATCAGACCAAAAGCTGTGTCCAGACTCTGGAAGGCCACACACACAATGTCTCTGCAGTATGTTTTCATCCAGAACTTCCAATAATAATTACTGGTTCTGAAGATGGGACTGTTCGTATATGGCATTCTACCACTTATAGGTATTTTTTTCCCTGTAAAAGTATGTCTAAAGTTTTATATGCCTCTGAGGTTGGCTTGGCCTGAGAGCCTCTTTTGTTGACTCTTTTCCTCCAGAGACTTTTTTCTTGGGTAGTAAATCAATAGGTTTTTTTTTTTTTTTTTTTTTTTTTTTGCATAATGGCTCCCTTCCTCATAATGATGTATGGTTTTGAATTGAAATTTGAAACTAGAGTTGATAAAGGCATTCTTAATAAGGTATAGGAAACAACTGTTCAAGTATATTATTTTAGCATTTCATTTCTTTCGTGGCCTATATTGTCCTTGCATATCCTTAGCAAATAGTATTCTTTCACAAAGAAGCCACAAGGTGCTGGGGCTTTTCGGATTGTTCATCCATTCTTGAGTTCCTTGTTTCTCTTAGACCAGTCATTTGATTTATTATTATTATTTTTTATTTCTTCGGGTTCATCATTGTGAACTCAAAGTTCATCCTATAAAAAAACAAAGCAGTCACAAGGAATTGTTAATGCTTTAAGGCAGAATACAGCTTCCACACAACTTGGATATCTTGTTCATGTAAACATAAAATCTATCATTTTAGTCCTGGTAACATAGGGAAATTACAATGAACATCGTTTTAATTTTTAAAGTGACAGAGGTTGAATTTTACTATAAGGGATTCAAGTAATAGTCCAATGTTACTAGCATCCCTTGTGGTGCCTCATGATTGACATATTGTTGAAACTTATGAAGTAGAACCTGGTTTGTGTTTTTTATCTTCTTCTTTCTCCCTTACTATTTATTTTTAGTTTTTGCTTATTTATAAAATGTGTTACAGAATTTTTAGTGTTGCTAACCCTTAACTTCTAGAATTTGAAATCATTTCATTTATTTGCAGGCTTGAGAACACATTGAATTATGGTCTTGAAAGAGTGTGGGCTATTGGATACATGAAAGGTTCACGCCGGTAAGTTTCTTGTTTAGTTTTTGTTTGTTTGTTTGTTTGTTTGTTTTTGTTTTTGTTTTTTTTTTTTTTTTTTTTTTTTTTTTTTCGTTTTAGGTATATCATTGTTGTTTATCTTGAAAGTTTGAAGTATTTTGGGGGATTTATATCCACTCTTAAATATTAGAAATATGTTTGAGGTACTTTAAATTTGTGACTTTTGCTTATTTGCTTAGAGGATTGTTTTTATTTTCCTGGCACTTCTCTTCTTGAGTTTCTTTCTTAAATCAAAATTCTTTGTATGAGGTCAAATGTATGGATAACTTTTCCCATAAAGTTGTTCTATAGTTTCCAAAATTGTTTCTGTTATGTGTTCATTTTGTTGTGATTTTTCTTTCAAAAATACTAAACTATAGTGTCTCTGTCTAGGGTTGTGATTGGTTATGATGAAGGAACCATCATGGTGAAACTTGGTAGAGAAGAACCTGTAGCTAGTATGGACAACAGCGGAAAAATCATTTGGGCTAAGCATAATGAAATTCAAACTGTGAACATTAAAAGTGTGGTCGCAGATTTGGAGGTTTGAACTCAGACCCTAAGTTTGCTACATGACATGAACTCTATGTATGAAATGTTGCCCCCCGCTTTTTCCTCTTTTGGTGATGTCATAACTTCTCTGTTTACTTTACTTGTTAGGTTGCTGATGGAGAAAGATTGCCATTGGCAGTTAAGGAGTTGGGAACATGTGATCTTTACCCACAGGTGATGCAGTGTCCTTCTGGTCTAATTTAATTTTAAAGTGCCTTCTTTGTTACTTGTGTATTTTTCATTTCTTCTGCTTCCCACCATCTAATCCTTAAAAGTTACCAAGAAATATGTCTTCTTGTAAGTCTACATGGTAATTATGGTATTCTATCTGACTGAATAACCTTCCTTTATGATTATGACGAGCTATTTTGTGTTTGTATTTTAGTTGTTTCTGCAGAAGTGAGAGTCTAGTTAAGATTTACCAATTGAGTATTATTTCTAATTTTTTAGGAACAAAAAGAATGTGTGAAATTCACAAATTTTTTTGTTTTCGAGAAGTTGTTCAGTATAAGCCGGGTTAAATTTATGGTAGATTATTTGCTTGTCTGCACTTTTAGGTCTCATACTCTTTTTCATTTTTCTTTTTTTTTGTTCTTGCGCTGCTTTAATTCATAGTTGTTTCTTCTGTAGTCTATAGGTTTTGATAAACCATATTTTATTTTGTTTATTTCTCTGCGTATCAGAAATATTTTTCTGTTATGCAGTTCTCCATATAAAATGTAATTATCCATAGCAAGAGTCCTTTTTTTTCATAGAAGTGAGTGTTAATTATTAAAATGGTGATTAGTGTCATGGAAGTTTACTGTCTAAGCTGATTTTAGCTGTTCAATTTCTTTGACTGAACAAAAGCATTGCTTGTCTTAAGAATGTGTTTTAGGAGAGGAAAAAAATGGTTTTCTTATTACCAAAATAGATGACATTTACTTTAGTGAAGAAGGAAAACTGTAATCTAATGTTTGTGGAGTCTAAGGAAATGATGCAAAAAATTTGGTTCTATGACCTATTATGGTTCATGGGTAGGCTTCATTTGCAAATGAAAGTATGCCCGCTAGATTGTTGATTAATCTCTTATAAAATGTTTTCATGTGTCTATTTGTATGTGTTATTGACTTTGTTGGGCACTATTTTTGTTTCCAGAGCTTAAAGCACAATCCCAATGGGAGGTTTGTTGTTGTTTGTGGAGATGGTGAATACATTATATATACTGCTTTGGCATGGAGGAATAGATCATTCGGTTCGGCTTTGGAATTTGCTTGGTCAACAGAAGGAGAATATGCTGTTAGAGAAAGCACATCAAAGATAAAGATTTTCAGTAAAACTTTCCAGGTTTGTTATGTGTCAATTGAGATGCTGGAAACAAGTAATTACTTGTCACTTATGTTGGAAAGGTGGTTTTAACTTTCATTTCCTAATTTAAAAAAAAAAAAAAAAATTATCGTTTCCTCTAAAACAAGTGATGATGCTTGATTGATGGTGGATACAAATTACTGAATATCAAAGATGATCTCTTACCTTCATATTTTTGGTTACTGTATATTTTTTATTAGATCCTGTATATGCCAATGAGCTTTAGCTCAAATTGCACTTCCTCTTCCTTGCATATATCAGGAAAAGAGAAGCGTGCGTCCAACCTTTTCAGCTGAGCACATATATGGGGGAGCTTTATTGGCAATGTGCTCAAATGATTTTATTTGTTTTTATGATTGGGCTGAATGCAGGATGATTCGGCGAATTGATGTTAATGTGAAAGTAAGCAATATCATAACTACAATATCTCTATCAGTTGCCCTTTTTTATTTCTTTCCCTTGGCTATACTGTCTTGTATGTTACCTATGTTTCACACCTTCATTTAACCGTCTCAGAACCTCCATTGGGCTGACAGTGGAGATCTAGTGGCAATTGCCAGTGATACGTCATTCTACATCCTGAAATACAATGTAAGGATCTCTCTAACCATAATGTTCCATTTAGGAAAAAAAAAAATTCTGTAGGATACTTGCTACTTTCTTTTTCCAGAAGATGTGCCCAAGTAAAACCTGATTTTCATCTTCAATGTTGCAGCGTGATGTAGTTTCTTCTTATTTGGATAGTGGAAGACCTGTAGATGAACAAGGTGTTGAAGATGCCTTTGAGCTTCTCCATGAAGTGAATGAACGTGTCAGAACTGGTATATGGGTTGGGGATTGTTTCATTTACAACAATTCCTCCTGGAGGCTTAATTACTGTGTTGGTGGTGAGGTATATATGGTCCATCCTTGGTTTGATATATATATATATATATATCCAGATATTGTCCATCATTGATGTGGTAGGGCTATCCTGATAAATTACTCCAATTTTTAGGTAACCACAATGTTTCATTTGGATCGGCCTATGTATTTGTTGGGCTATCTTGCTAGTCAAAGTAGGGTTTATCTAATTGACAAAGAATTCAAGTAAGTAAAGTTTTGGTTTTGTCCATGGAAGTCAAATAGGCTGCTGGCTTCATTGTCTTAACTAGTTCTTTATCTGGTCTTGCAGTGTTATGGGGTACACATTACTTGTTAGCTTGATTGAGTACAAGACTCTTGTGATGCGTGGGGATCTGGAAAGGGCCAGTGAAGTCTTGCCTTCAATTCCTAAAGAGCACCATAATAGGTGTGTCAACATTTGAACATTTGCAAAATGATGGCAAATGACGATTTCTTTTATTCTTAAAAGAATATGTTTTGTATGTTTATGCTCGCTGTTGGGGCACATCTATGTTTCATTTGATAGGCCAAAGGCTAGTATAGTGAAAACTTGTTAAACTGTTCCAAAATGATTTGTGAGATTTATGTAGCTTTCTATTTATTACCCCCCTCTCACTCTCTGTTGACACACACATGCCCTATCTAAACCAAAGGCCTTTTCATAATGTCTTCATGGTTTTTGGTTTCACAAATTCAAATTTCCATGTGTTGCTGGAAACGGGAACAATATGTTTGGCAGATCCTTGAAACTTTTGGTACTACACAGATCTGCTATTTGGTTCTTGACAATACTTTTCTGGTTCAATCTTAATAAAGTCTTATATGTATACATTTTGGACTTGAATGTCATGTGCATTATAATAAAACTTTTTTTTTTAATGCTCAAATAATCTTATTGTAAGAGTGGCAAGGGGTGATCTCTTGCTCTCTAGTCAGATTTGTGTACTCCTAAACTTTATTAGAGAATTTAATAATATCTATTATGTATACGTGAAAGTTTGGAAACTAAAATGTGGCTTATATTCAAATGATTGATTTGCTTTCATTGATAGTGTGGCTCGTTTCTTGGAATCACGTGGAATGATAGAGGATGCTCTTGAAGTAGCTACAGACCCTGATTACAGATTTGAGCTAGCCATACAGCTTGGTAGATTAGAGGTTGCAAAGGTAAGTCCAATTTGTTTATGTCATGGGATATGAGTCGCCTTGAGAACATTCTTCTACTTGAGCATGTGAACATTTTCTAATTTCCCTTTGAAGAATGCTGATGTCCTTTTAGATTTACTATATTTGTCCCAAGCAATATTCATATACCTTTTATTTGCAGGGTATTGCATCAGAAGTGCAGAGTGAGTCTAAATGGAAGCAGTTGGGAGAATTAGCTATGTCCAGTGGAAAGGTGCTGATCTATAGATTAATCTTCTGTTGTCTGATCAAGATATCACCACATATCAAAATTTCATCTCTGTTTTTCCCCCACATTCCAGATCTGATGATTGGATATTGAATTGGAAATTTTGAACACAAGATCCCATCTCCCCCCCCCCCCCCCCCCCTCTCTCTTAAATGACTGAATAGCAACTTGCCTTTAGGATTTGCGTAGACATTTTAAAAAGGTATCTTGTTTTACTATAACTATGGTGAATTCAGATTGTAATCTTGGGTTGGAAAAAAAAATCCTTATTCAAACCTGACAACTTTTCATCTGCTCTTACCATCTCTCTTGTTAGATGCTTTCTAGGAAGAACAAAGACTTAATTTTTGCTCAAATACTGGTATCCAATAAGTATCCGCATGCATGTCCCTGCTTTTAAAAAAAAAAATTATTTTTAAAGGTGCCGAAATGTCCTGGATACACCTGTGATATGGCCCGGATATGGTCGTAACCCAACCCCCCCATAATGAGAGATTGCCCAAATTTATGAGGATTTTATTTGTATTTTTTATATATTGGTTTCAATGTTGAACACGTATCTAGTCATCTTTTATTTACTCTTTAGATCTTGGGTTATATTTTGAAATAATTTAATGGCCATGGATTCATTTTATTATCCATATATTACTCTTAAATTGTTATATGCTTAACAGTATATGAAAAACAAATAATTAGAACAGTATATAAAAATTATAAATACAAATATATTTAATAATGAATTAATACCATATCTCTGTTGTATCGTATCCTAGCTCTTCAAGTATTGCCGTGTCACTATTTACGTATCGTTTTATACCCCTACCCAAAAACATATTGTGCTTCTTAGGATGCTTTGCACTTAGTTTTTCTGATCTGGATTTTGGATTCTTTCTTCTTGTTGGGTATATTGTTTTCCTGAGCCACACTTTTCTAGAAACTTGTATTATTAAAAGGTTAATTTATTAAAATATTAAACGTACTGACATTCCTCTCTTAATTGAGTATTGCAGTTAGATATGGCCGAGGAATGTTTAAAGCGTGCAATGGACTTGAGTGGGTTGTTACTGCTCTATTCTTCTTTAGGTGATGCTGAGGGGATATCACAACTTGCATCACTTGCTAAAGAGCAGGGGAAGAACAATGTTGCATTCCTTTGCTTATTCATGTTGGGTAAATTGGAAGAGTGCCTTGAGCTTTTGTTGGAAAGGTAATTATTTTTAATTTTTCTATTTTAAACTCAAAACGCGACAGCACAAATTGATACAATTTTTTTCAATCAGCAACCGGATACCTGAAGCGGCCTTGATGGCACGATCTTATCTTCCAAGCAAGGTCTCAGAGATAGTTGCAATTTGGAGAAAAGACCTCAATAAGGTAACTGATCTTCCCCTGTTTGTTGTGCTGAGTTCAGATCTTAAAATAGCTTGACTAACCAATATCAATTACCATACTTGTAGAATAGATACATGGTGGACTCTGTTGTAATGCCTAAAGCTATGCATTATTATGTATATACATCTATATATGCATACTTGTATGATCGTGTAGATTGTTTAAAAAAGTTTGATGCTATCTGACTATCTGTAGGTTAATCCAAAAGCTGCTGAATCTTTAGCTGATCCCGAGGAGTATCCTAATTTGTTCGAAGATTGGCAAGTCGCTCTTTCTGTTGAATCCAAAGTCACAGAGTCAAGGTACTAAAGCATTCTGATATTTACATGCTTTTTGTTGGATAATATTTCCCCTGAGCTTATTATTGCTTTTCTCCATGCATGCTATCTGAAGAGACAGCATTAACTCATTTCTTTTAATTGCATTGTAGGGGTGTTTATCCTCCTGCAGAAGAATACATAAACCATGCCGACAGATCACATCTTACACTTGTGGAGGCTTTCAGAAACATGCAAGTGGATGATGAGGAACCCCTTGAAAATGGAGATGCAGATCATGAGGTATACTCTGCCTATGGATTTCATATTGCTTAACTTGGAAATTAGTGTCTTTGGTTTTCTCTAACACAAATAAGACCGTACTAACTTTTTTTAAATGCGCAACATGTTAATCTTGGCCTACTTTAAGAGAGAGGATTTTTATACAGTAGAAGGCTTTGTTATTCGACTTACTTCATATTCTAGATATATTTGTATCAATTAGAACTTTGGTTCTTCTCTTGAACTTGTGAACTTATGATGAAATTCTGTTTGTTGGTTCTCTGAATATTCTATGGAGCTTGTTTTTAGTATACTCTAATAATGTTCTAATTGGTTACTTGGAACAGAATGGAGAAGAACAGAATGCAGAGGAGCTGAATGCAGAGGAACTGAATGCAGAGGAACAAAATGGAGAAGAAGAGAGTCAAGAGGAGGCTGTTGTAGTGGATGCAGATTCAACAGATGGTGCAGTACTCGTTAATGGTAACGAGGCTGAACAAGAGTGGGGTACGAATAATGAAGGAACCCCGTCTGCCTAAAAGCAATTGGTTGGGCCAGTGTGAAAATCCAAATTTTGTCTCTGGTGATTAATTGATTCTAAAATGCCATTTCTAACTCCCATTTACACCACTTGCGCTTTTTTTTTTCGCTACTAGATCTACTAGCATTAACCCCTACCACTACCACTACCACTTATTGAAATTATCTATTATTTTGGTATATGTGTGTTAGTTTTGTCTGTGCTATTGTTGGTAATGCTATAGTATGCTTTGTGTATGGGAACTATATTATGAGCATTAGTGTGTATTATTTAGTATGGTATTACTTAGCAAATGTCCAAGTCAGGTCCCCACTGGTTGTCATAACATTAATGTGTGTAATTCTTTCCATTTGGTCTCTTGTAGAGCACTTTTAACTTCTGTAGCTTGTATGGTAGGCATGTAGGCTAGTTGCTTCTTGATGTCGAATAGGCAAAACTGATTTCCGTGATATTGCCTTGTTGGTATGAAATTGACATCACATTGGCCTATTGGATTTCTGACTATTTCTGTCTGTATCTTTTCCTTTTACAAACTTAGTGCTACTGCTTGGTGATGCTTTCATTTTAGATGTATGGGCATGCAATTAAAGATTAATTTTTTGTCTCCTTTATTCATTGTTTGTGTTTATGTATGTATGTACGTATATAAATAAATTTGTCTACTCTAATGGTACAATCTTGGGGAAAAAAAAAGTGTGTACCAAGGAACTTGATTTACATTTTTCAACTGTTGTCATATTTAATTTGGTAGATTTATTTTTTGGCTGAAAATTTGGGTAGACTAATGATTGGTTTTTACAACTTTTTTTTGTTGACAGTGCTTACGCCACATCAGTAGGTTCCAGCTGTATGGATCTCTTATATAAAGGTGAGACAAGACACAAAAAAAAAAAAAAAAAAGGGTAGGGGGGGAATCTCAGATGTAGGAATAAGTTCTTGCTAGTCGTGCATGTGCCTGTACATGAATCAGAAAAAGGGACCAAAAAAAAAAAAAAGAATAATGTAAACAACAGAATAATGATTTATTTAGAAACATTAATATAGTCTTTGCATGTAACACTGAACCTGACAGCCGTCAATGTAGTTCTTGAGATTGAGATTGGCTTCAGAGTGAACCTTCACTCTTGAATTGGGATGAAAGTAATTTCTTTTGGAGTGCATTTGGAGACACATTAATTGATTAGTCTTTTCATGTGATTTACAAGCTTTTGGAAGTATTGCAATATAATTGTCATTGATTAAAAAAAAAGAGGAAAAAGTACTGCAATAATTGTGTTTCTTAGTGATATCTTTTCATGTGTTCTACAAACTTTTAGAGACATTGAAATGATGTTGCTGGTTATTACATTATTTTCTTCCTTTGCTAGATTTATCAAATATTATTTCAAAAGGTAGTGTCTCTTCTAATTTTTTTCTTTAAAATACCAGGTTTCCTGGAGAAGGCTATCAAGACATGAATGTAGGAACTTGTTTCTATTACCGGACGGTGTGGCATGGTAGTGCATTGAATTTTGTCATTGGGCACATAGTATAAAATGTTTCTTAGCTTCAGTTAATCGTTTTTTTTACTCTCTTTTTTAGCATATTCTGAGGTCTTACCCTCAAAATTTTTTGTGCCATTGTGAATGTAGAAAGAACTGAAGTAATGATTATTACTGAGATTTTATTTTTTTTCTTTTCATTGTTCAAATTCTAGATGTTTTGGGTTCCCTTGTTTGTTGTGGGAATTCTCTTATTATATACTCATGTGGAACTGGAAACATGCGGTACAGAAAAATAATTTCTTATATTATATGCGAGCTTTTATTTAAGTGGTGGATGTTCCAACTTTCAATATCTTCTTGTTTCTACCTATCAAAAAAAAAAAAAAAAAATCTTCTTGTTTCTTGTTGTAGAGGGTTTGTACCTTTTCGCTTTCAATAATTTTACTATCTTGCGTTTTTGGGAGATTGCAGATTGGGCCCAGTTATTTTGTTTGTGTGTAAGCTTGTACCGATGTACGTATGATGAGTCCGTCGTCTGCTGGGAAAGGACTAATAATAATTTTGAACACGTGTATCTGAAATTCTATAGTTGTAGGAGGATATTAGGCCATCAAATCATTTATCAGTCTCTAAAATTAGAGGTCATAAAAATTCAGACTAAAACAATTAAAGCATAAAAGCCAAAGGGAATTAGCTTTCTTTAATTGTCAGCTCTGAGGTGAAAAAAAATTGCTGACCATAATTCGGGAATAGGTTAGAGAATTTCAAATGAATATTTTGATTAGAAAAACAGATAACAAAAACAAGACAAAAAGGTTTCCTTATATTTTTTACAGCCCAGTGATTTGGTAATTAAATTGTTTTTTGTTTTGGGTCCAATGATCGGAAACTCTATGCATCTAAGTTCTTTTCTGTATTGAACAAGGACAGGTGGTAGCACCTAGCCAAAGCCGCACGTGTGCTCACTATCAAATCAAACCATTTCTAACCATTAGCACCAAACATTTCCGCAGAAATTATTCACAAGGTACTCTTCTACAATTACAGAGACGCAGTACACTTAAATATTCACATTGGAAATGGCATATGCCATATGTAGAGAAAATTTAGCATAAAAGCCTAAAATCTCCCAAACATCTGGGCTTGTAAAAATTAACTATTGCATTTTTTTTTGCAATGGTGCTATAGTGCAGCTCAATTCTTTAAAAAAAAAAAAAAAAACTAATATTTTATTCACTTACTTTATCAATTCCTCTCTCCCTCCCACTGGTTTTTGGGTTTTGGGTTTTTGTTTTTATTTGAGTGTTGGGATATATTATCTTATTGTGTAGAAATATTATTTTAATGTATTGTATTATAAAATAAAAGTTGGGATGCTGAGAGTATTGTAAAATGGTATGATATAATTGATAAAGTAGTTTTTTGAGATGGAAAAATAGGATGCGATAGAATTTTGAGATGTGAATGCTCAAGGATCATTTTTCCCAAGAGATTCTATAAAAGCCTATAAATCAATTTTTAGCATTAAGCCTCAAATGTACTCAAAAGTTGGTCTGCTAAACTCGTAAAATTGAAAATTTTTTTGGCATTGTGCTACAGTGCCATCATATTTTTATGATGGCATTGTAACTCAATTATAAGAATAAAATATTCAAATTTATTCTTCACATCATTCTTTTGATACTTCTTTCTCTTTACTTTGTCTTTGTCTTTGTCTTTCTCTAGTCTTAAACTCTCAGTCCATTTCATCCTCTTTCTCATGAGTTGGATTTGGTGGCAGAGGAGTGGTGGGTTGTGGGTTTGGGTCGGGTTGGTTTGAGGCATGGTGGTTTGGGTTTGGGTTGGGGTGGATCTGAGGTATGGTGGTTGTGAGTGTGGGTTGTTGTGGGTGGGGTGTGGTGGGTCTGTGGTGGGTGGGGCGTGGGGAGTCGTGGTGGGTCGAGACATGGTGGTTGTGGGTTTGGGTCGTGGTGGTCTGAGGCATGGTGGTTGTGGGTGTGGGTTGTGGTGGATCTATGGTGGGTGGGGCATAGGGAGTCGTGGTGGATCTATGGTGTGTAGGACGTGGGGAGTCGTGGTGGGTTTGAGGCATGGTGATTGTGGGTTTGTGGTGGGTGGGGCATGGTGAGTCGTGGTGGTGCAGTGGTGGGTTATGGGTTGTGGGTTTTGTTTGGTTGTTGTTGTTGTTGTGTGTGTGTGTGTGTGTGTGTGTTTTTTTTTTTTTTTTGGCATGGCGGTGGCGTGGTTTTTGTGGTTGGTGTCTGGTGGTTTTTGTGGCTAATGTCTGGTGGTTTGTGTTTGCCTTTTTTTTTTTTTTTTTTTTTTTTTTTTGGTGGTTCTTGTTGGTGTGTTTGGTGGTTTTTTTTAATGGGTTTGCAAGTTGGCATGGTGGTTGTGGTGGTGGTTGCTGGTCGGTGTTTGGTGGGTTAAATGGGATGTGAGTGGTGGTGTTCTAATGGGTTTTGCTAGAGCTAAAAGAATATTTAAATCAAGTAACAAAAGAAATAAAAGTTGAGATGTTAGAAGTATTGTAAAATGATATAGTATAATTGATAAAGTAACTTTTTTAGAAAGTAAAATTGAATATGATACAATTTTCAAATTTTCGAATGAGGATGTTAGAGCATCCACGTTAGTGGATGCATAAATGTGCATAAGTGTGCAAAATGGAAAAAAGTCACTAATTTTACACATTTTGAGAAAAAAAAACACCCACATCAGTGGGTGTAAACTCATATATAAATGCATGTTGCTACAATACCCATGTAAATTTACACGGGTACTATAGCATTTGTATTTAATATCTTAATAGTTTTTTCTCTCTCCTCTCTACTTGACTCTCACCTCCCTCTCTCTTAGGCGCACAACACAACTCTCTCTTTCCCTCATCTCATCAAATTTTCTTCCTCTAGCTTCCGCCAATCGCCATCGTTGCCGATGAGAATGAGGTCGAGCAAGCCGAGTCGCCGAACTAGTCCGTTGCCTACAACATGAACGGAGTTCTCCAACGGGTTCGTCGCCTATAATCTCGTGGGTTTTGATCCATTTTTGGTTGAGCTTGAGGCCAATGGGCGTCGTGAGGAGGTGGTGGTGCTGCGAGGCATCAATCTTGCTTAGGCTGGAGGCCTTGATCTTGCTTCGATTTGTTGGTTGCTCCTTTTTTTTTTTTTTGGTTGATTGTGGGTGTGGGTCAATGGGTTTTGATCTTGATCGCCTTGGCTTTCCTGGTTCATTGGTGGGTTTTGATGATCTTGTTGCCGATTGGGTGGGTGATGATTTGGCTTGATTGGGTTTTGGGTTGGGTGGGTGATTACTGGGTTTGGGATTGAGTGGGTTTTCCTTGATGATGTTGGTTAGGTGGTGATGATGGTGGCTGGGTGTGGAGTGATCGTTGGTAGTGACGGACTATGGATTTGTGAAAGAGAGGGGGCAGTGAGGGAGGGAATAATAAAAAATCGTAAAAGAATGAATATTTTATTGAATAAATGTGTAGAATAGATAAACTGATGTGGGTGTTTTATAAAAATGAGTGTGTAAAATAGGAAAAGTAAGTTTTTTCATGTAAAATAGACAGGATTTTTGCATTTACTGATGTGGATGCTCTTAAGGATCAATTTTTTTTCCAAGAGCTGCTATAAAAGCCTATAAATCAAACACTGGACTCAATGCACCTATAAGCTGGCATTTTTAACTTTTCTCCTCAGTCCTTTCTGATGTCTGTATCACTGCTTGATTAAGGGACAGATAGGAGGAGTAATTTTTGTTTGGTTAAAACTTAAAAGTCTTTTCTCCTAATAATATTTGTTTAACATTCATCAATAATAATATCTGTTTAACTAGTCAATTCTCCAATAATAAGAAAGGCAAGAGCAATTATAATTAGGGGTGGCAATTTGTGTTCACATGTCAGGTTTGTATCGTGTCAAGTCATGAGTATTTGACTACATAGATCAACACTAACTTGACATGTTTATTAAATGGGTCAAGATTCCTCAACCCTAACACAACCCATTTATTAAACGGGTCAGTTGTGTTGACCTGTTTATCAGATTTTATCAAAATGAACAAAAAAAATTATGAAAAACAAACAAATAAATATTTTTAATATAAAATTCAGAACTAACGAGTAATTGTATCACAAATAATCATTCAAAATTAAAACATATCTCAATATCACAAATAATCAATCACAATATATATATATATAAAAAATAAATCACAACAACTAATATGTTTATATATCTAGAGTTTCAAGGGTATATTGGTAAAATGTTATTTAATTAAACAGGTCAGACAGGTCAAACGAGTTCTATGTGTTCAACACTAACCCAACCCATTTATTAAACGGGTCTGCCATGTTAACTTGAATATGATACGAATCCGTTAAGTCTCAACCCAATAACCTGCTAATTTCGTGTTATGTCGTGTCGGATTCGCGAGCCGTGTCAAATTTTGCCACCCCTAATTATGATACCATATTGTCAATTTAGGCCCGATTGTAGATATTTTAAGTGGAAAACGTAGTGTTTTTATACGCACACTAAAAACACAAGCATTTTCCACGTGCTTCCAAATTGCAATCAGATGAATAAAAAGGTCAAAGCAAACTGGACCTCTTCTTCTTTAATAGATGATTGGTCCTTGAAATAATCACGAGGTGGTAGTAGTATGGCCCATGTGTTAGCCATACCCCTCCCATATTTCCTTTCCTTAACCTAAACATAGAATTGGAGCATTAGCAGACATGGATGCAATATATATATATATATATATCATACATTTTCAAAACCTACTTTATCTATTTTACTATCTCATATTTTACAACTCACTCAACATTTTAATTTCTATTTTTACATTCAACTCATTAAAATAATATAAACTATGCCAACATATAATATAAATAAATTAATTCTTTCCCCTCTCCCATCTCTTTCTATTTTCTCTTTTCCTTTCTTTCTCTCTCACTCCATTAATATATGTGTTTTTATTTTTACAACCCATGAACAATAGGGTTGTATATATACAACCTTACTATTCATAGATGCCAAAAAAGTTTACGTTCTCATACCCAAGTAATGTTCTATTTTAGTGTTTTAGTTGCTAATATAGCAACTAAAAGATTTTTAGTTTTTACACCTTCAATACTAATGATATGTTGAAATTTTATAAACTAAAAAACAAAGAAGTAAAGAACTCAAAAAGTCTGTTATTTGCCACGTGGACTAACTAACAACATGCAGAAAAGCCCAATTCTTTATTTGTGGGCTTTGAGAAAAAACCCAAATCAAGACTCGTACTTAAAATAATCGAAGGATAATCCATTTAGGCCCTCCCCCACCCGCTCTTTTTCCACGTGTCACAATTTGAGCACAGTAGCACAGAATTTCTATCCAACCCCGTGTCAGGAATCCTTTAAAGAACCAAGCTTTGCACAATTATAAAGCCCTTTTCGCAGAGTGGAATAAGGAGAAAGGAAACCCTCAGACACTTCCATTTCCAAATCCTACAATCCCACAAAATCTAAAATAATAATAGTAATTATTATAAATAAATAAATAGAAAGATAAAACAAAAAAGAAAAAAAGAAAAAGAAAAACCCATTTCCATCTCTGAGCCCTTCACTTGTTTCTCTGTCTTCGAGGTTTTTGCTTTGGCTTCATTTTGGTACTAGGTAAGTCCCAAATCTCTGTTCATTCTGTCTCTACGCTAATTACTGTCTTGGTTTTTTTGGGTTTCATCAATGTGTTATTGTTCTGTTTCTTTTTCTTTTTTTGTGTACCTATTAATGCTAGATTGGTTGTGAATCTTATTGATGTGTTTGTTTTTGCCTGTGTTATTGGTGACCCATTTTGTTGTATTTTGGATTTCTTTTGAAAAGTGGGTTTTTTTTATTATTTTTTTTAATTTTTTAATTTTTTAAGCCTTTAGTCTCTGTTTGGTTGCTGGGAAATGAAAGGAAAAATAAATTAAAGAAGGGAAATGGATAGAAAGTTTTAATTTGTGTTGTTTGTGGGGTTTGGTTTGGCAAGAAAATGAAAACCCAGCTCAACTAAGAGTTAGTATTTAGGGTTTTGGTAGTTAGGGTTGATGGCTTTAGTTTCATATTCTTTTCTTTTCAGTACATTTTCTAAGTAATTTATGGAACTTTAGAGATTGTTCTTTCAGAGTTCTCTTACCATAGTTTTATATTGTTGGGGATGAGCCCCAGCTCAAATGGCACTTCCTTCTTCCGGGAAGAATAGGTCGAGGTTGAGCTTATGGGTTTAAAACCCACCGGATTTGTGTGATTCACCATTTAAACAAATCTGAACACCCAAGAAGAGATGGAATGCTACTTTGGCTCTTATTAGGCATCATTGTATTATGTTGGCGTAATAATTGTGTGAGCTGTTTTTTCCCCTATTGGGTACTGCTTTTGGTGGATGTGTGGTTAGTGGTGGTTGGGACTTGGGACTTGGGATGTTGAATCCGTTGTTTCTTTAGACACTTTAGGTTTCCTAACATTTCTAGAGTCCCTTTTTGATGTATTGTACTGCTAAGCAAGCAACGGTAACTGTATTTTTTAATCACTGCTAAGCATTTGGTTTGTTTTACTAGGTCATTTTTGCTAGCTTCTATGTGTGGTTAGTAGCAGGTGGGATGCTGGATCTTGTTAATTTTCTACTACTATAGGTATATTTGCCAGGTTCTATTTTCTTCTGCCCCCAGCACATTGGCCACCTTCATTGTTGCTGTACTTTGTTAGGGTTGGGATTGACGTATGAAGTTTAGCATTATTCTTTTACTGTCTCTTGTCGCATTCCTCTTGATCTTGATCTTAACCAGCGTTTGTCTTGCATCTTGCTTTTATTATGTATCTATTAATTTTGTATGAATGTCTATTAATTTAGAGAATCTTGGAGATGAAGTTTTAATTTCTTTGTATATGTTATTTTCTGTTGCCTAATCAAACAGACAGAAGAGAAAAATGTTATAAAACTTAACACCTTAAGTTGACCCCTGAGTGCAGTCAATAGCATGATTAATTTTCTTCTCTTTGTATTTTTAATTTTGAAGTTGAAAAATATGGCTCTAACTGATGGTTTTGAACACATCCAGAGAAGGTTCTATTGTGATGGTGTTTAATTGATCTGTTATTTACATATGTGCATACTTTTTTTTTTTTTGATAAGATTTACATATGTGCATACTTATTTATATATGTCAAGTGACTATGGTCGTGTGTGTAGAAGACTCATCTTTTCATTAATCAATATGTAAAAGACTCTTGTCATCATGGTTCTTGTATTAATTTAATCCCAAGATACTACGAAAATGTTTTCAGTAGAGGAGATATCCTATTATGATTGAATTGCTGGATGATGTTTTTGTATGCTGATATATGTAAAGCATTTTTTGGATTTTCATGTTTAAGCCAAGACAAGAGGTCACTTGTAAAGTTATGTAAAAAAAAGATATTGCAGAACTAGATAGAATTGAAGTGTAATTGAATTAGACTCCACATTGGGTAAAGATTTTACTTAGAGGTGCTAGTAAAATTTTACTTGGTGTGTGTAATTTCCAAGAAAAAATGTGTTAAAAAAATTATGCTAGAATAGATTTCATTTAGATGTGACAACCAAAAGAAAACATGTCACATTTTAGAGAAGGCATCCATACATTTTGTTTTGGTGTCCAATGATTAAATTTTCTTGTTTTTGTGGAATTTGTAGATGTTGTCTGGCAGCAGATGCCTGATGGTTTTTACTCTTAATTCTTGTATGATCTGAAACTAAGCCAGGGATATTAGTGGGGATCTGTGATGTTAATATCCTAGTGGCTTGTTCCATCTTCCATGGACATCAAAAGGTGAAACATGGGATGTGCTGGTTTTTGTTTTGGCATTCCAGAATTTTAAATTTTATTCTTGTATATTCTTCTTTTATCTTGCATGGCTACCATGAAAACTTTGAATCTGAGTCCAAAACATTAAAGGATCCGTGAAAAGAGAACTCTGTACAGGTTATTGCATTTTTGTCGTATAGTATTTCCTCAGCTCTAAATGAAACTCTCCACATGTTTTTTTAGTTGATAATCAATGAAAACACAATGAAAATGAAAATGGCTTTCTTAAGCATCAGCTAGCCAGGGTGATGTCACAGCTTGTTAATTTGATTTATATGTTTGTGTGGTGCGAAATGCAGATTTTATGTTAATTCTAATTGAGAAGTCTAACATGAGGAGCAAAAGTTGTCCGTTATTTGTCCCCATGGTCCTGATAAGATTCATCATAATCACATGTTCCTTTTTTTTTTATATAGAATAATTTTGCAGTTAGGTCCATTGTGCACAAGATGTAGCACAAAAGTAAGTGTTTTCAGATTTGAAATAAATGAAGAATTTACCAACATAATCATTAAAATTCTTGTAATTAGTCAATTCTATATTTAAAATTCTAATTTATGTGGGATAAATTGACAATTAAAAGAGAACAAAAATTGGTAAAACAGGTTCATGTTAAAAGGGCTCAACCTGTCATGACATGAATAATGAATTGAGTCATTTCTGGTTGATTATGGGTTAAACAAGTTAACACAGAATTGACCTATTTATTAATCATGTCAAAGTGGGTCAACTTGCTTGACATGAACCTGTTTACGCTAAACACTAAACTACAAGAAAACCATGTCGAGTTTGTAGGTTGTCTAACATTGTCACCCTTTATGAGATCTGGCTGGAGCTTATAAAATTCTCCCAAGAAATTTCTTAGTCTTCATTTGATGTAACTCATGGTACATGTTTGAAATTGCCATGAGGGCTCAAATTGATACCTCAATCATCTTTTGGGAATGGGATGGTAATTAACTGGAGTTAGACATTAATATCAAATAATTATAAGAGTGAGTGCTCTTCATTTTAGCAATTTTTGTGCCAGACAACAAAATGGATGTCCTAAAAGCCAATTACTCTATCTAGGTGTTTTTTCATGAAGATGCTTATGTTTTCTTGCCTATTTTCTTTTAGTTTAAAAACAACATGATGGTTGGATGATGAGTTTATTTTACTATTTCGTAGTTAATGATGTCTTTGGAAAAATACCATTTGCTTATTTGCAGATACCAGATTACCCGTAGTTGGCCTAACAACAGTTCTTAAGTTTTCCTCTGTTGCCTTGATTTTTCAATGGGGGATGCGGAAAATGCCCTTCCACCTTCAAAGAAGAGGTCTGCAGGAAGGGAACTCACTAAAGATAATGCTGGTCTCGATGATGAGGAGGATGCTCCTGAACAAGAGAGCGGAACTTTCAAGAGGGCCAGTGAGGATGTGCTAGCAACCAGAAGAATTGTCAAAGTTCGTCGAAGTCAGACAACATCGGCTCCCTCTTCCAATCCATTTGCTGGGATTAGCTTGGTTCCTCCTAAGGAGTCCAATGTAGCCTCAGCTGAGGTTACAAGTGAAGCACAAGCTGCTGGTGAGAAGACAGTTTCAGATGATGTAGACAGAGAAGATGACGCAGAAAAGGGGAATGAAAAGGGTAAAGATAAGGAGAATAGGCAGTTAGAGAGCAAAGATGATAAGGCAGGGGATGAATCTGCAGTAGATAAGGAGAACACTGTGGAGGAGAACAGCAATATTGGGAGTGAGGCAACTGAACCGAAGATAGATAATGAACAAACTGCAAAAGAAGAGAAGACTGAAGATGAAGACAAGAAAGATGATTACAGTGAAAAAGTGAATTCTGGTGCGGAAGGTGCTCCTTTGAGCTCATTCCAACAGCTTTCAAGCAGCAAAAATGCCTTCACTGGTCTTGCTGGAACTGGAATATCCACTTCTACATTTTCCTTTGGGTCTATTTCAAAGGATGGGTCTGCACTTGGTACTGCTTCTGCATCGCTTTTTGGGGTGAAAGATGACAAGCCTTTTGGCCTTGCTCCCTCTAATAATGGAAGTTCTTCAATTTTTGGTGCATCAGGGGCGTCCACTGCTTCAAAGAGTGAGGGAAGTGGTTTCCCATCAAAGCAGGAGGTTGTGATGGAGACTGGGGAAGAACAGGAGAGAGTGGTTTTCACTGCTGATTCCGTGATGTTTGAATTTGTTGATGGAGGTTGGAAGGAGCGTGGAAAGGGAGAACTAAAGGTGAATGTCTCCACTACTGGCACGGAAAAAGCCAGACTCGTTATGCGAGCCAGAGGGAATTACAGGTTGATTTTGAATGCAAGTCTTTACCCAGATATGAAGCTCACAAATATGGAGAAGAAAGGCATCACATTTGCCTGCGTTAATAGTGCCAGTGAAGGGAAGGATGGTCTTTCTACATTTGCTTTGAAGTTCAAGGATGCTTCCATAGTGGAGGAGTTTCGAGCTGCTGTTACAGCACATAAAAGCAAGACCTCTGAAATTCTGAAGACTCCAGAGAACTCCCCCAAGGCTTCTGATGATTGAAAGTTGCTCTCTTTGATGCACGGAGAATTTCATTTTCTGACGAGAAGTGTGTCCTGGTAGTAGTTGTCCTTTCTCCACACACAAGAGAAGGTTATTTTAGATTTCGGAAATCCTCAGTCCTTATGCAGCAGAGTTATAGAGTCCTGTCCTTTTTGTTGTAGTCTAATTTCAGTCTAGTCTGCGAGAAAATACTTAATTCTGGGAAAGTCTTTGCTTCAGACTGCATAATTTGAGCTTGTAAGACATTAAATGTTGGTCAGAGTTTTATAGTTAATTCCCTGAATTTGGGATATATATTGAACTGCAATGTCATATTTTGGATTATATCTTCTTGTTCCCAAAAACCAACCATGGGAAAACCCGAATTGCGTTGGTTGTATAATGTTATTATATATCTCCCTTAAGTTTTATAATTCTGACATTATCGCGCCTTTGATGTCATTTATGTCTTTCTTCCCGTAATACTGGACCACTACATAAGGGGAACCCTCTCTAATACCAATGAGCTGCAACAGCTAGGGACTTGTATTTCCTTATCAGGTATGACAAGTCTCTGAGAATCTGAATAATGCTTGTAACATGTCATCGAACCTGGTAACTCCTTTTATTTATTTTCTGATTTTGCACTTCATGGTGTTTCGTTAGCCTTGCATGGTCGGTACTTCCATACATGTGCATGTTTGAATCTACAAATGTCTTATCATACGGGAAAATTTGTTCATTTGCTTGGAAAAGATCTCGCTAAGGAGAATCTGTTATGAACGGGATAAATAAATCACTGAATATAAAAGATAATCAATTTAGGATAACCAATTTCTTGAACTTGAGAGAGAGAATAGACTTTTTGGATTAATTTTGTACTTCATTCTCATTAATGCATTCAACATACATAAATAGCTAGGGATGAGATAACCTCATTAACAAATCCTAAAACATAAAAACCAATCCTATCCTTAAACATATGAATTAATTTGAATATAAATAAATAACAAGGGCAAATAACACTCCCTTTCCTTGAGGTTTAAGAAAATGACACTCACCCCCAAACTTAAAGGGAACGCATGTCTTCCTTAGAGCATTCTCATCAGATGTGTTAAATGTGTTAAATGCTATAATATTTGGCATTTGGTACACCAAATCCCAAAATATGAGTTTCATCATGTGTTTTATATGTGTCATTTTTTTGAAACATGTTACAGTACGCTCTCAAATTTGAGAGCGCACTGTTTACCTTTACTATAATTTATATTACTTTTTTATTCTCGTTGGGCCCACTTCCCCTATCTCCTCATCTCCTCTTTCTTCCCTTTGTCTCCTCATTCCTTCATCGAATTGTATCTGCTCTCTCTCTCACTTCATTTCTTTGCTCTCTCTCTCTACTCCACATCACTGCCTCCCTCTCCGACGAAACCCAGGTCAGAGCATCAAGCCATGCCACGCCACACGAACCCGACCTACACTCTCAGATCGCCGTCCACCAACACAACCACATGAACCCGACCCACCACATCCACAACAACCCATGGCCTGATCACCACACCACGCCACGCCGCTGAGCTTGTCGTGCCATCCACCACGTCATCGGAACCTCCCACCATTGGATTTCTCTCAATCGGCTTGTAGTGGTGGGTTTTGCTTTTGGGTTTGTTTGATTTGGGATGTGGGTTTGTTTGATTTGGTTGTGTTTTTTGCTGTGCTGATCTCTCTGGTTGTGTTTGATGTGGGTGGTGGTAAATCCCTCTTCCCTCTCGCCTCTGTTCGCCTTTCACTTTGCCTCTCTTTGGTTGTGGTTTTTTTTTTTTTTTTTTTGCTACAATTTGGGCTGATCTGATATTGAGTGGTTAATCGTAGTGGTTGTGGGTTGATTGTGGTAGTTATTTTTTGGGTTGTTGTGGATTTTTTTTTTTTTTTAATAAGGTGGTGTTGGTTGATGTGGGTTTGTGCCGGTGGTGGCTGTCAGTGTTGTTGCGGCAGTGGTTGTTGGTGGCCATTGTTGCGGCAGTGGTGGTTGTGCCGTTGTTGTTGTTGATGATGATGGGTTGTTGTTGTTGTTGATGATGATGGGAACTGGGGAGGAGTTTAATATATTATTTTAATATGTTGTAAATATTATTTTAATGTATAGAAGTGAAAAATAGAACATTTGATAAATGAGATGTTGTAAAATGATGTGGTAAAATAGTAAAGTAGGTTTTTAGTGTGTCAAAATGACATTTTTTATAGAAGAGCTGATGAGAATGCTCTTAGGCATGCGTTCCATTGTCTCCTGACATGTCGTTTGGACTCATAATGGGATTCTTGAAAAGAAAAAGAAAAAGAAGGGAATTCACTTATTTTGGTCTTGTCATGTTTTCTTCAGGCAAAATCTGAACATTATAAGTTGAAAAAAAATGACAAAATTCTCAGCTGATTTTTAAGTCAAAAAGGTGAAAAAATACTGTTCACTTTTATTATTCACGAATTACTGTTCATGATACTGTTCACTCAGAATTTTTGCCTATTTAAGGGGGGGTTGTCCCTTAAGTTTAGTTCAGAATTCTCTTCCTTAGAACTTCTTTCTTTTAGAAGTCTTTTTTAGAGAGAGTTCATTGTTCCTACTACCATTACGATCTCTACAATCTTTGTAACTAAAACTAGTTCAAACTTTATATCTGTTAACCTGTAATCTGTTCTGTTGAGATCTTGTATACTAACCAACCATTTAGTTAAGAACATATATCCAAAATCACCTTGCACTTATTCTTAAAAATTTTACAAACCCAAAATTTCAGTAGTCATCCCTTCCCGCCCATCCTTTCCTGCTTCTTTGAAAACCTAGATTAATGTTGAGGACTTTTATTTACAAATTCACAGTAACACATATACCTCAACTGGTCCCCCACAACCTCTCATCCCATGGCCCAACAATGATTCTATAGTGAATACAACAAAAGCTTAATACCCAGGTAAATGTCAACAAAGCCCTCAAAATTTCTTGTATTTTAGCATAATTGAGCCATAGATTTTTGGAATTTATGTGTAAAAAGATTGTTATGTGCTTATATGGTATAATATTCCCAAAAAAAAAAAAAAATTGTAAAACTTTAATTTTGTTAGAAAAAACTTTTTTTTTTTTTTTTTGGTTGTTAATGGGTTTACTTTACTGTTCTAAGAATTTCCGTCGATGGATTTTGTTTAAAAAGGCTTGATTTGTTTGTTACACAATGCTTTGGATATCTGCTCATGCCTTATTATCTTATTTCTTCTACATTTTTTTTCCGAAGATTTTTTATTCGTTGAATGTTCTAATCCAAAACTTTGAAATTAATAGAACTAATAAAATTAGTTTTTTGAGAAGTAGTTCAAGTATTTGGAAAAAGCCCAAACTATTTCCCTTGTGTCTATAATGCTAGGTAATTTGCAATTCAATAAGGGGATGCTACTTGTCAATAATTTAGCCAAAGTGACAATACTTGGCAATAAAGGAGTAAATGTAAAAATGAGTTGGATAGTAGAAGCCATTAGCCATTGACACCTCACCTGACTTGCATTAAGAAAAATAATTGATTTGAACTTCTAGAGTTTCTCTTGTACTTTGAATATTTAAAACTAGCTTAATACATCTATACATAGATATCCTGTGTAATGAAAATGTGGTCTAATTGCAAAAATTGCAAGTGATTGTTAGACACCTTGACAGCTTTGTGTTTGCAAATGAAGTGCAAACTTGTTTTGGAACTTTTTTGTGTGTGTGTGTAATGTTGACAACTCTGATTTAAGACAATTTGCTATAGTGATTTTTCTCAAATTTATTGGCTATAGGATATGTTTGTCCAAAGTAACCATATTGACCGAATGTGTTGGTGAGAGTTGTGATTATCTAAGAGGATCATCAAACTTTAACAATATCAATTGGAAAGATGCTAGAAGAGACTAAAAAATTTGCTAAGCAACATGTTTTATAATATGCTTTTTTCATTTTTTATTTTATGTGAATGCTTTTTTTACTAACCATGGTTAAACTTTGGTCAAGAGAATCTTTTAAAAAGCTGGAATATTTCGTTACTAATATTAACAAAAGGGGGGGAGTGTTATTTTTTTCAAATCTCAAGGTAGGGAAGTGTTTTTTTCTTTCAAGTTTGGGGGTGAGTGTTATTTTCCCAAACCTCAAAGAATGGGAGTGTAATTTGCTCAAATAACAATACTAATCTATCTAGGAAGCCTTGTTCTATTACTAAACTAATTTGAATAATATATCTAGTGCTTGGGTCATAACAGAATAACCATGTCTTTGGAGTTCTCATGAGACCGTCTCATAAAATACCCCCTTCTTCAACAATGCATTTGATGGATATTTGATGGAAGGTATAGAATTACAGTTTTTGACTTGTTAGGCTGTTACAACAATACCACAATCGATAGTAGATAAGAAAAATAGCAATAACTTTATCATGATTTGAGCCATGAGTATTTAGCTTCAACAGAATCACCCTCTAAAGTTGTTTGAGCCCTTCTGCAAGAGAACCAAGATCAAGTTGAAATATCAATGCACTTTATAATCATGTCCAAATGCGAGGAATGAAATTTTTAGATGTAAAAGACAATTCATCTGTTGATTTTGAAAGATGTAAACTTAGGATTTGTGGGTGAGAATGATTTGTCAAGACAAATAGATGTACATATTCTCATAGTTATCATGGGTTATATACATATAAGGAAAGTCCATATATATGTTGAGTAAAAAAAAGGGAAAAAGCACCCCAAGATATAAGTTTTAATATATTTTGGCCAATTTTATACTTATATAATAAATAAATAAATAAATAAAACATAGATTGAATTTTATCTTCCAATTCTCACAGACATAATAAACATTATAATAACAATTAATTATAAGAAAACGTTATAATCCCACTCTATTTATTGAATTCATTCGTCCTTATCATATATATTTTTTATATAAATTATAAGACCACTTTTAAATAATTTTTAAAAAAATCACTCTCAATAAGAACAATTACACCTTATTATTATTCTTGTAATTAATTTGGCATTCTAAGTCAATAAGAAAAGCTTCAAAATTATTTTCTAATAAGTTAGACTTAACAAATCTTTAGCTCCAATTTGTTACCTTGACAAATTTAACCGCACTCACATGAATGCAGGTCACACGTGTCACTTAGACCAAATACCATTTCCTTTGCACCCTTGTTTGTGGGGAGGTTGTACTCCAGATCCTCAACGAATGATGCAATTAGTTGGGTTCGACATTATTTAAACTTCTCAAAGAACTTGACTTGCAAATTTGCATTCATTTCAAGTACATCCTATGCAAATCTCACTCTTTTCTGTCCATCATAATATTTCCTCTGTTGATTTAACTAAATTATCCATTATACTTTTTGTTAAACCATGTACTAACATGCAAGCCACTTTTAACCGCATATGTCTCACCAATTAACTTGTATAAACTGTTTGAAAGTTTTCTCTCTTGATCATCACAAAAGCACCTTGTAGTAAATACCACGTCCAACATTTGTAAATTACACAAATATCCCTCAAACTTTCAACAATTACACAAATGCTCCTCCAATTTCCACTTTATAAATTTCCCAAATTACCAAAGCACCTCCAAAATTTATCAAAATACCCAAAATCTACCCAAGTTACAAAAATACTCTTTTAACACTTAAAATTACCAAAATACCTCAAAACACTCGAAAAGTTGTTAGAGTACACCGGGACATATAAAATGACCAAATCACCCCAAACTTTCCAATATCCAAAATAACTCTAAGGAGCACTAGAAAACATCATGAGGCTCACAAAGTAGTTCTCAAGGGTCTAATCAAAATAGTGCAGCCTGAAGATGGAACTCCCCACTCTTCAAAACTAGAGTAAGCCTAATAGTAGACTATTCAGTTCAAGTATGTAAATATGAGCCTTAGGCACATCCAAATATTGGATCCCAGACAAGATAATTGCTGTTAAAGTGTCCGATTATAGTCAAGTCAGGTTATCAGGGTCATGATTTTCATATTGTCAAGTAACCTTTTTTTTTAGAAGGCACTATCAAGTAGCTGTTAAGTGTCCATTCAGCATTTTTTTTTTACCTTAAATTTTATTAATTAATAAAGGCAACAAAACTAGTTTTTTTTTTTTTGAAAATAAATAAGCGAACTTTTATTTTTTATTTTTGTCTTAATTTTAGCTCAAAAAGTTAGTGATCGAATTCAATATGCTTTGTTCAAATTAGGAACAAATGCAATATTCCATATGAATGAGTTGCACTAACTTTGTGTGTGTGAGCGTGTGTGAGAGAGACTTGAATTACCCTCCCTATACACAAAAGAAAAAGAAAATAAAAAATTCAAAGGTGTTAATAAGTTCCATTGTATCTGCAAGAACTGCTGCTATAGTCCAGACTGGGCTGTTGGATTGAGTAAATTGGGTTGATACGTAGGATTTATTGTGGCCAAGGTTCGATTGTAATTTTAACAGGCTTGTAGGGAGTGAGTTGTCGAGGCCTCCTGAAGTGAGGTTGGGCCAATCTCCCACGAGGGCTCAATCTAACTCTGAGTTGTCAATGGATCCCATCAGAACTCTGAGTTTGTGACAATATTTTTTAATTTTAATTTTAATATTTTTTGTTGAACGAATTAATTAAAATTTTTTTATTATAAAAAGTTTGCTGACATTGACAGACTGTCTGTCACTAGTTGTCTAGTTCACGTGCAACTTAGAACTGAGTGCTAGTTTTGTTTATTATTATTATTATCTTTTAGCTTATTTGTTATATATATATATATATTAAAGAAAAATCGTTTTCTAACTTACTTTTTTAGTTAAATAAATCATAGAAAATAAGTTACATCCAACGAAATTATAGTCTTTATTTTATCCACATACAAAAAAAAGAAAAAAAGAAAAAAAAAAGAGTAATAATAATAAAGATAAAACTCGTCATCATGAGCACCCAAAATGTTATCAAACTCAGATTAATAGTATAGCCCCCGTGATATCAGTGGTCCCCAATTTTCCCCGTCCCATACTCCGATTGTCTTTTTTTTTTTTTTTTTTGCTATATATTTTTGTCATTTGCTTATTCATAATTGAGTTAGATAATTATAAGTTTATAACCTGAGGGATGGAGAATTCAAAACTTAATTTTCTCTATAAATTAAGGAGCACAATATATAACACTGAACTAAAAGACTCTTGATCCTCTACTATTTACTCTCATTGTTAACAGTATATATATTATAGGAATGCATCTAGATTCTAGATTAAAATTTGTGACAACATTATCCTGTAACCCATATATGACTCTTTAGATAAAAAGCTATTGGGATTTAAAGAACACTACTCATTTGCAATAACATCATAAACCAAACCTTAATTCGGTGATTAACTTTTGGTGCATGACTGCGAGCAAGAATCCACACAACTATCCACTTTCTCTTCACCTACAAATAGAAATGAACCCCCAAAATATAATGTAGATAATTTGGAAAAAAAATAGAGCTATTAGGAAGTGAGAGAGAGAGAGAGAATTATACTTGGGAATTCTTTGGTGCTGAAATTGGTGCACAAGGACGAAGCACAACCAAGCTTGCAGAAGTAATCGTTGTCTCTATGGGTAAAGTCTATAGGGAAGCTGGGTTTGATGCAATCTATCAAGCACTTGAAGGGGCAAGAGATAGCTGATTGGTTGGGTGTGATAATACAAAGAATGAAGCAACCCTGGTAGCAACTCTGAAACGAGGCTGTGGACTCCTTCACAAGCACCCCCATCAAAAAACAAAGCAGCAGAAGTGATATATATTTTTTCTCCATTCTTCTTCTCCTTTACTAAAGGACTACAAGAAATTGCAAGTTGAATATAAACAACTATTTTGTCCAAGATTCCCACGCTTTATAAAGACTCAGTAACTAGTGTTTAGTGGATGCACAGTTTGATGGTGAGTGAAAATGAGAAGTGAATTATGAAATATTATAATGATAAATAAAACCACGTACATATATTTGTAGTTTTGTTGTATCAATTATTATTAGTTTTTAACATGTGGCAACGAGATGCTTTTAGCATAAGATTTTTTTTATGTAATTTTATTTTAATTCGGAGAGTTATAAGGAGGAGTCATGTATCTGAACCTATAACATTTCTACTGAAAATAATAAAAAGTATCAATTGAATATAAAGTGAAAAACTTCCATAGCAGCAAAATGTAACTATGGAAAATTACCATCTCTTTTTGTCTTTTATTCTCGGGATATATAAATAATAAATATATATAAAATGAATAGTATCTATATAAATTTACTTACTATTATAAAATTACAAGGTTATTGTAATTATATAATTATTATATATGTCAAACTTGTAAATTTACACAATTATATATTGACTAATGTGAGTCATTTTTTTTGATAAAACTGTGTAAATTTTACACATTTCTCTATTATGCACTGACTTATGCGGGTGTTTTTAAAGCAACTGCATCAGTTGATGCAAAGTCTTGCAAAAATTAAAAAAGTTGCTCATTTTACACATTTTGATTAAAAAAAAAAAAACACTTGCATCAGTGGGTGTAAAATTGTGCATTTATGCACAATTGCTATAGTAACTATGCATATATGCATGATTACTATATGCATATATGCATGATTATTATATGCATATCATTATTTTATTTTATTTTCTCTCATCTCTCTTCTTGAATTTTTTTTTTTTTTCATTTAACATTAGATTGCTAAGAATTTCGTTAGTTGCCCAGTTTCAAAACAAAGTGGAAAAATAGCATCTCGAGTTTTTAAAACTTGAGTTTCTAATACTTAAGATCCCGAGCTACAAAATTCTGACATGGACTCTTTTCCACGTGGAGCCACGTTGAAATTGAGTTTCTAAAACTCGATTTGTGATCATATTTCACCACTTCGGCGTCTAGACTCCAGAACACTCTCGCACTCAAACATACAAAACCCCAACCCGAGACAAGCGTAGACATCAGAAAACCCATCGGCAAACCCATCGACGAAGACTTCAGAACACTCTCACACCTAAACATACAAACCCCAACCTGAGACAAGCGCAGATCAGACTCAGATTGTCCAATCGCACACTCAGATATGTTCTTCCTCTGTTCTTCGTTGCTGTTCTTCGTCGTCAAATCGTTCCTCTCTTTGTCGTCAGATCGTCCAATCGCCCATTCAGATCTGTTCTTCGTCGCTGTTCTTCGTCGTCAGATTGTTCCTTAGTTGTTCGTTGCCAGATTGGTCCTCTGCTCTTTGTTGTCAGATCAATGGTTCTTCTTTAAGTCTGTTCTTTGTCGTCAGATCGTTGGTTCTTCTTTAGTTTTGTTGTTCTTCAAGTACCAAAATCGAGTCTTAGAGACTCAATTTTGCTTTTTAGAACTTGAGTCTTGAAAACTCGAGATCTATGTGGCATTTTTTGTCCAACTCATCAGTATAAGACTCGTAAAGCGAGTTTTTGAGACTCGAGTTTTAATATAGATCTCAAGTTTCTAAAACTCGAGATGCTAGTTTGCTTATACATTTCAAACGCGTGTTAACTTACTACATTGTAGACCCTTACACAGCTAGTCTGCAAATATCCCCCTCTCTTCTTTCTCCATTTGACTTCTCTCTCTCTCTCTCTCTCTCTAAACCGGTTTAGTATTTTTTTTTCTTTCAATTCCATCCCCCAATTCTTAAATCAAAACCCAGAAAACAATTTTCTCATTCAAAACCCAATATATATATATATATATATATATATATATATATATATAACATGACGTTTTCATTGTTTTCTACTCCACAGCAACCACAACAACAATCGCTGTTTCAACCTCAAACTCTGTCTTTTCAACCAAGTAGTCCATTCTTTCCTAAACAACAGTAGCAACAACAACAACAATTCTTTCAACCACAATAGCAGCAACAACAATTGTTCCATCTTGAGTCTTAGAAAATTCTCCTCTAGATTGAGTATGTTTTTTTTTTCTTATTTCTTAGTTCTTGATTTTTTTTCTTTTTTGTTGTGTTTTCTGTTTGGTTGCCGAGAGAATGTGGAAAAATTAACAGAAAAAATGCAAGATTGAGTCTTTTCTTTTTCCCACTTGTTATAGTCTCTTGGGTTTCTAAATAGAGAAACCTTAAAAATTCAAGTTCTTGATCTCTGTTGTTGATGATTTTTGGGGTTTTGATGGTTTTTATTCTTTGTTTGATCAGTGGGTGAAGGGAGTGCTTGATGATGGTGCTTGATGATCTGGGTTTTGATTAGTGGCTGATGATGGTGCACGGTTTGCCGTGGTTATGCTTGATGATGGTGGATTGATCGTTGATGGTGGCTTGGGTTGTGTGTGAGAGGATTTCAAGAGAAGAGAAGTGTGAAGGGTGAAGGAAATAATAAAAAATTGTAAAAGAATGAAAATTTTATTGAATAAATGTGTAAAATAGACAAACTGATGTGGGTGTTTTGTAAAATTAGGTGTGTAAAATAGAAAAAGTAGGTTTTTTTTTGCAAAATTTACAAAATTTTTGCATCAACTGATGCAGTTGCTCTTAGGTGGTTAATCACAACACTAAAATTTTATGATCAGCATAGACTCCACACGTCCTTCCACATGAGAGACCTCACCAGGGGGTTGGACTAAATCCGATATTGAGACCAAACTCTATTGGTTCAACATTTATTTCCCCACTCATTTCCCTCTCAAAATTTCTTACTTACACTATTCAATTGGTTTACTGATTAATCGAAGAAATAACTAGAAATTATAACTGTGTTTGATTATATGAAGGTTACCTTTGAGGCCACCTATAGGCTATATTGTATCTATTTACCTAGTGAATCTAAGTCCAAAGGAAATCAGTCCGAGCAGGGGCAGAGTTACGAATTTTTGTTTGAGGGTCAAGTTGCGGTACTAATATATTTATCAAGACAACCCCCACACACATATATATACACACATTTTTTTATTTGATAAGTTATATATATATATATATATATAAAGAGAAAAATCTAAGTATTTTCAATCAAAATTATGTTTGATGATAATCTTTCAAAAAATAAAATTCATTTTTAGTATTTTCTTAGTGAAATTCTTAAAAAGTTTCATTTTCAATACAAATTATCAAAATTTTCAAATTTTATACTAAAGTAAGTAAAAAATCTTTCAATTGAACTAATGAAATTTTGAAAATATGAATGATAAAAAACTTGGAGGAATAAGTTATACTCCAAGCATATTTGAAGCTCACTTACTCTAACTCATTATGTGGCTACTAAAGAAACATTTTATGTGTAATTTTAGTGACAATATTTTTTTAATAAGTCAATGTCTTGTTAATCGCTACATAACAGGTCGAAAAAAAGAGATCTAAACATGTTTGATGTCAAAATTGATCAAATATTTAACAGTTATAAGAGCACATTGTATAATAAAAAATAAAATTGTGACAAATAAAGTATGTCTCTATAACTATTAGACCAATTTTTATTTTTTTTAAAAGTATCATAGGACTAATTCAAATATCAGGGGGCCAACTCTTATTTTTGTAGACTAAATTTTGAAAACATTAAAATAATTATATATATAGTATATAAAGAAAAATTTAAAAATTTGGGGGGGGGGGGGGATGTACATGGCTCCACCCCTC
This sequence comes from Quercus variabilis, assembly GCA_030445155.1. Classification (NCBI taxonomy): domain Eukaryota; kingdom Viridiplantae; phylum Streptophyta; class Magnoliopsida; order Fagales; family Fagaceae; genus Quercus; species Quercus variabilis. Next base: position 24,543,812 of record CP129449.1, read on the forward strand.
AGTCCGAGTAATTTTGAGATAAAAAAGGTCGATTTGATTATTGTGAATTAATTTCTTTTCATTTTGTGAGTACACTTGCTGCTCCTTTGAAAACCTTGGAAAATGTTGGTTCATTATGTCTTTATGGGAAAAAATTGTAGCGTTTTGTAACTCGACCTCCATGAAGTCGAGTTATAGACAATTTTTTTTAAAATTTTTTTTACCTATAACTTGACTTCATGGAGGTCGAGTTACAAAACGTCACTATAGATCCTTAAAATGTCACTATAGGCTCATTAAAAATGTCACTATAGTGCCTAATTCGATTTATCTTAAATTGATTTTCAAAAGAAGGGCATTTCCCTAATTAGTTTGAGAAAGAGGACAAAATGTTGCATAATTTGCGCGAAAATGGCATTTGCCCATTTTCTCCTGTCTTTATGTGATTCTGGCATGATCGCAAATTACTTTGGTACTTAAGCAATTTTCTTATAAGTATGATTATATTACAACAACAAAAAAGTAAAAAAGGTCGCATCCTATTAACTTATTTGCGAACTAGTTTTGCATTGCTAAGAGCTTATCATTTTGTGAAAAGAAAATTGCGTATACGGTACACTTCTCTTTGGGAAGTGTATGTTGATTCCTTTAAGCCATTCGTTGCTTTGGAACGGTAGTTCAAATTAGGAATATTCAATATGTTTATTTATTTATTCTTTTACTTGTCTATGTGACATTTTTGTGTTTAAATTTGTTATTGTAAGAGAAAATATCACAATGAGATCCAACAGTAACGGTATTTAATTATGAAGATTATCAACATTTATCAAATTTGAAAAAGAGCCAAAAGAAGCGGTTGGATCATCCTTTTCTCTCCCTAGCCATTTCAGATTAAGAGTCTGTTTGGATACCGCTTATTTTGCTGAAAATTGAAAACTTATTGCTAAAAACATTATAGCAAAATAATTTTTAAATTATAAATAGTGCCGCGGGACTAGTGGTGGAGCTAAGATTCGACTTTTGGGGGGGGGGGGCAAAATTTATAACTAATATACATGTGTCTCTATGAACAAATACATTTTGTGTATGTAGCATACAACATATGCATCATATATACAAAATATTAACCAAACTTGACAATTAAATGCCAGTAATATGAATAGTAAGTGATCATTCAATATTGAAAGATCCCCTAAAATAATTGCATATCATTATATTGTGTATATTTTATTAGTTTTTTTTTTTAATATATAGCCAATAAAATAATCCCCTAATATATTTTATGGAATTTGTCATGTAATTGTTTCCAAATTTTATATCTTTATACTTTTGAAAGGAAACCTTTTTTGGGTGGTATTTTCGTCTCTTCAATTAAGACTTTTTCTTCTTTATTTAAGTTTATTTTTTTATCACTGTTTATTTTTTATAAATTTTGAACTTTAAAAAATATTGATAAAGTAAAAAAAGATATGAAGATATATGATGTATTAATTGAGTTTGACTTTTCAAAAAGATAGGAAGATATATATACACACAAAGAAAAAAAAGGACGTACATGGTTGTTTACTGTGGCTCTGCCTTTTACAGTTTTATTTTGAAACATGTAGCTGAAGGGTTTTCAATACAATTCAATTACTCATGCACTATTTATCATAGTTTCAATTAAATCTCCACCTTTTACTGCTACACACATAAAAGAGGAAAATTTTGGGCAGGTAGGGGGGGGGGGGGGGGTGGGCAAGTGCCCCCTCTCGACCCCCCCCCTGCATAGGACCCAGGATTTACCTAGAAATCTGCATTTTCACAAGTTTAGCTGGGTTGTGAACAGTGCCGTGAGATCCAACCAAAAACGCAAAACGCAAAAGAATTTCTAAGCAAATGCACGCTAAGAATATAAACCTGATTAGTAATTCTTTTACATTATTTATTATTTTATTCTACTCTTCCGCTAAATTGTAGCACGGAGTCATCTCCATTTACCAGCCACATGAATAATTTCATTACCCTGTGGATGTACTGAAGAAAATCATTTAAGAGACTTATCCGAAATAGGGTTCTATGATAGAACTTCTATCGGACCTAGTCTAGCATATCACTAGGGATATGATTGAGTTTCTTAAAACATTGCATATATAAGATTTAGAATTTTATATCTGAAAAAGGGTTCTAGGAAAATAAATTGATTGAGTTTCCTTTAGAATCCTCTACTCTCTTATATTATATAAATTGACTTTTGGTGCTTTTCTACATGTTTGCTTGGTTTTCTTGATATTATACTAACTATATATTTTGGGTTTAGTTTCTTTCTTTTTCTTTTTTTGATAAGGGGTTTAGTTTCTTAAAGCATCGCATGAATAAGAATTGGAGTTTGTTTCCCAAGCACCATATCCGTGTTTGTCTATATATATATATATATATATATATCCGTATACTTGACTAATGACTGCATGTTTTCAAATTAGGAAGAGCGAGTGCAAAATAATTTCCCATTTTTTTATCCTAAATTCGAGTGGAAACTCCTCTACTCTAATACATTAGTTTTGCAGTATATGATGTGTAGGTGGGTGGGTTTAGTTTTGAATTTGGGGAATACTGGGTTTGATTTGGGCCCATTAAAGGGGTGATATATTGTGGAGGAGAAGTGTAATTTTTTAATATTAAAAATGATGTCGTGTCAGTTAAAAAAAATAGTGTCATATTTCATGAGTTACTCATTTTTTAAACATATGGACTAATAGCACTCATTTAAAGCTTCAATGACCGAAAACGCTCGCAAGGTAAACTTTAAGAACCATGGGGTATTTTGGCTTTTAATCATTTTTTAGCTTTAACAAAAAATCAATATAAGTTGTACTTGATAAGAACGTAAAATCATTTCATGATAATTTTCAAGTACAATATCTTTGTTTCTAAAAAAAAAAAAGTACAATATTTTTGATAATGAGACCTTTTAACATGACTTATTGATGTATAATAATCCCAACGATTCTGTCATTGTAAATAAAACACATTTTTCAAGGGTGGGCTAGGCAGGTAATGGCTAACCTTCTCATTTATGTCGAAACTAAGAAAGTCTCTGTTTTATTAAGAATATACATTTTAAAATAGGCTACACATGAGAGGGGTAGCCCTCCCTTCCATGGATTGAATAACCCTGAATTGCACCATATAAATAGAAAGATTTACCACTCAACTTTTTTGTTTTTGTTTTTTTTGATGAACAGATTTACCACTCAACTGTAAATTCAAGAGTTAGACATTTTGAATATATACACTTACTTTTTTTAAAATCTTCTTCCATCTCCTTGTATGTGTTAAAATATTATTCTAAAAATATATGCATATATATATATATATATATATTTATTTATATATTTACCACTCAACTATAAGGTCGGTGGTATTGAACTTTTATTTTATTATTACAAGCAAATATTAAAGGAAACAAGTAATAGATCCTCTCGTAGCTTTATCTACAAGTCTCTATAAAGTCCTTCACTTCATCAATATGTGTTAGCTTGCCTACAAAGTACAAACATGCCAGAAGATTCTCAAAAGAGGAACAGTTCATACTTCATACATTATATACAATAAATAATTTTAAGTCTCTTAAACCAACCACTTCCTTCATCCAATTATTAGCATCAAATTAAAGGGGAACAATATCATCATAAATACTAATTTAGTAGCAAATTTTCGAATATATATAACATAGGAGGATACATAAATTACATTTTTATCACTTAATTGGAAAAAGGTATGAGTTTAGAACTTTCTAATATTGGTTTTGGAATTGTGGGTTCTAATTAGCTCAATTAGTAAAGTCTCTAATAGTTGAATAAGAGATCTGAGGTTCAATCTCCACTTACGTCAAAAACTGATTGGTGTCTTGGTCTAATGATAAAGAGCCATCATCAAAAGCGGACGTTATAATTTGAAACTCCCTAAAAAAAAAAAAAAAATTAGTTTTGGAACTCATGTCACATTGAGTAATAATTCTACATTTTTTTAGGGTAAAATGCAAAACTGGCCCTCTAAGTTTCTTCAAATTTCATTTCAGTTCTCTAACTTTGCTTTTGTTCATTTCAGTTTTCTAACTTTCAAGTTTATTCAATTAAGGCTTTTCTATCAACTTTTATTATACGTTGGGGTTAATTTTTCAATTTTAGAAATTTTACTTCAAATTTTTTTAATTAAAAAAATTCAATTAATGATTGAAAAATATTTTCAAGTTTTTTTTTTCTTATTTTCAAAAATTTTTAACTAAAGTTAATGGAAAGGCTTTAATGGAATAAATCTGATACTTAGAGAATTGAAATAAACGAAAGCAAAGTTAAAGGAGTGAAATGAAATCTAAAAAAACTTAGATGGTTAGTTTTGCATTTTAGCATTTAAAAAAAAAAATACTTTATATTTTGTTATTCACGTTATACTGCGATGGAATTAAAAGAGATAGTATTTACCCTAAATTAGATAATAAATTCAGTCAAATCACATGATAATAATGTTTATTCTTTATTATTATTATTATTATTATTATTATTATTTCCATTCAATATATATATATATACTGTCATTTTGGACCGATTGTAACAAGGATTACATCTAGACTCAAGATTAAAATTTGTGCCTTCTCTCCTCTCTTCGTGTGTATGTTAAAAATACTTAGTATTTTCAAAAGAAAAATTAGTGGGTTAATTCCACATTGGAAAATGAGTGTGAGTAAAAGAGGTTTAAAGCCTGTATTGTGTATCCAAGAGTTAAGCACTTTTGGACATACACCACTGTAAATTTCTTTAAAAAAAACATTCTCCCTTCTTTTCTTGTATGTGTTAAAAATACTTAGTATTCTTAAAAAAAAAAAAAAAAAAAAAAAAAGAAGAAGAGGGAAGAGAGATTATTCCTTCATAAATTGTGTGGTTTAGCTTTGGGGCATGTATCTGAGCATGAATCCACACAAGCTTCCACTTGTCCTTCCTCTACAATATTAAGAAACAAAGCCAAAAAAGAAATTTTTTTTTTTTTTTTTTGAGAATAAACGGCAGAACCAAAAAAGAAAGTTAAAACAATATAACAAAGGGGGGAATGTGCAGAATAACTATGAGAAAGAGTTGTTTATGGTTAGTTAGGCAACGCTTGAAACTATAAGGGAAACTAGACATCTCGAGTTTTAGAAACTTGAGATCCATATTTGAAAATGCCACAAAGATCTCGAGTTTTTGAAACTCGAGTTCTATGCAAAAAAAATTTTAGTTTTATCACACCTATAGTGGTGTTTTTAAGTCCTATAGTGAATTTTTAAAGCCCTATAGCGGCATTTTCCTGTAAAAAAATTTTATAACCATGCTAGGTTCAAGAAGCCCTATAGTGGCGTTTTTAAGCTTTATAGTGACGTTTTATAGCCCTATAGCGGTGTTTTCCTGCAAATTTTTTTTCTAAGTGTCATACAGTGAGCCCTATAGCTTTATAGTGACGTTTTTAAGTCCCTATAGCGGCGTTTTTCGGAACTCGAGTCTTTAAAACTCGATTTTTACTTGAATTGTTTTCCTCTTACAAAGCGAGACTTAAAAACTCGAGTTTTAGACACTCGAGACGCTACTTTTCAACATTGTTTTGAAACGTGACAACTATCTAAATTTTTTTATATTTATTATTAAATGGAAATAAAATTCATGAAAAAGTGATATGTCAGAGAGAGAGAGAGAGAGAGAGAGAGAGAGAATTATACTTGGAAATAATATGCTGATATTGGTACACAGGGACTTCGCACAACCAAGCATACAGAAGTAAACGTTGTCTTTATGAGTAAAGTCTATAGGAAAGCTGGACACGGTGCAGTGTCTCAAGCACTTCATGGGGCAGAGGATAGCTGAACTGTCGGGTGTGACAATACAAAGAGAGAAGCACTTACGATAGCATTTCTTAAGAGAAGTTGTGGTATACTAGCCAGCCACCCCCATCACTAAACAAAGTAGCACAACTAGACTCCTAGAGACATCAATTTTTTCTCCATTTTTTTCTTTCCCTTACCAAGTTACTCCCAGAAATTCCAAGTTAAATAGAAACAACTCGGTCCTAGAGCTCCTTATAGCTTTATAAATATTAAAGACTCGGCAAGTAGAAACCTAACTAATTTCCCAAAATATTTGATTCTTGAATGAAAAAAAAAAAAAAATCCTCCCAGAACAGTTTTGGCTGATCTCCAAATTATTGGCAATTCCATGTCCAAAAATAGGTTAAAACACAGTGGGGATTATTGTTTATGAACTTTATTTAGAAAATAGGTTAAAACACAGTGGGGATTACTGTTTATGAACTGTTTAGGACTTGGTAGAATTTAATCCATCCATTTTAAAAATAGACAGTAGAGTGTTTAAAAGGGAAACAAGTCATTTGTTTCACTTGCTATATATTTGCTTGATTTTCCCTAGCAAAAATTTAGGAGTAGTGCTACATGCACTACAAGTTTTACTACATTAAATTTACAAATTGATATATCATCAATCATAAAAAGACAATTTAAATATACAAATATAAGTTTGTTGAAGGTTACCAATCAAATTCATAGCCATATCAAGTTTTATGCAAATCCCCTAGCTAACTTACTAATGTAACTAACTCTTGACAGCTAGCATAATAGTGGTAAGTGATAACTGACTGTAACTAATTGTGCTGATTATGTTATTCTCTGTTGACTGTACTTTTTTAACTGTTGTCCAGCTTGTACACTTCTTTTTCTTATTTTTTTATTATTACGGGAAAGTAGTTTCATTCAAATGAAATTGGATAACAAGTGCAAGATACAGAGGCAAATAGCTAAACTAGCATAATCACTCTGTAGAAGATGTTGCATTAGAGCATTAGCATTAGGGGGTGTTTTACAACCCCCATTTTCTATTTTAGCCACTAAAAGCCCAAAACATGCTCCAACTTGGTATGCAAAACCTAAAAAAATTATTCATGTTTTTTTTCTCTCTCTCTCTACACTTTTCTTTGACCCTCTAAAACTTTCCTCTCTTAACTCTCTGAAGGTCTCCTTTCTCAACTCTCTACTTGCTCGATGCTTGTGGGTTTTGTGTGGATTTTCCTTTGATTTTTTTTATGGGTTTCTGTGCATATGGTGGTGTGGTGGTGGTGGGGTGGAGGGCGTGGGTAGGGGTGTGCAGAAAACTCACCAACCTGCCAAACCCGACCCAACCCACCCATATTTAATATATATTTAAAATATATTATATATTTAATATTTTTTTTAAAACTAGCTATAGGGCACTTTTATATATATATATATATATTATATTTAATAATTTTTTTTTAAAAACCAACTGTAGAGCAGCACTTCCTCAGTTCTTTCTACTAATACTAATTTAATATATATATATATATATATAATATTATATTATATAATTAATAAAATTTTTAAAATAACCAGTTCTTCCTATTCCATATAAAAGCCAATTAGTTCACACAAACCTTAGTAAATTACTATTGTTGTTTAGTGATTAGTGTTGTTTGCCTTTAAGGAGTTACATTGATACTAATCTTTGGGTTTTTTTTTTTAATATGTTAATATTTATATTTTTTTTTCTACTCAATTTAATAATAATAATAAAAACAATTTCACAAACCCATGGGTTCAACCCGACCCATGTGAGTTGGGTTGGGTTGGGTTGGGTTAAGTTAAAATTTTTTTGACCCACTTTGGTGGGTTGGGTCAAAAATCCCCTAAACTCGACCTAACCCGACTCATGCACACCTCTAGGCATGAGTATGTGTGGATTGGTGTGTTAGAGGTTTGGGCTTGTGGATCGGCATGGTGGAGGGTGTGGGTTTGTGGTGATTGGCATTTGTGGTGGACATCGGTGTTTGTGGTGGAGCGTCAAGGTAGTGGGTTATGGTCGAGGTTTGTGTTCGTGTTGTGGTTCATGGCTGTGGTTGAGGTGTGGGTCACAGTGGTTGTGGGTTGAATTGTTTTGGTGGTGATGGGTTGAATCATTTTGGTATGGTTTCGGTTTGGCAGGTTTTGGTTGATTTTGTGGGTTTGGTGGTTTGTTGTGATGTTTGGTGGTGCTGTGGTGGTGGTTCAATGGGTTTGGTATGGGCTTTTTGGTTGGCTCTCGATGGTTTGCTGTGTGAATGGTGATGGTTCTTGGTGTTTTGTTGGGATTGTAGTGGTTGTTCAAATGTATGAGTTGTGGGTGATGTTGGTGGGTAGTAGTAGGGAAGAGGAAGAGTTGTTGGGTAAAATAGAGAGATGGGAGAGAAGAGAGAGAAATAGATTTTTTATATTATTTGATGGTGTTGTTTATATTATTTTAATGAGGTGTATATAAAAATAGAAACAATGATGTAAGATGAGTTGTAAAATTGATTGTAAAATAGATAAAGTAGGTTTTGAGGATGCAAAATAGAACTTTTTTGCATCCCCGGATAACTACATGTATTGTTTCTTAAGTATTAAGATGTAATCATCAACCAAGATAAATGCATAAAATCATTATTCTTTAATATATTAAGATGTAATTATCTACCAACAAAAAACAAAATAATACAAAATAATATTGTTTCTTAAGAGCATTAGCTGTTGCCAAAAAAAAAAAAAAATTTATTTTCACAAATTATATCAAAACTTATTTTTGTTACTTTAATATAGTATTTAAAATGTCACATACAGTAGTGTTTTTGGTATTTGGTGTTCTAAATACTAAATATTTATCATTTAGAACACTTGATGCTAGTACTCTAATATTGGGCTACCTACGATTTTTTATTTTTTATTTTAAAGTTTTGTTTTTGTTAAGTTTTTGAGTCTGATAGTTATTAGTTGGGCTAGACTAATTAAAAGGGAGAATGTCTAAATTTTTGGAAGAGGAAGTGTAGCTCTAGAAATTAAAAGAAAAAAAAAATTAACCAATAAATTTTTTTTCACTTTTTTTCTTTGGGCCAAGGGGGCCCAAAAAATTTTTCCTTTTTTTTTTCTTTGGGCCGGGGGCCCAGACTCCCTTGGGTCCTTCCCTTATTATAGCTAAACTGCCTTTAGCAAACTAAGCAAGTTCATGAGCAACTTTGTTGTGATCCCTTTTCAAATGAAGAATCTTCTAACTTCTAAAGGAGCCAAGAAGATCTCTGATACCTTCAGTAGAGATGACCAAGGCAGAGCATCGATTTCAAAGATGACTTGCGAGATTGGGGGGGGGGGGGGGGGGGGGGGGTGTGGTTGTTGTTCCTTCAAATGTTGGGAAGTTCCTTCAACTAGGATCAACTAGGATTCTCATAGCAATGTCTGATACATCCATAGAAACAGTTGTTAGATTCACTGGATAGTCTTCCCACATATCCCAGACTTGCCTGGCAAACTCATAAAAGAATAAGGAGAGTGTGATGGACTCACTTGCTTTCAGGATGGGCATAAGTCATCTGCGTTTACTTCCCTTTCGCATAAATTCAGTTTATAGTTTTATACAGTTCAAGAGAAATACACATTTTTTTTTTGGGAAAATAAACGTTTTTTTTTTTAATTAGAGGGTCGTTTGGTATGATAGTTTAAGCAACACTTCTTAGTTTTTATTGGTATATTCATTATTCGAATACCATTTCACGAGTATATATGAGTCTCCAAGACAATTTTTCAATTGAAATTTCAAGGAACAGTTCCAGTCATCAACCAACTAAAGAAAACAACATATACCACTTCCATCAGCTATTACTTTCTGTGTGGTTGCAATCATAAAGAAACACTATTGCTATAACAGAGGAGGCAAAAGAAAACCCACAATAATAATAATATGATAGTAAGTCCTTTTTTTTTTTTGAGAATAAGTGAGTCCAAAATTCTAAATAGCCTTACAATCATCCTAATTAAGTAAAACCCATTTCCAAAAAAAAAAAAAAAAAAAGTAAAACCCATTTGATATTTTACTCATTTTAATTTCTTACACTTGGAAAAAAAAATGCCATAGAAAAATTCTAGTATATTCCATGATCAGAAACGTTCCTTTAATGCAGTGATCAACAACCATGTCTTCATGTGTCAAAAAAAAAAACCATGTCTTCCCCAAAAAACAAAATAAAAAACAAAATGAAATATATTTTTTTTTCTTTTCCTGCATATTCTTCTGCAACCAAATGAAAAACCCAAAACAAAAGCGAACTTCAAGAACATAAGAATTATTAGAGTGAATATGAGGCTAGAGCTTCCGAAACATGTCGTGGCTACAGTACACGGCGTTAGGAGTGGTGGGCTAGCCGACGAGAGTCGAGAAAGGCCCACATGAGTAACCCAGACAAGTAAAGCAGTGGAAGCACCACCAAGTACCGTAGGTTTCGCCGGTGGAAGTGGGAGAGAAAGAGAGAAACTCAAATTTGGGGAAGCAGAAGTGAAAAAAGAAAAGAGAAAAGGGAGAAATAGAGAAGCTCGCGGATTGCCAACGTGTCAAAATTATGAACCTTTGGATTAAATAAATGGCTAATCTAAATCCCTGCTTTACCATGCTATTTTTTTCTCTACTCCCAAAAAGCAAGAATACTTTCGCACTAATTAACAAAATCAATATATTTAAGATGTGTTTGGATACCGCTTTTTTTGCTAAAATTGAAAAATTATTGCTGAAAGTACTATAGATAAAGGTAAACGTTAGTTAAAATAGTATAGTGGGGTTCATAAATAGTGCCAAAAAGTGCAATGGTGCCCATGAATAGTAGAAAAAATAAGTTGAATAGTAAAATAATTTTAATTTTTAATTTCAATCAAAACACACATTTAAAGGAGAAGAGTTTAAATTCAATATTGCCAATAACGAATGAAGTGATTATAAGCCCAATCACAAGGATTTAAAAGGCAACAATTCATATGGTCTCTATTAGCCCAATAACAAGGATTTAAAAAGCTAACACTCACATCCCGTTAACATAAAATATCTCTCTAATCTCCTCCTCCATCATCATTGCTTCCACCATCATCATTTTCTCCACTGTCAGAGACTCCGCCTCTGCCTCCTTCACTACCACCGCCTCCTCCACCTCCTCTGCCGCCGCCGCAAGGGCATCCATATTGTCTAAGGTACATCATATCGTCCGACATTCGGAGGACATGGGGCAGCATTTTCAAGACTGCCTCTACAACAATTTCAAGCTTAGTTGAATTGTTATCAACCTGTGATGCCATTTTGATGTTAACAAGCCCCAACAGAGCCTTGCATATCTCTTCTTTAGCCTCTCTGAGGCTTTTCTTTTTGTCCACTAAATGATAAATCCTCCTAATGCTTTTGAGTCTCACCTCCGTCGTTCCCTCGCAAACACCAAATTTGGACAGTCTATTGAATGGTTTGTCCTTATCACTTAACAATACAATACAACCAAATCAGAATTCAATAAAAATATAATGAATATAATTTTCAAAAAAAAAAAAAAAGTCATTTATATACATGAGTTGGTTTATTATGCAACATTACTTATGCTCTGTATGATACATTGTAAAATAGAGCAAGCGTATACACATTAAAATCTACACTTCTTCCACCCAACCAACCATATTCTGTATCATACACTGTAAAACAAAGCAAGCGTATACACATTACTAACGATATCAAACAAGAAATAAAATAATCCAAATACGAAAAAACAGAGACGAAAAATCATTTACCTCTCGATTTTCTTAATTTAGCCAACCTATCTTCAATCTCAGTCTTAGCATTGTAACTTTCACCATAGTACATTGTTATCCACTTTTTTTTTTCTTCTCCAAGTACTTCTCACCTATGAAGCACGAGTAAGGATTTAGGTTTGGGTGCAGGTGCGGGACTCGATAATTTTTGAAAAAGTAGGGTGCAAGTGTGGCGGAATACGTTTACTAATAAATCATTAAATATATTTTTATTTACAAATTATTAAATATATTTTCATATAATGGTAAATATATACCAATTTAAGAGCAATAATAAGTACAAATAATTTGACAAATATATAATAAGTTAATAACTAAATAAGAAATCAACTCAATTTTTTATTTTATTTTTTTAACATGTATTCGGTTAGTTTCTTGGCCAATTTTGGCCGTAATCAACGTGACTCGGCCTAAATCGATGCTAAACTGGTGCGACTTGGCCTGAATTGGGGTGAATCAGCCCAAACTAGCGTGACTCAACTAGAATTAGCATGAATCAGCCCAAACTAGCATAAATCAGGAAATGGGAAAAAAAAAAGAATGCAAATCGGTGTGTTGAGTGTGAATCGGCGTGTCATTAAGTGTCTGATGCGGGTGCGGCAGCCCTAGAGCCACACCCATGCTTTCTAGCTTTTTACCCATTTGCCCAACAATTAAAGCTCCACAACAGCTCATATCCTCACCTCATCTTCAATTGTAGTTATAGGAATCAAATTTGATGACAACAGAAACAATGCACACCTAGAGCGGTTTTATTAAAAAAGTTGAGGTACGTGGTTCAACAATGAGAATAAGCCTAAATAGCTAAAGCAACGATCTGTGTGGAATTCTAAAGCACTTTTGATCTAGTTGTTACATTGCATATAAATCAACTGAACTTTGGAGCAAATTATTTAAATGAAAAATTCTTTTAACCCAATTATTATGATGTGGCCTATGGTGGATATCACATTTTGGCCTCACTTGATAAATGGTTAAACTAGTTCCAAAACTAAAAATTAAACTAAATATGTATCAAAAAAAAAAAACTAAATATTCATGTTTACACAATTACTTGAACGTCCTACTCTGCCAAGGCCAAGGAACTCTTTGGAAATAATTAAGAGTGATGAAGCTGAGAAGTTCACCAATAAGTCGCGCAATGCTCTTTACGCTCATATGCTAACCTGCACGAAACAAAGGAGAACCTATCAAAGGGTACCGGTGTGGTGCCGGCCAAATACCCTCCGAAGGTCAAGTCAGAAAGTATTCTCTCAACTCTAGAGTGCTAGAGAGGGTAAAATTATGCGTACCTTGGTTTGTGAGGGTATTGAGGCTTTTATAGCAGTAGAAGGTTGACATCTCTTTCTTGGCGCGGAAGTCTTTTCCTTATAGGACTCTCCTTGTAGAATCCTAAACGTGATGGACAGATCTCCTCCTTATAGGGAAGATCTTTACCAAATATATAAGATTTCCGGAGTCCTATTAGCGCAAGGACTCAGTTTGGGCCTTTATGAGAGTGGGCCAAAAAATCCCCCATGAGGGGTCCAACAGACCCATGGCCAACCAGCCCATTCCTTCACTCCGTCCGTGTCCGGTCCGTTCTCATGGGGTCCGTCCATTGGAGGCCCGTGCAAATGATGGGCTCGCTCACTCTGACGTCTGTGGACCACATACAGCCCGTCCAACCACATAAGGCCTTCCAGCGTGTATTTTCCCCTTTCAAAGAGTAAGTCCCTTGGGAATTAGGACTAGGTCAGTGATGTCACCGTCCATGCGAGTCTTTTTCATTTTACACGAAAATGGTTGATACTTTTTTTTTTGTGATTTATAAAGAGTAAGTCCTTTTTCTTTCTCCCTTCGTCCTTTGTGGTATTACAAAACTAGATCTCCAATGTAGCTTTCAAAACTGGTCCTTTTTTTTTTTTGTGAAAGTTCTATGTTACTTATGTTGGCTTTTTGGCAGGCACCCATGTCAACTTCTGATTGAAGGTAATAAGTGCTTAGAAACTGGTCCTTTTTTTTATCATGTATTTCGGCCAATTTTGACCGTAATCAGCACGACTCAACCTAAATCGACGCTAAACTAGCGCGACTCGGCCTAAATCGACACTAAACTAGCGCGACAAGACCTGAATTGGCGTGAATTGGCCCAAACCAACGTGACTTAGCCAGAATCAGCACGAATTGGCCCAAACTAATGCAAATCAAGAAACAACAAAAAAAAAAAGAAAAAGAAAAAAAAGAACGTGAATTAGTGTGTCGAGTGCGAATTGGCGTGTCGTTGAGTGTCCGATGCAGGTGCGGCAGCCCTAGAGCCACACCCATGCTTTCTAGCTTTTTACCCATTTGCCCAACAATTAAAGCTCCACAACAACTCATATCCTCACCTCATCTTCAATTGTAGTTATAGGAATCAAATTTGATGACAACAGAAACAATGCACACCTAGAGCGGTTTTATTAAAAAAGTTGAGGTACGTGGTTCAACAATGAGAATAAGCCTAAATAGCTAAAGCAAAGATCTGTGTGGAATTCTAAAGCACTTTTGATCTAGCTGTTACATTGCATATAAATCAACTAAACTTTGGAGCAAATTATTTAAATGAAAAATTCTTTTAACCCAATTATTATGATGTGGCCTATGGTGGATATCACATTTTGGCCTCACTTGATAAATGGTTAAATTACTTCCAGAACTAAAAATTAAACTAAATATGTATCAAAAAAAAAAAAAAAAAACTAAATATTCATGTTTACACAATTACTTGAAGGTCCTACTCCGCCAAGGCCAAGGAACTCTTTGGAAATAATTAAGAGCAAGTCCCTTGGGAATTAGGACTAGGTTAGTGATGTCACCGTCCATGCGAGTCTTTTTTCATTTTACACAAAAATGGTTGATACTTTTTTTTTTGTGATTTATAAAGAGTAAGTCCTTTTTCTTTCTCCCTTCCTCCTTTGTGGTATTACAAAACTAGATCTCCAATGTAGCTTTCAAAACTGGTCCTTTTTTTGTGTGAAAGTTCTATGTTACTTATGTTGGCTTTTTGGCAGGCACCCATGTCAACTTCTGATTGAAGGTAATAAATGCTTAGAAATTGGTCATTTTTTTAACATGTATTTCGGCCAATTTTGATCGTAATCAGCGCGACTCAACCTAAATCGACACTAAAGTAGCGCGACTCGGCCTAAATCGACACTAAATTAGCGCGACTTGACCTGAATTGGCGCGAATTGGCTCAAATCAACACGACTTAGCCAGAATTAGCACGAATTGGCCCAAACTAGCGCAAATCAAGAAATAACAACAACAACAACAACAACAAAAGTAAAAGAAAAAGAAAAAGAAAAAAAAGAACGCAATTAGTGTGTCGAGTGCGAATTGGCGTGTTGTTGAGTGTCCGATGTGGGTGTGGTGGCCCTGGAGCCGCACCCATGCTTTCTAGCTTCTCATTGTACAAAATTTTCATAAATTTGGTAAAGCAATTGTCTAAAACACACAGAGAAAACAAATTTCAGAAATAAAAACACAACTATATTTAAAGAACATAAATATGAAGTAGGTTTTTGAAAATAGAAGTAAAATTACCATGAGTACCAAGAGCTTCAAGTTCGGCCAACTCCAACTTAGCTAAAGTGAAAAGTCCAAAATAAACAAAGAAAGAAGAAGAAAAAAAAAATGAACGAAATTAGTCAGAATCACACAAGAAAATGATCAAATAATCAAAGAAGAAAACGAGATTATACCTTTCCTCATTGCATCGTTATGTCTTTTCACCAAAGTTGTTGGTGATGATCAGTATAACTGGTGTGCAAAATTACCCATCAAAATTAGCAGACCACCAACCAAAACTAGTCAACGCCAAAGAGGAAAATGAGCTACTTTGTTATAAGTTTTCATTTGAAGGAGAGAGAGAGAGAGAGAGAGAGAGAGAGAGAGAGAGAGAGGTATGATTAGGAAAACAAAGAAGAACCACTACCTAGAATGGCAGTGGTAGCTAACTATAGCAATGAGTAAAGACTGCTTAGTTGTGGTGGTCTGATGGTGAGAGAGAGAAAGAGAAAAAGCCACACACAACGAAATTAATTAAATAATGATAAACAAATAAATAGTAATTATGTAAATACACAGTTAATGTAACTTAAAAGTAAAATTGCACAATTTTGGATGAGCTTGTGCGGGTAATTTTTAGGGTTGAATGTGTAAAATTGACAACTTTTTCTTATTTTAAGTTAGTTGATGCAGGTGTTTTAAGCTTATATAAGTATGAAAGATTGGGGAGTATTTTGGTACAATACATTGCACTAAAAACTAAAAAGAACCACATTATCTTATAATTATTTAAGATGTCTCTTTTATTTATTTTTTCTTTTAGAAAAAGACAAAAGTCAAATAAATATATTTGAGAGACATTCATCTTGTAGGGTCAGGTTTGGCGGCCCAAGCCCAAGGAGGGATGGATTTGGAGCCCACTGAACCCAAAACAATGAATTTTGTAGAGTGTGGGTGAAAGAGCAAGGCGAACAGCAAAAATAACAGTGTGCAACAGCCACACTAGTGAAGGAATTCTAATTAATAACTGCTCGGATGGGTATAAGGACAACGTCCGAAGAGGTGACTTCCCTTGGAGGGTTACAGTTCTTGCTGCTACAGTAAGTAATACACTTTTTTCTCCGTGAACTCTCTCCCCTCCATCAGGGGATTTTCCCACTTATATAGTACTTCCTCACTCTATCTTGATCGTCCACTTGTTCATCACCCAGACATCCACTCGAGTGCTTGTCCCATCAAGGGTGTTCCCCAGACTTATGTAAGTGGCGATAGCAGGTTGATACTGTTCAGGGGTCTCTTCCACATTAATGCGGCCAGGGAGGTAGGTGTGGTGTAATTAATGCGGTGGTTGAGGTCTGTCTTTTAGATGCTTCTCCGATCCAGTTATGTTCCCCCGCGTTCGAGGCCCATTCTGTCACTACACCTGCCGAGAGAATCGCTCGGGCTGCAAAAGGTTGAACGTCAGATCCGAGGGTATTGGACTCCTCGGATCGTCGAACCCATCCTCGGATCGTGGACACCCTTCACCAGATGTTATCCGAGCCTTTAACCAGGCTTTTTCAGCTCTTCGGGAAACGGTGGGCCGTAGGTAGGGCCTTGGGCCCAATGCCTTTGGCTGGGTTTTCTCCCCTCACAATAGCCCCTCAAAATTGTATTTTTTTTCTCATATCCGAAGGGAAAAAATATGATTTTGACCTGCCACGGAACAAGAAGCTTGGGTGCATGCCAATTCGAGCTGGCACGTGTGTGGGGGCCTTGGGATAGATGCTTCATTAATGCCATTGCGGTTTCCACACTCCCAAGCCGCAGTATTAATTGCACCAGGTGGCGCCCTGTCTTTCGTATCCAACGGTGAGCGATTCATCAGACGGTGGTGGTCCTTTTCTCGGAATTTGGGCGGGAATGCCCTGACCTTTCGCTTGACCCGGTATAAAGCCTCAGAGGAAGTTATTTCCTCCCCACTTTTGCAAATCTTCAGACGCTCCAGCAAGAACAGACGCACTGCCCCGCACAAATCCTTCAGTCACTGCTTTCAAGCTTCCCCAGAATCATCACGAACCTTCCTACGAGCCTGAAACCCTTCCAGAGATTTGTTCCCGGTGAGTCATCGCACAACTCCTTTAATTCTCTCTTCGGCCCACCGTCTCTTTTAAGCACTATGGGAAAGCTTGAGTACATGGTGGACAGCCCTGAACGACTTGAGGAGTTTAGGGCCACATATCGCATACCCCCTAACGTGGGTGTGAAATATTGCCCCCCAGAAAAGATACTAACAGAACGCAAAACGGGGGAGGTGGTGATTCCCCTCATCGCCTTCAAAGAAGGAGGAATGACAATCCCCATGGGTCCCATCACCACTAACTACCTCCGGAACCACAGGCTTACTCCCTGGCAGTGCGCGCCCAACATGTTTAGGATCCTAGGAGCGATTGAGGACCTTGAGCGCCATCTGGGGTTGGGCCTCACCTGGCTAGACGTAGTACATATGTACGAATGCCACAGCCAGCAAGACGCCGGGTACTACTTAAAATCCCGGTCGGATGTTGTCAGGCTCATCTCCTGTCTTCCCAAGTCCAACAAAGGGATGAAGGACGACTACGTGATCATTTCGGGCGCCTGGCATGACGGCAATGGTTGCCCGACCAGGCTTGGGGAGCCAGGTGGGACGTTAGATCTAGGCTCACTAACTGTAGGCTTAGGGACCTTGTTTTTTGACGTTTTTTCTTCTCTTTTTTTTTTTACTTCTCTGTTTTTGAGATTGACCCCTTTTTTGTACTGCCATGCAACAGATAAAAGACACGTTTCTCCTCGGCTTAGCCTAACGAACGTCGCCGCCCTCAACTTCCTTTTGAGGTCAGAGATCTTCGTGAGCGAGGACGGGCAACTGCGGTCTGCTCTCCTCATCCTCGGATACACAGCGAAGCCGAAGAGTATCCAACCGGCCGGCAACGCGATCGTACAGGGAGATCATCGCCTAGCAAGAATTGACGTTGGTCGGACGAACTTCTTGGCGCCATACGATCTTGAACCTGTTCCCCACCCAAATCCTCGGAACGTGCCTCCCATTGTTCAACCCCTCCAGCAAGTTCTCCCCGGACAAGAGGTTGAAGGTGAGGGGGTCGGCTCTTCAACTTCCTCACTAGAAGAGCAGATAGACGGCTTTCGGTTCGAGGGGGACGCTTCAGGAGTTCACCAGGTGGTAGAGGTCTCCGACGCCGAGGAAGAAACCTACGACCGGCCAGGCGCCCGCCTTAACCTGCTAGCCACTCATTTAGAGGACTCTTCGGACGAAGACGATATGGATTTGAGGCTTCTGATGAAGGGCAGAGGCCAAAAGCCAGATCCGAAAGGTGCTGGGACCTCCACAGCAGTGGTGACACTTCCTCCTGCGCCTCCTGCACCTACCCAAGTCCCTGACCCGAGTTTGAAGGGGATGCCAAATCTTCAGAGAAAGAGGCCCCACAATGAGGTTGGGGGGAAACAGGTGCCACCGGCCAAGGGGGGCAAGCAGCAAAAGGTAATAAAGGACAGCAGGACGCACAGGGCCTCCTCTCTTGAAAGCCGAGAGGAGCCCACGGGAGCAAACGTGCGCCGAGGAGGGGGACCGCGAATCTGGTCTCCGAGACTGGAGCTGGATGGCGCTCCAATCCTGTGGGATACCTCCCTCAGGAATTACGATGGAGGGAGGGCAGGCTACGTCGCCGAGGCCCTGCAGCAGCCGCTCCTCCTCCCACATGATATGACCTCCTTCGGGCGCTTCTCCCAAAAGGAGCTGTTCATGTCCCTTAAAAGGGATTTGGCCCTGGTAAGTGTACCCTCCCTAAGTATAGGTTTTGCATTCAATTGGCTTTATTCCTTAGCTTGATGCTGGAAATGTTGTTATGCAGCTTACCCAGCAGGTTTACGTGGCCGAGGGAATGAACGAGGACTCATGGCTTAAAGCTCGGGCGGCATCCCAATCCCAGCTTGAGGCGGAGGCCTCTCTTGGCCAACTGAAGGAGGAGCATGCTCGGACATCCGAGGAACTAAAATTGGCGCTCACCGAAAAGCGAAGCCTCGAGGCCGGGCTTAAAAATGCTGAAAAGCAGGCCGAGGAACAGCGTGGCCAATTACGCATGTCCGAGATCAACCTGGAAACCGAGAGGGAGTTGGTGAAGGGTCTGCGAGCTGAATTGCAGAAGGCTAAGGCGACTGCCCAGGTGTTTGAGCAAAATGCCAGGCTGGCTAAGGAGGCAGTTGAGGCCGAAAGGAAAGCGGCGTACCAGATGGGGGTAGAGACGACTACATCCCAGCTTGTGGAGCAGTTCGCCTCGGTCAGCCGAGACTACTGCCTCGTAAGTTGGGGTAAAGCCTTGGATGCCGCTGGAGTTTCGGCCGATTCGGAGCTGAGGCTGCCTGGGAGCGTGTATTATCATCCCGAGATCCGAGAACTCCCAGAAACAGACCTCCCTGCCACTCAGACTCCAGAGACCCTCCAGGAAAAGCCGGACGACAAGGGCAAACCAGCTGAGCCGGCCAATGGTTCGGGCAAAGAGAAAGTTCCTGCTGAAGCCAAGGACCAAGCCTCCGAAGCATCTGAACGGACAGGTCACGTTGCTGACCCTGGGCCTCCTCCAGCGAAAGAGTAGATACATAGGGCTTTCATTTTGCACTTGTAATTTTTGTTCTTTGCTTAAAGAATTGTAACTTTCCCTTTTTTTTTTGTTTTGTTGACTCTATATGTAGACCTTCTTTCTTTAATGGAATAGTTCCCCATTTGCCTTCGATGTTTTTGATACATGTTTCATTACTTATTATTGCCACACACATAACTACACGTTGCAATCATGACATAAAAATGCAAGTACCTTGACCGATACGTCATATTGGTGATGTGAGTAATCGGAACTAACATTGAAAAGGATAGGCCAGATAAGAGATGTTGATGAGTAATGGTTGGAATGAATGCTTATGCGAGTCTCGCGTCCCTTTCCAGATTAAACATAGGTTATTGTCCCTCGGTTTCGAATTGAACATAACTGAGGAAGACTAATGGAGTGTTAACTAACCCAAATCATCTGGTCCGAGGACTACAGGCATGATTTGGATTTAAGTTTAAACACTGATGGAGTGTTAACTAACCCAAATCATCTGGTCCGAGGACTACAGGCATGATTTGGATTTAAGTTTAAACACTGAGTTGACACACAGTGGACATGCTGGCTGACGAAAAAGGCTTGATTAATAAAAGTACTTCTTCAAGTTGTTTACATTCCACGGACGTGGTATTACATGACCGTCAAGGTCTTCCAAAAAATATGCTCCGATGCCTGCTCCAGAGGTGATGCGGTATGGTCCCTCCCAATTAGGTCCCAATTTTCCCCAAGCTGGGTTTTTCGCCGTGCCCACAACTTTCCTCAGCACCAGATCACCGGGTTCTAGGGGTCTTGCCTTTACGTTAGCATCATAACCTTGCCTGAGTTTTTGTTGATAGTGTGCCAGCCGAACCATTGCATTCTCCCTCTTTTCCTCAATCAAGTCTAAGCTCTTCTGCAATTGTTCATCGTTGTCGGTTGGATTGAATGTGCCTGTTTTTATCGTTGGGAACCCGGTTTCCAGAGGGATGACAGCTTCGGCCCCATAGGTCATTGAAAAGGGGGTTTCCCCGGTAGACCGACGAGGCGTAGTCCTGTAAGTCCAGAGTACGTGCGGCAGCTCGTCTACCCATCTACCCTTCGCATCATCTAACCTCTTCTTTAAGCCATTCAGTATGACTTTGTTGACGGCTTCCGCTTGTCCATTGCCCTGGGGATAGGCAGGAGTGGAGTATCTGTTCGTAATTCCCAACTCGCTGCAGTAGTTCCTGAATGCCCTGCTATCAAACTGCAAGCCATTGTCCGAGATGAGAGTGTGAGGAACTCCAAACCGAGTGACAATGTTCTTCCACATGAACTTTTGCACATCAACGTCTCTGATATTGGCTAGCGGTTCGGCTTCGACCCACTTGGTAAAATAGTCTGTTCCGACCAGGATGTATTTCTTGTTTCTTGCAGCTTTGGGGAAAGGTCCCACAATATCCAAGCCCCATTGGGCGAAGGGCCATGGGCTAGATAGCGGATTAAGATTTCCTCCCGGTTGGTGAATGTTCGGAGCAAAGCGTTGACACTGATCACACTTTTTGACGTATTCATGTGCCTCCTTTTGCATGTTAGGCCACCAGTAGCCTTGGGTGAGAGCTCGGTGAGCCAAGGACCTACCTCCAGTGTGGCTCCCACAGATTCCCTCGTGCAGCTCCTCCAGCAGTATTTCAGTCGCTTCGGGGTGTACACACAGCAAATATGGTCCCGAATAGGAGCGTTTGTACAGTTTCCGGTCCTCGGATAGCCAGAACTTTGCCGCTTTCCTCCGAACTTTATCGGCTTCATCCTTCCCTTCAGGCAAGACATCTTCTTTGAGGAATTTGATTAAGGGATCCATCCAGCAAGGCCCTGCCCTGACCTGGTGAACCTGGACTGCCTCTGGTCTTGTTTCTGTAGGCCTGAGCAAGTCCTCGACGAGGATGGTCCTCGGCAGGTCCTGCACCGAAGAGGTGGCAAGCGTGGCTAAAGAGTCAGCGTGTGAGTTGCCACTTCGGGGGATATGCAGCAATTTGAAAAAGTCGAACTCTGATTGGAGGTGTTTAACACGGCTCAAGTACCCCTGCATTCTCTCGTCCTTTGCCTCAAACTCGCCTTGTACTTGGCCTACTACCAGTCTCGAGTCCGAGAACAACTCCACAGACTTCCCACCCATTCTTCGGACCATAGTCATTCCCATCAACAGAGCCTCATATTCCGCCTCATTATTCGTTGCTGAGAAGTCCAGCCTTAACGATTTCTCGATAATGATTTTCTCAGGGGATATCAGTACTAACCCAACTCCGGAACCTCTCTGATTTGCCGCGCCATCGACGTACACTTCCCAATGGGGGGGATTCTGTTGGGAGATCATGCCAACTGATTTTTCATCCATGCCTGACGGGGGTTCTATTTCTTCTGCTTGGGGTTCCGTGAACTCAGCCACCAGATCAGCAAGAACCTGTCCCTTAACCGAAGTGCGGGGCATATACCTTATATCAAAAGCCCCTAAGATTGTACCCCACTTAGCAATCCGACCAGTATAATCGGCGCTTCGGAGCACCGCTTTGAGTGGTAGCTGTGTTAGAACGATGACCGTGTGGGCTTGGAAGTAGTGAGGTAGCTTCCGCGTGCCAAGCACCACTGCAAGGATAGCTTTCTCTAGAGGCAAGTAACGGACCTCGGCCTCGTGCAGCGACTTGCTTACGTAATAAACAGGCCTCTGCACTCTAGAGTCCGATCGTATTAGCACTAGGCTCACTGCATAGGGGGCTACAGCGATGTAGGCGAACAGCACCTCGTTGGGCTCGGGGCTGGACATGATGGGTGGCCGGGCCAGATAATCCTTGAGTTGCTGGAATGCTAGAGCACACTCCTCAGTCCACTCGAATCCCTTCCATTTGTTGAGTAGAGAGAAGAAAGGACGGCATCTGTCTGCCGACCTGGAGATGAACCGATTGAGGGCCGCGGTCATTCCGGTCAGTTTCTAGACCTCCTTGGGATTCCGAGGAGCACGTAGGTCATTAATGGCCTTTATCTGGTCGGGGTTGACTTCAATTCCCCTGTGGGTGACCATGTATCCTAAAAACTTGCCGGATCCTACACCAAACGAGCACTTAGAAGCATTTAAACGTAGCTTGTGTCTTCGTAAGGTCTCGAAAGTAATTTCAAGGTCTCTTATGTGCTCAGCTATGACCTTGCTCTTCACCACCATGTCGTCTATATAAACCTCGATATTTTTGCCCAGCCATGGCTCGAACATCCTGGTCATCATCCTCTGGTAGGTAGCTCCCGCGTTCTTCAAGCCGAACGGCATCACTTTATAGTGGTAGTTGCCAATAGGGGTGACAAAAGCAGTTTTCTTCTGGTCTTCCATCGCTAACGGTATCTGGTGGTAGCCTTGGAAGGCGTCCAGGAAGCTCATCCGAGGGTGGCCGACAGTGGCATCCACCAACTGGTCTATTTTCGGCATAGGAAACGGATCTTTGGGGCATGCCCTATTCAAATCCGTGAAATCTACGCACACTCGCCACTTCCCACTCTTCTTCTTCACCACCACGGTGTTTGCGAGCCACTCGGGGTAAAAAACTTCTTTGATAGCCCCGGCTTGTTTGAGTTTCGCTACCTCATCTCTCACTGCCTCGGCGTGTTCCTTGGATGGGCGCCGAATAGGCTGTTTCTTGGGGGTGATTAGGGGATTCACCTTCAGGTGATGGCATATAAACTCCGGGTCAACCCCGGGGGCTTCGTACGCACTCCAGGCAAATACATCGAGATTTTTCTTGAGGAACCCTATCAACTCCTCCTTCTCTTGAAGAGGCAGCTGAGATCCGACTTGGAAGAACCTGTCAGGATCGTCTCCAATGACCACTCTGGTTAGCTCCTCACACCGAGTGTCTTCATCTGGCACTCCAGAGGGAACTCCTCGGGACTGTGATTGCTATAAATTCCCCCCCGTCACGTCCAAGGACTCGGCCGGGGCCTTATGCTGGATGGCAGCCACCATGCACCGTCGGGCGACGGACTGGTCCCCTCGGATCTCATGTATCTGCCCTTCCGACGGATATTTGATCTTCTGGTGCAAAGTCGAAGGAACGGCTCCAAGCGCATGAATCCAGGGTCTGCCCACGAGTACCGTGTAGGGCGAATATGCGTCCACAACTATAAAGTCCAGTTCCACCACCTCGGAGCCAGACTGCACCGGTAAGCGTATCCGGCCTTTTGGGATGACCGGGCGTCCTTCAAAGCTCAAGAGGGGAGAATCATACGGCGTTAGGTCTTAGGGCTTCAGGCCCAGCCCCTTGTAGAGGTCCGGGTACATTATCTCCACAGCACTGCCCTGATCCACCATCACCCTTTTCACATCGTACCCCCCTATCCTGAGGGTGATGACTAGTGCGTCATCATGGGGTTGGATGATGCCGATCTTGTCTTCATCTGAGAATCCCATGATAAAGGGGGCAACCGACTCAGCTCTCTTCGGTTCTCGGCATGGCCCCCCAGTTGATGGTCGGCCTACCGACATGACTTTCAATGGCCAGGACCCCGTTCTCCCCGGCGCGGCGAGGACGACGTTTATGGTGCCTAGCGGTGGCTTTGAGGGATCAACTCCGTGCGTCCTTGAACCCGCCTGCCCGTGGCCGCTGGAGGGATGCAAGAGGTGTTTCAGTTTACCGTCGCGAACCAGCTGGTCCAAGTGATCCCACAGGCTCCTGCAATCTTCCGTGGTGTGCCCATGGTCTTGATGGTACTGGCAGTATAGATTGTGGTTGCGTCTCTCTGGGTTTCCTACCATCTTGTTCGGCCACCTGAAGAACGACTCATTCTTGATCTTTTCCAGGACCTGATGCACTGGCTCTTTGAACACGGTATTAACCGCTTGAGGATTCGTCGATCCTGATTGCCCGGCAAAGTCTCTCCTGGGTTTGCTGTAATTATAACGGTCGGACCACGACTCCCTCCTATCCTGAGAGACAATCTTGTCCTTTCCCTTGCCCTGCTGCCGATCTTCTTCAACCCTCTTGTACTTCTCTATGCGGTCCATTAGCTGTCGTACGTTCGTGACCGGCTTGCCAGATAGAGATGCCCTCAAACCATGGTCGGTAGGGAGGCCTAGCTTGAACGTGCTGAGGGCCATTGCATCATTGTTGCCTTCCACCTCGTTGAACATCTCCCAGTATCTGTCTGAGTATGCCTTCAATGACTCAGACTCCTGCATAGACAGTGACAACAACGAAGAAAAAGGCCTGGCCACCCTTCGGCACGTGACGAAACGGGAGCCGAATGCTTGAGTAAGCTCCTTGAAGGAGTTGATGGAGCCTGCCTTCAGACCATCAAACCACCTCATGGCGACAGGTCCCAGACTGGAGGGGAAGACCTTGCACATAAGAGCCTCGTCTCTGGAGTAGACAGCCATCCTCTGGTTAAATTGACTCACATGCTCTACGGGGTCAGTTTTACCGTTGTAGATGGTGAAAGTGGGCTGGTTAAAACGCCGAGGAAGTCTAGCCCCATCAATCCTGCGGGTGAAGGGTGATTTAGAAATCTGGTTCAGAGCCCTATTCATGGCATCGTTCTCCATGTCTCCACGTGATGGACTCCTACGTTGTTGCTTACGATGAGACTCCTCCTCATAAGTGTAGGACTCACTGGCTGGTGTCCTGGACTTGTGTTGATAAGAGACATCCTGTTCGTCATCAAGATCATCCTCAGAGTACGAGGAGGCCCGTTTCCTCTTCGCGTAGCGTAACTCCCTCTTTAGTTTTTCCACCTCCAACTGCAGATCACGGTTCTCCTTTGCATGGGCCATGTGGCTTCCGCCCTGTGATTGGCTCTGGCTAAGACGCACAGTGTGCACGCTCCCCTCGCGGTTTTGTCTCCTCTCCAAGTTGACGAAATGGTCCACGTGCTGGGATGCTCTGGATTCTGCCTGTTGTTCGCCTAGTCCTGCCATTGTCGACTGTTGTTTTCACTCCTGCACGTGCTCTTCCCACAGACGGCGCCAATTGTAGGGTCAGGTTTGGCGGCCCAAGCCCAAGGAGGGATGGATTTGGAGCCCACTGAACCCAAAACAATGAATTTTGTAGAGTGTGGGTGAAAGAGCAAGGCGAACAGCAAAAATAACAGTGTGCAACAGCCACACTAGTGAAGGACTTCTAATTAATAACTGCTCGGATGGGTATAAGGACAACGTCCGAAGAGGTGACTTCCCTTGGAGGGTTACAGTTCTTGCTGCTACAGTAAGTAATACACTTTTTTCTCCGTGAACTCTCTCCCCTCCATCAGGGGATTTTCCCACTTATATAGTACTTCCTCACTCTATCTTGATCGTCCACTTGTTCATCACCCAGACATCCACTCGAGTGCTTGTCCCATCAAGGGTGTTCCCCAGACTTATGTAAGTGGCGATAGCAGGTTGATACTGTTCAGGGGTCTCTTCCACATTAATGCGGCCAGGGAGGTAGGTGTGGTGTAATTAATGCGGTGGTTGAGGTCTGTCTTTTAGATGCTTCTCCGATCCAGTTATGTTCCCCCGCGTCCGAGGCCCATTCTGTCACTACACCTGCCGAGAGAATCGCTCGGGCTGCAAAAGGTTGAACGTCAGATCCGAGGGTATTGGACTCCTCGGATCGTCGAACCCATCCTCAGATCGTGGACACCCTTCACCAGATGTTATCCGAGCCTTTAACCAGGCTTTTTCAGCTCTTCGGGAAACGGTGGGCCGTAGGTAGGGCCTTGGGCCCAATGCCTTTGGCTGGGTTTTCTCCCCTCACACATCTATTTATGTATGTAATATTCAATTTTCTTCACTTGTGAATTATGCTTTTTGGGGAATGCAAAAAAAGAAAATTAGGACAACAATTAATTTCACACATATTTTGATGACTATAAATGGTGAAAAAAAAAAAAAGTTCAAGTCAAAATCTACCACACAAAATAATTGTAAAAATGAGAGTAAAATTAATTGTGGCCATGAAATTACTCATTTTATATGCATCATATCACCAGAAGCGGTAGATAAAATTAATTGTAAAAAAACAATTACTCCTTCCAAGTTCCACTGCGAGTAAAAGCCACTCTCTTTCACTAAAAAAATTTCATCCCACGAGTAAGGCTACTCTCTTTACAGAATCTCCTCTCTGTAACCCTCTAACAAACTACCTCTCGCTCTCTCCCATAGTAGTATATATATAACACTAGTCTCTCCCTTGAAACCACTCCCTACATCCACAAAAACAATTTGAAGATGAGAAGAGCACACCAAATCTCATCGGCAGCAACTTGGCATCTGTGGAGGATGAAATAGAGAAGATCATCACCAACAACTTTGGTGAAAATACGTAATGATGCAATGAGGAAAGGTACAACTTCGTTTTTTTCTTTGATTGTTTGATCATTTTCTTGTGTGATTTTGACTAATTTTGTTCATTTTTTTTTTCTTCTTCTTTCTTTGTTTATTTTGGATTTTTCACTTTAGCTAAGTTGGAGTTGGCCAAACTTGAAGCTCTTGGTACTCATGGTAATTTTACTTCTATTTTCAAAAAACTACTTCATATTTATGTTCTTTAAATATAGTTGTGTTTTTATTTCTGAAATTTGTTTTCTCTATGTGTTTTAGACAATTGCTTTACCAAATTTATGAAAATTTTGTACAATGAGAAGCTAGAAAGCATAGTTGTGGCTCTGGGGCCACTGCACCCGCATCGGACCCTCGGCGACATGCCGATTCGCACTTAACACACCGATTCACATTTTTTTTTTTTTTAGATTTGCGCTAGTTTGGGCCAATTCGTGCAGATTCTGGCTAAGTTGCGTTGGTTTGGGCCAATTCGCGCCAACTCAGGCCAAGTTGCACTAGTTTAGTATCGATTTGGGCCAATTCACGCCAATTCAGGCTGAGTCGCGCTAGTTTAGTGTCGATTTAGGCCGAGTCGCGCTAGTTTAGCATCAATTTAGGTTGAGTCGCACTGATTACGACCAAAATTGGCCGAAATACATGTTAAAAAAGGACCGGTTCCTAAGCACTTATTACCTTCAATCAGAAGTTCACATGGGTGCCTGCCAAAAAGCCAACGTAAGTAACATAGAACTTTCACAATGGTGTCTTAGCCTAATTTTGTTGCGATTTGGGTGGAGTTTTTGGTTGAGGAAGAGAGTGAATATGATTCGTGTCTATAGAGGTTTGCCATTTGAGTATGAGCTGAAGCAAATGCTCTAAGACATATTTTACTTAAGATGTTTGAGCAAAATATCATACATGGCCAATTAAGTTGTATTAATTATGTTTTTCATAAGAAAAAAATTATTGATTAGATTAATGCGAATAAACTAAGTTTTAACCTCTTAAACAACCAAAATGTTAACAAACTTTTATCAGTAAAAGAAAAGGGAAAAAAATCCATGCATATCACAGGTTTCAAGCTAGTTTTTTTATTTTTATTTTTATTTATTTATTTATTTTAAATTAGATAAATCAAAATCCGTTAATAAGTTTTGTTTTAAAAAGATAAAATTAAAACCCTTAAACAATTTATTTTAGAAACCCAATTTTTATTTTATATATTTTTACAATTATTTTACATAATAAATTATAATTATTATCTGTCATTTTTATATAAATTTACCACTTTTTTTCTCCATTATTCAAACAAAAATTGTGATAACGTACAAGATTATGATTCTATAATTTTTAATAAATAAATTGGTGGTCTTACATGGCCTTACTCTTTCATGAAAAAAGACAAGTTTCTATCTATATTGCGAGTAATGAGGACACATAATTCCCATAACTTTATGTCACAAATCGCCACGTGACTAGTTGTGATTGGCAAATGTGTGATGGTAGGCTATATAGAGACATATTTGCTAATTACAACTCACCACATAGCAAATTGGAGTATAAAATTGTAAGGAATTATGCATCCAAGCATTACTCGTATATTGTTTAACTAGAAAAGACAATCATAGGGACCTTTCTTTTGAGAAAATGATAGGACCTATGCATATCTTCTTCTTTCCTTTTATTTTTTTGGAGCAAAAGGGACCTATATATATATATATATATCTAGGGTAATTGTGTAGCCAAAAACTAGCTTATTAGACAATGACATTTATTTTTTGTTCTAAAAATCTGGACAATGATAGTTTATGTTTATCTGGGGGTTACGGGAAAAGAAATTTTATTTGATATGACAGTTTTATTGTGTGATATTTGAGAACAAAGCGGAATAAAAGTGGAGACCACAAGTCAAATGTCTATAGAGTCACAGACTCTCCTTTTCTATTTCCTTCTTACTTTCTTTCTATTGATCATAGAAAATTGACGTTAGCCTTCAAAAAAGTTTACTTATTTTAATATAAAATTTTATTTTTTGATTTCATCTGATTACTTTTCAAAAATATATGCACCAAAAACTATTCTAAATTCTATTTTATTAAAAAATTTATTTTATTATTATATTTTTTAATTATTTCTCTTATTTCATACACTACAATTGCCTTTATCTCTTCTTTCATCCCCATGATACAGAAAATAAAAAATAAAAAATTAAAATGCATAATGTGGGGGAAAAGGGGTCAGGCCCAATGTGATGGGCCGAGGGCCCACGAAAAGGCTATCTTACATCCGAAAAGAGAGAGAGAAAAGGGCAAGACCCAGCTAGGAGTAGGATCTTCATGATGAAAGATCAGTGCTGTCCGAGGAAGGTATTTCCTGTCCGAGAAGGGTATCTCCTGTCCGAGGAGGACGTTTCACTTTAACAGGAAGTCACAGGTTATTTGAGTACGAGAAAGACCAGAGTGACTGTCCGAGGACTTCATCTGATCAGGATAAGCTCAGAGCAGAGATTGGAGATGATAAGAACGAAGAAATATCTAAAGGGAAAGCTGCTACCACCGTATTTAATGCACTACAACAGCTTTTCTGGCCGCATTTATGTGGAGAAGACCCCTGAACAGTGCAACCTCAGCTACCATCACTCCCAAATAACTAAAGCATGCCCACGATGTGACATGCACTCAAGTAGATGCACAGATGAAGAACAAGTGGACGATGGAGATAATGGAGACGGATACTATATAAAGAAGAAGAAATCTTGATAAAGAGGGAGGAAGAAAAAGAAAAAGAATAGTTTAACTGTAGCCCTGAACTTTGTAATCACTGATTGTTCAATAAAACACCTCTTCGAACATTGACCTAAGGGTTTTCTTGGCGTTATTTTGTGTTACTTTTGCTTAACATAATTCAATCCACCATTGTTAAATTCAGACCCGGCCCAGCTCTTTCACCCACTCTCTACAAATTTATTGTCTAGGGTACGTTGGGCCTTTAACCCATACTTTTGGGCTTAGGTCGCAAAACTAGTCCCCACAATTGGCGCCGTCTGTGGGAAGAGCTTGAACGATTGGGGAAGAATAGCAGTGGATGGTAATGGCTGATCAAGGGCAACAACCGGCAGAATCTGGGGCCTCCCAGCATGTTGATCCTTTTCTTAACCTGGAGTATAGGCAGGATCGGGAAGGCAGTGTACACACTACACACACTGAGCGAACCCAGCCTCGTGGCGGAAGTCATGTTTCCCATGCAGAGAAAAACAGCATGCAAATAGAGATTGAAAGGTTGAAAAGGGAGTTATGCATGGAGAAGAGGAAACGTGTTGCACCACATCCTGATGATGACATGGACGACGGACAAGACATTACTTATCAGCAGAACTCTCAGACTCCAATCAGCGAAACCTTTTCGTATGAAGCTGAACACCCTCGTGAGAAGCGACCACGAGAACTACCATATGGAGGGGTGGGTAACGATGCCATGAGTAAGGCCCTGAATCAGATTTCCAGGTCACCTTTTAAACGAAGGATCGAAGGAGCGGAGCTGCCTCGGCGTTTCAATCAACCAACCTTTACTATCTATAATGGCAAGACAGATCCTGTGGAACACGTCAGCCATTTTAATCAAAGAATAGCTGTCTACGCCAGGGACGAAGCCCTGATGTGCATGGTATTCCCCTCGAGTTTAGGTCCTATAGCCATGAGATGGTTTGATAACCTGAGGGCCGATTCCATCGATTCCTACCAAGAGCTTACTCAGGCTTTTGGTTCACGATTTGTCACCTGCCGAAGGGTGCCCAGGCCCTTGTCTTCCCTTCTGTCTTTAAGTATGCGCGAGGGGGAGACGCTGAAGGCGTACTCGGACAGATACTGGGAGATGTTTAACGAGATGGAAGGCAACTTTGATGCCATGGCCTTGGAGACGTTCAAGCTGGGTCTCCCTACTGATCATGGTTTAAGAACGTCTTTGTCCGGCAAGCCCGTTGTTAGCATGCGCCAGCTTATGGATCGCATCGAAAAGTATAAGAGGGTAGAAGAAGATCGACAACAAGGGAAGGGTAAGGATAAGACTACTACCCAGGACAGGAAGGACTTTAAGTCAGATCGCTATAACAACAGTAAGCCGACGA
Source organism: Quercus variabilis (assembly GCA_030445155.1). Taxonomy (NCBI): domain Eukaryota; kingdom Viridiplantae; phylum Streptophyta; class Magnoliopsida; order Fagales; family Fagaceae; genus Quercus; species Quercus variabilis. The sequence continues at coordinate 24,575,038 of CP129449.1, forward strand.
GAGATTTCGCTGGACACTCAAGTTCAGCAAGCGCCCAAACAGTTAATACCGTGTTTAAAGAGCCCGTGCACCAAGTCCTGGATAAGATAAAGAATGAACCATTCTTCAGATGGCCGAATAAAATGGTAGGGAATCCGGAGAGACGCAATCATAATGTCTATTGTCAATATCATCAGGATCATGGGCATACGACTGAAGATTGCAGAAGTCTATGGGACCACCTGGACCAACTGGTCAGCGAGGGCAGGCTGAAGCACCTTTTGCATCGCTCCAGCGGACGAGGGCAACCAGTCTCTGATGCCGAGAAGGGGGATTCTGCAAAACCCCCTCTAGGAATTATTAATGTTATTTTCGCAGCCCCAGGAAGGACAGGATCCCGTCCGTCGAAGGTCATGTCTGTGGCTCGTCTGCCGGTGGGGGATGCTGATAGGAGTCCGAGGAGCCCTAGGAAGGCCATATCCCCTATTCTAGGCTTTTCGGACGAGGATAAGGCTGGAACCATTCAACCCCACGAGGATGCATTGGTAGTCACCCTCAGGATTGGGGGATATGATGTGAAGAGGGTAATGGTAGACCAGGGCAGCGCCGTGGAGATTATGTACCCTGATCTTTTCAGGGGATTAAATCTCACGCCCAGCGACTTAACTCCATATTGCTCCTCTATATTTAGCTTTGAAGGAAGAATGGTCATTCCGAAGGGACAGATCCGACTGCCCGTGCAAACCGGCTCGAAAATTGTGGAAGTGGATTTCGTGGTGGTAGACGTCTATTCCCCTTATACGGCGATTGTGGCTAGGCCCTGGTTGCATACACTGGGGGCTGTCTCCTCTACCCTACACCAAAAGGTCAAATACCCTTCCGAGGGACGAGTTTATGAAATCTGCGGGAATCAATCCTCAGTTAGGCAGTGTCTAGTGGCGGCCATACGGCATGGGTCTGAGGATGAGTCTTCGGGAGGAGTGGTCAAAGACCTATAGCAGTTAAAGGAACAGATGCCGCCTGTCGACGAGCAGGGTGAGGGCGTAAAATGCGAGGACTTAGCACGGGTCATGATTGAATCCGATCCTGAAAAGTATTTCCAAATTGGAGCTCAGATACCTCAGTCAGAAAAGGAAGAGCTAATTGTTTTCCTCAAAAGAAATATTGATGTTTTTTTCGTGGAGCACTTATGAAGCACCGGGGGTGGATCCAGAATTCATTTGTCATCATTTGAGGGTTAACCCTCTAAGCATATCGAAGAAGCAACCTCCTCGGCGGCCATCCAGAGAGCACGTTGAAGCAGTCAGAGAGGAGGTAGGAAAGCTTAAGCGGGCAGGGGCTATTAAAGAAATTTTCTATCCCGAATGGCTAGCAAACACTGTGGTGGTGAAGAAGAAAAGCGGAAAATGGCGAGTCTGTGTAGACTTCACCGACTTAAACAAAGCCTGCCCTAAAGATCCCTTCCTTATGCCGAAGATTGACCAGCTGGTGGATGCTACTGTCGGCCATCCTCGGATGAGTTTTTTAGACGCTTTTCAGGGGTATCATCAGATCCCCCTCGCTGCAGACGACCAGGAAAAGACCGCTTTTGTTACGCCATTGGCAACTACCACTATAAGGTAATGCCTTTTGGCCTGAAAAATGCAGGTTCTACTTATCAGCGGATGATGACCAAGATGTTTGAATCACAGTTAGGCAAGACCATTGAGATTTATATAGATGATATGGTGGTTAAGAGCAAGCTTGTTGCTGATCATTTGAAGGATCTTGATGTCGTTTTTGAATTCCTGAGGAAGCATAAGTTGCGCTTGAACGCTTCGAAATGCTCGTTCGGAGTTGGGTCAGGCAAGTTTTTGGGCTACATGGTTACGCACAGGGGAATTGAAGTTAATCCTGATCAGATAAGGGCTATCCATGATCTGCAGCCTCCTCGGAATTCGAAGGAGGTGCAGAAGCTAACGGGAATGATGGCTGCGTTAAACCGATTTATATCCAGGTCTGCGGACAGATGTAAACCCTTCTTCTCCCTAATTAACAAATGGAAGGGTTTCGAATGGAATGAAGAATGTGCCTCGGCCTTCCAACAGCTTAAGGATTATCTATCTCGGCCACTGATTATGTCCAGCCCTGAACCCGACGAGGTTTTATTTGCCTACATCGTAGTGGTTCCTCATGCTGTAAGTTTAATATTGATAAGAGTGGATCAGGGAGTTCAGAGGCCGGTCTATTGTGTAAGCAAATCGCTGCACGAAGCCGAGGTCAGGTATTTGCCGCTGGAAAAAGCTATCCTAGCTGTAGTGCTAGGAACGCGAAAATTGCCTCACTACTTCCAAGCCCATACTGTCGTGGTGCTCACGCAACTTCCACTCAAAACAGTACTTCGAAGTGCCGATTATACGGGGAGGATAGCCAAGTGGGGTACTATTCTAGGGGCCTTCGATATCAAATACATGCCTCGCACGTCAGTCAAAGGCCAAGTCCTTGCAGACCTGGTGGCCAAATTTACGGAGCCCAGTCTGGAAGATGTAGAAGTAATGCCGAGCATGGATGAAAAATCGGTTGGTTTGGTTTCTCAACAAGATCCTACTCATTGGGAGTTGTACGTAGATGGTGCTGCAAACCGGAAAGGTTCTGGAATAGGGCTGGTTTTGACATCTCCAGAAGGGATCATCATTGAAAAGTCACTAAGGCTAGATTTCGGCGCCACAAATAATGAGGCTGAGTACGAAGCCCTACTGATGGGAATGGTTATGGTCCGAAAGATGGGAGGAAAGGCCGTAAAGGTGTTCTCGGACTCAAGACTGGTTGTTGGGCAAGTACAAGGAGAATTTGAAGCTAAGGACGAGAGGATGCAGGGTTATTTGAACAAAGTCAAACGCCTGCAAGAGGAATTTGGATTTTTCAGTCTGATGCATGTTTCCAGATGTGGCAATGCGCACGCCGATTCTCTGGCCACATTAGCCACCTCTTCGGATCAAGATTTGTCGAGAGTTATCATCGTGGAAGATCTTCACGAGCCTACTGGAACAGGAAGAGACGCAATTCAAGTACACCAGATTCGAGAAAGTCCATGCTGGATGGATGCTTTAATCAGATTTTTGAAAGATGATGTCCTGCCAGAAGAGCGAAAGGAGGCTGACAAGATCCGAAGGAGAGCCGCTAGGTTCTGGTTGTTCGAAGACCAAAAATTATACAAACGCTCTTATTCGGGGCCATATCTGTTATGTGTTCATCCAGAAGCCACTGAGGCACTACTAGAAGAGTTACATGAAGGTATTTGTGGAGGTCACACCGGAGGCAGATCATTGGCCCATCGGGCCCTTACCCAGGGATATTGGTGGTCGAGCATGCAAGAAGAAGCTCGAGACTATGCGAAGAAATGTGATTAATGTCAGAGATTCGCACCAAATATACATCAGCCGGGGGGAACCCTCAATCCATTGTCTAGTCCATGGCCGTTTGCCCAATGGGGTTTGGACATCGTAGGTCCATTCCCTAAAGCTACAGGGAACAGGAAATATCTCCTCGTCGGCACCGATTATTTTACGAAATGGGTTGAAGCGGAACCCCTTGCCAATATTCGAGATGTGGATGTACAAAAATTCGTATGGAAGAGCATTGTAACTTGCTTTGGAGTCCCACACACCCTCATTTCAGATAATGGCTTGCAGTTCGACAGTACCTCGTTTCGGAATTATTGTAACGAACTTGGGATCACGAACAGATACTCTACTCCCTCCTATCCTCAGGGAAATGGCCAAGCCGAAGCGGTCAATAAAGTTATAGTCAGCGGCTTAAAGAAGAGGTTGGACGACGCAAAGGGAAGATGGGTCGAAGAATTGCCACATGTGCTTTGGGCTTATAGAACCACCCCTCGCAGGTCTACTGGAGAGACTCCTTTCTCAATGACTTATGGAGCCGAAGCTGTAATTCCTTTGGAAGCCAATTTCCCAACGCTGAGAACCAGTTTGTTCTGCTCGGACAACAATAATAAACTCCTAGAAACTGGATTAGATTTAATCGAAGAAAGGAGAGAAAACGCCATGGTTCGGCTGGCTCACTACCAACAAAAGCTTAGACAGGGCTACGACGCCAAGGTCAAACCGAGACCCTTAGAACCCGGTGACTTGGTGCTCAGAAAGGTTGTCGGCAACACAAGAAACCCAGCCTGGGGAAAATTAGGACCAAATTGGGAAGGCCCATATCGCATCACGTCATGTGCAGGTATTGGAGCATATTTTCTTGAAGATTTGGACAGTCATGTAATACCCCGCCATTGGAATGTAAATAACCTCAAGAGGTATTATTATTAATCGAGTTGTTTTCTTGTTTATTTATAATAACACGATTTACTCATTCTCTAAGTGTTTAAACTTAAATCTGATCATGCCTGTAGTCCTCGGACCAGATGATCTCGGATTAGTTAACACCATTTATTCTCTCTCTAAGTGTTTGAACTTAAATCTGATCATGCCTGTAGTCCTCGGACCAGATAATCTCGGATTAGTTAACACCATTTATTCGTTCTCTCTAAGTGTTTAAACTTAAATCTGATCATGCCTGAAGTCCTCGGACCAGATGATCTCGGATTAGTTAGCACTATTTACTCGTTCTCTAAGTGTTTAAACTTAAATCTGATCATGCCTGTAGTCCTCGGACCAGATGATCTCGGATTAGTTAACACGATTTACTCGTTCTCTAAGTGTTTAAACTTAAATCTGATCATGCCTGTAGTCCTCGGACCAGATGATCTCGGATTAGTTAACACGATTTACTCGTTCTCTAAGTGTTTAAACTTAAATCTGATCATGCCTGTAGTCTTCGGACCAGATGATCTCGGATTAGTTAACACCATTTATTCTCTCTCTAAGTGTTTAAACTTAAATCTGATCATGCCTGAAGTCCTCGGACCAGATGATCTCGGATTAGTTAGCACTATTTACTCGCTCTCTAAGTGTTTAAACTTAAATCTGTTCATACCTGTAGTCTTCGGACCAGTTAATCTCGGATTAGTTAGCACTATTCGGTTAATTAGTTAATGTTACTTTTTGGGACACGATATTAATTGTACAAATTATTTGCAAAGCAAAGTAATTTTGTTCCTCCACAACTGTACTTACCAAGTGAAATCACTCGTAACACAAAAAGATTATGCTAAACTGCAAGTACCAGCGTATGAATGAAGATTAATTCATTGATAACAATCATAGTTTACAATTTCCTCAACAGTAAAAAAAAAAAAAAAAAAAAAAAAAAAAAAAAAAAAAATAAAAAAAAAAAATAAACCTAAGTCTATGTTGGGACTCCCTGAGGAGGACCCGAGGGTAATTTCTCCCCTTCTAAAGATTCACCCTTCTCCTGCTGGGGCTCAGTAGAGGAGACTTGGTCACCTGGCAGTGGAAGACCCTGGTTAGGCTCAAGAGTAACCAGGGGATTCGGCTCAGCCAGAGGTAGCTCAGAGGCCTCAGGGGGTTGTGCAGGAGGAGCATCATCATCCGGATACTACCGAATATCCTCGCCATAGAAAATATTCTCTGGCCGTCGAAGATCTGAGTCGGGAGGAACTCCAGCAGCATCTAATGCTTTGCCCCAAGTCAGGTCGCAGTAATCCCGAGCAACCGAGACAAATTGCTCGGTGAGACCTTTCTCTGTTACCTCCACCCCTAGTTGATAGGACGCCCTTTTTTCGGTTTCAGTGGCCTCCTTAGCCAGCTGGGCGTCCCTCTGAGCATCCTCGGCAGCCTTCTTGGCCTTCAGCAGCTCGGCGCGAAGCTCTTTGATGGTTTCTCTTTCTGCGGCCAACTTTTTCTGAGCTTCGCTCAGCAGCCTGCGCTGAGACTCGGCCTGGGACTCTGCATTCTTTAAGCCAGCGTCCAGGCTATCCCTCTCCTGGGCTACTGCTTTTAGCTGGTTCGAGAGTTTCGAGGTCTCTTCCTTTAGGTTGCCCAAGACTCTCTCTGCCTCGGACCTAGCTTGGGCCTCAGCCTGGGCTTCCACATGGGCCTTGCGGTTCCACTCTTCGGCCACGAACACCTGCTGAGTGATCTGAACCAGATTACCGTGTTAGTATACAAACATAAAAAACCAACACTATAACCGAGAAGAGGAATGGATATACTTACCATGGCCAAGTCCCTCTTCAGAGACATAAAAAGTTCATATTGGCTGAAACGCCTATATGAATCCATGTCTTTGGGCAGAAGTAGGGGCTGCTCCAATGCCTCAGCTATCAGTGCCGCCCGACCCCCGTCGTAGTTTCTGACCGAGGTCTCCCAGGGAAAGGGAACGCCATCGAGTTCTAGCCGAGGGGACCATATGCGTTGTCCTCGGCGCACCTCGGCCTGATTAGGCTCTTCTCTGCTCTCCACTGAGGAGCCCCTCTTCTGACGGGGTTCTTTGATCACTTTTTGCTGCTTGGTCTTGGGTGGCAGCCCTTTCTCCTTGTCTTCAGGGTCCATCGGCCTCTTCTTTTTTAAATCCGGTATAGGTTTGTGAGCCGGATCAGGAACCTGTGGAGCGGGAGGAGGTGGAGGCACATTGGCAGCTGGACGGGAAGTCCCTGTCTCTTTAACCTCCACTTTATTGGTCCTCTTCTTAAGAAGTAGTCTTAAATCAGACATTTCTTCCTCCGAGGAATCTTCAGGTATTGTTGTCAGCAATAAAGGGGGTCGGATGAAAGACTGCCTATCCGCTTCCTCTTCGGAATCCGAAGGAATAATGTGGACCCCTCCTCCGCTCTCCCCTTCGAACTTAAACTTGTCAATTTGCTCGTCCAAGGAAGTGGACGAGGATCCGACTCGTTCTCTCACAGCCGGCTGTGCAAGAGGAACTTGCTGGACTGGTCGGATGAGCAATGGAACACCCTGGGGATTAGGGTGTGGAACTGGTGGGAGATCGTAGGGCGCAAGGAAACTCTTCCGAGCAACGTCTATTCGTTGCAACCTGTAATCGCCCTGAATAATAGCGTTCCCCGCTGGCTGGACGTCGGCTGGCTTTGGAGTATAGCCAAGTATGAGGGGAATAGACCTCAACTGCCTGTCTTTGCTGACATATATCTCCGAGCGCAGTAGGTAGTTGAGGGCGGGCACGTTGATAAGGCTCAGCCGAGGAGCAGTATGTACCTTATCTGTAAAACAAATAAAGCAAACAGATTAGAAAGCAGATATAAAGACAGATTAAGGAGTAATTGCAGAATGAGAAAGTCCTAAAGCTATGGTTAGAGACCCTAAGTCCGAGAGGGCACACCTGGCTCTCCTGGCGTGATCGGATAATGTAGACCGTCGTGCCATGCGCCCGAGACAACCAAATAGTCGTCCTTCATCCCCTTATTGGATTTAGGAAGGCAGGAAAACAGCCTCACAACATCGGAGCGGAATTTAAGGTAGTACTCCCCTCCCCTTTGGCTACGACATTCATACATGTATGCTAAGTCGTGCCAGGTTAGTCCTAAACCTAACTGCTCATTTACGGTATCGAAAACCCCTAATATCTTAAAAGTGTTTGGTGCGCATTGCTCGGGGGAAAGCCTATGGTTGAGGAGATAATTTCGGGTCACGGGACCCATTGGAAGGGTCATTCCCCCTTCAAGGAAGGTGATCATAGGAATTATGACCTCTCATTCTTCTCGGTCTAGTAATAGTCCCTCTGGGGGGCAATACTTCAAATTTACCCCCTGTGGGATATGGTGGATTCTCTTGAACTCCTCAATCAGCGCCGGACTATCGACGAGATATTTGTATTTACCCATTTCTAAAGGGATGGATGAAATAGTGAAAGAGAATGATGGCCGAAGAGAAAATAAAAACTCAAGGGGCGCCGAGACTTACTATGTCACGAGTGAGACGAATTCCCTAACTTGAAATGTGCTTTTGAGAGGGATCCTGAAGGCAGAAGACGCAGAAATCCGAGAGGGTGTGGAGTACTTTTGAAGAAGGAAACTCTTCGGAAGCTCTGAAAATGCTCTGAATGCTATGAATGTGTGTAAAGTGAGAAAAGTAACTGCCTACGGATATTTATATATGGGGACAGACGGAGCGGTATCATTCATCTCGCACGAATTGCGAAGACAAACCCCACCCGTTTGATCCAAGATCCACCGTTGGATGCAAGAGACAGAGCCGCCTGAAGTAATTGACGCAACGCCTAGGGAATGGGAGATCTATAGTGGCAGTAATGAGGCGCGCGTCTCCACGAGCTCGCGCGTATAAATAGGGGTATTTGTGTCTTTTTGTTTTTACTTTTGTTTACTCCTTCTATTTTATTTTTCTTTCATTCCCGCGTATCAAGTCAAAATTATTCTCTCTTCCCGCTTGCGTGGGAAAGAAATAAAATTTTGAGGGGCTATTATGGGGGAAAAGGGGCCAGGCCCAATGTGATGGGCCGAGGGCCCACGAAAAGGCTATCTTACATCCGAAAAGAGAGAGAGAAAAGGGCAAGGCCCAGCTAAGAGTAGGATCTTCATGATGAAAGATCAGCGCTGTCCGAGGAAGGTATTTCCTGTCCGAGGAGGGTATCTCCTGTTCGAGGAGGACGTTTCACTTTAACAGGAAGTCACAGGTTATTTGAGTACGAGAAAGACCAGAGTGACTGTCCGAGGACTTCATCTGATCAGGATAAGCTCAGAGCAGAGATTGGAGATGATAAGAACGAAGAAATATCTAAAGGGAAAGCTGCTACCACCGTATTTAATGCACTACAACAGTTTTTCTGGCCGCATTTATGTGGAGAAGACCCCTGAACAGTGCAACCTCAGCTACCGTCACTCCCAAATAACTAAAGCATGCCCACGATGTGACATGCACTCAAGTAGATGCACAGATGAAGAACAAGTGGACGATGGAGATAATGGAGACGGATACTATATAAAGAAGAAGAAATCTTGATAAAGAGGGAGGAAGAAAAAGAAAAAGAATAGTTTAACTGTAGCCCTGAACTTTGTAATCACTGATTGTTCAATAAAACACCTCTTCGGACATTGACCTAAGGGTTTTCTTGGCGTTATTTTGTGTTACTTTTGCTTAACATAATTCAATCCACCATTGTTAAATTCAGACCCGGCCCAGCTCTTTCACCCACTCTCTACAAATTTATTGTCTAGGGTACGTTGGGCCTTTAACCCATACTTTTGGGCTTAGGTCGCAAAACCAGTCCCCACACATAACAACAATGATTGTGTATATTTAAAAAAATACAGTAACAAAAATACATTTTGCACAATAGATTCATAAGCTTTTAAGGGTGATTTTTTTTGGGTTGGTTTAGGCAAAATTTGGCCTTTTAAGCCATTTTATACAAACGGGTGAAAATATTCTTATTACAATATGCCAAACCTATTAATACAAAATTTTATCTTCTATTTTAAATTGAGATGGTGTTAAAATAATTTATTATTAGATTTTGATTTGATATAATACAAACTTGATAGATATTCTATTTTTTGCATATTTTTTTACTATAAATATCATTATAATGAGGGGTGTTTTTTTTTTTTTTTTTTTTTTTTTTTTTGAGAAACTTATAATGAGGTATTTTATTGTAATTAATGCTATATTACTTTCATAAATAATCACCACTTACATTATTTTTATTATACACCAATTATAATCTATCACTTTACCCGTTGTTAAAAACATTGTTAAAATCTTTTTTCCCCTAAGTTAAAATATTGAATTGCATCATTGCATGTGTCCAAGTCTAATCAATGGATGAAATCACATGAATCTTGTTAATGCACTTTTTAGACTGCCTTCTTGTCTTCCATGTTGCGGGTTCGACACCCTCTTGTCCCCATTTTTTTCCCTAAAACAAATGAATTTATGATATTATAGCTTGAATAGTTGTGGTTCTTGTTAGTGTTGGACTTTGTGGAGTTTAGTTATGTTTGATCCAGTTGACGACCCGACCTGACCTGAATAATGTTGCGTGGTTTTTAATGGAAGATTTTTTGTGGCTTAGTCTGTGGAGCAGAGGCTTGGGCTGACAAGCTATCAACCTTCGCAGGTGGTGGTGGATAGTCATTGATGATGTCGGTTGTCTCTTCTTGGTATTGCCACTGAAGCTTAGTAGTGGGGACTGCTGGTGGTGGCTGGTGGGGTTGTGTTGAAATTTTTTTAAAATTTATTTTGGGAATTAGAAATAAGAGAAAGCAAAAAATTAGGATTTTTAATTAAACAGTAGGTGGTAAATTTTTATTAATAGAGTATAGAGTAAAGTAGAAAAAGTGGAACATAAAAATTTGGACACTAGAAGTTTGTTGGAAGCATTATATTATAATATTAGCTTCAATTGCTAATCTAGCTTAGATGTTAACAATAGGCATTGTGTCGAAAATGTTTTTTATTTATTTATTTTTGCATATGCACAATGCCATCATCTCAATTTCACACCCTTCTTAAAAACCCAAAAAAAAAAAAGGGGACAAAGGGAAAATCTAAAAATAAAGCTAATCTGAAATAGATAAATTATTGGCACACTATGCTTTTCACAAATGAAAATAGTTCCCTATTGTTTATGTTGTGAATTGATTTAATTGATTTTTTTAGGGATTTAATTGATAATTGATGCCACCATATATGTATTGATTTAATTGATAATTTTTGTATTTATTTTGTTCTTAATATTGATTAAAATTTCTTTTATTATTAATCTTTGTCATCCGATCTCAAATTCTCAATGAGAGATTGTTCTGTTATGTTTTTACTTTTTATAGGCCAATTGAACACACTAGTAAAGTTTTCCTCAAGGGCTTTTTCGTAATTTTAATTAATAGACATGCGTAGGGTACTACACTGCACTTGCTCCTAGTCCGCACAAACTGACAAACACACTTACACTTTCTTTTTTTTACCATGCATATACGTTAATAGGGGAAGCATCCCGTCTCTGAAAATGTAATGAACAATAAAGCGCGTCAAATTTCACGCGCTTTTAGATGAGAGTGGTGGAGTAAAATTACAAAAATTGTAATTTTTTGGAGGGCATCCTTTTTTTTTTTTTTTATGATTAACAAGTGTATCCTTTTGATTTGCCACTCCCCACTGCATCTAGCGTACGTCTGGATTGAGATTATAAATAAAAATTATTTCATTATTTAGTTTATTTTTGCTATTATTTATGGATCTCATTGTATATTTGGGCACTATTCAGTGTATTTATGAGTCCCGTTGTACTATTTCAACTAACTTTTACTTTTACTTATAGTACTTTCAAGAATAATATTTTAGTTTCAACAAAATAAGCAGTATTTAAATACACTCTTAATAAAAGTGAGAACATGATCCGCGACTTTCAAAATAGAATGTTAAATAGTTAACATATAAAACCTGTTATTAGCATGTTTTCAAAAACTTAACAAAAACAAAACTTTAAAATAAAAAATAAAAAATAAAAAATCATAGTTAGCCCAATATTATAGTACTAGCATCTAGTATTTAGAACACCAAATACCAAAATACTACTGTATAAGACATTTTAAATGCTATATTAAAGTAGCAAAAATATGTTTTGGTATAATTTGTGAAAAATTTTTTTTTTTTTTGACAACAACTAATGCTCTTAAGAAACAATATTATTTTACATTATTTTGTTTTTGTTGATAGATGATTATATCTTAATATATTAAAGAATAATGATTTTGTGTATTTATCTTGGTTGATGATTACATCTTAATACTCAAGAAACAATACATGTAGTTATTCGGGGATGCAAAAAAGTTCTATTTTGCATCCTCAAAACTTACTTTATCTATTTTACAACTCACCCTACATCATAATTTTTATTTTTATATACACCTCATTAAAATAATATAAACTACACCATCAAATAATATAAAAAAATTTATTTCTCTCTCTTCTCTCCCATCTTTCTATTCTACCCAACAACTCTTCCTCTTCCCCACTACTACCCGCCAACATCACCAACAACTCATACATCTAAACAACCACTACAAACCCAACAAAACACCAAGACCCCTCACCATTCACACAGCAAACCACCAAGAGCTAGCCAAAAAGCCCATACCAAATCCATTAAACCACCACCACAGCACCACCAAACATCACAACAAACCACCAAACCCACAAAATCAACTAAAACCTGCCAAATTAAACCGAAACCATACCAAAACGATTCAACCCATCACCACCAAAACGATTCAACCCACAACCACTGTGACCCACACCTTAACCACAACCATTAACCACACCATGAACACAAACCTCGACCACAACCCACTGCCTCTTCACTCCACCACAGACACCGATGTCCACCATAAATGCCAATGACCACAAACCCACACCCTCCACCACGCCGATCCACAAACCTAGACCCTCTAACACACCGATCCACACAAACCCACGCCCTCCACCTCACCACCACAGCAACACCCCACCACCACCACAACACCATATGCACAGAAACCCATAAAAAAATCAAAGGAAAATCCACACAAAACCCATAAGCACCGAGCAAGTAGAGAGTTGAGAAAGGAGACTTTTAGAGAGTTGAGAGAGGAAAGTTTCAGAGGGTCAGAGAAAAAGTAAGAGAGAGAGAAAAAAATGAATAACTTTTTTAGGTTTTGCATACTAGGTTGGAGCATGTTTTTGGGCTTTTAGTGGCTAAAATAGCAATTAGAAGGTGTAAAACACCCCCCAATGCTAATGCTCTAATGCAAAATCTTCTACAGAGTGATTGTGCCTAGTTTGGCTATCTGCCTCTGTATCTTGCTCTTGTTATCTAGTTTCATTTGAATGAAACTGCTTTCGCATAATAAAAAAAATAAGAAAGAGAAGTGTACAAGTTGGACAATAGTTAAAAAAGTACAGTCAACAGAGAATAACATAGGTAGCACAATTAGTTACAGTCAGTTACCACTTACCACTATTATGCTAGCAGTTGACAGTTAGTTACATTAGTTAGTTAGTTAGGGGATTTGCATAAAACTTGATATGGCTAAGAATTTGATTGGAAACCTTCAACAAACTTATATTTGTATATTTAAATTGTCTTCTTATGATTGATGATATATCAATTTGTAAATTTAATGTAGTAAAATTTGTAGTACGTGTAGCACTACTCCTAAATTTTTGTTAGGGAAAGTCAAGCGAATATATAGCAAATGAAACAAATGATTTGTTTCCCTTTTAAACACTACTTTCTATTTTTAAAATGGATGGATTAAATTCTACCAACTCATCTCTATATCTAAATAAAGTTCATAATCAGTAATCCCCACTGTGTTTTAACCTATTTTTGGACATGGAATTGCCAATAATTTGGAGATCAGCCAAAACTGTTCTGGGAGGAAAAAATTTTTTCTTTCAAGAATCAAATATTTTGGGAATATTAGTTAGGTTTCTACTTGCCGAGTCTTTAATATTTATAAAGCTATAAGGAGTTCTAGGACAAAGTTGTTTCTATTTAACTTAGAATTTCTGGGAGTACTTTGGTAAGGGAAAGAAAAAATGGAGAAAAAAATTTATGGCTCTAGTTGTGCTACTTTGTTTAGTGCTGGGGGTGGCTGGCTAGTATTCAACAGCTTCTCTTAAGAAATGCTATCGTAAGTGCTTCTCTCTTTGTATCGTCACACCCGACAGTTCAGCTATCCTCTGCCCCATGAAGTGCTTGAGACACTGCACCGTCTCCAGCTTTCCTTTAGACTTTACTCATAGAGACAACGTTTACTTCTGTAAGCTTGGTTGTGCCATGTCCTTGTGTATCAATATCAGCACCATATTATTTCCAAGTATAATTCTCTCTCTCTCTCTCTCTCGGTCTCTCTGACATATCACTTTTTCATATTGTTTTAACTTTCTTTTTTGGCTTTGTTTCTTAATATTGTAGAGTAAGGACAAGTGGAAGCTTGTGTGGATTCATGCTTAGATACATGCCCCAAAGCTAAACCATACAATTTACGAAGGAATTTAGGTTTGGTTTATGTTGTTATATTGCAAATGACACTAGCTAGTACTGTTCTTTAAATTCTAATAGCCTTGTTTAAAGAATCACACGGTTGGTTGTCTCACAAATTTTAATCTTGAGTCTAGATGCAATCCTTGTTACAATCGGTCCAGGATGACAATATATAAATACATATATATATATATATATATATATATAGAATGGAAATAATAATAATAATAATAATAATAAAGAATAATCGTTATTATCATGTGATTTGACTGAATTTATTATCTAATTTAAGGTAAATACTATCTCTTTTAATTCCATCACAGTATATATAACATGAATAACAAAATCTAAATTATTTTTTTTTAAAAAGGCTAAAGTGCAAAATTGACTCTCTAACTTTTTTCGGATTTCATTTTAATTTTCTAACTTTGCTTTCGTTCATTTCAGTCTTTTAAGTTTCAAATTTATTCAATTAAGGCATTTCCGTTAACTTTAGTTAATTTTTTTTAAAAAAAAAACAATCTGAAAAATATTTTTCAATCATTAATTGAATTTTTTTAATTTAAAAATTTTGAAGAAAAATTTATAAAACTGAAAAATTAACCACAACATATAATAAAAGTTGATGGAAAAGTTTTAATTGAATAAACTTGAAAGTTAGAAGACTGAAATGAACAAAAGCAAAGTTAGAGAACTGAAATGAAATCTGAAAAAATTAAGAGAGTTGGTTTTGCATTTTACCCTAAAAAAAATGTAGAATTATTACTCAATGTGACATGAGTTCGAAAACCTTTTTTTTTTTTTTTTTTGAGGAAGTTTCGACCTATGACGCCCTCTTCTGATGAAAGCTCTTTCTCATCTAACTAAGACATTAATAAGTTTTTGGTGTAAGCGAGGATTGAACCTCAGATCTCTTATTCAACCATCAGAGACTTTACTAATTAAGCTAACTAGAATCCACAGTTCCAAAACCAATATTAGAAAGTTCTAAACTCATACCTTTTCCCAATTAAGTGATAAAAATGCAATTTATGTATCCTCCTATTTTATATATATTTGAAAATTTGCTACTAAATTAGTATTTATGATGATATTGTTCCCTTTTAAATAAATTTGATGCTAATAATTGGATGAAGGAAGTGGTTGGTTTAAGAGACTTAAAATTATTTATTGTATATAATGTATGAAGTATGAACTGTTTCGCTTTTGAGAATCTTCTGGCATGTTTGTACTTTGTAGGCAAGCAACACATATTGATGAAGTGAAGGACTCTATGGAGACTTGTAGATAAAGCTACGAGAGGATCTATTAGTTGCTTCCTTTAATATTTGCTTGTAATAATACCATCTTATGTTCTGAAAATAAAAGAAAAGTTCAATACCACCGACCTTATAGTTGAGTGGTAAATCTTTTTTTTTTTTTTAATACTAACTATTTTAACGCACACAGGGAAATGGAAGAAGATTTTAAAGAAACTGATAGTGATATATATTGAAAAGGTCTACTCTTAGATTTACAGTTGAGTGGTAAATCTTTCTATTTATATGGTGCAATTCAGGGTTATTCAATCCATGGAAGGGAGGGCTACCCCTCTCATGTGTAGCCTATTTTAAAATGTATATTCTTAATAAAACAGAGATTTTCTTAGTTTCGACATAAATGAGAAGGTTAGCCAATACCTGCCTAGCTCACCCTAGAAAAATGTGTTTTTATTTACAATGACAGAATCGTTGGGACTATTATACATGAATAAGTCATGTTAAAAGGTCTCATTATCAAAAATATTTTACTTTTTTTTTTTTTTTTTGAGAAACAAAAATATTGTACTTAAAAATTATCATGAAATGATTTTATGTTCTTATCAAGTACAACTTATATTGGTTTTTTGTTAAAGCTATAAAATGATTAAAAGCCAAAACACACGGTGGTTCTTAAAGCTTACCTTGAGAGCGTTTTCGGTCATTGAAGCTTTAATGAGTACTATTAGTTCATAAGTTTCAAAAATGAGTAACTAATGAAATATGACACTAATTTTTTAAGTGAGATGACATCATTTTTAATATTAAAAAAATTACACTTCTCCTCCATAATATATCACCCTTTTAATGGGCCCAAATCAAACCTAGTATTCCCCAAATTCAAAACTAAACCCACCCACCTACACATCGTATACTGCAAAACTAATGTATTAGGGTAGAGAAGGAGTTTCTACTCGAATTTAGGATTAAAAAATGGGAAATTATTTTGCACTCGCTCTTCCTAATTTGAAAACATGCAGTCATTAGTCAAGTATACGGATATATATATATATATATATATATAGACAAACACGGATATGGTGCTTGGGAAACAAACTCCAATTCTTATTCATGCGATGCTTTAAGAAACTAAACCCCTTATCAAAAAAAGAAAAAGAAAGAAACTAAACCCAAAATATATAGTTAGTATAATATCAAGAAAACCAAGCAAACATGTAGAAAAGCACCAAAAGTCAATTTATATAATAGTAGTTGCTAATATGTGAGATGCATGGAAAAACTATTGACTCTGAAAAAAAAAATCCAACAATGAGTAAATAGACATTTTGCTAGTTAGTATTAAAAAAAAAAATGAAGAAATATTTAACTTCTATACTTTTTCTTATAGTTTAGAAGTGTTGTCTAACATTGAATGTTATTGAGTTGTAAGCGCATAGTTATCGAAACTTACAAAATAATTTACAATTCTTAAATTAAAACTTATTACCACGACCACGTGATAGCTCTGAGTCCACGGACTACTTCTTTCATTGATCTATAGAAACCACAGGTTCTCCTACTTGTGACTTTGAGACTCCACTCAAAGGTTTCAAATCTTCTTTAAGTTCTTTATGCAGTAACTGAAGAGATCATCAAATTCTTGACACGAATCTTGATCTTGATAACTTTTTGTGTGTGTATGAAGGTAAACACCTCTAAATCTCACAAAAGATTCAACACACAACTCTCCAAAGACTTCTAAAACGTAGCTAGGGTTTTTCCTTTTATACTTAGAGTAAAATACAAAATCCTACACGTTAAATAGGCTTGGGTTGAATTGGAATTTCTGTAGAAAAATAAATTTGCACGTGTTTTGATCAATCGAATCTAATTTTCGATCGATCGAGCCTTGCAGATTTTATCCAATATTTTCTGCAATCACTTGATTCCAATTTTACAATTAAACACACTTTGAGCAAGCCTAAACCTAAATTCTATGTTTTGATCATGATTTGCCAACATATTACAAATTGCAGTTCTAATACATTAGTTCCTAAAGTCTTAGAACCTAACAAACTCCTCCTTTGGCAATCTGTGACAAAACACATCACAAAATTAAAAAATGCTCAAAGTAAAATAGCCCATTCAAATTAAAAAGCCCTAAATACAATTCATCCTAATTACTATCTATCAATTGCTAAAGTAGACAGCAGCTATGACTGAATTAACCTGTAAATTCCTGGAACACTTAACAAACACATAAACGCATGTATGGAAAATACAAGTAAAACAAATTAACTTTTTGATTTCACAAAACATAAAATAAAAGATATATATCATGAATAACCTCATAAATATAAAATCAATAATCAATGTACCATACGTGAAACAAGAAACAATAAAAATACCAAACACAAAACATAATGTCTCCCCCTAACATATACAACCCAAAAAAATGAAATACATCAAAGCCAAAATGAAATACATCATAAGCCAAAAAAACATAAATACATAATCAATATTCTAGATACAATCTACAAACACCAATCTCCCCCTTATCTCCATGTGTATGTACTCCCCCTTTTTGTGACGAATTGCTAAAGGGCAATCATGACTCATCAAAGGGTGGAGCCTGTGGAGTAGAACCTCTTGTATCCGCCAAATTTGCTCATAAAGTATGAAGCTCATTGAGCACATCCAATAAAAGCTGTCCATACGCCGCCTGAACAGTCATAACAGTATCCAGCGTACTTCGCTAGGAAGAATCACCCGATGTAGATGGTGGAAGATCCACAGCAGCTGTTGGGTCTACATATGTATCAGCAGAAGGGTCACCAGATGGAGGAGGCCTAGATGCATTACCTATAGAAGACTCGACTCTAGGGTGCTTAGAGCTAGCTTTCAACTGAGTTGCTCTTTGCCTAAGGAATGTGGCACCTATAGGAGCTATGATATGTATGGGCTCGGATGCGGGAAAGTCCTCTAAACCTACGTTCAAAAGAATCCTATGAATAAAAACTGGAAAGAACAAGCCATGGGATTTGTCACTGCTCCTATTAACCTCAACAAGTGAGCTAATGAAAAGAGAGGAAAAACTCATAGGAACACCAGTGATGAGAGCGTACAAAAAAAGCACACCTTTCAATAGGAATATTATGAAGATGAGAGATAGGCCAAATATAGTGACAAGAAATCTAGAAAAACAAATAGTTGAGCTTAGTAAGCTCATGAGAAGTGACACAAGGATTAGTACTCTAACTAATGGAAGTACTGGTGATGAGTGACATAATTGTCATCAAGGTGAGAGGTCTCAGTGTAAGGGTACACAAGCTGCTGTACCAAAGGTACACCAAAAGCAAAGACCACTACATCAGGAGTAATGACATACTCTTCACCCCTTATCCAACTCTTCACAAATTGAATGTTGGAGAAAGTGGAGTGGACAGAGAGGTTTGAATAGAACTCTCTAATCAATGCAGCTGGAGGAGGATGCTCTACCTCTAAGAGTGGTAACCAACCCCCACGCTCAAAATTCCTACGTGTCTCTGGATCAACCTCATCTAAAATGACCTTACACTCAGCCTAAACCAATTTAAAGATATTCAGCTTCTCACAGGTTCTTAGTTTTTCATGGTTCTAAACCTATCACTCTAGAACTTAGGAGTAGAAAGGATGGGGGTTTTCTTAGCTCTAGTCTTCCTAACCATGATGCTAAGGGTTTAAAGGAAAGGAAAACAAAAAAACAAAGAAAATACCAAGGGCAAACTACATTAGAGATGGCTAGAGCACAAGAATATCAATAAATAACAATCTATGTGATGCATGTAATAAATGCACATATGATGCATGCTCTAATGCATTGAAATTTGTCCAATTTCACTTTAGAAACCATCAATTGACTTGAACATAGAGTTTTAGTCCAAAAACCCCAAATTTGAAAAACCCAATTTCAAAAAATAAACCAAATTGATCAATTAACAATTATATTAGTAAGGAAACATCATATAATGACTTAATTTATCAATATCACAGGTCAATTTCACCAAATTAATCTCAATTGAACAAAATCTCTAATTTCACTAAAATTCCAAACCCTAGAATTTCCAATTGTTCTTAAACCAACAAATTAACCAAATTAATGCATGGGAATCATGTTTATAGCATCTAAGAACAAAAACACATCGAACAAAAATGATTAAAAACAATTGAAATGGTATCAAGGTCTTACCAATGCTTGAGGACAAAAACCTTGGACAAATTTGAGGAAGAAAACGAAAAAAAGAAAAAGAAAAACCACTTAGATTGGATTGGTCGAAGAGAGAAAGTGAGAAAAAGTTTGAAAAAGCTTTTGAATATGTGAAGAACATGTGAGGAGAAGCTTTTTATTAAACTGAACTTTCGAAATTCAATAGGTCGAGATTGGTCTTCGATCAATCGAAAAAATAGATTTGATTGTTCGAGAACTAATCGAGCACCAATTGAGCCAGGTAGATTTAAACTAAAATTTTAAATGCAATTTCGATCGGTCGAAAAACACATTCGATCGATCGAAAATCTGGAAATTTGAAATTTTTGAAAAACAAAGGAAGTTTTATGTAGAAACCACTCAAACCAACTTATTTTATGAATGAAATGCAATATTATGAGTTTAAAAGTTTTTCAAAAACACTTGAATTCAACCCAAATCTTCCAAAAACAAGATTTTTACACTTTTTGTCCCCAAAACTCAAAAAATAAACATATTTTGTATCAAAATCAAGACAGATAATCTTGGATGGCCAAACCAACTTCACACACAATTTCATGTACTAAGTTTAGTAAAGAATAACTTGTATAGTGTGTGTAACTAGTAACAACATGAGATACATGTGAGATGTTATGTAAATAGTAATCAATCACAATTTCTATATTATTCATCACATAAGTTTGAAAGATACTATTACCTAAAGAGTTACATCATATAACTCTCACATCTCTTAGAAAACAAGCTTGCAATCATGTAATTTTTTATTTAGCCTCATAATGTACACACCATTTTTATTTTATTGTGAAATTGTTATTGTAGCCAAATAATGTACACACTAGTTTTTTTTTTTTTTTTTTTTTTTTGTGTAATCTTTATTATAGCCAGATAATGTACACACTAATTTTATTATTATTCCAAAGCTACACCTTATGTTCTTTATGTGCATGTGCTACACTTTCTCGAGTACAAAATCTTATGATATGCATCAAGCTATTCATGATTGGCTAGTAAATAGTGGTGAGATGGTTATTTATGCTTTTCTCTTAGGTTCTAGTCCTAACAATCAAAAGCATGTGACTTCAAAATCAAGCGATCAAAAACTATAAACAACTCCCAGACAATATGTACTACATAGCTGAAACTAGCAAATGCAGGAAAATAAGCTCATCCAAGCTAAATAAGGTACACGATGAGAATGCAAATTGTCATATTTTTCTCCCTCAATGTTTAGTCTTTTATACTTATTTGGTACCTAAATGTACGCATTATTCTTATATTTTGATTTAGGATGCAAATTGGGGCATTAAGTGCAAAACGTAGCTAATTGGGTGATTTTGGACAGTTTCAACATTACTTCATCATAATCTGGGCATAACTCTCTCATCCGAGCTCCAATTGAGATGATTCAGGATGCTATGGAACACCAAGAAAAAGCTCTACAACTTTCATTTTGAGTTTTGAGAGATACTAGCTGCATTAAGGTCAAAATCGGGTTTGAATTTGCTGCTCCTACATTGCTAACATTCTGGAGTGTTCCTTTGCCTAAAATTCTAATACCTGATCCTCACTTCACCAAACTATTTTAATTTCACCACATCCTCGTAATAACAATGTTTTTAAAAAAAAGGGTAAGACTTAAGTATAGTACTTAGATGCTGTTCCTTAGGTTCTTCTCTTAAAATTCAGCTATATGGATTTTTTTTATGGGATGGAAGTATATTTTTTTTAATTAAGTAGCCACATGGCTGAATCTTAAGAGAAGAATCTAAGAAACAACATCTAAAATACCGTACCTAAGTTTTGTCCTTAAAAAGGGTTGTAAAATGTAATACACTTTTTCAGTCTCTCTATAATAAATAACTTTCCCTTTTCTTTTTCTAGAATCACCCTAATATATAAGAGTATTAACATCTCATAAAAATTTAATTTTTCTATTTTACACAACTAATTTGCAAAAACATCACATCAGATTATCTATAATACACCCTCTTTATTTTAATAATACTTTCTCACTTTTTTTTTTTTTATTTCACACTTACCCATACACTCCACCACCTTAGAGCATTAGCATCCGGTTTCTAAAAAATATCACATTTTACCATTTCAAAAGCTACTTTCTCTATTATATCATACAATTTTACAATATACCTAACATCCCAACTTTTATTTTATTATATAACCAATTAAAATAATATATTTACACAATAAAATAATATAACCCAAAACCCAATAAAACCCAAAGTCAGTGAAAGAGGGAGACAAAATGATCAAAATAAAGAGGCTAAACGAATAAAAAATAAATATAAGCTACTACAGTAATTTGCATATATAAGAGCCTATTGTAGTAGTATTGTAAATTTTTTTAGGATATAGAAACCAGATAAAGCATCATTTTAGTGTTTGTGGATTGTAAGATACCATTTTGGGGTTTGTAACTAAGCCTTCGTTTGGGAGAAGGAAATGGAATGGAATGGAAAAGAAGGAAAAAAAAATAATTTGAGAATATTATTCACTTTCCTTGTTTGGGAATTTTAATAGAGGGAAATGAAAGTTCATTCCCTTATGAGAGTTTAAGATCTCGTTTGGGAGTAGAGAATGGAATGAAATGGAAATGAATAAAAATAATAATTTTAAAATATTCTTCTCTTCCCTTATTGGAGAGTTTTAATGGAGAGAATGGAAAACCCATTCTCTTATTTGAGAGTTTAAGTAGAAGGAAATGGAATGGGTAGGAAGGAACACTCATTTCTCTCTATTCCCTTAGACTTCGTTTGAGAGTTCATAAGAGAATGAAATGGAATGATTATAAGAGAATGAAAAGGGATGGAATGGAATGGAATGTATTTAAGTAAGGGAAATGAATGGAATAGAATGAAATTAAGTAATCTTGATTTGATGTTTTAAAATAAAGGAACGGAACGGAAATGAATGAAAATGAATGGAATGTGAGTAATCATGTTTGGGAGTAACATAGAGAGAATGTAATAGAATCATTTTATGATAGTATTACTATTACCCCTTTATTTTAAAATAAATGGTTGAATATATATAGGTATTTTGGGAGTTTTAGTAAAAAATTCATTAAATTTAATTTCATTCCCTTCCATTCCTCCCAATTTCGGGGGAAATGAAAATCTGAGGTTTTAAAGGAATAGAGAGGAATGAGTGTTCCCTCCTACCTATTCCATTCTCTCCCACTTAAACTCTCAAACAAGAGAATGGACTTTCCATTCCCTCCATTAAAACTCCTAAACAAGGGCAGGGAAGAATATTCTAAAATTATTATTTTCATTCCTTTCCATTCCCTTCTCCCAAACGAGGCCTTAAGATCTCAAATTTTCATTCCCCCTGAAATTAAGAGGAATGGGAAGGAATAAAATCAAATTTAATTATTTTTTTTTACTAAAACTCCCAAAACACCCCTATATATTCAACTCTTTATTTTAAAATAAGGATATAATAATAATATTGTCATAAAATGATTTCGTTACATTCCCCCCATGTTGCTCTTAAATAAGATTACTTACATTCCATTCATTTTCATTCCTTTATTTTAAAACATCTAATCAAGGTTACTTATTTTCGTTACATTCCATTCATTTCCCTTACTTAATTACATTCTATTCCCTTATAATCATTCCATTCCATTCCCTTATAAACTCCCAAATGGAGCCTAAATGGGAGGGAATGGAAAGAAGGGAGCATTCATTCCTCTTTATTCCCTTAAAACCTCAAATTTTATTTCCCCTGAAATTGTGAGAAATGGAAGGGAATGTAATTAGATTTAATGAATTTTTTACTAAAACTCCCAAAATACCCTTATATATTCAACCCTTTATTTTAAAATAGGGGTCTAATAGTAATATTATCATAAAATGATTTCATTCCATTCCCTCTATATTACTCCCAAACAAGATTACTTATATTCCATTTATTTTAATTCCTTTCCATCCCTTTAATTTAAAACATCCAATCAAGGTTACTTAATTCCATTCTATTCATTTCCCTTACTTAAATACATTTCATTCCATTCTATTCTTTTCCATTCGCTTGTGATCATTCCATTCCATTCCCTTATAAACTCCCAAACGAAGCCTAATGCTCTTACCACACACTCCACTTTTCTGAACACTCTCTCTCTTTCTTTTTCTCCTTCTTCTTTCTTCTTTCTTCTTCGGCATCTTTTTCTTTTGCTATTCTTTCTTTCTTCTTCTTCTTCTTTTTCATTTCTAAAAAAAGTTTCTTTCTCTTTCTCCCGCTCTCTCTCTCTCAATCAAACCGATGTTGTCTTCAAATTTGAAAATATTTCTCTCTACTAGGCCTCCATGCCTCAATATGCTCACACTCTTTCACACGTTCTCTCTCATGGCAGCAGCAAGCATTCCATGGTAACGATGGCTTGAGTTTTTGATTGATTCGTATTTTGCCAAATGGGTTTTCTGTTTTGTTTTATTTTGAGTTGATCTTGTTTTGAGTTAATTTTGAGTTGGGTTTATGATGATTTTCATTAATTTTTGGATTGATTGTGTTTTGATTAAATTAATGTTGTAATGGGATGGTTGTGGTGGTGGTGGTGGTTGGTTGGTTGGTTGTGATGGTGGGTGAATGTTGGTGGTGGTTGATGGTGGGTGGATGTTGGTCTTCTTCTTCTTCTTCTTGACATTGAAGAGAGGGTGAGAGAGAGTTTGACAAGGCAAGGGAGAGGAGAGAGAAAAAAGTTTAAAATAATAGGATAGAAAGCTACATGTAAATGCACACGGTTACTGTAGTAATTTTGCATATGAACAGTATTATAGATGGATTGATGTGGATAGTTTTTAAGAAAAAATGTGTAAAAATGAACACTTTTTTCTATTTTGCACTGACTAATGCAAGTGCTCTAACTCAAGTGAATTTTCCATATAAAGTTAAATCCGTAATGTAAGTCTGTTTGGCATTAACTTAAACCTCGTTTTTAGTTTTTGGCTTTTATGTATAATATTTTAAAATTTCACTTTTTCTTCACTTTTTTCAATATACAAGAATACTTTAACATATTTTCAATAAAATAATTTCAGCAAAAAGCTAGATAAGCTGTTCCGAAACAAACATATAGATATTTACAACAAATTTTAGGTTACAAAATAAGTAATAACAAAATGTCAGTGGTGAGTCCAAATTAAAATGTTGTCATTCATTATTTATTGTGAGATTTGTGTGTACATACAACTACCCGAAGTTAAAAGAAATCTTTTTTTTAATCATGGTTAGAAATCTACCCCAACCTGGACCTTAGGGTCTTGAACCACAACCCCCACCCCCCCCCCCCCCCCCCTTCTAAGTACTTAGGGAGGTGCCATCATACTAAAAATGTCTACAAAGTTAAAAGTAAGTCTATAAATGAACCAAACTATTAATAAACAGCTTGAACTTGGCTTAATAAAAACTGGTTCATGTTTGTTTATTTATAAACGAACCAAGCTTGAGCCTTAGAGGCTTATTTAATATTATTTAATAAACAAGCTGAATCTAGTAAAAAAAATTGTTCATGAACAAGCTAGTGAACAATAGGGCTCTAGAAAAACAAGCTACGCTTAATTTGGTTTATGAACTTCGTAATAAGATTGATATGAGCTTGAAATATAAACATAATTTATATGTTTGGTTTGAACTCAAGTCAAATTTGAATTCTTTCTCAAAACATCAAAAAAAGAAGAAAAAGAAGAAGAAGAAGTTAAATTTAAATATTTTATATTTGTTGTCAAGCTAAACTTGAACCTCTAATATTTAACAAAACTTACAATCCTAATAAAAAGAAACCCTTTAATTGGTAAACGAATTTAATTCAACTGCCACCCACGGGTCCTACACATTCACACGGTCAAACTCAAAAAAATAAGAGGGTTGAAACTTGAAACACACAATAGTCTGTAACGGGCAGTTTAGTTCTTTTATTTGGAAAAAAAAATAATAATAAAAAATAAAAAGATGGTAAGAACTAAGGAGTTCTCTCCCTATTCCTCTGAAAGGTAAGAGCAAAGCTGGAACATTACATCTGATCGGAAGATCAATCATTCTAGAATTCTTGCCAATACATTCAGGGACCCCATCTTCCATACCAATTCAGCAAAAGTGCATAGCGTGCTAAAATATGTGCCACTATATGGCCGAGTTCCTTTTAAAAAAATTAATAAAAACTTCCTACTTTGTATTTAAAAAAAGATACAGTTAACGAAGACAACGAAAACTTCCTACTTTGTGCTAAAATATGTGCCACTATATGGCCGAGTCCCTTTCAGTTCTAACTTTTATCATTTAATAAACTTTATACTTATGTTTTGAGCATTAATAAACTTCCTAACCTCATTTTCTCTGAACCATCCATGATCCATCAATGGCTACCGAAGACAACGAAAACTTCCTACTTTGTGCTAAAATATGTGCCACTATATGGCCGAGTCCCTTTCAGTTCTAACTTTTATCGTTTAATAAACTTGTTACTTTTGTTTTGAGCATTAATAAACTTCCTAACCTCATTTTCTCTGAACCATCCATGATCCACCAATGGCTACCGAAGACAACGAAGTCGAAGACCACCGTCCTCTCGTCCTTATGCACCACCTCCCTTCATTCGAACTTCCACTCCAAGACCGCTTGATCACCCACTTCCGCCTTTTCGACTCGCTGGCATCGCCCGAGGCCTCCTCCGTACGCGCTCTCGTCTGCGTCGGCCCCACGCCCGTCACCGCCGACACCCTCGACCACCTCCCTTCTCTGCGACTTGTCGTTGGCTCCAGCGCCGGTCTTGACCACGTCGACCTCGCCGAGTGCCGCCGTCGTGGCATTGCCGTCACCAGTGCCGGCGACGCCAACTCTGAGAACGTGGCCGACTACGCCGTCGCGCTTTTGCTCGATGTTCTGCGCCGAGTTTCCGCTGCTGACCGATTTGTTCGCTCTGGTTTGTGGCCTCAAATAGGAGAGTACCCACTTGGCTGTAAGGTTAGTTTTTTTTTTAGCACATCTGGATTGGTAGCTTTTTTTGTTAAAAACGACAAGCATAGTGAATGACCAAAAAAGAAAAAAAACATGTTCATAGTTGTTGAGGTAGCATCTGGTGATTGGTGTGTAATAAAGTGAATGTTAAGGTTTTGTTATTGATCGAGAGGTGGTTAGCTGAGGCATGTCTCTGTGTCACTGTGTGGAACTTTTGTATAACATACAACTGAGATACGAAATACAGATCTAGATAAGATATGGTTGATTAGCTGGGATTTTCAGTGTGGAAAGATTGAAAAAGAGAAGCAAGGGTATATAATTCAAAGCTACTAACCTTGTAAATTTATTCATTTAGCTTGAAAGAGTATAACTAGTATCTGTGTTTTGGGAATTGAATTCATTGCATAGAAATGAAATTGTTATGAATCTGGGAACAGAGCTGGTAAGAAACATACAGGGCCTTGATCAAGTGCTAGTGGTGTAGTAGCCGCAGCTACTAACCTTGTAAACATTAGAATAGTGTTGCTACAAATCTGGTTGTATTCACTAGTTATTCTTGCAACTTGATTGAACTTAAACATTATATTATCCAGTCGGTTCTTATGTGAATTGGTTATGACCGCAGTTAGGGGGAAAACGAATTGGTATTGTGGGGCTGGGAAGTATTGGCTCTGAAGTTGCAAAAAGGCTTGTGGCATTTGGCTGCACAGTTGCATACAACTCGAGGAACAAGAAGCCATCTGTACTGTATCCTTACTATGCCAATGTCCATGACCTTGCTGTTAACAGTGATGTTCTTGTTGTTTGCTGTGCGCTGACGAATGAAACTCACCATATAATCAACAAAGATGTTTTGACAGCATTGGGAAGGGAAGGGTTTATAATTAATGTTGGGCGCGGTGCTCTTGTTGATGAGAAAGAATTGGTGCAATTTTTGGTCCAAGGCGAGATTGGTGGTGCAGGTCTTGATGTGTTTGAGAACGAGCCTAATGTCCCAAAAGAGCTATTTGCCCTGGACAATGTTGTGTTGTCTCCACATCTTGCCATTTCAACTCCAGAATCCTTCGAAGCCTTGAACGAGGTGATTATAGCAAACTTGAAGGCTTTCTTTTCAAGTAAGCCTTTATTGTCGCCTTTCGAGCAGGAATGAAGTAGTAATATGCACACAGGGTTGTATGATTGGAAGGTTTCCATTTGTATGATCGGCGTTTTTTTTTTTTTTTTTCAAATAAGCCTTTGTTGTGGCCTTTGCAGCAGGAATGAATTAATATAATAATATTCACATATGGATGTATGATTGGAAGGTTTCCATCTATATAAGATTATTAGATTAAAGACTCTTTAGAGGTCATATTCAACAGCATGGTGAATATTAATGCATATATAAATCCTTAAAAGGCAAAGAATTTGAAGATGAACTTGGAGCTTTTTAGTTTTGTTTTTGTAAAATTTAGATTGTAGATTACATGTTCAGAGACATTTTCTTTTGTGGTTTCATGAATTGTCAAATACGTGTCTCCAACAATAGGCTAAAGAAAAAGAGAGAAGAGGGATTTTGATTCTTAAATATGTGATTTTTTTAATGTTTTATTGTGTTTTTTTAACGGTAATACAGACATTGGTTACAACTAAATAATAGAGTAATGCTCAAGCGGTAAAAATGAACATTTTTCAAAGTATTGATGGCAATGAAATCAGCCCTAACCACAAGTAAGTGATTTGTAATTATTTCTATAAAAAAATAGTTTCACGAACTTTGTATTGCTAAAAATTGTATATCATTTTTACTACAAAATTGACTATTTATATTATTAATACCTTACAAATAAAAAGTTATTACCCTATAAATTTATATAAATTCAAAACCTCCTATTCATGAGCATGTTCACTTACACTATTTTGTTTGTTTGTTATTTTTTGAAAGCAACCTCAATATCATTTAATTAGAAATAGAATCCAAATACAAGGCCTCCAAAGCCGGAGGTGGAAAATCTTCCAAGCAAACAATATCCTCATCTAAATGCTTAGCATAGCGAGCTAAGGAATGAGCTACTCCATTGGCACTTCGACTAATACTATTAAATTCCACATGTCGCAAACCTCCAGCCAAACAACGAATGTCGTCATAGATATTTCCCAAGCGAGACAAATTTGATTGGGTTGAAGTAATAGAATTCATGACATTTGTATTATCCCCCTCCACAATCAAATCTGAAAAGCCAGCATCCATAGCGAATTCCAGAGCTTTCCTACACTGCAATACCTCTGCCTATTCACTATCCTGAATAGCACCACCCTTCGACGACAAAGGTGCCATAACCTGACCCCTATCATTTCGAATTATAACCCCAGTACTTGAAGCAAGCAAGTCCGCAAAAATTGCTGCATCAAAATTGAGCTTGTATACTTGTCCTTCGGGTGGCTGCCATGTCTGTGAATGCCCATTTGAAATCGGAAGAGTTAGCTACATTTGTGCCTCTTGAAACTCCCTTAGAAGATTGCCTGCTCTCGCATTTAGCCTACCAAGTTCCTACAAAATTCCTCCATGCAAAACTAGATTGCATTGGTTCCAAATGAGCCATGCTTGGACCAAAAAAAACTCAAAATCCTTCTCTAATAGCTTATGCATTAGATTCTCAAACAACCACATCACACTAAATTGATTAGTTAGCCCCTTCTGCAGAATTCTAATTTGACAACTAGCCCACACATCCTAAGCAGCCCCACACTCCCACAAAGCGTGAATAGAGGTTTTCGGGAAGTAGTGGCAGATTGGACATGAATCATCTTCAATAATCCGTTGTTGCCGCAGCTTCTCTCTAGTCGGTAAAATGGTGTGACAAGCACACTAGACAAAAGCTTTTATTTTATTTGGAATGTGGAGCTTCCAAATCCTCGCCCAAGCCATGTTGCTTGACATCTTACCTGACCCTTCCCCTACCTAGCTAGCTTCACGCAGCAACCTTCTTACAACATAGTACCTAGACTTCACCGAGTACCTTCCCTTTTTATTATGCAGCCAAACCAAGACATCAGGCACACAACGCTGACTTAGAGGAATCCTATAAATAGCCTCTCGGCATCAAATCCATGAAACTCCGCATCTATCAAACCATGATCCCATTGAATGTTCAACCAATCAATTAAATCCAACACTCGCCACTCCTCATCAACTTCATGTGGTGGGACAAGAATTTTGTTTGTTAAATGGTAGGGAAGCCACTTATCTGTCAGAACCTGAATAGAGGATCCAGCGCCCACTCGCCAATAACAACCCTTCCTTAAAATAGGTTGATTTGCTAGGAGAATTTTCCAAACATATGAACTATGAGGATTGTCAGGAGCCTCCAAAAAGGAACATTGAGGAAAATGTTTTGCCTTGAAGCACCTGTAAAGAAGAGGGCCTTGGTCATTCAACATCCTCCACCCTTGGTTCACTAGCATAGCAAGATTGAAACTTCAAATATCTCTGAAACCCATTCCCCCCTCCTTCTTTGATTGAACAAGAGACTCTCAGCTCTTCCAATGTATCTTCTTTTCATCACTAAACTAACCCCACCAAAACCTAGTGCACATCACATTTAATTCATTACAAAGTTTCACTAGTAATTGAAACACTCCTATCGTATATGTTGGAATCGATTGGGCCATGGCTTTTATTAGAACTTCCTTCCCAGCTCTAGACAACAACTTCCCTTTCCACCCCTGAATTTTCTTCCAGAACCTTTCCTTGAGAAATGAAGAGGCTTGATATTTGGATCTACCAATACCCCAAATAAGATTCAAATTTGGCCACCTCCTTTACTCCCAACACATGTGTGATCCATTCTCTTTGTGCCCCCGTTGTATTGCTACTAAAGAACACAAAAGATTTTTCTAAATTGATACATTGTCCAAAAGCAACTGCATACAAATCTAATACTTTTGAGATCACCTACACTTCTTCCCGTTTAGTTTGACAAAATAATAGAGAATCATAAGCAAAATGCAAATGGGAAATAGTAGGGGTTGTCCGACTAATGGCAACACCATGAAGTCGACCATTCACCTCTTCCTTGGCCAACAATGATGTGAAAGCCTCTGCACATATCAAAAATAAATAGGGGGATAAAGGGTCACCCTGGCAAATCCCCCTAATAGGCCAAAAATTACCAAAGGCCTTACCATTAATACGAACTGAGAACGAGGTAGTAGTGACACAACTCATAACCTGATCAATCCACCCTCGAGGGAATCCCAGCTTAATCATTATGCCCTTTAGAAAAGACCACTCAATCCTATCATATGTCTTACTAATGTCTATCTTCAATGCAAGAGCCCCTTTTTGTACCCTTCCTCCGGCTATGCATGGCATGCAAAGTTTCATATGCAACAAGTACGTTATTAGTAATCAAATGGCCAGGCACAAAAGCACTCTGGGTGAGTGAAATTAATTGGGGCAGAATCACCTTCAATCTTTCAGCCAAGACCTTAGAAATAATTTTATAAATAACATTACACAAGCTAATAGGTTTGTAGTCTGACATTTTCTCTGGAGACTTTATTTTAGGGATGAGAACAATATGAATATAATTTATATTAGTCAACATATTACCGTTATTGAAAAAATCCAAAACCGCATGAGTCATATCAGTCCCAACAATATGCCAAATTTTTTTTTTTAATAAAAAAGAGCATTCATACCATCCTGTCTAGGAGCTTTTATTGGTCTTATTTGGAAAAGCGTCGTCTTCACCTCATCTGCACTAAATTCACTGGATAAAACATTAATCATATCTAGAGACATCTTATGAGAGACTGCATTAAGGCATTCCTCCATTTGTTCACACCTACCTAAAGAGAAAATATCCTAAAAGTAATTTATTGCCACCTTTGCTACATCCTCAATCTCTTCAACCCACACACCCTCCGGAGTTTTAATTCCTTAAATGAAACTTCTATGGCGTCTTTGTGAGGCCTTTGAGTGGAAAATTTTATTATTCTTATCCCCAGACTTTAGCGAAGACAAGAGGGAGCACTGTGCCCAATATATTTCTTGCTTTAGGAGGAGATCGTCAAGCTATTTACTTGCTACCACAAAGTCAAATTTGGTTGCCTCGTTCTGATCACAAACATTCAGCCTCTCAAGTAATTTTTTCAATCTCTTAATCTCGGCCATTTGAGAATTTGTCCTAGTTGAACCCCAACACTGTAATTCTGCACCACAATGCAAAATTTTATTGTTGGTACTGACCAAAGAAGCCCCTTCATCCCTTAATTGGCCCTAAGCTTCTCCAACCAATTCTTCACACTCCTCAGAAAGTAGCCATACCTCTTCAAACTTAAAACCCTGAGCAACATGTCGTTGGAGTCTATTATCCTTTCCTATCTACAAAAGTAATGGCATATGATCCGAAGCATGTGAAAATTCATGGGACACCGAGCTTGTAAAGAATGCATCTAACCATTCCTTATTTGCAACAGCACGATCAAGCCGTTCTCTTGTATTGGCTACACCTGGTCGCTTGTTATTCCATGTGAACTTATATCCCCAAAAACCTAAATCAATCAGTTGATAAGACTCTAAGGCAACCCCAAACTCCTCCATTTGTTTTGCCTGTGATGGATGATTGCTCAACTTTTCTGATGAATATAAATAAGCACTAAAGTCACCAATGCAGCACCATGGACCCGTCAAGAGCGAAGAGAGATGCTTCAAAAGAGCCCAAGATTTGTGTTTCTAACATGATTCCGGCCAGCCATAAAACTTGGTTAAAAACCATTGAAATCCATTATCCACGACAACCTTTGCCAAGACTTGATTCTCTGTATAATTAATCACTTCCAATCTTACATCCTCTTTCCAAATCAACGCTAAACCACCACCCGAATAAGGTTTCTTCATAATTAATTTGTTCGGATAGGCTAGGTCTCGACAATGTTTCATAAACCCGTCTCTATCAAGTCTTGTTTCCATGAGGAAACATACATTAGGAGCTTGAACCCTCACTAAATCGTGAAGGCTTCAAACTTTCTAAGAGTTCCAAAGCCCTTGACAATTCCAACTTAGCAACCTCATTGTGCTCGGCAAGGGTGTTCTACAGCCCCGTCGCTTCAAATTATTGAGAACCATCCCCAGACCTTACTTTCTTCTCTACCTGCTTTTCGCCCTTATCAAACACATCATGTTGCATTCCCTGGCTACCTCTCTTGCTCAAAATAGACTTTGCTCCCTCTTTTAATAAATCCACGAGTCCAATGTCCATGCATGTGAACCTGGTCCATTTGCTTTTCTTGTCTACTCCCTTAGGCCCAGTTGGTCCATTTTTATTCATAGGCCCATTAAAAACCCCCAGCCCGTTCCTACTTGGACTAAAATCTTTAGTACCTGATGTAATCCCATCTACCCCTTCCATCTTTATAGACTTCTCTCCATGAAACTCGTGATTTGGCAGCGTATCTTCTAGAAAAATCTCATAATCTCCGGTTGTACCAGTAGCATGTGTATTAGTGCAAACCCTAGTGAATACTTTCCCACCGCCACCGTCATCCGCCTCTGTTACCCTACCACTCCCCTGCTGTGAACGGACAATCCTCTCCTCAGTACCATGATTAGCCTCACCCTGATACCTACCTTTACTACTTGGTGAACGTGCTCGAGTTCTAGTGGCCTTCATCCATTCCCCATATTGACATTCTACTTCCGCACCATTCTTAGTTGCCACAAAGTATTGAGCACAATGCTTGAGGTCATGCCCAAGCAAGCCGCAGTAATGGCAGAACAGGGAAAGTCTCTCATATTTAAATGTAACCCAAGTCTTCTGCCCATTTGATCCTGCCAAAAAAGCTCCTCTATGAAGAGGTTTAGATAAAGGGAGGGCAACCTTCATAGGCATAAAAAAATTTGGGATGTCCTGTTTCCACCTATTCTCCACCTCCTTCACTACTCCTAAACATCCCCCCCCCCCCCCCCACTTCGGTGACTGACGGAGAGACCATGTCAAACGATGCCCCCCAGATTTGTACCCAAAAGGAAGCCGAATCGAACCTCACGTTACCAGCAGTCATCTTGAGTTTCCATCGGACTAACAATAAAACCTGACTGTCAAAGGTCCATGGTCCCCCTCTTAACACCCTAGCAATATCAAATTCTGAGTTAAACTTGAACTGAAATAGATTTGCCTTGACTTCTACAACTTGTACCTAATTCTCCAAGTCCTGTGTGCGTTTAAAAGTGCCTTGAGCATCCCTCTTGTTAAAAGACTTGCATGTGAGAACTTCCCAATCAAACTTTGAGAACAACTTTTAATCTCTTCCTTTCGTCCTTCATCTAAAATAGAAATAATCTCTTCCTCCTCTGTGGTCATTTTCATGTTCTCCAAAATATTTATCACGTCATCCGCCATAATCCATGAAGAGTTGTAACTGAAAAAAGCAGAGAGAATTCAAGCCCTTAGTATAAACTAAGGGAGGGAGATCCTTGTATGTGAACGAGAGAGAGCTCCTACCCTAGAGGAGAGGAAGTTTGTAAAATTAAGCATTGAATTCAGTTTGTTTAATAGTGGAGTTTAAACCCATGTTATGCCTGACTTTGGTTAAGTTGGTTTTTTATTTTATTTTTTATTCATATTTCAAGGAAGGTTTGATATGTTAAATAAACCATCATAAACAAATTTAATAATTTTTATAATTCGTTTTCTCCATTTGGTGAATAACTCTAAACTATTAAGCTTTCCCGCCATTAATTAAATACAATTATTAAAACCACAACAAATTAAAGATTCCAGTCCCATCAAAAAAAAAAAAAAAAGATTCCAGTTGACTCCCCAAAGCTGCAAAGCCTTGCATCAATCAATGGCTACCAAAGAAGAACAGCCACAAGTCTTGGAAAACAAAGAAGAACCAAGGGAAGATGGTGAGCTAAAGACTCAAATTGCGTCCTTATATATATATATATATATATATAGAGGATAATTGTGTAGCCAAATACTAGTGTAGGGGCTCCATTTTCGGAGGTGGGCCCCCGACAATGAATTTGTAGAGAGTGGGGCAAAGGGTTTGGCTCCGGCCGGTCCCTCGCCGGTCTTCCTTGAACTTTTCGTCTATTGCTCTTCGCTTGGGGTTGCTCCTCGGCTAGCGTCCGAGGAGGCCCCCCTTCACAAGGGGGGTTCTTTGCCTTATATACGCCCTTTAGCTCGATCCTGGCCTTACAGCTGTTGGCCATCCGGGCTACTGGTTCAGGACTTGTCCCATCAGACAGGTTCCTCACTATACTGGGGGTTGCTGCTTCCAAGGTTTTTCTAGTGAAGGGTCTTGTCATCATTAATGTAGCCTGGAGGATCAGACATACTCGTTAAGTGTGGATGTGACCACCTATTCTGGGTTTGCCCCCTACCTGGATTAGACTAGGTGTGTCGAGGAGGGGTGTGTCCTCGGCTCGGATTTGAGAAGAGCTAAAACCCTTAGGCCGACTATTTGGGATGATTGCCCTCCTCGGCTTGGGCCTTGGGCCAGCCTAAAGGTGGGCCGGGGGTTCTGGGCCCTCGGGCCCCACAATAGCCCCTCAAAACCCTGCTGCACGTCTCCTCGGACGGGGAGGAGGGTTTTGCAAACCTCGGCCCCTATGTTCCGGAAGGCCTTCAGCTGGCTGGTTCTTCCTTGAGTGGCTGGATCGACCCTTAGGCTCTTCAATAGGTAGTTAGTTTCTCCACAGGAATAGGTCTTCGGACCGAGCAGTACCTTGGCTCCGTCGTAAATAGCTAGCTCCCCGTAGGCTTGAGTCCGTAGACCATGCAAGACCTAGGTATAGTTGCTGCCTTCAGTACGAGTGGCCAGCTCCCCGCAGGCTTGGGTCCGAGGACCATGCAAGTCCTAGGTACAATTGCTGCCATCGTTTGTAAGTGGCTAGCTCCCCATAGGTTTGAGTCCGTAGACCATGCAAGACCTAGGTACAGTTGCTGCCTTCAGTACGAGTGGCCAGCTCCCCGTAGGCTTGGATCCGAGGACCATGCAAGTCCTAGGTACAATTGCTGCCATCGTTTGCAAGTGGCTAGCTCCCCATAGGCTTGAGTCCGTAGACCATGCAAGACCTAGGTACAGTTGCTGCCTTCAGTACGAGTGGCCAGCTCCCCGTAGGCTTGGGTCCGAGGACCATGCAAGTCCTAGGTACAATTGCTGCCATCGTTTGTAAGTGGCTAGCTCCCCATAGGCTTGAGTCCGTAGACCATGCAAGACCTAGGTACCGTTGCTGCCTTCAGTACGAGTGGCCAGCTCCCCGTAGGCTTGGGTCCGAGGACCATGCAAGTCCTAGGTACAATTGCTGCCATCGTTTGTAAGTGGCTAGCTCCCCATAGGCTTGAGTCCGTAGACCATGCAAGACCTAGGTACAGTTGCTGCCTTCAGTACGAGTGGCCAGCTCCCCGTAGGCTTGGGTCCGAGGACCATGCAAGTCCTAGGTACAATTGCTGCCATCGTTTGCAAGTGGCTAGCTCCCCATAGGCTTGAGTCCCTAGACCATGCAAGACCTAGGTACAGTTGCTGCCTTCAGTACGAGTGGCCAGCTCCCCGTAGGCTTGGGTCCGAGGACCATGCAAGTCCTAGGTACAATTGCTGCCATCGTTTGCAAGTGGCTAGCTCCCCATAGGCTTGAGTCCGTAGACCATGCAAGACCTAGGTACAGTTGCTGCCTTCAGTACGAGTGGCCAGCTCCCCGTAGGCTTGGGTTCGAGGACCATGCAAGTCTTAGGTACAATTGCTGCTATCGTTTGTAAGTGGCTAGCTCCCCATAGGCTTGAGTCCGTAGACCATGCAAGACCTAGGTACCGTTGCTGTCTTCAGTACGAGTGGCCAGCTCCCCGTAGGCTTGGGTCCGAGGACCATGCAAGTCCTAGGTACAATTGCTGCCATCGTTTGTAAGTGGCTAGCTCCCCATAGGCTTGAGTCCGTAGACCATGCAAGACCTAGGTACAGTTGCTGCCTTCAGTACGAGTGACCAGCTCCCCGTAGGCTTGGGTCCGAGGACCATGCAAGTCCTAGGTACAATTGCTGCCATCATTTGTAAGTGGCTAGCTCCCCATAGGCTTGAGTCCGTAGACCATGCAAGACCTAGGTACAGTTGCTGCCTTCAGTACGAGTGGCCAGCTCCCTGTAGGCTTGGGTCCGAGGACCATGCAAGTTCTAGGTACAATTGCTGCCATCGTTTGTAAGGGGGCCCCGAGCATGAGGACACAGTGTTCACCTCTTTGGGCAACTCAGTCTCACGTCAGGTAGAAGTCCCTCCCCTTAGCCCCTTGCAGGCTGCTGGAGCAAGAGTCATTGTACCACTACTGCACAGTTGCCTCCAATAGGAGTTCGTCCTCGGATCCGAGGACTTTGTTTTTGGTGTGGAGACGTCCACGGGTCTTTTCCTGTGAGCTGTTTTTCCTCGGGTCGGATTGTGACTTCGCACGTGGGGCTGATCTTGCTTCTGGTTCGCGTTCCTCATCTTTCTGGTTTACGAGGCGTCGCTTGGCCTTCCGCGCTCCCTGTTTGACGCTTCGGTGCCCGTAACGCGCCTCCATTAATGCCCTCGTGAATTAACACGCATCAGGCAGCTGCCAATCCCCTTGGAATTGGGTGGGAATTAATTCCCTTTGACAATTCCCCCTTCGAATTCCGCGCGGCTCAACTCCCACTGGTTTTCGCCCTCCATAAAAGGCGTTCTGGGGAGAGTGTTTCTCCTCATTCCATGAATCCTCCACCACGAACAGAAATATACACTTTCATCTTCTTGAGCCCCTTTGACACCGCCACCAGGGTTGTGACCGCAGTTAGGAGACCTGGAGTTAAGGGCCGCCGTGGCCGCAGCCCCCACTGGGCTACCAGCGCGGTAGAGTTTAGGCGTAACACTGGCAGGGCCTCGTATGGTGGCGAGGGGGGAC
This sequence comes from Quercus variabilis, assembly GCA_030445155.1. Classification (NCBI taxonomy): domain Eukaryota; kingdom Viridiplantae; phylum Streptophyta; class Magnoliopsida; order Fagales; family Fagaceae; genus Quercus; species Quercus variabilis. The sequence continues at coordinate 24,612,282 of CP129449.1, forward strand.
GTCATTGAAGTACCTAACGCCCCTCCGCAGAGCGCACCTCCGACGAAGGAGGCACGCGAACTCCCGTCACGGCTGGTGCCCGAGCATTGCCGTCTCCGACGATCGGTGCTCGTGCAGTTTGGAGAGGGTCGAGGAAGCATCACGAGGGAAGGTGTTCCGGGGTCTCGGGGTCGGCTCCTCACTTTATTCAAGCTTTGGTTTGAAGGTGAGCCAGCCCCCAGCCCCCCTTCCCGTGCTTTTACTGTCAAGTTCTCCCATTCTCTTGACGCCAATAAAAGCACGGGTTGACACTTCCCTCATTCCTGATATTAATTCTTTACGAGCCTCTTGCCCGGCCAGTTCCAAGACCGGTTCGCCTGGGCCTCTGATTGTAGGATTAGTTGGTAGGATTTTTTGTAAAACATGCCTGTCTGAGCCTCTGATTGTATTTGTAACTTTTCTTTTATGAAATAATAAAGACTGTTGTACTTGTAATCTTTTCTGCAATAATAAAGAACTTTTCCTTTATTTCGCTGCTGAATTTTCTTTTCGTACTGCAACTCTTCTCTTGTTCTCCCTTTTTTTTTTCTTTTGCACCGCCAACTTTGCATAGCAACTACTTTGGAACGACCGCTGGTTCCGCCGGCCGGTGCTCTAACCCCCCCCCACAGACGGCGTCAATTGTAGGGGCTCCATTTTCGGAGGTGGACCCCCGACAATGAATTTGTAGAGAGTGGGGCAAAGGGTTTGGCTCCGGCCGGTCCCTCGCCGGTCTTCCTTGAACTTTTCGTCTATTGCTCTTCGCTTGGGGTTGCTCCTCGGCTGGCGTCCGAGGAGGCCCCCCCTTCACAAGGGGGGTTCTTTGCCTTATATACGCCCTTTAGCTCGATCCTGGCCTTACAGCTGTTGGCCATCCGGGCTACTGGTTCAGGACTTGTCCCATCAGACAGGTTCCTCACTATACTGGGGGTTGCTGCTTCCAAGGTTTTTCTAGTGAAGGGTCTTGTCATCATTAATGTAGCCTGGAGGATCAGGCATACTCGTTAAGTGTGGATGTGACCACCTATTCTGGGTTTGCCCCCTACCTGGATTAGACTAGGTGTGCCGAGGAGGGGTGTATCCTCGGCTCGGGTCTGAGAAGAACTAAAACCCTTAGGCTGACTATCTGGGATGATTGCCCTCCTCGGCTTGGGCCTTGGGCCAGCCTAAAAGTGGGCCGGGAGTTCTGGGCCCTCGGGCCCCACAACTAGCTTATCAGACAATGACATATTTATTTTTTGTTTTGAATCTAGAGAATGTTAGTTTATGTTTATCTGGGGGTTACGGGAAAAGAAATTTTATTTGATATGACAATTTGTCGTGTGATACTTGAGAACAAAGCGGAATAAAAGCGGAGATCACCAGTCAATGTCTACAGAGTCACTGACTCTCCTTTTCTATTTCCTTCTTACTTTCTATTGATCATAGAAAATTGACGTTAGCCTTCAAAAAAGTCTACTTATTTTAATATATAATTTTATTTTTTCGATTTCATCTGATTACTTTTCAAAAATATATGCATCAAATACTATTCTAAATTCTATTTTATTAAAAAAAATTATTTTATTTTTATATTTTTTTAATTATTTCTCTCATTTCACACACTACAATTGCCTTTATCTCTTCTTTCATCCCCATGATACACAAAATAAAAAATAAAAAATTGAAATGCATAACAACAATGATTGTGTATATTTACAAAAGTACGATAATAAAAAATACATTTTGCACAATAGATTCATGAGCTTTTAAGGGTGATTTGTTGGGTTGGTTTAGGCAAAATTTGGCCTTTTAAGCCATTTTATACAAACGGGTGAAAATACTCTTATTGCAATATGTCAAAACCTATTAATACAAAATTTTATCTTCTATTTTAAATTGAGATGGTGTTAAAATAATTTATTCTTAGATTTTGATTTGATATAATACAAACTTGATAGATATTCTATTTTTTACATATTTTTTTTTACTATAAATATCAATATAATGAGGTTTTTTTTTTTTTTTTTTTTTTTGAGAAACTTATAATGAGGTATTTGATTGTAATTAATGCTATATTACTTTCACAAATAATCACCACTTATATTATTTTTATTATACACCAATTATAATCTGTAACTTTACCCGTTGTTAAAAAAATTGTTAAAATCTTTTGTCCCCTAAGTTAAAATATTGAATTCATCATTGAAAGTGTCCAAGTCTAATCAATGGATGAAATCACATGAATCTTGTTAATGCGCTTTCTAGACTGTCTTCCTGTCTTCTATGTTGCAGGTTTGACACCCTCTCTTGTCCCCATTTTTTTCCCTAAAACATATGAATTTATGATATTATAGCTTGAATAGTTGTGGTTCTTGTTAGTACAAGTGATAAAAGTCTATAGTTGTTAAATAAAGAACTTTAATTTGAAACCTACTTCTTCAAAATAAACTCATTGTGTTTTGAATTGTTTATAAAATAATAATTATGAAGTGAACTCAACATAACTTTTAAATTCTATCATATCTAAAAAAACAAAAAACAAAACAAAAGAGCGAATAATTATCTTTAGCATTATTTGGTTCCAATACATTAGCATCTTCTCCATTTGAAATAGATTAGTTTTATGGCTTGGATTAAAACATTGCAAATTTAAAATTATATTAAGTGCCATGTCATTTGAAAATTTAAAAGACATGACACTATGAATACTTTCGAATCAAAGAAATAAAATACTAATAGTAAAAGGACACCCCATATTTTTAATGAAATGGAGAGGATATTGTTTGAATCCGGTCACTTTTCCTAGGTTGATTTGATGTTTTTATTTTGTCACTCTTTGACAGTATATCATTCATAGTTTAATGAATTGAGATCTAATGTAATAACTTGTTGAGAGACCTTTTTGAGGTTTCGGCTTACCCAAATCCAACTACAAGGATTGGGCTTCCTCCAAGGCTTGGATGAAATTGTGGGTATCGTGAGAAGTAAACTTGTTTTACTGAACCAACTTGTGCACAAATAATGAATTTAAGCAACTATATATCACGGTATAAAGCAATAATGCTTAGTGATACGTTAGTTGTTAGTTAGCCGTAAAACCATTGTGCTTCAGCTGAACCTAGATCCAATTATGACTCTACTAGGATTGGACTTATTATGGCCAAGAATCAATAAGGGTTATGATTCCGAAGGTCCAGTTCGAGAATGGTGGTGAATGTTGATTTCTAGGTTCGATTTTGGTTGGTGTATGTTGACTTCTTGGTTTTGAATTTTGGTTGGTGTATGTTGATTATTGTTTGATTTGAGTTTTGAATTTTGATGTGTTTGGTTACAAAGAAAGTACTAGAAAGACAAAGATACGAAAAGAAAATGAGGATTAATTTGCTAAGAATATGAAGAACATGAACATGATCAATCATGTTCTAGGGAAGAATAGAAAGAACATCAACATACATGTTCTTCCAACAAAATAATGAAAAGAAAAGAAAAGAAAATTTTATTTTAATTATTTTATTTAAAATCATAAGTTTAGAATTGTGTTTTAATTGTTTTTCTTATGTGGCTTTTTTATTATTTAAAATGCTAATGTGGCATTATTTAAATGCCAAATAAAAAATTGATTATTGTTTTAATGGCCACATAGGCATTTTGGGTGCCAACTGTGCACTTCGTCTGCCATATATGCTATTTTCCGTTAATGAGACGATGATAAGGACAGAAACAAGAATGATTTTTGATTTTAGGGACCAAATGCTATAAAATTAAAAAGTAATTATTAAAATGAAAATTGGTCCAAAATGTAAGGACCAAAAGTACATTTTAGGCTAGGTTTTATTATTAAATTGTTGATACTATGGGAGTAGCATTACTAATTAAAGGTTATTGCCTATCGCCTCTTTTTTTTTTTTTTTTTTCTTCTTCGAATCAGAGGCTCTTCCCTGTACAAAAACGCATTTGAAATTATTTGAGTAGTCATGACGTGTGGAAATTTTATTGGGTTTTTTTCTTTGAACGGAAAATACCAAAAATTTGTTGTTTTTGCTTATGTTCTCCTTTTTCTCTTGCGATTTTTCAATTAAGAGGGCTCTTTTAGGAAAAAAAAAAAAATCAGATGAGAAATTTCATAAAAAAGTTTAGGGATGTGGAAATTTCTTGGCTTCTATTTCTATGAATCGATAATATCAACCTTCACAGGTGGTGGTGGATGGTCATTGATGATGTCAGTTATCTCTTCTTGGTATTGCCATCGAAGCTTAGTAGTGGGGACCACTGTTTTAAAAGCTGGAACAGACTGGCTGGTTCAACCAGGGACTAGGAGCTAGTCTGGTCCGGTTAAAAGCCTAAAACCGGTCAACAACTGAAAAACTGGCCAAAAATCGGTCAAAAACCAGGGTTGAACCCGCGGAAATAAAAGAAACGGTTTGATGCTTGATTCGGTTTTTAAAACCATGGTGGGGACTAGTGGTGGTGGCTAGTGGGGTTGTGTTGTGTTGAAATTTTTTTAAAATTTATTTTAGGAAATAGAAATAAGAGAAAGCAAAAAATTAGGATTTTTAATTAAACAATAGGTAGTAAATTTTTATTAATAGAGTATAGAGTAGAGTAGGAAAAGTGAAACATAAAAATTTGGACACTAAAAGTTTGTTAGAAGCACTATATTATAATATTAGCTTCAATTGCTAATCTAGCTTAGATGTTAACAGTATGCATCGTGTTGAAAATGTTTTTTTTTTTTTTTTTTTTGCATATGCACAATGCCATCATCTCAATTTCACACCCTTTTTAAAAACCAAAAAAGTAATAAAAAGGACAAAGGGAAAATCTAAAAATAAAAACTAATCTGGAACAGATAAATTATTGGAACACTATGCTTTTCACAAATGAAAATAGTTCCCTATTGTTTATGTTGTGAATTGATTTAATTGATAATTGATACCACCATATATGTATTGATTTAATTGATAATTTTTGTATTTATTTTGTTCTTAATATTGATTAAAATTTCTTTTATTATTAATCTTTGTCATCTGATCTCAAACTCTCAACGAGAGATTGTTCCGTTATGTTTTTACTTTTTATAGGCCAATTGAACACACTAGTAAAGTTTTCCTCAAGGGCTTTTTCGTAATTTTAATTAATAGACATGCGTAGGGTACTACACTGCACTAGCTCTTAAGTCCGCACAAACTGACAAACAGACGCACACTTTCTTTTATTTACCATGCATATTCGTTAATAGGGGAAGTATCCCGTCCTCTGAAAAAGTAAAAAACAATAAAGCGCGTCCAATTTCACGCGCTGTTAGATGAGTGTGGTGGAGTAAGATTGCAAAAATTGTAATTTTTAAGAGGGCATCCTTCTTTTTATGATTAACGAAGGCATCCTTTTGATTTGCCACACCCCACTGCACTTAATAAAAGTGAAAACATTTCTACCAAAAAAAAAAAAAATTGTGAGAACATGACCCGTGTCTTTCAAAATGGAATGTTACATAGTTAACATATAAAACCTGTTATTAACATGGTTTCAAAAATCGTTTTTTTTTTCAAATTTTTTGAAAGAGTTTTAGGAGTTTTTATTCGACTGAATTAGTGTTTGGTTTTCGATTGAACTGACTAGTTCAGTTCTTTTTTTTTTTTTTTTCATAAATAAGGCTTTTACTAATATAGCCCTAGAAGGTAATTTTGAAGTCTTCATTAAATCACCATAATCTGGCAACAGTTCTTTGGCCTAATATGGGCACATTGTGAGTTCGTTTGGATACAATTTATTGTTGCTAAAAACTAATTATTACTGAAAACGCTATAGCAAAATAATTTTTAAATGTATAAATAGTATCTTGTGACCCATTTTTAATATTTTTTAATGAGTGAACAGTGCATAAACAGTGCAGCACTATTCATGCACAATACTTTTTGTCCCTCAAAAGTCAATAACTCTGGCATTAAAAAAAAAAAAAAAAAAAAACACTGAAAATGCAGGGAACAAAACGCAACGCAACATTGAGCTGTATCCAAACCCACACTGTAAATGATCTACATTACTTTGCTTCACGATTTTCAGCTTTCACTCTTTATCATGTATGTAGGCATTGTAATAAGGTTGCTCATTTACTAGCACAACAAGCAATTCTTTCCCTCCCTTATAGTTTGGATGGAAGATATACTATTAGACATTAACACTGTATTAAATGCTGCTTTGAATAGTCTATCATAATAATATGCATTGAACCTTTTCTCATAAATAAATAAATACTACCGGCTCTTCAAAAAAAAAAAAAAAAAATATTATCGCACACTTTTGGTATGATGGTCACTCTACAAGTATAAGTGCTTGTGGGATGTGGGGGGCAAAAGTCATGGTTCAAGTCTCTAAGATGGAACTTAACGCACATATGAAAAAAAATCTCTCCATGCCACATAGAATAGGGTCATACAAGTTCATTAATTTACTGTGAAAGAAATCTTCAAATTATTTCACAGATTTGATGAAATGGCATGGTATCATGACTTGCATTGTTGCTGGCCACCAGAGAATTTTCTGTTGGAAGTTCACTTTGAACATCATATACGCTACAATCTGGCAATTCATCATCATAGCAAAGGCATATATGTTCAATTTTCTGCAAATGTTGGATCTACCTGTCACTTTTCATCTTTCTATATATTTTTTTATTACGAATTCACCCAATTTTCATTCCCACGTTCTTTTTGAATAAAAGAAATTATAGTTGAAGCTATCACAGACATCAAGAAACTTTACAATGTGACTAGAAACTGGCAAGGTGATCCATGTGTCCCAAGTGAATACTCTTGGGATGGTTTAAACTGCAGTGGTGACAATCATCCAAGGATCATCTCACTATAAGTGCACTTCCAAAAGATCAAAACTTTTGTTGACTCATGTTGCAATATTTCAATCAATATATCATCTTATAGGAAAAACTCTACCTTAACTTGAAGGATCGCATAAAATGGGCCCTAATATTAACTGATATGAAAATATGATGCATCATTTTAGGACATTTGACAATGGAACAAAGTCCTTTCATATGCAATAAAAAAAATGTTCTGTCATGCCTTCTGATATTTGATTGAATTTATTTAATTTTTACGGAATGTTCAAACACAGAACCTCTCCAAAAATGAGAAAAATCTTGTTTGAAATGTAAATTATCTTTCAAAAAATTGCAACAATTCTTCCTTCTTTCTTAATGACAAGCAGGAACTTGAACTCAAGCAATTTGACAGGGGAGACTGCGACTTCGTTCTCCAATCTCAAGGCAATGCAGTCCTTGTGAGTTCTAATTTGATTTGTGATTGATGTTTAACATTCAGTTACTATAAAATAGTCCCAGCTAGACACCAGCAGGTCAAGCTACTCTATCTGCTAGGTTGAGATTACCAATCGGCAGATAGATGGTGGATCCCTTAATTACCAAAGGATTAAATGCTTGGAGAGTGTATTTGTGGGATTTAATGCCAGGGATTATTAATTGAAAAATGCTATATACAAGTCCTGCAATTTCATATCAATTTTTCAAAAACAAAATAGTTTTTTTATCTTAACATATGTGGGATATGTTATTCTCAAAATCTTGCTAACTACTGTTTCAGGGATTTATCATACAATGACTTAACCGGGCTACTGCCAGAATTTTTGTCAGAACTACCGAATTTGAACACCCTGTAAGTTGTTGAGCTTTGATCTTGGTATGGCAAACTTAGCTTTTTGGGGAAGGAAATTGAGGTGATCTGCATAACAATATCTTTGCAGTAATGTAAGTGGGAACAACCTCACAGGTTCAGTTCCTGAGGCTCTTCTGCAGAAGTTTAGGGATGGGAAATTGGCCTTGAGGTTAGCTTATCTTCCTTTCTCCAATATTTTAATGTACTTAATAATTCTAAGTTCATTTTGTCACTTACCTGTGTTTTCTGTCTTTTCCCTTTATAACTGCTTTTTATACAGCCGAAAAAGGAAAAGAAAAAGTAAATGTTGTTCACTGATATGTACAATAGATGTCATTTGTATTTTAAACATCAATTTGTATTAAATGATGACTGCACTATTTATCCATGTAGATTATGTTTAAAGACTTACTTACCATGGCTTATTACCTTGATGCATTTATGCAAGTGTTGGCGAAAATCCAGATCTTTGTCCGTCAGTTCCATGCAAGAGAAAGAAGAAAAAGGAGGTTGTTGTTCCAATTGTTGCATCATCTATAGCAGCAGTCCTGGTCCTTCTGTTCATCTTTAGTGCTTTGGTTACCTATAGAAGGAAAAGAAAAGGAGGTACTTCTTTCTTTATTTTCTGCTTGTATAATCATTATAACTTTTCACCGAAGTGAGGTCGTTTACAAGAGATGTATCTCCCAGCTAGTCCTATTTTTCCTTTGATACACCAAAGCCTGTAAGAAAGTTATGAAATTCAACATGGACCATTCAACATGTGAGCAAGTGGTAAGTGCACTCATTCTCTTCATGCAATTCTTGGGTATGAATCCTGCTTGAGTAATGTTTCAGTTGTCCTGTACCTTACTTTATGGTTTAAGTGGGATGTATTTTTCTCAGGATTGGCATCCTGGGACTGTATTGGTACCCTGTTTGCTCGACCAAAGACAAAATATTAATAACAGTAATAATTACATCCATGGGAAAGTTAGCAAGCTTTCAGTACTCATGTAAGATCTCCAGATACACAAAAATGCAGCCACAACTCCACCAAGTTCCTATATATGCTTCGACACACCAGGTCCATACCTATAGTTACCTAGCATTGCCAAAAAATTAAATAGGTAAATAAAAATCCAACTACTGTGCCACAGAGTCAGAGATTTTCAACTGTAGCCTCCATGGAGTTCACTGTTCTATAGACTTGAAAATATTATTACCCTCTATAAACCAAAACCATGTCATCCCAATACCCTGCTGTTTTGTAAAAGAACCTGTTCCAGTCATCTTCAATTCATGATATTCAGAATGATATAGCCAACAAACTTAGGGAGATCACCTCATACAAACTTGAGCCCATGCTGACCTTACAAAATTGGACAACTCATCCTGGAGTGAAAAATATAGATGAGCATGCTATATTGGACTTCCTTTAGCTATATCCGGAGAAGGCTAAAATGTCACTGCAGATGGATTCAGTGGCCCAAGCCCATGAGTTTATTTGCATTTACTGTCTGGGATAGTAGACTCTGGATTTAACCTTCAAAATACTGTGTGAGATGAAATCCATTTGAGGACACGAACATGAGGAATTTAGAACATAAACTATACATATTCCCCCACATCCCTCAAACATTTTTTAATAGATTGTGCATGTTACAATTGTGAAAATCTTCATTGGAGGAGGGGGATTTGGAAAAGTGTACCTTGGCAAACTGAAAGATGAAACTCAAGTTGCTGTTAACTTGCTCTCTGCTTCTTCAAACCAAGGCTATAAGGAATTTCAAGTAGAGGTTAGATTGGACATTACAGCCAATCTTTTCAACTACTTGAGTATTTAATTTAAAATAGAAACTGTGATTGTATCATGCAGCTAAAAGTTTTTCATCCAATTAAATTGTTGCATTGGTTTGAAATACACGCACAACTTTTAATGATAGTTCATCATAAAAACTTGGTTTCTCTTTTTGGATACTGTGATGAGGGTGCAAAAAAGGCACTCATATATGAGTATATGGCTAATGGCTAATGGCAACTTGCTTCAGCATGAATGTTCAGAAAGTGTGTAAAACACTAATGAACGTTCAGACCCCCAATTTACAAATTACCAACAATAGCTTATAATCAAACAATATATGTGCGGAATATGAAAATAAGCTAAAACGGAATTGGTAAAACAATCTAAACCGAATTTAATTACAACTACAGTAGTAATTAAATGGCAAAGATTAAAGAAAGAGAGATGCAAACACAAAGACAGCATAGCGATGTGTTATCGAAGAGAAAATCGAAATTCTCAGCGAAAAACCTCTCCACCGCCCTCCAAGCTTCTTGCTCCAACAGGGTTACGCCGAACCTTGTCTTCTCTAGCTTACAGGATCCCATAATCGCCCATTGCATCAACCAAAACGAATTGGTCCCTTCTGAATTGCTTCCCAAGCACCAAAAAGCCTTCTCACAGATATAGGTATAGTGAGATAAGGATTTGGCTAATTTACCTCTTAAGAACATATCAATGGAGAGGGTGAGAGTAGAGAAATTTGGAAAATCAAAGGATGAACATTGTGGACAAGTCAATCTTGTTTTTCTCTAGAGTTTCTCTCTCAAAATTTTCTCTGGAGACTCTCTACATTTCGTGGGTATAAAGTTATTTATAGTAAGGTGTAAAAGGAATGCAAAGAGTCAGTTACAACCGAACAGGGCATTCTAGCGACTTAAGCTCGCGACTGGAATGAGTCGCGAGTTTGCCTGGCCAGACTGGAGGTTTTGTCCTATAGTGCAACAACTGGCATGACCCTTCAACTCACCTTGCATGCTTCACACGTGTGCCACCTTTGGCAACTTGCCAGTCGCAAGATCTAGTCATGAGGCTCTTCTTGAGTGCATATTCTTGAGCTTTTCTTCACACTCTCTCACACACTATCCTTATATGATTCTCACCTAAATACAGAGTTTCTAAATGTTGAATTACAAGAAAATTTTGCACAGAATAAGCCAACTAAATAATTGAATAAATTCAACCTTACACAGCATTTATCAGGTATTTAGTTATTTATTGGTTACCATTTGTGTCCAAAGGCTCTTTATTATATGACTCTTTATAAGTTATTTCTATCAAATCAAAAGCAAGATTTAGTATAGGGCAAGGCTTGAATAGAGCACTATAACTGCATTTAGTTGGCTTTGAGTAAGACCAGGGCACCTTCCAAATGCAGCTTATGCCAGGTAAGTGTTAAGTATTTCTCAATGTGCAATCCCATTGTGCCTGCTATTATCATGCAACATAGTGACCACGGCCTATGAAACTGTAACCAAGTCTTGGCCCTTAGAGGCCCAAATAATCTGTTCATGATACATTGATTCAAAACAAAAGACCAACCAAAAAGGGGAGGGTGAGTTGCTAAGCCAATCTAATCTTCATACAACTGAAGTGATATTACTATTTCATAAAATTAGGATTAGCTGATTAGGAATGTTTAGTTTGACTAACAGCTTACAAATTTTATTAATTTTCTTTACATGATAGGGAAATTAGAGCTAATTTTTATAACAACTCAGCTAAAAGATAAATTGATATGTTTTGGCTGTAGTGACGAACACAAATGTATTAACTTGGAAGAGAATTCATATTGCAATGGATGCAGCACATGGTTTGCAAACAAATCGATTACATGATTATTCATCTACTATATATATATCTTTTTTAGTTTGAAATGGTTTGCAATGGTTTTCTAATGGAGTTGCAGGGTTGGAGTATCTACATAATGGTTGCAAGCCACCTATAATCCATAAAGATTTGAAACCTTCCAACATTTTATTAAATGAACACATGCAAGCCAAGATAGTTGATTTTAGGTTGTCTGGAGCCTTTGCAACTGAAAATGACTCTCATGTGTCAACTCGCCTAGCTGGTACATTAGGATACGTTGATCCTAAGTAAGTGTTTGCTGATTTGATATGCATGTTTAAAAAAAAAAAAAAGGGGAGGGGGGGGGGGTTATGCTAACAAGTGCCCTAAGGGCACTCATTAATAATCTATTTTAGGAAAGTTTTGATACTACTTTTATAGGAAATGAAAAATAATCTCAAAATATTAATTACTTTTTTTTTTCATTTCCCATAAAAACTTTTTTTAAATAGATTATTAACCAGTGCCCTAAGGGCATTCGTTAGCATTTTCCTTAAAGAAAATCTGTACATAATAAGGATCACATTATTCAATTTTAAGTTCCCAATGCATTTCAAACCTATCAAATTTACGAATTTCTTTTAGTAGCACAAAATTTGTGAAATTTTGCGGTTTTTAATTACATACTATTATAATTTCGATGCTTGGCTCACATTCTACACTAGTGGAAGTCAAAAGCATAAGAGTGCCAACAACTATTATTTAAGGTTCAAGCAATTAACCATTTAATCACCAAGTACAACTAGGATATAATGGAAGTAATTACTAGAAAAATTACACCAACTTACGAGTTTCTGGCATTGATCTATCCACTTGTGTTTTACGTGCAAATTTCAATCATCTGGAAACTTTAATAAGAAAAGTGATGTATATAGCTTTGGGATTATTTTGTTTGAGCTAATCGTTGGCCGACTGCAATAGTACGAGGCCTTGTGAAAAACAATCACATACTTGACTGGGTTAATCCTTTGATTGAAAGGGGTGATGTTCAAAACATTATTGATCCAAGATTAGAAGGAGAATTCAATAGTACTTCTGCCTAGAAAGCTATAGAGATAGCCATGTCATGCATACCATCATATGCTATCCAAAGGCTAGACATGAGTTATGTGTTGGCAGAACTTAAAGAATGTTTAGCTCTGGAAATGGCTCATGAAAGAACTCAAAGGATGGCAGCTGAGGGCAATTTAACAACTTCAAGCATTCCATTTAAAATGACCCATTTGAAGTATGAATCAGATATTGTGCCCCATAGTAGGTAGAATTTTATTTTTGGATATTTGATAGTTGGGTAGGGGCATTAGAAATTGGACATTTTCGTTGAAAACACTAGAAAGTATCAATTGAGTTATAAAGCTTGTGACCCATATTAGGTAGTCATCAAATAAAAGAGTAGTGGTCAGTTGTTCTTTGAATACTCTATGACAAGTTTGCATTTGTATTTGATCAACTTTCCTATATCCTTGTTTTGTTTCTTGTTCAATGAAAGTATGAGCGTGTATTATAACTTGTTTCATATATTTTCTAATGGACAAGTAAATTATAATTATGCATAATTTATATTTTGCATGTGCTTAAGGGTTCAGTTTTTTTTAAGAAACATTGTTATGTAATTACAAGTGCATTATAATGCTCTAGAATGTCAACTACAATGGCTCTATATTTTGAACAGATCAAGTCCCTATCAAAGCCAATTTCAGACAGCAAATTCCCTTATTTTATATTTTATAATCACCACTCTTTAAGCTCTCTTTATTTTATTTTAATATATCTTAAGTTGGGGAGGGGGTTCGAACCTTGGACCCGTTGCAAACATATAAGAAGCGTCAATTGAACTATAGATTATTGGCCACTACTCATTAAGGAGGTGTTTGGTATATGCACTTAAAACTATAAGTTTTGTTGTTTGAAATCATGTATGGAAATATGTGTAGATGAAAAAGTGTATGAAAATACATGTAATGTTATTTAAAAACTGAAAACGTGTGTTTGAGTTGCCATACCAAATGGGGAAGCTTTTTGAGTAAAAAAAAGAGCACTTGCAACAATGGATACAAGCTGTAACCTGACAATAAATTTCGGCCCATAAATTTTTATCCTAGCCCAAAGTTTTTTGTTTTTGTTTTTGTTTTTTTCTTTTTCTGTGAGGCCTGGACCTGGACCATGCCCAGAGCAATTGATTACACTAAAGGTGCACCGATTGCAATAAAGGGTCTTTGTCCCAAAGGTTAGAGATGGGTACAGCCCTCCCCTCCCCTTCTTCTTCTTCTTTTTTTTTTTAATGCATTTTCTTTATTCATAAATAATTTCTTCTTCTTTTTAAAAGCACAACATAGTCCCTAATGGTTCTAAGACTAGTACACAACTTGAATACAATTTTTTGTTTTTTTATTATTATATAAATATGATATAATTTCAACCTAATGTTTATTACATGATATTTTATTATTATTTTTTCTTTATTACATGATATTACTTATTAGTTTTTGAAATAAGTAGGGTTCAAATTCTAAATTTCTTCTTTGAGAGAAAATAAACTTTACCAATTGAGCTAATTTGAATAATAATGCTATGGACATAGTTTTTTTTCATAACAAAATTTCACATCTGCTAAGATAATCAACTATGAGTTGTGGAGAAAGAATAGTGAGTTCACAAGTGTCAATTGAATCCACATCAATCCCTTAAAAAATGGTGGAACTCATTGTAAAAAAATGTCATGTCCGCAACATTATTGTAACTTGAATGGATTCAACTCGAGGTAGAGCCCTATTGGGCTGGTGAACCTGTGGGTGGCCCATTTTATATTTGCCACTGTAACACAATTAGTAAATCGCAATCTCATTAATTAGGCAACTTGTGGGCTGAAGTCAAGACTTTGAGGTCAAAAGTGGCAATGGAGGGACTCAAAAATCTTAAAATAAAATGCGCAATGAAGGGCCTTAAAAGTGGAAAAGTGAAAAAGAATGTTGATAACCATATAATTAAAATCTAAAATGTTTATAGTATATTTTCAAACTAACTTTTTTGGTAAAGTTAAAAAAAAAAAAATAATATATATATATATAGCAGTAGCTTTAGAATTGTTGAGGTGCACTAACTTTTTTCTAGGGTGAAAGCCTAGCCTGCCCACAACATAATAGATTCAACTGAAAAAGTATGAGAAAGAATATTTTTTGATTTTCTTATGGTAATTCATTTTTCAAATTAATCATCCACAATCAAAGGCAGAACTATAAAAAGGTTATATACATTAGGTAGAAAAAATTTGAAAATGTTGGGTTCAAAATTTTTATTTTTGATCCTCAAAATTGAAAGTTGACTCAAAAAAATCCAAAAATTTAGAGTGACCACCTAACCCATATCTAGGGTTGGTACTTGTAGCTGCCTTCCAAAAAAAATCATTTGTACTAGAACAAATTTATGAAGAAAAAAAAAACTCTTTAAGAGAATGCAAATGAATTGTAAGTTATGATATGTTGGTTTTTTGCTTTCTTAAAACCCAGAGTTAAAAGCTTGGGACTTTCATGATTGAGGTCATGTTATGTTGTTTAAACCACCTCAAGATTTTTTTTTTTTTTATCAACGAGATGATTTTACAATTGAACTATAAAAAGATTATATATATATATATATATATGTATGTATGTATGTTAGTAGAAAAAAACTCAAAATTGAAAGTTGACTCAAAAAAATCCAAAAATTTAGAGTGACCACCTAACCTATTTATAGGGTTGGTACTTGTAGCCACCTTCCAAAAAGAATCATTTGCACTAACAAAACAAGAAAAAATTTCTTATAAAAAAACTCCTCTTAAAGAGAATGCAAATGAATTTTGAGTTATGATATGTTGGTTATTTGCTTTCTCGAGATCCAAAGTTAACAGCTTGGAACTTTTAGGATTTCGGTCCTGTTATGTTGTTTAACCTGCCTAAAGAATTGTGTTTGTGTGTGTGTGTGTGTGTGTGTGTGTGTTTTCCATTAACAAGATGATTTTACAATTGAACATCATTATCGATTTGATATTTTTTCTGTTCCAGTATATTCTCAATTATAAGAATTAAATCATCAAATTTTTTTTTTTTTGATAGGAATTAAATCATCAATTTATTGGGCATGTAATAGAGTTGTCCTTAATTTAGCTTTGAATTCTCAAGAAACATTCGAATCATTTTATAATTGATGATATTTATTTGTTTATAAAAACTTTTACGTGTAAAATATTACAAATCATGAGAAATTACTGTTAAAAATGGAATTTCAATATTTCATTATTGTAAGAACAATGTAATTTAACATTTAGATTTTAAAAAATTGTTAATATATTTTTGAATTGTGCCTTACAAACTAATGTGTTGACTTTCTAACAAAAAATAAAATTATAATTGAAAATTTTATTTATTATGTTGATGTAATGCCAATCAATGTTATGCTTGTTGCCATAGATGGAAACATCATTCATTTAATTGAAAGCTTTGGGGCTCAAACTATGGTCTTAAACAGTTTAATCCCTATTGCCAATGGATAAGAACAAAGGACCCATACATAACAAGATTGGATCCGAGTATAATAAATGAAGCATGTATTGAGTGTACGAAGCGTGGTTATCCCCTTGGACTTGATTCATCAACATTCAGGTCATATATATCTAAAATTTTCCTAAACTTTGTTCTTTTTAAAATTTTTTTTTTTACACCAATGCCTCTTTAGGTATAAGGGGAAGGGATGATTTGAATCCTAAATATCTTATTTCAAAATATCAAAGTGTGTCAATCAATTGATTTACAAAGATCTTTGCAAGAATGATTTTTATTACTATTTTCTAAGTTAGTTAAAGAAGAAGTTAAAAGAAAATTTTGGGAAGAGTAATTTTTTTTTTTTTTTATTAAAAAAGGTTTTTTTTTCCCTTTATTATTTTATTTTAATCTTCCTATGCTATATCAATAGCCACAAAGATCAAAATTAGTAGTTATAGAAAAGGGATTCAAATGCTAGATAACTTTACTTAGAAATGCTAAGAGATATTAGTTGAACTACAAAACTCTTGGTAACCTGTTATTAATATTTTAAATTGGTATTTTTCCTTTTGACTCTTTTCTCTTTGGGTAGCCCGAGGCCTAATTAAACAAGTTTGTATGCAATAAGACATAAGTATAGCTGTGGAAGCTATACATATAAACCACAAAGGCAGCTATGGAAGCTTCGATCTGAAACAATTGTAGCTATGATTGGTCCATCTGTGACCATGGTTGAAAGTCCATCTCAGCAGAAAGAACAACAAAAAATAATAATTATAGTCCCTCATCACAAATTACTTTAACTCCTCTTCTTTCAAGGTTCAAGTTCTTCAAATTCTTGATGTGGCCAAGTTTTGATCTACATTAATTTCACATTCCAAAATTACTGAGCTTGAGAATTCACATTGATTCTCTTTGATTTTCCACGTCTTCAACAACTCTTGAGGTCAAAATTTTGCCAACTATCATTGAAAAAATTACATAGATATTCAATCTTACCAATATTGCATAATTTCACATCTTTCATATAAATATCCTGTTAATTAGGGCCACCCATACCCTACACTTCAAACTAGTAGTGACCAATCAGCTGGTTTTGTAACTGCAACCATCGAAATAACTCTACCATATGCAACTTTGTTAAGTCAATATGCCATGTTTAATTGTTAAGTCAAGTTTGGACCAATGTTTTAGGTGTGGTTTAGTCACTCATGAAACATCCACATGTCCATCCCTTCCTCACATGCATCCCGATGACTATACCCCTTCTCAACCTTCTATCTCCCCACCTCCCCAACTATCCAAATGCTATCATTTTGGAAAAATTACACTTTACTACTAAAACTAATTACACTTTGTATCTTAAATTTTTTAAATGCATATTTTACATCTTAAATTATGACTTTTGTTACACTTTGCACATCGACATTAAATTTGCCATTAACTTTGACGTAAATCCAAAGTTTGGAGTATAAAGTGTAATCAAGAATATAGCTTAAGGTGATAAAGTGTAATTTCTTTTTTGTTTTTAAGGGATTGAGAAGAGAGACAATTGGTAGTTTCATATGATGTCATACTTTTCTATCCAAGTTAATGGCAAACTTAACATCGGGGTACAAAGTGTAACAAATGTCATAATTTAGAGTGCAAAATATACATTCGAAAAGTTTGGGGTACAATGTTTAGCCTTCTAGCTTCAACCTCAATATCTTCTAATTACCAATTAAATTATTGATTAACATTGACTGATGAATGGTTTCTTTTCTAAATGTCCTTTTTTTTTTTTTTTTTTCTCAATTAACTTCTTTCTCACTTGATTTTTTATAATTTTTTTTTCAAATTTGGAGTATATTTTTCCATTTGAGGCTTCTATGTTCCCAAATTTGAGGTATATTTTCATATTTGAGATATAATTTTATAAATGAAAGTTTTTAATCATATAATTATTGAAATTACAACAAATATTATTGATTTTCATTTTTCCTATGAGTCAAATAACATAAAATATATTTTTTAACCTATTCCAAAATCGCAATTAAACCAAACACAAGCAAAACGAGTCAAATCTTTAACCACCCCCCCCCCCCCCCCCAAAAAAAAAAAAAAAAAAAAAACACGCTTTTTTGGGAAAACGTTTTTAGTCAAACAAACGTGTAAACAATATGACCAAAACCAAACAAATGGGCTCAAAATTTCATTGATCCATATGTCGTGTTGACTGTTGACTTATCCGAAAGGGTTAAAAGTCTTTTTCTTGCGTCCACACCCAAAGGTCCGTTCACGGAACTTGCCTTACATTTCATTTCAGCCAATGACCTAAATCATGTACAGCAGCAGTCCAGGTAACATTTTAAAAGACCCTTGTTGTGTGAGGGTTGGCTTTGATTTTGGTCTACCCACTTTATTGGCACTCTTCAAAAGTTGACCTTCAAATTTTTTAGGTAGATTATACCAGTCTGCCGTGCCTTACACGAGGGACTGACCAAATCAAACTTTAAATACGTTTATCTGAATGTTCATATTCATCTCTAGAACGAAAAGCTTGATTTATAATTGAATAATAATTTTCTTTTGGATAAAGTTAGTTAGGAGGAAAGTTTCTTTGACCTACTACGATGACTTACAAAACTATTCACTTGTACTTATATGACATGCTTAACAATGATATGACTTGTTTAAAGGTATATTTGAGATCCGTTTATTTTGCTGAAACTAAAATTTTTTTGCTGAATTCATGAATAGTACCAAAAAGTGTAGTGAGGTTTATGAATAGTAACAAAAATAAGTTAAATAGTAAAATAAACTGACTTTTTAAGCTATAGTCAAACGCACACTAAATAATATAAATACACATAAATAACCTTATGAACCACTACGTAATGTGTTTGGAGGAAAAATTGGTTCAATTTCTTTTGTATGTTATTAACAGTCATGGTTGCTCTATTAGCACAGGTTATGGATATTAAATGTTGAGTTACGAGTTGCAATGCACTTCTACAAAAGGAAAAAGCAAAAAAAATCAAAAACATGCACCCCCTCCCCCCCCCCCCCCCCCTCCACCAATTGGTTTCTTGTTAAAACACAAAAACCCTTTGAAGTTAAAAAAATAAATAAATAAATTAAAAAAAAACCCATGTATTGTTATTTTATGTTTACAGTTAAGCATCCATTAAAATAAGTAATGAATTGCTCATATGATAACACATGTCTATATTTAGAGTTATATTTTCAGAAGAAACAATAGCACATGGGGGCTTTGTGTTACACTCTAATTAAAGCCCTAAGGGGTTCAATATTATACAATTAGCTGTTAACACACACAATATATATATATATATATATATATACACATATCATAGTGGGATTTGGTTTTATACTCAAAAAATCAAGGGTTGGATTTTGTGTTTTACAGGAAAACCACAAAAGGGTTTTGTGTATTTTTTCACCCAAAAAAAAACCTACTATCGATACAAAGCAAATCCTCTACCATGGGGTTCCCAAAAATTGTCCATTATTCCATCCATATTGAAATGACCAAGTCATCAACATTTAAATAGATGCTGACATTCTATATTTTATTATTTATTTAAACTATGATGATAATAGGATAATTTATTTTACTTGTTTGAAAATGAATGTATAAGATTTTATAAATCCCACGGTAAAGCTACCCTAAATATTTTACATCTTAATCCCTTATTAATGATTCACAATTGGTCATGCTCTATAGTAAATATAAACAATTGAAGGTGGTTTTTTTTCCTTAATATTTAAAAAAAAAAATAAAGGGAAAAATTAATTTTATCCCTATTCTTAAAAAAGTAACAAATTAACTTCAATCCATTTTAGTAGAATGACATTGTCTTAGATTTTAATATAGACTAAAGGTTTAATTTATTACTTATTGAAATTCCAAATTTTAATAAGATTTAATTTGTTATGTCACTAAATTAATACAAATAAGGAATCAACATTGTGTCATGTGGCTAGAGGTAAAGTTTTCTGCCATAAGCTTCAATTAACTTAATTGGTAAGATTTATTATTTTCAAATAAGGGGTCTTACTTTGAATTACCTCACATAAATAAATAAATAAATAAAAATACCCTCACTAATTTCTTGATCTAATGGTAAGGAGCAATCATCATGAAATGAGTCACAAGTTTCAATTCTTCTTGCCCCACCTACAACAACAAAAATAAATTAAATCAAAATTTTATTTAATAATGGAAAAAGTTTTTTCTCCAAACACCCATTACATAACAATTTATAAGATCATTCATGTGCACGATTCACTAAATCACATGACTATTTTAAGTAGATTATGGAAACTCTATCCTTTAATAGTAGTGGTAACTTATAACAAAGAATATATGAGTCAAATTTTGGCTTCCCTCTCACACAGTGAGATATGTGGGGTTCATATATGTCTATGTGGTCTTATGTTACTACTCACTCTTCTAAATAAACGAGAGCAAGTCATTTGCTAGTTCCATATATATATATATATATATATATATATATCTATATATATGCCTCGCACTCTTGTCTATATAACAAATACTAGCATAAACAAAAGTTTGCTGCGAAAGACCAAAATGAATAGCGCATCAAATCTAAAAGCGCGGCTCCTCTTTGTTTTAGCCATAACTTTTGTTGGCAACTCAAGACTAGCTGCAGGAAATAATCAGAACGCTGGAAGAAAACTTGATGAAATTTCCGGTGAGTACTTCTTCGAATTTTGGTCAACCAACATTTCTTTCTTCTTCTTCTTTGGTGCTTGCCAAGTTGTTATGCATTTATGCATGCTTTCTTGTACTCGATCTTAGTCTCTTAGAATGGAGCGAGTAATTCATGTGTTGTAGAGAAGTTTGCTGTGCTAGCTTTCATAGTTAATACAGCCTTCTTTTTTTACTCGAGCTTTGTTCTTTTTAGAAACTGTATTCCTATGATCAAAATAACTCTTTCTGTTTTTTTTTTTTGGTTCTTTGTTCTTATTTTACTCGAGCTTTGTTCCCTCTTAACCTCAAGTTGACTTGAAAGTCTCAAGCATAAATGACTCCGCTTGTCTTTTTGCCTTCTTTTATACAAAATCAAGTAAGAGAATGTAACCGTGTTTGCGAATAGTACCAATAGATTTGGACGTGAGTGTTAATTAAATACTTGAATTTTTTAACTGGTTTATGACAAGTCGTACATATTCTGTTAGAACCTTTTGTTTTTAAGTATATTGACTTTAATAAGGAAGTCAAGTAAAAGAAGTGAATATTACTACATTTTTTTTTTTTTTTTGGGATTTGGATAAAACTTATAAAAAGTTTTCTTCAAATAAAATACTACCAAGTCATATATATATATATATAATTCGATAATTTGGAACTTGGGAATTTGAATCTTGAATTTTTCCTTAGAAACAACAAGAAGTGCAATTGAGTAATACTATAGTATAGTCATAAACTATTTTATAATATTATTACAAACTATTAATATGATAAATTCTTACTATTTCTAATTTGGCTAACCTCATATTTTTATTTACTAATAATTATTTGGAAAATACTAAAATCATATTAGCAGTTTGTAAAAATGTTATAAAATAATTTGTATCTGTAGCATTACTTGGTTTAAGTTGAGCTTAATTGGTGCCTTGTCATTAGAGGTGGCAATTCGTGTTCGTGTGTCGGGTTCGTGTCATGTCAACTCACAAGTATTCGACAATATAGTCAACACTAACCCGACATGTTTATTAAACGGGTCAAGATTCCTCAACCCTAACACGACCCATTTATTAAACAAGTCAGTTGTGTTGACCTATTTATCAGATTTTATCAAAATGAAAAAAAAATTATGAAAAAACAAACAAATAAATATTTTTAATATAAAATTTAGAATTAACGAGTAATTGCATCACAAATAATCATTTAAAACTAAAGCATATTACAATATCACAAATAATTAATCACAATATGTCAAAGAAAATAAACTATAACAAATAATAAGTTTATATACCTAGAGTTTAAAGAGTATATTGGTAAAATGAAATTTAATTAAACGGGTCAGATGGGTCAAACGGGTTTTATATGTTCAACACTAACCCAACCCGTTTATAAAATGGGTCAGTCGTGTCAACCCGAATATGACACAAACTCGTTTAACCTCAACCCATAACCTACTAATTTCATGTCGTGTCGGGTTCACGGGTCATGTCCAATTTTACCACCCCTACTTGTCATACTTTTTTAAGAAAGCTAAATCCACACAATCACACACTCCCTAATCAAAATATTTTTTAAAATTAAAAAAAAAAAAAAAAAAATGGGACAAGGAATTTCTGCCATGACGCCATCTAAAAACTTCCTGACTAGAGCGAAGAAGTTGCACATTCGATCAAAGTTTTTGTATAGGTTTATGTGTACAAAATTTTCTGGCATCTTCAAGTTTAGTTTTGGTGAGGATTTATTTTGAATGCAGGATTTTCTTTTAGTTCTTTTGGAGAAGCGTTGTAGTGGGTTAAGATTTCCTGATATTGGGCTGTCAACATGGGTACCTATCGGGCCCAAACATATGGCCCAACTCCAAGAATGACTTGTTACTATATTTTTATTTCAATTTCATGAATTCATTGTGAAAAATGGGAGAACAGGATTTTATCCATTTCAGTTAAAATAGAGAATTCATTTTATGATTAAAATTTTATTTCTTAGACTTTATTTAAAATTCATCAAGCTGGGGACCAAGCCCATAGCCCATTGGTCAACACACTCTGGATGCCCCCAATCCAGTCAAAGGATGATGTTTTTAGTACCATCTCCTACTTCAAACTTAAAAAATTGCCTACCTCATTCCTTTATTTGAGCAAATTTCTCCAACTCCGAGTGTTTTGTTGTGGAATTTTAACATTCCAAAAGTACTTTACCCTTCAAAAGAACCACATGGACCAATGCAACTCAAAGAGAACCAACTTTAGCCAAAAGGTTCCAAATGTGTTTCATAACAGCAACCCTACTTCCAAGGGACCTTTTAAAATTGGCACACACACGCTCTTTTTAAAGGGTTTTTTTTTTTTTTTTGAGAAGTTAATGGATGCCTGAGTATTGGTTTATGAAGTATTTTTAGAAATTTTTTATAGAAAAAGAAAAATATAATTGATTTTTTTAATAGTTTTTTAGATTTTTCATAAAAGTGATATTAATTTTTTTTTTAATTGTCTATTAACAAATGTCATAAAGGTATTCATTACCAGGACTTAAAAAAAAAAAAAAAAAAGGATAAAGCTTTCCCCCCCCCCCCTAGAAAGATGCGTACTTATTATTGTACCTGACTATCAAGAGAAAGTATATCATGTTTCGGTAATACCAACTCAGCATTTGTTTTGGTATTTTTTACTCAATAAATGAGTAACACTTGTTTCAAAAAATCACATCAGACTACTCCAATAAATTAATCATAATCTTCTATAGTATCGAGAAGATAAATTAATCATTTATTGGAGTAATTAATCTGATGTGGTTTTTTAAAACAAGTGTCACTCATTTATTGGGTAAGAAATACCAAAACAGATGCTGATTTGGTATTACCGAAACATGGTATACTTTCTCGACTATTAAAGTCAATGTTTCTGACATTTGTAAGAAACCTTGTCAAAACAAATGTTTCTGTTCAAGATATTGCACAATCGATATTGTAATGTTTTTTGTCTAGAGGAAAAGCATTGCAATTTCCAAAATGTTCTGAATAGCAAATTTTTTCAAACATGTTTCCATGTTCAGAACTGTTTTTAAAGTCATCTAGGATATTTTAATGTTATTATTTGTTAATTTGTTAGCATGCATACAACGGCCCCTAGGCACAGCACAGCATTGTGCACTTAAGATTTATTTCAGAGGTTCATTCACTATCTTTTGATTCTTTTCATTAGAATAGCTGCCCATGTGCATGTTCAACTTGTCTGTTCAATTGTTTGTCTCTTTGACTAGAGAGTGACTATGTACCTCAATCCGTTTGTTAAACACAACGAGGCGGTTTAGGAAGTTGTTCTATCAAATGAATAATTAATTCCTGTTCACTTGTGTAATAGGCTGGTAGGTTTTAATTAGTAAACACTAAAAGCTACAATTTTGGTATTAAAAAAAGGTTAACATCTGAATAATCTGAAACTTTAAACAAACACCAACGTTTTGGCTTTCACATACATATACAGTTTTGTCTTAGCGTGGGAGTTCACAAGGCCACAAAAAGGTAGGTGTTGCAACTTGCAACAACATTGACTCACCCAAGCTTGGAGCTTAAGCTATTTGAAAATTTTTGTCTTAGGAATTTTGGTGCCAAACTTATTTTATCACTGAAGAACATAGGGTGTTTTGAAACTCATTGGTACCTTATTTGTGGAGACTCTATAGATTGCTTATGTCTAATTAACTCCCTCTTTCTTTTTCAAAATTTCAAGGTTTCGTTAGCATTGATTGTGGCAGCAATGAAGATTACATTGATGAGGATACCAAAATCCCTTACATATCAGATAAAGGATTGATAGACACTGGCATAGTTAAGACGGTATCCCCTGATTCACCCAGAAATATTCGACAACATGCCAAGAACTTGAGAAGTTTTCCCAAAGGAACAAGGAATTGTTACACCCTGAGACCAGAGCAAGGTAAAAACAATAATTATTTGATCAGGGCAAGATTCTTTTATGGGAATTACGATGGTAAAAACCAGACACCAGAATTCGACCTACATCTTGGGGTTAATGAATGGAAAACAGTGGATTTAACAAATTCTGTTCCATATGGTGTTCATTACGACATTATCCATGTTCCCTTGATGGATTACATAGACGTATGTCTAATAAACACGGGCCGTGGGGTACCCTTCATTTCAGCATTGGAACTACGGCTTTTGGACAATTCCATTTATCCAACTCAGGGAAGGGCACTGACAAAAATAATGGGATATGACGTTGGCAGGGACCGTTCTGACTCGGACGTCAGGTGAGTCTTTTATACCTTCCTAAGCTAAAAAATAAATTAGTTCAAAAATTTCCTGGATCTCATATTTGCTTCATCTCTATTTTTCTTTTCCTTTTACAAAAGAAGTTTTTTCTATCATTGAATATTCATCTTCAATAACGTGGTGGCTTAACTCATTCCATTGCATATCATGAAGAATACTTCAGATGTTAAGAATGTTAAGGAAAAAACCTCAAGAGACAGAGCTCCCATACAAGATACAATATTAACTGTGAAAATATTACTACTGTTGAAAGATCTCCAATATAAAATAATAAGAATGTAGAATACCCAAAAGAGAAATTGGCAATTACACAAAAAAAAAATATATATATATATATATATATACAGGATTTATTATAAGAGATTTGGAAACAGGTTTATTTTATTTTATTTTATTTTATTTTTCAGTTATCAAACAAGTTTTTAGGTTTAGAAAATAGAAAATAGAAAATAGTTTTTAAGACTAAAAAACTGGAAAAAAAAAAATAGTTACCAAATACACCTCCACTCTTATCTTCTCCCTCCCCGTCCTCTACTTTTTCTCCCTCTTTTCTCTCTCTATCTTTCTCATATGCCTTGACCTCCCTTAACACACCTCCTCCTCTGACCCACATGACTTACTAGAGATGCATGTTAAATTTAGTTTGGAAATTCAGAAGTATAATGTAGTTTTAGATATCAATCTAAAACCCTTCGAAGGCCAAAATATGTTAACTTTTTTACTAGTTATGGTCCTTTTAGATTGAGGGAAAGAAAGAGGGAGTAGAGTAGAGTAGATTTAGCAAAATTAGCTTATTTTTAGCCAACTTTGCTCTACTTCCCTATACTCTCCCTCCTTCTTCCCTCTATCCAAATAGGTCATTAGAGTCCTCTGTCACTTGGCAATGGAATTAGGACATTCTGGTATGAATGTCAATTTGACCAAAGTTCAGCTAATTGAAGCTCATTACGAATTTGATTGACGTTACCTTCCATAATGATTTCATATTGCATTTGTTTTAATTTCGATTTTGATCTCATATTGTGGTTGTGATTGTTCTTATCAAAATTAAAGCTAAAGTTATTTGTTTGATTATGCTTGATTACTGCACATAATATTTTATTCATTTAGTTTGATTTACGGGTGGGGGAGATTCTGTCATAGTTTATTCAAACACAATCCTTGATTCCTGCTCCATAGAACCTAATTCCATGAACACATAAATCTGATTTCACGAAGTCATAATTTGGACCAAACCCGTTGTTGAGGATGTTTTGTGCAAGACCACATGTCAACCACTAGTGGGGTGGCCTTGCTAGACTCGACTTTCTTTTAGGAGTCCAGCCCAAAACTCAAATTCGGGCATACAAAAACAATTAAAGCCTAAAGTCTAAGAAACAAAATAATGGTGGAGTTTCATTATTTATTTAGTATTGATAAGTGATGTGTTGAAGATCATAATAATGAATTGATTAAGTGATAGGTTGAAGATCATAATAATGAATATCAGTTGATGAGATAATGAGATGATATATGTCCAATATTAGAGAAGGGTCTATAAAGTAGCATAAGTAAACAGGAGGATAGTGTAAGATGTAAATAGTATAATAAGTGTTTGGCAATAGGCTGAAAGAGAATAATGAATATCCAACAATGATATGAAGCAAAGTAATGTATGTCTAGCAATGAAGGATTAGTAAAGTACTTTATGTATTCAATAGTAAAGTATTAATGAAGCAATACTCATCAAATAGCAAGATAGTACTAAAGTAACTTGCATTCAGCGATATAGTAATATTCAATAATGTAAACTTAAAGATAGAGAAATAGTGATTTATCTTGTATAGCTTATGACTTTAGCAATAAGTTATGATAGAATTCCAACAATGAATAAGAACATGACTCCAACAGTGGAGAAGCAGTATTCCATAATGACTTCAGATTGGAGGGGAAATTTTGGGATGAGAGAGAGAGAGAGAGAGAGAGTGTGTGTGTAACAATGAAGGATCAATATAGCAATATTCATCAGATGGAGTAAGTCAAGCTTTTCCACTTATCATGCACTTAGATGACTTTCCCTTGATAATGCTCTTTAATACTTAATAAAGTAGGAATGATATTAAAATTCTTGAGGACTTTAGTAAGAGAACTTTTTCCCTTCCATGAAAAGGGTTTTTGTAAGAGAATTTTATGCCTTTCATGAGAAGGGATTTTGTAGTAGAGTTTGATGCCTTCTATGAGAAAGGCTTTAGTGTTAGAAATTGGTGCCTTCCATGAGAATGACTTTAATATAATTCTCTTGGAGGAGTATTGGACATCTTTTGAGTGTTATAAAGATTATGAGAAGTAGGCAGAATATGTAAAATATTGTGAAGTATAAAAATAATAAGTATAGGTATTATTTGAAATATGGAGTTTGTAAGATGTATGGAAGAATGAGAACTGTGGAGATTAAAGATTGTGAAGATAGCAGATTAAAGTTGTGAAACAGATTGTCATTATGGTGATATGTGGTGTTGTGTTAATTAAGATAATATGTTATGTTGCCTTCCATGAGAACTCATGAGCCTTGAATTATTGAAGGAGAGATATGAGTTTGAACCCAATCTATATGATGAGAGAGTGATGTTGATAATGTCGTGGGCCATGAGTTCAATTGATGAAGTATGAAATCCGGGCTTTAAGCCCATTTTGTGAAGTAGATAATAATGTGGGCCATAAGCCTATTAGGTATGAGGACTGTGAGTCCTCCTCATGAAGTGAAAATCTTATGAATTTATAAGCTTAATTCTACGTAGCTGAATAGAATATGGCTCCTTTTGAGCTTCAAAAGAAATTTACCCAGAACTTATGATAATGCTTTTTTTTTTTTTTAGAAACATAAACTTATGATAATGATGACAAGGGATTTGTTGTCTCTAAATCCTCCACACACACACACACACACACACACACACACACACACACACACACACACAAAAAGAAAAAAAAAACAAACAAACAAACAAACACACAAATAAAAACAAACACATAAATAAAACAAAACAAAACAAGACAAACAAACAAACAAAGTTCAAAAGTTTTGAATCAAACCCCATTTCTATGGTAACCAAATCTCACAGGATTATGAATCATAATTGAAAAAAATTTATTTAAAAAAAAAATCAACCAATTGCAGCAAATTCCATTTGACCCATTACGCCAGATTTTAAAATGTAATATCTATCACAAAGACTCAAATTCAAAAAACCATGCCTATGCACAATACCAAAATAAAAGAATGTCCATTGGACGCTTCTAATCTAATTTCATCTTATTTTGGTTTAATTTATTAATTAATTTTTCCCCATTTATTCATATAAACTTAGAGCTCTGTTCAGTATGAAAGTTGTGATGGCAGCCAATCGTTCCATTTGGATTTGAGTGAGAGTTGAGAAGAGTGGTCAACTAGGTTTATGGCTAACGCAATCAAGCTGTCAACAGGAGTCGTAAATAGGGTGGAGGAGGAGAAGGAGGAAGAGGAGAGCTTAGAGAGAGAAGCATAAGACTTTCTAGATGATTAGAAAGACAATAATGTGCAACTATGTGAAGAGTATTGATACAGAGAATATAATTAGGTACTCCCGGAGTATAATGTAATAGTGCTCCCTCGTCTTACATTAATGGTGGACAAGAATTTAATGAGTGAACCCCTTACCATGAATATGAGAGGGCCAAACCCTTCTCATCTCAGTCCTAAACCCTTCTCTCTCTCAGATTTTTGGCTCCCTCTCTCTCTCTCTCTCCCATAGCGGCTCCTTCTCTCTCACCAACAACCACAGTGGCTGAAGACTCCAACTTTCATGATTGAAACCCATTTTTTCCACTACCATCTTCCACTCTCTTCTCAAATTAGTGCCATGGCGATGTTCATGCCAGCCATGAGAAGCTTTTCAAGCATGGGAACAATACAAGACGTGGGACCTAAAATGCAAACAATCTTGGCCTTTAGGATACAACCATCGTTTGGGAGCTCCTCCAATATTCCCTCTATGTCTATGTTCACCATTTCTCTCTAATTTCAGATCAGAAGATTGCAAAAGACTATTACAAATTAGTTTGGGAGAAACTGAGAAAGAGAAGAAATAGAAATAGAGGTTTACTTACCTACTTAGCTTAGCTCGTGCAGTGCGTGCTTACTTTTCTCTTCTTCTTTTACTTCTTACTTACTGTGGGCAAGTAAGTAAGAGAGAGATCTGGTATTTTTTGATTTAGGGTTTGTCTCAAAATGACTCTAATATGGTGATTTTGTTAGTATATGCATATGAATCTGTGTATGATTGGTAATCTATGATGATTTTTGGGGGTTTCAGATTTTGGAATTTGTATGGCTATGTGTGTATGTTTGTGTTCTATGAGATGGTGCATCTGTGTAGTGTGATTTGTGCTCAAATTCATGCTCATGTTAGTGTAATCACAGTGAATAGAAGAGGTCGTCTGAGATGAGAAAGAGAATAATGAATAGTGATAAATGGAGTTAGGGATAAAATTGTCTTTTAAGGACCAAGTTGGCCATTTTTTAAAAGTCTTGGACATAGTTGGTATTAGTCCAAACCTTAGGGGGGGTTTAGTGGAATTTACCTTTTTTATTTTTTATTTTTATTATATGACAAGTGACGTTTCATTCAACTGATATATATGAGTTTATAGATCGAATAGTAAATAACATCCAATTGATATAAATGTTAAGCACATATAGAACAAGTAATTTAACAATGAGATTTTCAGTATGTAAATTCTATAACAAGTTATAACATGTCATGATTGGTGGAGCATAAAAGGTAAAACAAAAGGTGGGATGTAAGATTTGTATCCGCTTAAAATTGACTAATGTAAAGGTGGGATGTAAGATTTGTATCCACTTAAAATTGATTAATGTACAATTTGTGCAATTAATTAAGATAAAGCTTGGCTACAAACTTGGATGTAGTCCAACTCCCACTGAAAAAATTAAAATGACAAAATCATTGAATTACATGTTTTTATGTTTTTAACACACTTGTCATATTTCATGTCAATTAAATGTTATTTACTATTTGATTAATAAATTTATTTTTTATGCATAGTTTTAAACTATAAAAATTTGAAATATAAACATTTGATTGATGAAATTGTTATTAATTTTTGATTTTCTGAAAATTTTGCAAATATGGAGGATATATGGAAAAAAAATTATTCAATTGAAGATTTGTCAAAATTTACATCTAACAACTTTTTTGTCACAATTTTGACTTGGTAGAATGTGAGTGATTAACCATCACAACATCACTTACACATGAATCCACAATTTTTTCTTCACCAATACACTTTGTCATATTACAATTTTTTTCTCATAAGATATTGAGTGAAGTTGTAATCTTAGACTACATCTAAGTGTTTTTGAGGAGACTACAACTAATAACTTGTTTGGAAGGATGAGGACTAGAGGAGGGTAGAGTAGAAGAAGGGAGAGTAAGTTAAATTACATTGTTTGGATGTTTTTTAGGGGAGGAGGGGAAATGATTTGGATGGGTTTGGAGGGGTTCTAACCCCTCATTTTTTTTTTTTTTTAATAATTATAACATGTTGCTAATCCTGTAACTCAAACCCTTTCCTTTCCAGACCCTCAAGCAGTTTGTACATGAGAATGTGCCAATTCAGCTACAAATCCTTTGGCCCCTCATTTTTAATTCTTTCAAATTGAAGAGATTTAGAGGGAGAATAGTGTATAAAAATACTTGACCAAATCAATTATCAAATTCACTTTTACTATATTAATAAAATTACAAACTATGAAAAAATCTAATTTCTTCCATTCCATTATTTAATTTTAAAAAATCTAAACAAGATGGAGGATCTATTTTCCCACTTTCACTCTCCTCTCCCTTCTTATTTAAGTATATATGGCCACGTCAATCAAAAATCCATATGAAAGAACCGACTCAGTTTCTTAAAAAAAAAAAAAAAAAAAACCAACTCAGTTTATCAGCAAAGAGAGATGCCAAAATACAATGGCTGTGTTTCCCTCCGTTATTCCGCACAAATTGTGCTCGCGCTTAATTTTTCAGAGCCAAATTCCCAACCAGTTTCATCGGTCTTCCTCTCTTCATCTTGCTCTCTCTCACACACACAAATGAAACAAAGCAAATCTCAAGCTGGGTTTCGAATCTCACACTGAGTCCAAGTTTGACACAACTCCATCTTTGTAAAAGCATTCCAACTTGGGTTGCAAATCACATTTTGAGCTTTTATCTGTTGAGTTCAACAGTGTGGAACTGAGTTTGTGGCTTATACATATACAATGAATTTGTTTTTTGAACTTTTTGTTCATTGAGAAATTTTATCAAACACAACAAAGGCAACAAACATTCCAAGCTTGCTGCAGCCAAAAATTTACATAAATACTAATAGAGTGAACCCTATCATCTTCTGACTCAATTATTTATTTATTTATTTTTTTAAATTAGGTATCCGGATGATGGATATGATCGCATCTGGAACCCTTTACTATTTGACGAATGGATTCCAATTTCAAGTTCAACCGTTTACTCCCTGAGCAATGATAACGCTTATAACATACCAGATGTAGTGTTGAGGACTGCTGCCAAATCACAAAACTCTACCACTCCGTTGATCTTGTCCTTCAGTCCACCAGATTCTCTTTCACAGTGTTATGTTTACTTTCACTTTGCTGAGATTGAGAAGCTTGAAAATGGCCAGCAGAGGGAATTGACAATTTTGTTGAACGGTGAGCGGTATCTGACACAATCTGTTAGACTTGATTATCTAAACTCACGGACCATACTCCCGACTGAGCTGGCAATTATGGGAGAACGGCTTGAATTTTCAATAATTGCAGCTGAGGGAAGTAAGTTTCCTCCAATCCTCAATGCTGTAGAGATTTTTGTGTCAAAGGAGCTCCCAAATAAAACAACTGCCATACAAGATGGTATGCTTTCTTCTCTTTTATATCTTTAATAAGAGACTTCAGTTGCTGATTCAATAAGAGTTCTAACCTTAACTTGGTGACGATGGTCGTTTCAATATCTTTATTCGGGGGTTTTCTTTTCTGAATGAAACATTATAGCTTTAAGTTGTTAGTGTCATATGCTAAATTTAGAGAAGCTTGTTATGGACTTGTGATCATGAGCCTTTGTTTGTTGCCGAATAGATAATGCAAATTTTTAGATAATGGAAATTCTTGTTACAAAACTTTTATCAGAGCCATCATACTTTTACCCCTTTTCAATAGATTGCTATCTATCAACGAAATCTGTGATTCTTCTACACACCAAAAAGTAAAATAAAATCTGTGATTCTGTATGTCTAAAATGCCCAGAATTTTTAAACACGAACCTCAATATTTAAATCAAAACATGAAATCTCTATTTTAAATAGATTCAGGCAATTCCGCTGAATGTTGTATTAATTGGTTGATTTTCCCAACAATTCCAATCACATAGTAATCATCAATAATATATAGACTTCTCTAGATAAAACATTAAAAATCTAGGAATAATGACAAAATGCAAAGCGTGCACACACATATATTTTATGACATGGAATCTCACTAAGGTAGGATCTTTTGGATCCACCCCTAGGGAATAAACCACGGATACACGACCTCAACCTATAGAACCGTGTATCAAGTAATCTAGGAAAACTCCTAGTGGGAATTGAACATAAGATGTTTAGGTCTACAACTCATCCCAAACCTACAAATAATTCTTGAGGACAACAACGGATAGGTAGACATGAAATGACACGCATTGACTAACTCAAGGTTTTACAAAGAAGGAATAAATAAGAGCATGATGGGTAAAATTCTACTTACCTTAACCACATAAACCAAATAAGCAAAACAATCTTGCACAAGAAGTTAGAAAGATCTTTGGAGCCTAAACCAAGAAACATAATACTGCCTAATTATGATATATATAATCTTACACTTATGCTATCACTTTATGTAAAATATCTCTTAACTCCAAAATCCCCTATTACTATTTTTTTTTTCACTAATAACCATTAAGTTTATTAAATTAATATGTAACTAACCTTAAGAATTGTCAAAAGTCGATTTGGATCTTCAATTCCATATAACTACTATCCATTTTGAGTTCCTTAGCTTTGATGTACAAAAACACCAAATTAAGGTAAGATCCCCTGTTAATTGCAACTCTAAAATATAATTTTTCAAAAAAGTTGATCACCCCATCAAATAAATGTTCAAAACTACAATTGGGTTTCATGTATATCACCTTCGATTTGAAATCAAAATAGTCAGATCATCAAAATCCCTAAATAATAACTTGCTTTTTGACTCTATTGAACCCTCCATGGTATGTAATCCAGCATATTCTTTCAAGATTTGATTTTAACTTTACTTAATTCTCAATACTTTAGTGGAAATTTAATTAATTATAATAGAAATCTCCAAGTTATTTCACAAATATGATGAATTGAAATTTTATTATAAGTTGCATTGTTACTTGCCACCATAGTATCTGCAACTGTATTTATCAACAAAAGAAAACCATAGTATTTGCAACCATTGGTAATTTGCTTTGCTAATCATGCATGCTACCTTCAGACAATTCATCATCTCTGCAAAGGCATGTGTTCAACTGCTGCAAATTTTGGAACTAGCTTTTACTTTTCATATTTCTATATGATTTTGTATTTCAAACTCACGCTCCTCTTTCCCACTCTCTTTTAGAATAATCATCTATGAATTCTTGTTTTCAATTAAAAATAATAGTTGAAGCCATCATGGAAATCAAGAAACTGTACAAGTTGACTAGAAATTGGCAAGGCGATCCATGTGTCCCGAGGGAATACTCATGGGATGGTTTGCACTGCAGTTACATCTATACTATTCCAAGTATTATATCAGTGTAAGTGCACTTCCAAAGCATCATAACTTGTGTTCAGGCTTGCTGTGAAATTCCAATCAATATATCATCTGAAGGGAAAAGTATCCTCTTTAACTTGTAGGCATCACATAAAAATAAAATAGACCATTGTATAAACTGATATGAACTATGATGCGTCATTTTAGGAAATGGGATATTGGAACAGATTCCTTTCACACGCAATAATAGAGTGGACCAAAAGTAATGTCATGTTTTATGATATTTAACTGAATTTACTTCATTGTGATTGAATGTTCAACCACATAGCACCTCCCTTGGTCCGTGGGTGCTGACTAATTGCATGAGATTAATTTTATTTGGATTGCAAATCATCTTCCAAAAATTCAATTCCTCTTCCTTTTTCCATAATGACAAACAGGAACTTGAGCTCAAGCAATTTGACCGGGAAGATTGCAATTTCATTCTTGAATCTCAAAGCAATAGAGTCCTTGTGAGTCTTAATTTGAATTGTGGTTGATATGTTGCATTTGGTTACTATACTATTGTACTAGCTAGATACTGGCTGTTCCAGCAACACCATCTATACAATTGTGTTATATGCAAGTTCAGTATCAGGTTTCCAGAACAGAAAACTATTTTTTAACTTAACATTTCTGTATATGTTTTCTAAAGATCTTGCTAACTCTTCTTTCAGGGATTTGTCATACAATGACTTAACTGGGCCACTGCCAGAATTTTTGGCACAACTGCCAAATTTGTACACTCTGTAAGTTTTTGAGATTTGATCATGGTATTGCAACGTAAATTTTCATCTAGGGAAATTGAGGTCATCTGCCTAACACTATCTCTTCAGTGATTTGCGTGGGAACAAGTTCACAGGTTCAATTCCTGAGGATCTTCTGCAGAAGTCTAGGGATGGGACGTTGGTGTTGAGGTTATCTTATCTTCCTTCATAATTCCTTTTGCTTCTTAATTCTAATTTCACTTGGTCATTTTCTTTTGTTTTTTTTTTTCTCTCTCTCTCTTCCCTATATATAACTACTTTTGTGTGCCTAATACTAGAAAATACTTGTTCACTTATATGTACGTAAAATCTTAGGAGTATCTCATTTATTTTTCCAAAATCAATTTTTATTCTATAAAGACAGCAAAATTAATGTTTAATCACTTACTTACCATGGCATGCTACCTTGATTCACCCTATGCAAGTGTGAACGAAAATCCAGATCCTTGTCAGTCAGTTGCATGCAAGAGAGGGAAGAAAAAGGAGTTTGTTATTCCAGTTGTTGCATCGTCCACAGCAGCAGTCCTGCTCCTTCTGTTCATCTTTAGTGGTCTGGCTATCTATAAACAGAAAAGACATGGAGGTATTTCTTTCTTGTAATTGCTAACACAATTGATTGATTGATGTCGTTTAGAAAAGATGCAGTACCCAATCCTAGCCAGTCTTATTTTTCCTGTGATACACCAACGCCTTTAAGATGGTTATGAAAGTAAAACGAACATTGTTTAATTCTCACCAGAGGCAATTGTGACCAACCACACGACACAGTCGTGATGGCAATATTATGCAATTGATTGACAATAATAAATACATCCACATACCACTTCAACATGTGAAAAAGGGGTAAATGCACTCATTTCTCTTCATGCAATGCTTTGGTATGAATTCATGATTCGGTGGTGCTCTAAGTAGTTTTATTGTGTCAGTGGGTAGTATTCTTCAACTGTTGTTGCCTTTTTTACTGGACTGATAAAAAAATATTAATAACAATAATGACTACATCCATGGCAGGTTGGCAAGAATTCTAGTAGTTATATAAGATCTCAAGATTGAATGCATAGGGTTATCATATTAATGGCGTGCACTAATGCATTGCATTCTTTCCTTGGATGGGAATAGCTTCCCATATAAGATATTGCCTACCTAAATATAAGTGATCTTTCTGCAAAAGGCTCTGTTAAAAATTTAGACCCAGGATGATTAATTTTAAGCCAAATTTACCAACTTGATTAATTAAGCCAATTATGCAGAGGCCCAATTCAGTTTATGATGGACCCAATCATACTGCAAAAATAAAGTACTGGTTAGTTTAATCTTCTTAGCGTTGACATGACCAAATATTGCTTATATAATTGGGATAGTAAGGTAGTTTATGTAGAATCCTAGCAAGCCACATTTGGAAGATTTTTGCATCCTACAATATGTTAAGGATATTATCTAGTCTAGGGATTCTTTGTGAAGTTGGTTTTTCCACCGCTGATTGTGCTGGAGATATTTCAACACGTAAGTCCACAACTGGATATGTGTTCAATTCTAGTTGGGGACAATATCTTGGTGTAGCTAGCGACAACCAATAATGTCTCTCTCAAATAAAGTAGAGAATAAAGTTGGCAGCACAGAATGTGTTTCATGCTTGGACGAAGTAGTTGAGGTACATCGTCATTTTATTTGAGAAAATATACTAAAAGGTTATATTCAAGAAGATATAGCAGTTATATTCATGAAGGGATAATCTATCTTTAAGTTCTCCAAATTTTGATGGTAGCTCAACGCCATGAGAAAGTAGTTGGTGTTGATGGGGACTACGTAAGAGTTAGCATTGACCCTATCAATAGGTCAATGCTTTGTTCTTGAATGTGTTCTATTTTGTGTTTGCATGTGTTTAGAGTAGCTGCAAAATAAGTTAGGGATAATATCTCACCTTAGTGAGTGGATGGTTGTCTTTGGCATTCAATGGCTTAGGAATACATAAGCAACTTGGGCAATAACATTTTAGATGATGGGATGTAAATGAACCGAGTATTTTATGAACAACTCAAACTCAACTAGGGAAACTTGTTTATATTCATATATTTATCATATGAGCCAAGCTCAAGCCTAAGTTTAGACTTGGACTATTAAATGAGTTAAGTTCAAACATAATAATTCATTCATGAACAATCTCATAAGTCTAAAGGTTGATTTAAGTATACATTGATAAAAATTGATTGTCCTAAAAGCTTGAACTTTTAGGAATTAACGAATTTAGTCATTTAATCTAACACTCCCATGTGGTCCACCTGAGCTGCCCTTAAATGGGGCCTAAAACTTTTTTTTTTTAATTTTAATTATTTTAAATGAGAGGTAATGTGGAGACAAGGGATTGAACCCAATTCCTCATACCATGATAAATTATAAATTATCTGAATATTTTAAATTGTTAGGAAATGGTGAATTTAATAATTTAATCTCATATATATAATGTTGGCATTTGAGCCCATGAGGATTCCAAGATAGGCACTCATGTAGGAAACCTATTCCATTAGGGTTTTTTTGGTGACAACATAAATAATAGTACATAATCCTTAGTTTACACGACAATCATTTGAACGTACGTTTACATTCAAAAAATCAAAGAGGCACGAAAACTCTCATCAAGCTTTGTCTAGTCTTAGGGTTCCATCACTAAAGCCTTGGGTCTTAATAGCCTAGGAACATCAAGTAGAAGGCTCGTATTTGTGGTTTCTACTAACCAGGAAGCCATTAGAGATTGTGTGAAAGGCTATAGAGTTTGTAGAAAAAGTTGTGGTAGATCCATTTCCATGGCATTGAGTTTTGCTTAGGGTTTGATACCAAACCCAAGAGATAAAGTACCAAAAACCTTTGATTTACAACATGAGAACATGTTTGTATGCTTTTCCTTTATATAATAATTCATATTCATATGCATACATGTATATATAGTTTTATAAACTTGAAATTGGATATAGTAAGTTTTTAAATAAGTTTATAAGATATTAAATTATTATTTATAATTTATTGAGTATATAAATAGTCCATTTGTATTACAAATTATATATGACTTTTAACAATATAGGTTTGGTGAATTTAATTATTAGCATATATTTGTGAAGAGATAAAACGTTTTAGTTGGGTTCTTTAATTATTATATATGGGAGAAGAACAAGTTAATCAAGTAACTTGTGAACAAGTTAAGACTTGTTCGACAAGAAAATGGACAAAGCTGGGATATGTAATCTAGGTTGCCAATGAGCTCAAGCTCGAAATGTGTTCAAAATAAATTAAAACTAACAATTCTGAACTTTTGATACTCTCATTTACAACCCTATCTAGATGCAAAATAGCTGCTTTGTTGACTTTGTATCTTTGAATATTCAACCTTTTGCAAGTAGTTCTGGGAAGTTTCGGAAGCCTATCTAAGCATAGCGTTTAATGTTACTGTGCTTACGTTGAGCTATATCAGCATTCACGTCATTATCCTTTTTCTTTCTAATTTTCCTATAATTGTTTTTTAACATTTACTTTTTTTTTTTTTAAATAATTGCACTTTCTCCAACCTTTCTCATGCATTTACCTTTTCATCTCCCCACTATTCTCAACCTTAATATCACTTTTCATCTTTCTTTATATTGTCTCTTCATCTTTTCCTCCCTTACCTTTCATCTCTCCACTATTCTCGACCTCACTATTCATCTTTCCATTCATTTTCCTTTATTTTGTTTCTTCATATTCACACCATCTTCTATAAATAGATTATTCTCTCTTCCATCTCTCTCTCTCTCTCACACACACACACAACAATTTTCGGAGTATTTTTTATTTCTGCATCTTTGCTTAAGTTGATAAATTTTTGTGTTTGTTATAACTCTACGTTGGGTTGGTACGATTTAGTTTTGTGTTTTAATATTTTTTGTTGTTCTCTTTGATTGTTAAATATTATACTATTGCGTTTAAAAAAAAATTAAAAAAGATAATATATAAGAATATCATATATATTATTCTATTACATAACATGATTTGGTTAATTTGGTGTTTACTATATATATATATATATATATATTATATTTTTACATTTTTAATCTTTTCATCTTATTTTATTCAATATTTAAACTCAGTCACATCCTCCATATAATTAAATTATTTATATTTTATTTTTTTAATTAAACATATAATATTTTATTTAAATTTAAATAAATTAAATTGTACTTACTTTTTTTAACATTTACACTTTCTCAAACCTTTCTCTTTCCCTTTACATTTTCATCTCCCCACTACCCTCTCTCTTAATAGCACTCTTCATCTTTCCCTTTATTTTGTTTCTTCTTATTGCTATCCTTCTAGTATAAATTTGGCATTCTTTTTTCCATTATATGCATAATTTGTCTTCACAAAAAAATTTATTTCTCTCTTTCTCTCTCAATTTTTGGTGATATATATATATATATATATATTGCATCTTTGCTTTATATGATTTAAATAATTTGGTATTTATTTAGAGATAATTAATTTGGTGTTTATTGTTATATCTTTTATTTTTACTTTTTTTCTTCTCATATTATTTTATTCAAGTTAATTATTATTGTTGAATTAATATGTTAGATTGTATATTTTTTAAAAGTCAATATATTAACTTGAAAGAAAATGAAAAACCAACTATTAACCAATAGTAACTAAAACAATAATATTATCACGCGCAATGCGCGAGTCTACGATTAGTTACTAATAAAACTTCTCTTTTGTAGAAAACTTATTTTTGCATTCTGTTTGACTATAGTGAGACTAATTAAAAAATATTTGATTATAAAATTTATTATTCTGAAAAAAAAAATTAATACAAAATTTCAATAGGGAACTCATGCTAAAATGCAAAAGATGCAGACAATCATGCAATTCAAGACTTCCTCTAGCTTTACCACGGACAATACATGTTGAGAAACCTTAACCTAAATATGGTAAACTGTTACTGCGTATGGATTTGGGGCCACAAGCATGAGCATTTACTGGCATCCCTAACCTAGGATAAGTGGACTCCATATTAATCCTAGTAACAATAACATGTGAGATAAAATAGATTTGAGGACACAAACATAAGAGATTTAGAACATAAACTCTGCATATTCTCACGCAACACTAAAACATTTTTTTGATAGTTTTATTGAAAATCTTCCTTACTGTAGGTATGGTTACCAAATCCAATATCAGATCAAAGAATCAAAGGTATAGCTACTCTGAGGTTGTGAGCATTACTAATAACTTCGAAACCATCATTGGAGGAGGAGGATTTGGTAAAGTGTACCTTGGTAAACTGAAAGATGAAGTTCAAGTAGCTGTTAAATTGCTCTCTCCTTCATCAAACCAAGGCTATAAGGAATTTCAAGCTGAGGTTATATAGAAAATTGCAACCAGTTTCTGAATTGCTTAAATTATTATTATTATTTTTTTTTTAAATTGAAATTGTGAATCTGTAATTAAATGGGACATGCAACTAAAGATTTTCATCCAACTAAACTAAAGAACTGGTTTGAAATATAGGCACAACTCTTGATGATTGTTCATCATAGAAACTTGGTTTCTCTTGTTGGATACTGTGACGAGGATGACCAGAAGGCCCTCATATATGAGTATATGGAAAATGGCAATTTGCACCAGCATTTATCAGGTATTTACCATTTACCATTTGTGTTCAAAGGCTCTTCATCCTATGACTTATAGTTTACCTTTATCATATCAAAAGCATGACTTTTAATATTGGGCAAGACCTGGTTTGAATTCCAAAACTGCACTTGGTGGGCTTTTAGTAAGAGCAAACCACCAAACAAGGTGCTAGTCATATCAAATGCTTGCCAAATAATTTCCAGTAGGCTGTCCCATTTGGCCTGCTCTTAGCATGAAAATGATAACTTCTTATGAAAATGAAACTAGGCCTTACCCCATCCCATGGTGAAACACCCATGCAACAAACTAAACATATTAAGATGTGGAGAGAGAGAGAAGCTAGGTTAAAAAGCCTAAGAATTAATCAGAGGTCTAGCTAATCTTTTCACAATACAAAAATTTGAAAATTCTAATCATCCAACCAATTAAAACAGACAAAACGGGGGATGGGTGAGGTACCAACTAGCTATTATAAGCTTTATACAACTGAATTGCTATTGCTATTACTATTTGATACTATTTGGATTAGGAATGCATATGT
This sequence comes from Quercus variabilis, assembly GCA_030445155.1. Taxonomy (NCBI): domain Eukaryota; kingdom Viridiplantae; phylum Streptophyta; class Magnoliopsida; order Fagales; family Fagaceae; genus Quercus; species Quercus variabilis. The sequence continues at coordinate 24,653,021 of CP129449.1, forward strand.
TTGATGAGCATCTTACAATTATTATTTCTTTTGCCTTGAATTTGCAAAACAATGCCTTTTCCAATAAAACCTAACTAACAGATATATTCGTATATTTTTCCTGTAGTGAAAAACACAAATGTGATGACTTGGAATGAGAGACTTAATATTGCAGTGGATGCAGCGCATGGTTCGCAAACAAATCGATTACATTATTATTGATCTTTAATACCTTTTGGGATTTTTTTTAATAAAAATTATTACTTAGACTTAACGATGGATTATTGGTGGAGTTGTAGGGTTAGAGTATCTTCATAATGGTTGCAAGCCGCCTATAATTCATAGAGATTTGAAAACTTCCAACATTTTATTGACTGGACATATGCAAGCCAAGATAGCTGATTTTGGGTTGTCTAGAATCTTTGCAAATGAAAGTGACTCTCACGTGTCCACTTGCCTAGCTGGCACATTAGGATACCTTGATCCAGAGTAAGTGTTTATACTTACTAGTTGATATACCTTTTTTATTTTTTATTTTTTTTATGTTGGAGTTGGAATGTAACTAGTGAAGATAAAGATGCCTTGAAGATGACCATGAAGACAATTACATATGGATCAAACAATGAACATGCAAATTGAGAGCAAACAACAACGATTAATGAATGCCAAAAGACAATAAGGGCCTAAGAAGGCTGCATCAGTGACTAAGGAGAAGTTGTTATAGGCTGAGGGCCTAAGAAGGTTGCATCAATGACCAAGGAGAAGCTGTTATAGGCTAAGGACCATTGGCAACGAAATAGAGTTGTGATGAAGCATATGAATGAGTTAATGAATATCATAGATGGTGAACTCAATGAGCAAAATGTCAAATTTTATTATTATTATTATTTTGGTGATTTGAGGCTTGGGAGCCTCAAATGAGGAAACGAAATGAACCTAGTGGTTGAAGGCTTATTATGAGTTAAGGATCCAGACATCCTAGGTTTGATTTTTACTAGGAGTACCCCTGGATCACTTGATACACATTTCTGGCCGTTGGGATCGTATATCTGTGGTTTATTCCCTAGTGGTAGGTCCAAAGGGTCCTCCCTTGGTGAGGTTCCACGTTATTAAAAAATAAAAATCAGAATCTATGGGAAAAACAAAGTAGGACACATTTGGTTGTAAAATGTCAACTCTGGTCACTAGTCAAAGTCAAAATGAAAGTCAAGTGTCAAAGCTAGTCCACAATCTTTTTTAAACCAAAATTCAACTGTCCAATCTAGTTCAAAGATCCAAGTTTGAATTGATCAAGCAATCCACCCATCAAACTGATCTGAGCTCAATTTGTGTAACATCAAATATTCAATTCAACCCAACCCGACAAGATTCTTGACATAGCATGATGAACTAAGAAGATAGGCTGACGCGGAAGCTGAGGTGACACATGAATGCTAATGTGGCATAACTAATGTGGCATTGGTGTTAACATGGCAAATATGGTTTGTTTTGGAGAAAACATATGTATTGGTTATTGAAATTAACCCTAACATATAACATATAATTGATATATATAGGTCTACATGTAGCTTACTCTTTTGCCCCTAGTTTTATACTCATAATACTCCCCCTCAAGTTATAGAGTATATATTGTACAATCCTAGCTTGTTACATAATAAACCCAAACAAGTCTTACATAAAGCTTTGGTAAACATATCAGCAATTTGGACTCTTGTAGATAGCAATTACACCACTTTGACTTTCTCTCAAATAATATGAAAATATACTTCTATATGATTGGTTCACTCATGGAGCACAAGATTGGAAGCAATGTGAATTGATGCTTGATTATCACAGTGCATAGTCATAGGCAACTTCACAACAAATTTTAATTCCTCAAGTAAATGCTTAATCCACATAAGCTCACATGATGTGAGTGCCATGGCTCTATACTCAGCTTCTGCACTAGATCTAGCAACAACAATTTGTTTCTTACTTCTCCAAGTAATCAGGTTTCCTCCCAAAAAAGTGCAATATCCAATAGTGGATTTTCTATCTAATAGTGATCCTGCCCAATCAGCATCAGTATAGGCTTCTATCCGTAGATGACCATTAGCTTTATACAAAAGACAATAACCTGGATGTGATTAATACCTCACAATCCAAATAACTGCCTCCCAATATGGAAGGCGATGATGTTTCATATACTGGCTCAAAACACTAACTGCAAATGATATATCTAGGCAAGTAATGGTGAGATAGTTTAGTTTACCAACCAAACAATGATTTCTCTCAGGATTAGATAATAGCTCCCCCTGATCTTCAATTTGACATTAAGATCCATAGGAGTCTTCACTGGTTTAGATCCCAACAAGCTAGTTTCTTCCAAAATATCCAATACATAATTTCTTTATGATAGACTAATGCCTTCTTCAAATCGTGCTACCTTAATACCGTAGTTTACCCAAATCTTTAGTTCAAAAGGAGTTTTGCAGGTATCACTTCAAATCATCAATACTCTTCTTGTCATCACCAGTGATTATAATATCATCAACATATACTATCAACAAAATCTTTCCTTGTCAAGGTATGAGAAAACATAAAGTGATCAGAATGACAACGTCGCAATCCAAACTTTAACTCTGCTTCACTGAATTTACTAAACACAGAGGGATCAAAATGACCATAAGAGACAAATTGAGAGATAGGTTGAGATGTAAAAGTACGCTTACCTTTACGCAGAGCAATGGGAAGAGAGTCGGGATCAGGAGGCAGATCAATGTTGAAAAAAAAGTTAAATCAACATTCCTCTGTCACCGCAACCACACAAATAATTCCAAAGAAATACGAAATATTTGAACTTAGCGTTGTAAATCAACCCAGGGCTACCCAATGATGAACATAGAAAGGCCGACTAGTAGAAAATAAAGACAAATCGGTACCTAAGGTTGAAATTCCGCTAGCGGCACGAAGTTGGAGCTATGGCTGGTGGCGAAAAATTGTGCAAGTGGGTTGTTAGAGAGACAAGACTAGAACTGGTCGGTGGTTATCGATAGCGAAAAGTGTTGGCACCAGAAGGTGGGTGAGTGGTAGTCGTGAGGTTAACGATAGAGAGTGGCTAACCTTGCTCTGATACCATGTTTTGGAGAAAACATATGTATCGGGTTATTAGAATTAACCCTAAAATATAACATATTATTGATATATAAAGGTCTACATGCAGTTTACTCTTTTGCCCCTAGTTTTATACTCATAACATGGTTGATGACATGGCCTTGGAGTTGATGTGGCACGTTTTTGGAGGTTGACACAAGGCATAGGTATAGAGGGCGAGTGTGTGGAGGTAGGTCACTGGCATATGAAGAGTCCAAAAGGCATGTGGTAGTGCATGGGCGTGTGAGAGCAAAAGCTAAAACTTTGAACAAGGCATGATGTGTTTGATGACCGCGATTCTTTCATGGTTGAGTAAATCAACGAAGGAGCATCCCAAGGGCAGTGGCAGTGGGCAAAATAGAGGTGGTTCCAATAGCAGCAATGGTGCCATGGCTATCTATCAGCTTCTAATGGCATCAAAAGTTTCTAAATATTTAGGAATAAATGTTTAGGTTTTAATTTTATGTATATTGGAAAACCGAGTACAAAAACATGTTTAGTTTAAGATATTTAAGTCTTAGAACAATGTTAGACATTGCTCAAGTTAATCCAAGTCAAGATTTAAGAACAATTAGGTTACAGAAAGAAGAATTCAGAAATTACAAGGCTCGACCAATCAAGAGACGGGTTCGATTGATCAAAACTCGGCAGATTTTAAATCAGGTCCGAAAGCCCGGGAAATGTTTAAGGTTTGAGTCCAGCACTGCTAGGTATAAAAGGAAAACCCTAATTCAAGTTTTAGAAGTCTTGTGGGTTATTCTTGTGAGATTTGTGAGGTTCTTTAACCTTCTAATTCAACAAGTATCTATCGAAAAGAAGATCCAATCACAAGAACCAGTAAATATAAGTTGTTGTATACAAGATCAACTACTGTAAGTAAGATCTCAAGTCACAAATGTGGCTGTTTGTGTGCAACAAATTTAGATAAAAGAGTTCATGGATTTGGAGCTACATGTAGTCACATGAGTAAGTACTACAAGAGGTAGCATTAGATTTAGGGAAAAATCTATTGTAAAACTTCCATTCTATACGGTAAATTTTTTGCCTTGAGGATTGTTTAGGTTAATTCCTTCCCAGGTTTTTTACCTTGAAACTGGACGACTTCATTGGTTTTCTTGGGTCATCATATCGCCTATCTTCTATACTTTTCCACACTTAGTGATATAATTGTTTGTGTTTAACCTAGATCTAAATAATAAACCTAAGTAACAATTTGAGTAATTAATTAGGTTAAACAATCTAAGTTTACATGGGTCTAAACAAACAAACAAAATGTCTTTGGTAATGATGATTGATCTATTCCAAAGAGGATTAGAGCGAGGTGGAGCTTGACCAAAAAAGACAAAGGCAAGAGCACGAAGAAAGATAGGATTGCACTAAAACGCCCAACAACACTTTCGAATTAGAGTTGTGGCGCTCATACCACGATAGATATTATGAAAATCTAAAAAGAGAGAAAGAAATAGTATAAAGAGAAGAGAGAGAATGCAATGATTATGTGGTTTGGTCTAACGGCCTATATCCATGGAAGAATCCCTTGATATGATAGTTCATCTTTAATATAATCTCAATTCTATGCTATAGGGAATTTTCAGTAGGGTATATATGTGGTTTAGAATCTAGGGCCGATTATATAATTGGGCTTCTTGGGCTAATACACATAAAACTAATATCTATAAATTCAACTATATAAAAACACCAATTGCAACTAGATATAATGGAAGTAATAACCTGTTGAATTAAATCAAGTTATGGATTTATTGTCTTGATCTGATTGCCTTGTGTTTTACATACAGATATCAAGCATCTGGAAACTTCAGTAAAAAAAGTGATGTCTATAGCTTCGGTATTGTTTTGCTTGAACTAATCACTGGTCGGCCTGCAATAATGAGAGGACTTGAGAAAAACACTCACATACTTGACTGGATTTATCCAATAATTGAAAGTGGGGATATTCAAAGTGTTGTTGATCCAAGGTTACAAGGAAAATTCCACACCAATTCTGCCTGGAAAGCTGTGGAGATTGCCTTGTCATGCATACCACCAATTGCAAGCCAAAGGCTAGACATCAGTCAAGTATTAGCAGAACTAAAAGAATGTTTGGCTTTGGAGATGACTAATGCAAGCCTAGCAACTGAGCGTAATATGGCACCTTCAAGCATTCCACTTGAAACATCCTACTTAGAGCTTGAATCAGATATTGCTGCCCTTGCTAGGTAGTTGTTAAACAAAATGTTTGTGGTCAAGTTTTCCTTACATGCGATATGCTCTTATGAGAAATTTCTAGAATTACATTGGTAGTTCAACAATTTCTTTTATTCTTGTTTAATGTTTTGTATCTCTTTCAATTAAGTACGAATGATGTAATACGATGTATTTCTGTTGTTTTTGATGGGCATATCGATACAATGATGTAAAATTTTATTATGAATGAGTTTATATTATTATTATTTATTATTATTATTATTATTATTATTATTATTATTATTATTATTATTATGTATATCTGCTGTCAACTCCTACTATCACCAGGTTTGTCTCTCTTACACTTTCTCACGGTACGCCCCTTCGACCTTAGCCCCTTAAGGCTTGGGTTCTAGTGGCAGACTCTTTTTAGGCCCAGATATACCGTACGCGGAATTCTTAACGGGTGATGATTACCAAGAAATTCCCTCTTCCGGGGAAGGGCGAAAAATCCAAATTCCATGGAGGAGTGGCAAGCACCTACCAAGGTGAGTGGGCTAAGATCATTTTTAGGGCTCGTGAACTATTACTGAAGATTCATCGTAAGTTACTCGAGGAGGGTTGCTGCCGAGCCAAGGACTCTGAAAATAGTCCAAAAGAAGATAGTAAAAAATAGAACAAATAGACGTCTTCTTCAAGCATATGGTGTTTGACTCAGTTTTTTTTTTTTTTTTTTTTTTTTTTTTTTTTTTTTTTTTTTATTTTTTTTTTTTTTTTTTTCCTTTTAAATCTAATTCCTGAGTTATGGTTTATTTATGTATATTGTATTATATATTTAAGGTGCTCATTAATGGGAGAGCGATAAGTGATTCTGGAAGCGCTGGTCCATGACAATTGTGTTGGCCTACGTTTTGGCCGCTAATATTCTATGCTCCAATCCTTCTGCAGCCAAGAAATTGAGTTGCTCTTCTTTATGTTTGATAGAGATAATGACTATGAAGTAAATTTAGCAATAGAAAAAAAAAAAAAAAAAAAAAAAAAAGGGTGGTGCGTTCAGATAAAATTATTTAGAGGATCAAGTTAAAAACACGTCTATACTAAAATTGTAAAATAACTTAGATCCATAAATGACAAGATTGATTAATTCTATGCTCGGATTGTTTGTGTTGCTAGATCTCCTTTGTCACCATGACTATGTTCTACAAATTTTTGCCCCCAAAAAATGGTAGTTACATGTTAGGGGTGGAAGATGACATTTCGAACAAACTTCAATTGAGGGGCAATTATTGAGTACTCCTAGAATACCATAAATGCGTACTTCCCTCTCTCACATAACTGTGAGTCCCACTCAATTGAGACATTATTGAGAACATTTCAATTGAGTAGTATATATAATTAATATGGACATCACTTAACCAAAATTTGTAAATCTACAAGTTTGTGTTCAACTGCCTTATATTAATCAATTGAGACATTTATGGTTCAAATTGCCTCACCTCTAACTATTGAATTTAAAATAAAAAAATAAATAAAAATCACTCAACTCTTATAATTTTTGTTCAATTTAAGACTTTAGTCACACATGTATTACAATAGTTAAATTATCTAACTTCATATTTGTTACAAGTATGCTATTATAAAAAAACTAATAAGGATAAGAGAAAATACTACAGCTGAACATGGAATATTATTTGTTCATAAAAAAACATAGAAAATTTTGTCCTCCCCCAAGGTGATCCTAAAAAGAATGTAAGAGTTACACATTTTTAAACCATTGATTTATATTTGATCTAAAGGTTAAGATCACTTGTGGCCATGTCAACATTCTAGTAATTAGTGAATAAGGCATTAAGCCATTAAACTATCTATAGCTAGATTCTTCTCTCTCTCATAAATGACTTCCTCTATACTACCACCATGAGCAAATAATAACAATAAGCACTCATATTGATGGTGCTAAAATGCTAAAAAGCTATTTTAGCACCCTAAAACACTAAAAAACATGCTACATTGGTGGTGGTAAAACTAAATGTTTAGCAACCAAGCAATAGTAAAATGGTATCAATACCAGTTTGCTATAGCTAAAAAGGTAAAATTGAAAAAAAAAATTATTTTTACTCTCTCTCTCTCTCTCTCTCTCTCTCTGGCCTTAGCCAAGACCCATGGCCAAAGCACATGATAAGGCCACCATTAATAGTGGCGACATGCAACAGTGCCACCACCACCACCAAGACCCATGGCCAAAGCTCTCCACCTCCTCTCTCTCACTTCATATCTCTTCTCTAACTCTCCATTTCTCTCTCATCATCCTCTCCTCCCTTTCTCTCTCTCTCACTTCTCTCTATCTCCTCTCTCGCTCATCATGGATTTGTGGCTAGGTTAGATTTGTTATTTTCCATTTTTGGTTGGCTTTGGCTAAATTCAATTGTTGTAGTAGTGGGTGGGCTATGGATGTTTGAGGTAGCGGTGGTGGGTTGCTCAATTTTGTGGTTGTTTATGATAGTTGATGAGATGAGTTTGTGGTAGTGGTGGTGGTTGTTGTATTTTTTTTTTTTTTCTTCTTTTCTTTTTTTGAAATTTTAAATCAAAGTTATGGTGAGATGGTTATGATTGTGGTGGTGGTTGGTTGTAGCAATGGGTAGCTATGGCTAGGTTGGATCGATGCTTGTGATGTGGGGGTTGTGGTTTTTTGATTTGGTTTTAGCCCGGGATTCCAATTTGTGGGTGGTAGTTGTGGTGGTGACAACTATAAGTTTGCTAGGTTATGAAGAAAAATGTGTAGGTTTGTTCATGGTTGTTCTTTCTTTAGCGAAAGAGAAAGATGGAGAAAAGAGAGAAAGAGAGGGAGATGGAAGAATAGAGAAAGAATAAGAAAAAATATTTAAAAGAAATGGTAAGAAAATAGATCATTTGATGTTGGATATATTATAAAGTGGGGTGTTAAAATAGATGAAGTAGCTTTTTAGGTTGTTAAAAGCTAAAGTTTTTAGCACTGATGATGCACAAAACATCATCAGTAATCCAATCATCCAAACATGCAATGATAGGAGGGGTACCCACTGTTTTGAAAATCGGACCGGATCGGCCGGTCTGACCGGTTCAACCGGGAATCGGGAGCCAATCCGGTCCGGTTAAAAGCTCCAAAACCAGTCAACAACTGAAAAACTGGCCAAAAACCGGTCAAAAACTAGGGTTGAACCGAAAATTTAAAAAAAAAAAAAAAACAGTTCAATATCCGGTTTGGTTTTTAAAACCATGGGGGTACCTGAAGAATAAAGGATGAAGAACCTATAGAGAGTACCGGTAGGGGGCTGGCCAAAGACCCTTTGAAAGTTAAGTTTGTGACTCAATGATTTCCAATAACTCCAAAAGTATGAGAAATAAGAAATTTGGCATGCCTTAGAGAAGAGGAGGCTTGTTGCTTATACAGTGGTGTAGAGCTGACCAAGCTCCCATGAATGTAGGCTTATCCCTTATAAGGAGTGTATGGAGTTAATGTCTAGAGATCTTCAGGTCTGACTTCCAATACTTGGAAGATATGAATATGTAAAAAGATGTGTGCATGTTATTTCCTTATGGAGATAGTGGAGTGGAGAACACGCTAGAGTTTGAGAGCCAAGTGTAAAGGACCGTTTGACAGGTCTTGCTCGTTCGTTACCACAGCATGTTGGAAGTGTAGACACTAGATAGGTTGCATTGCAAATTGTCAAGTATGGTACCAAACAATAGGGGGGTAAATGTCAGCTCCCTGCTGATTACTAAGTGACTCTCACATATTAGGTGTCAGGGAGGGTACTTGATGACTCGTGAGTACATGACAACTATCATGGTGGAATGTATCGCATGGTGCCAGGTAGGAGTGTCAATTCGGGTTAGCGTGTCTTGTTTGTGTTATATCAAGGTAGGGTATTCGAATAAATGGCTCAATCTAAACCCAACCCATTTAATAATCGTGTTATAACCATTCAACCTTAACCTGACCTGTTAATGCAGCAGGTTGACACAATCGAACCCAAATGACACGATTAATAAATGGGTGGTATTAGGTTGACACGAATGTGACACAACCCATTTTAACTTGCTTACTATTAAATATAACATCCATATAGAACTGTATTGTACTTAGCTTGCGACCAAAACATTAGAAATTGATCCAAAAAGAAATCCTTCTTTCATAATATTGCGACTTAAAACATTGATATCCTTCTTTCATCCTTTTGAAGCCATATTCAAAGTAAATTTGGATCTTTTTGAACATATTCATAGCACTTTCAAGAAACACGTCGACGAATGAGTGCACAAGAACGGTCTTGATGATGATGACGCTGGCCAACATGTCTCCACACATTCGTTTTCATTTTATTCTTCAAAATTTCTTCCAAGCTTAATATTTGAAACTTGGAAAATATAACTGTGATGCGGCATAACCGCTAAGAATTGATTGCTTATGTCTAATTTCCTCTTTCTTTTTGCAAAATTTCAAGGTTTCATTAGCATTGACTGTGGCAGCGATGAAGATTACATTGACGAGGAAACTGGAATTCCTTACAAGTCAGATAAAGACTTGATAGATACTGGAATAGTTAAGACGGTATCCCCTGATTCACCCGAAGATCTTCCACAGTCACAAAAGAACTTGAGAAGTTTTCCCCAAGGAACAAGGAATTGTTACACCTTGAGACCAGAGCAAGGCAAAAACAATAATTATTTGATCAGGGCAAGATTCGTATATGGGAATTACGATGGTGAAAACCAGAAACCAATATTTGACCTACATCTAGGAGTCAATGAATGGACAACGGTGAATTTAACAAATTCTGGTGCATATGGTTATTATTATGACATTATTCCATCTTCAGTGGCATGGCTTTTATATGAAGAATATTATTGGTTGCCTTTTATTTTAAGATAACTCTTACACCATTCAGGATTATCATATTTACTGTTATATGCTCTCAAACTTGTATGTTAAGATAAGTGAGCTCACCACCTTGCTGCATTTCATTAATTTTTTCCATGACAATAGTTTTTTAACTTTGCAGTTACCTTGTTCATGTTCATCAACTATAAAAGCACTTGAATGCATCTGCATATAAATATTATATCACGTTGTTCCAGTATCATCTTATTCTGGCACAGTCTGAATTATTTATTTATTTTATTTCAATTAGGTATCCAAATGATGTCTATGATCGCATCTGGGGCTCTTTACTATTTGACAATTGGATTCCAATTGCCACAAACTCATCCGTTTATTCTTCGAGCAATTATAACCCTAATAACTTACCAGATTTAGTTTTGAGGACTGCTGTCAAAACACATAACGCTAGCACTCCCCTGAGCTTATACTGGAGTCCACCAGATTCTCTCTCAAAATATTATGTTTATTTTCTCTTTGCTGAGATTGACAAGCTTAAAGCTGGCCAGCAGAGGGAATTGACAATTAATTTGAATGATGAATGCAATCTGATCGAATCTGTCAAAATTGATTACCTGAACCCCAGAACCATAGTCCAAAATGATCCACCAATTAGTGGAAAGCAGATTAGCTTTTCAATACAGGCAGCTAAGGGGACTAAGCTTCCTCCAATCCTCAATGCTCTTGAGTTTTTTTAGTCAATAGAGCTCCCAAGCAAAACAAGTTCCATAGATGATGGTATGCTTTCTTCTCTTTTTTATCTTTCTCAAGAGGACAGATTACGCTCAGTTTGTTGCTAACTAATATAAAGAAGAGGTACTTCAATTGCTGATACAAACAAAACTTTAGAACATTGGGGATGGGTTAAGAAGTGGGCCTTTTCTAAATGGAACATTCTAGTTTAAGTTGCCTTTAGCATGTGCGATGATACTTCCTAAGCATAGGAAGGCTCAATAACTATAGAGCTTTGCTCCATCAAGAAGTGTTTGCCAGATGAGTCTTTGTTTTTTTCCAAAATAGAAAATGAAAAGTTTTATCAGAGCCACCGCACTTTTACGCTATGTCAATACTTTTGCATCTATCAATGAAATATGTGTTACTCCCATGCCATTTTATCTGTCCAATCCAAATTAGAATAGGATCACGCAAGTTCATTAATTAACTGCAAAAGAAATTTTCAAATTTTTTCACAGATTTGATGAAATGGCATGGTATTATGACTTGCATTGTTGCTGACCACCTTAGAATTTGCAACTGTTGGTAGTTCACTTTTAACGTCATATATGCTACATTTTGGCAATTAATTTTCATAGCAAAGGCATATATGCTCAACTTCTGCAAACGTTGGATCTAACTGTCACTTTTCATCTTCTGTGTGATTTTGTATTTTGAATTCACCAACCTTTCTCTCCCACTCTCTTTTTGAATTTAAAAATAAATAAAAATAAAAAAAATAATTATAGTTGAAGCTATCATGGACATCAAGAAAATGTACAATGTTACTAGAAACTGGCAAGGCGATCCATGTGTCCCAAGTGAATACTTATGGGATGGTTTGAACTGCAAAGACAACCATCATCCAAGGATCATCTCATCGTAAGTGCACTTCCAAACCATCAAAACTTGTGTTGACACATGCTCTGAAATTTCATTCAATATATTGTCTAATGTGAAAAAATCCTCAACTTGCACACACATCAAATGGACCCTCATATTAACTGATATGATGATGCATCATTTTAGAAAATGTGACAATGGAACAGACTCCTTTCATATGCTATAAAAAAAAAAAAATGTTATGTCATTCCTTCTGATATTTGATTTATTCATTTTGATGGAATAACTTTGTTCGAATTGCAAATTATCTTTTAAAGAATGGTAACAATTCTTCCTTTTTTTCATAATGACACGCAGGAACTTGAGCTCAAGCAATATGACAGGGGAGATTGCAATTTCATTCTTCAATCTCAAAGCAATGCAGTCCTTGTGAGTCTTAATTTGAATTGTGATTGATATTTAATTTTCAGTTGCTATAGAATAGTGATAGCTAGACACCGGCTGCCGGCAGGTCCAGTTAACACCATCTGATAGCTTGAGATTATGGATCCCTTAATTGCCGTAGGTGTTAATGCTTGGAGAGTGTATATGTGGGATTTGATCCCAGGAATTTTTACCTGGAAAATGCTCTATATGCAAGTCCTGCAGTTGAATATTAGGTTGTCAAAAAATACATAAATAAATTGTTTAGCTTAACATCTGTGGATCTTGCAAACTCTTTTCCAGGGATTTGTCATACAATGACTTATCTGGGCCTCTGCCAGAATTTTTAGTGCTACTACCGAATTTGAACACCCTGTAAGTTTTTTGAGCTTTGATATTGGTATAGCAAACATTAATTCAAGGGAAGAAAATTGAGGTGCCATTCTTTAAAAGATAATTTGCAATTCGAACAAAGTTATTCCATCAAAATGAATAAATCAAATATCAGAAGGAATGACATAACATTTTTTTTTTATAGCATATGAAAGGAGTCTGTTCCATTGTCACATTTTCTAAAATGATGCATCATCATATCAGTTAATATGAGGGTCCATTTGATGTGTGTGCAAGTTGAGGATTTTTTCACATTAGACAATATATTGAATGAAATTTCAGAGCATGTGTCAACACAAGTTTTGATGGTTTGGAAGTGCACTTACGATGAGATGATCCTTGGATGATGGTTGTCTTTGCAGTTCAAAGATTGATATTTAATTTTCAGTTGCTATAGAGTAGTGATAGCTAGACACCGGCTGCCGGCAGGTCCAGTTAACACCATCTGATAGCTTGAAATTATAGATCCCTTAATTGCCGTAGGTGTTAGTGCTTGGAGAGTGTATATGTGGGATTTGATCCCAGGAATTTTTACCTGTAAAATGCTCTATATGCAAGTCCTGCAGTTGAATATTAGGTTGTCAAAAAATACATAAATAAATTGTTTAGCTTAACATCTGTGGATCTTGCAAACTCTTTTCCTGGGATTTGTCATACAATGACTTATCTGGGCCTCTGCCAGAATTTTTAGTGCTACTACCGAATTTGAACACCCTGTAAGTTTTTTGAGCTTTGATCTTGGTATAGCAAACATAAATTCAAGGGAAGAAAATTGAGGTGATCTGCATAATAATATCTTTGCAGTAATGTAAATGGGAACAAGCTCACAGGTTCAGTTCCTGAGGCTCTTCTGCGAAAGTTTAGGGGTGAGAAATTGATCTTAAGGTTTTCTCAACTTCCTCCCTCCCAACATTTTTATTTACTTAGTAACTCTAATTTCATATTTTTACCTTCTCGTGTTTTCTCTCTCTTTTCCATTTATAACTGCTTTTTATACATGCCAAAAGCTAGAAAAATTATATGTTGTTCACTGATATGTAAAATCAGATGTCTTCTATATTTCCGACATCAATTTGTATTGCATGATGGAAGCACCATCTATCTATGTTTAATAACTTACCGGCTTATTACCTTGATGCATTTTATGCTAGTGTTGGCAAAAATGCGGATCTTTGTATGTCAGTTCCATGCAAGAGAAAAAAGAAAAAGGAATATGTTATTCCAATCATTGCCTCGTCTATTGCAGCAGTCCTGGTTCTTCTGTTCATCTTTAGTGCTCTGGCTATCTGTAGAAGGAAACGACAAGGAGGTACGTCTTTCTTTATTTTTTGGTTCTGTAATTGTTATCACAATTCACTGAAGTGAGGTTATTTACAGGAGATGTTGCACCCACTCCCAGGTAGTCCTATTTTTCCTGTGATACACCAAAGCTATTTAGACCGTTATGAAAATCAATTATAGAAATTGAATAAAAATGCTGATTATACTAATTAGTTTTCACCAGTGGCGATTGCGACAAACCACACAATCAAGACAGAATATAATGCATTTGATAAAAATCCATCCATGCACCATTCAATATCTGAGTGGTAAATGTGCTCATTCTCTTCATGCAATGCACGTATATGAATCATGCTCGAGTCATGTTTCAGTTGTGCTTTACCTAACTTTATGATGTCGATGGGATGTATTTTTCTCAGGATTGCCATCCTGGGACTGTGTGGTGATACCCTTTTTTGCTCAACCAAAATGATAATATTAATTGCAGTATTAGTCACATCCATGGGACCATGGGCAAGTTGGCAAGATTTCTAATAGTCATATGAGATCTCAAGATACACAAAAAAGTAGTTAAAAAACAAATAAACAATTGACTATTTCCTTCACGACACCACCAAGTTCCTATATGTACCACCACACACCAAGTCCGTACCTATATTCACCTAACATTGCCAAATAAATGATAACAATCCAGTCACTGTGCCACAGAGATTATTAACCATGTCAACCCAATCTCTTGCGGTTTTGTAAAAGGTGTTGTTCCAGTCATCTTCAATTCTTGGAATTCAGATTGAGAAGGCAATCAAACTTGGGGGGATCACTTCATACAATCTTGAGCCCATGCTTATCATATAAAATTGGACAACTCTACCTTAAGCACAAAACATAGATGAGCATGCAATCCAGGACCTCCTCTAGCTTTACCACTGACAAAATATTATGTAGAAACTGTAAATAAAGTCAGCTAAATGTAGCTGCAGATGGATTTGGTGGCACAAGCCCAAGAGTTTATTTTCATTCCATGTCTAGAATAGTGGACTCTAGATTTAATCCTCAAAAATGTTGTGTGAGATGAAATCGATTTGAGTACACAAACATGAGAGATTTAGAGCAAAAAATCTACATTTTTCCACACAAGCCTCGAAATTTATTTAATAGATTTTGTATTTTACAATTGTGAAAATCTTCCTTGCAGTAGATATGGTCACCAAATCCAACATCAAATCAAAGAATCAACATTATAGGTACTCAGAGGTTGTGAGCATAACTAATAACTTCAAAACCATCATTGGAGAAGGAGGATTTGGAAAAGTGTACCTTGGCAAACTGAGAGATGAAACTCCAGTTGCTATTAAGTTGCTCTCTACTTCATCAAACCAAGGCTATAAGGAATTTCGAGCAGAGGTTAGATTGAACATTGCAGCCAATCTTTTTGACTACTTAAAAATGTTAATTTAATTTGAAACTAAGATTGCATGAGGCATGCAGCTACAATACTTTCATTTGATTAAATTGGAGCCTTGGTTTGAAATAGGCACAACTTTTAATGATAGTCCATCATAGAAACTTGGTTTCTCTTGTTGGATACTGTGATGAGGGTGAAAAGAAGGCACTTATAGATGAGTACATGGCTAATGGCAATCTACACAAGCATTTATCAGGTATTTACCATTTACCATTTGTGTCCGAAGGCTCTTCATCCTATGACCCACAATAAGTTACCTCTGTGGCTTGGTCAAATTAAAAGCATGATTTAGTTTAGGGCAAGGCTCCATAACTGCACCTATAGTGCTAGCTAAGCATATTAGAATCTGTACAGTCTTTTCCGCTATTAGTTACCTTTGTCAAATCAAAAGAATGTTGGCTTCTAGTGAGAGCAGGGCACCTAACATGTGCTGCTCATACCAGATACATATCAAGTTTTTTCCAGTGGGCAGTCTCATTTTGCTTGATTTTATCATGAAACACAATGCATACTGCCTATGAAACTGTAACTATGTCCTGCATGCCCCTTAGTGAAGCACCTATGGTACTATCTAAGCATATTAGAATGTGGGCATGACAACTATCTAGAGGCCCAGCTAATATTTTCATGATACACCAATACAAAGCATAAGAACAATTAAAACAAACCAAAAAGAGGAAGTGTGAGGTACCAACAAGCCAATCTAAGCTTAATATATAAAAAAGTACAATTTCTATTTCATATAATTAGGATTAGGCATGTGTTGTTTGACTAAAAACTCACAAATATTACTAATTTTCTCACAATATTGTGAAATCAAAGCTATCTTTTATAACATCCCAGCTTAAAGAGATAAATTGATAATGTTTTGGCTGCAGTGACAAACAGAAATGTCTTAACTTGGAATGAGAGACTTCATATTGCAGTGGATGTAGCACATGGTTTGTAAAAAAATCAATTACATGATTATTCATCTTCACTATTGTTGTATTTCAGTTATAATTATATTAAGAAAAAGTTACCAATGGTATATTGGGGGAGCTGCAAGGTTGGAGTATCTACATAACGGTTGCAAGCCGCCTATAATCCATAGAGATTTGAAACCTTCCAACATTTTATTAAATGAACACATGCAAGCCAAGATAGCTGATTTTGGTCTATCTAGAGCCTTCACAATGGAAAATGACTCTCATGTGTCAACTCGCCCAGTTGGCACGTTGGGATACTTTGATCCTGCGTAAGTGTTTAGACCTATTGATTTGAAATTCGTATATATAATTGGAGTTAAGAGTGAATTTAAGTATCATGTATATATGTTCTAGTGGAATCTGCAACACACTAAGACTATTATCATAAAATTTTCCACTAATTAAAAATATTTTCTACCTTTAAAGATCAAACATTGATTTCCAAGTACCCAATGCATCCAAACACTATAAAATTCACAAATTTCAATTAATTGAACAAAATTTAAAAATTTTGCATTTTTTACAAGTACATACTATTATAATTTTGATGCACAGCTCACTTTCTTCACCGATAGGAGTTATATAAAGCATTAGGGTACTATTATAATTTTGATGCACAACTCCCTTTCTTCACCAATGGAAGTGTTATATAGAACATTAGGATGCTTATTTAAGGTCCAAGCAATCAATCATTTAATCATCAAGTGCAACTAGGATAGGATATAATGAAAGTAATAGCTAGCAGAATTAAATCAACCTATGAGTTTCTTGTATTTATCTAGCCACATGTGTTTTACATGCAGATTTCAAGCATCTGGAAACTTTAATAAGAAAAGCGATGTCTATAGCTTTGGGATTATTTTGTTTGAGTTAATCATAGGCCGCGCTGCAATAGTAAAAGGCCTTATGAAAAACAATCACATACTTGACTGGGTTAATACTTTGATTGAAAGGGGTGATGTTCAAAACATTGTTGATCCAAGATTAAAAAGAGAATTCAACACCAGTTCTGCCTAGAAAGCTATAGAGATAGCCATGTCATGCATACCATCGTATGCTATCCAAAGGCCAGATATGAGTCATGTGTTGGCAGAACTTAAGGAATGTTTGGCTCTAGAGATGGCTCATGAAAGAACTCAAAGGATGGCAATTGAGGGCAATTTAACAACTTCAAACATTCTATTCAAAATGACTCATTTGGAGTATGAATCAAATATTGTGCCTCATAGTAGGTAGATTTTTTTTGGGGGGGTAGGGGGAGATATTTGGTAATTTCGAGAGGGAGCATTAGATCCTAGACATCTTCGCCAAAAAGCGTCAATTGAGCTATAAGGCTTATGGCCCCATCTTAAGTAGTTATCAAACAAAAGATTAGTAGTCAAGTGTTCTTTGTACGCAATAAGATAAGTTTGTGAATGTAGAGATAAATATCTTAGAGTGAATGTACCTTTGCTTTTAGAAGTTTTATCCTCGGCAAGCTTATTTTTGAGTTCTCTATTAATATAAAACTAGCATTATTCAAACCAAGTTCTTGTTCAAGTTTCCTATTGTGGATCGTTTAGTTCTTAGTTCATACAAATTAGTTGTGAGGCCAGAAACTTGATTCTTTGAGAGTTATCTTTGAGAATCCATCTTTTTGACGCCCACATTAACTATCAATTTATAATATTTTTTATATATAGAAAAATAGAGACTTGAACAGCATCTCATTGATTGATCAAGCAAAAATATACTTTGAATAATGATTTGGGTGAATTCCATGGCTTCGTCCCTTCAAATTCATTGCCCCTATGGACCTATGCCTTAAGCTGCCTAACAATCTTCCTTGCTGAAGTCATTTCTTATAATAATTCTTCAGTTTTTCTGGAGTAAAAAATATGGTATTTACCTTCTCTCTACAAAGAATCTAAATTTATGAAGAAAGCCAGTTTTCTATTAATATTTACAATTGAGAGAATGAATCTTTACAGTTTAGGGGTATACATTGGTTCGGTCAAATCGGGTTTGGTCTTTAAAAAACTTAAATTAAACAAAATTTAATAAAATGAAATTTAAATATATCAATATCACAAAAAAGTGCAAATACATAAATCTTTAAAATTTTATTCCATGAGTTTTCATATTTTGAAATTGATGTATGATAGTTTCGTTATCAATTCTATCAACTGCGTCATTTTCAATGTATACAACCAAACAATCATTAAACTACTGATATCCCATCCAATTACGATCATCTTGCCTAATAAGTAACAATATAAACAAAATACATCATCTTTTTTTATGATCTATTCCAACCAATTTTTGTATTCTTTAAACTAATTAGTATTAAATCAACACAATGCTCCATTAATTTCTTTTTAAGGGAAACCATGGCCAAGAAGTTGACAAAAACCTCTTTGTAAATATGCTCTTCTTATTTCAACCTAATCATTAGGATGAAAAGATGAGACATTTTCTCATAGCCTATGATTTGAAAGAAAATTATTAAAGTCATTACAGTTTTGCTTAGAATATTAATCTTGCAATACAAGTGATTTCTTTATAAGAAATTTATTCATGGTGCAAAATAATAAAGGTTAAACTATAAGTTCATTCAATATATTCAATTTAGGCATTCAATTGTTATGTTAATCATATTCAATTTGTTATATTAATCTGTGAGAGACCTCGACAAAAAGCGTCCCTTAAAAAAGAGATTTGGATACCTTTTAGGGCACCTCTCTTTTTGGGTAAGTGGTATGGAGTCGCCACTTACTTTTTTATAAAAAAAATAAGAAAAAAAAATACTAATTATAAAATACATGACTGAATAGTTCCATTCATTGATTGAATAAAAATTACATATCTAAAAAAATTGAAAAGTTACACAGCTTTGGGTCCTAGTTACAATCAACCAAATATTTACATGGCTTATTGTCCTAGTTACATTCTACCCAAAACAAATGAATACAAGGCTAGATCTACTAAACCAAAAACCTAAATCTAGAGGCTA
The DNA here is from genome assembly GCA_030445155.1 of Quercus variabilis. Classification (NCBI taxonomy): domain Eukaryota; kingdom Viridiplantae; phylum Streptophyta; class Magnoliopsida; order Fagales; family Fagaceae; genus Quercus; species Quercus variabilis. Next base: position 24,672,313 of record CP129449.1, read on the forward strand.
GGTTATGGAATAGGAAGGTGTTAGGCACCCATTCCGCCCAAACAGAGTCTGGTCTTCTAGACTCTTGTGACCAATGTACTATGTCATACATGTCATGAATGATATGTTGAACATGTGAAACAAAAATTAAATCACATAAATTTATTTATGCATGAAATCTCTTCTTTTGTTTTAAAAAATTTAGATCTTTTTTTATTATTAAAAAAATGATTATGATTTGTCAAAATATCAAATCTGTTTTGTAGTATGTGAAAAAAGTGGTTTTTTATGATAAAAATTCAGATTTGTTTTTATTATATTTAAAAAAATGATTTTTGATGACAAAAATTCAGTTCTATTTTGTTATATGTTTTAAAAGATATGAAAAAGATTTTTTAAGGAGAGAGTTTCACCCATAATCCAAATTTATGTAATCATGAATTAAAATAAACGCAAACACAGTAATACATGATCTCTTTCTTTATTTCAACAATTTGCATGTATTAAAGAGATCAAATTTGTATCTTAAAAAAGATACAAATTAGTTTTGATTTGAGAAAAATTTAGATCTACATCTCATAAAGATGCAGATCTCTTTTTTGTGTAAGAAAATTCAAATCTACAACTAAGAAAGATGCAGATCTTTTTCTTTTTTTTTTTTTTTTTGGTATTGAGAAAACTCAGATCTACGCCTTATAAAGATGTAGATTTGTTTTTATTTTGAGAAAAACTCAAATCTACATCTTATAAAGATGCATATATGTTTTTGTATTAAATAAAAGTCAGATCTACATCTTATAATAATGCAGACCTATTTTGGTTTTAAGAAAAATAATTGTTCACATGCAGATTATTAACATTCAAGAAAGAGATTAAAAAAAAATTGCATATAAACAATAATGCTTTAAACAAAACAATGATTAATAGTTCATGCTACAGATAAAATAATCATCAACATAAAAAGAAGCATAAAGAAAAAAGGGTGAAAGAAACAATTTCTTGCATAAGCACACTTTCTTCTTGAGAGGATATTTTAGGGTTCAAGAAAACTTATTCAGTTATTCTTGAAACCTAAAAACCCTAACTTTAGCAGAAAATCAAAGAGAAGATCAGAAAATATGAGCTATTTGGGATCCCAAAATGTGTGCCTCTCAGAGCGTAAAAAAAAAAAAAAAAAAAAAAAAAAAAAAAAAAAAAAAAAAAAAAGGTCCTAAATTATGAGGTTCAGTCTCTATTTATAGAGGCCAGAAGACTCTAAAAAATAGGTACGAACGATTAGAGTTTGAATCCGACGCATCCTTTTGCGAAAAGATCGAAAAGGATGTGCCTTATAATCACTCGAAGGCCGTTAGGCCAAAAACTCAAAGATGCCAATTCGGCACTCCAAAAGTGCCGAATTGGCCTTTGGACCCCGAATGCACTTTCGTGTTCGGGTGCCATTTGGACTCATCTTCTAAGGTTTTTTGACCAGTTCTTATAGCTAGACATGTTTTCATCCTCTGTCTATGATTTTTCATCTCTTTTCTGGATAATTTAGGCTATTTAAGAACAATTATCTTATAGATAAATACCCTAAAATAAATCGTAATAAAGTTCAAATTATCCACAATTTTATTGTTATCTAATCATCCTTTTATTCCTATGCATGTAATCCTATTTTAAACACTAATTATCAACCAATCACAAAATTATTTAATTAATTTTAATTTTTTAACCAATCAAGATTAATTTAAATTGATCATGTGTGGTCGACTCTAGCTAGATGCCATGCATGTTGACCGTGCAAACTTGATCATGCGATATCTTTCAATCCAATGGTACGATTTGAAAATCAAAAACACCACTGCAACTATTAGAATCTCAAGATCATTTTTATGATATGCAATGAATGAATTGATGCATGTAATGCAAAGACAAACTAATGCATGTACAAATTGATGTATGTAATGCAATCATAATTTTTTAAAGTACATGGATGGTCATTCAAGTCATTCTCCTTGATTAAATCATGGGTGCAAAATTGAGTGTCTACAAAATCATATTCAATAAAGTATTTATTTTCAAAAAAAAAAATTCATATTCAATAAAGTATTCAGGCATTACTTAATTTAGTGCATGTGTATGTACAAAATATATCACATAAATCCAACAAATTTATATTATTTCTAAAAGTTGAAGTATAACATTTATTGTTGCTACGCTTCAATTGAGTCACGTCAGCGTCCATATCAATAGCTTTTTTTTTTTCTCAATTTTCCTATAATTGTTTTTAACATTTGTTTTTCTAATATTTACACTTCTCTAACCTTTCTCCCTTCCTTACTTTTTCATCATTCATCCTCTTTCCCTTCAGCTTCCTTTATTTTTGTCTTTTCTTATTTACACCCTCTTACTATAAATTTGTCACTATCTCTTCCATTCTATACATAATTTTTCCTCACAATAAAATGTTCTCTCTCTCTCTCTCTCTCTCTCTCTCTCTCTCTCTCAAATTTTTGGTGGATTTTTTTATTTATTTTTCTTACATTTCTACTTTAGGTTGATAATTTTATATATTCTTTAAAACTCTACTTTAGGTTAATGCGATTTAGTTTTGTTTTTTAAATTGTTTTTTTTTTTTTTTTCTCTTTTATTGTTAAATGTTATCCTATTGTGTTATAAAGAATTAAATATAGCATATAAAAATATAATATTATTCTATTACATAGTATGATTTGGATAATTTGCTATTTATTGTAAATTGATATTTCTTCTATTATATAGCATGATTTTTTATAATATTCAATTTAGATGTTAAACTATGAGACTTTACTAATTTTTGTTTATTCTTTAATCCTTTATGGTGGACAAAGTACTCTTAATAGTTGTATTAAAAGTATACTATAATGTCATTTATTTAAAGAAAAGTAAAGGTTAACCAAACAAAAATAATCGATGGGTGACAAATTTTAACTTTTGTAATTTTATTTTTATTATTATTATTATTTTATAATTTATAACAATGCATATATAGAAATTTAATTCTTAGATTTTGATAATAATTGTTTATTTGATAATATGTTTTGGGTGGATGAAATTACAACAAATTGTTTTCCTAATTGGTTTGATTAATCATTGTTAAGTTTTATAAATTTTCTTAATTACATTTTTCGTTGTTTTGGATTGTAGGCAGAAAAAATAAGGTTTGAGAAAGTTTGTTTAAAACTAAAAGAATAATTTCCAAATTTTATATTCTTTTTAACGATTCACAAAATGTTATAAATAGCTTTTATTAAAAAATGAAAATTTTCGTTAACTTACCTTTTGAATTTTTGAGAAAAATTGTATTGTTTTCATTTTGATACTACAATATTTATATTTATGATTTATGATTCATATATTACATTTATGATTGTTCCTATAATAAATAAAAATATGATTACGAAATACATTATTCTTTATTAAATTACTTTAAATTGTAAAAAAAAAAAATAATAAAATCACTATAAAATAATTATTACACGTAGATCCGCGACCAGTGAACCTAAAAATTCAAGCCATAATAGGCTAATAGTTAAAAAACTTATTATTCTAGAGTTTCTCTGCCCTAGGGAACGTGTGTAACTCTACGAGGCTGTGGAAGGTATGCCTACTTTCTGAGTTAGGCTTCTGTTGTTTTTTTCAGTTTTCTTAGTAGAGGAACGTGGTTAACAATACAGTGAGGAGGTGATGGAGAAGCTTTCGGCTATGTGGGAAACTCTCTCTTTGTCTGAATCTGAGGGAAACCAGTATAGGATGAGTGAGAGTAGCGTGGAAGGGCCATATTTATTGGCGGCAAGGTTTTTCACTGGACGAGTGCTTAGTATGGAGGCGATTGCAAGAACTTTCAAGTTGCTTTGGCACACTAAGAAGGGTTTTGAGGTGAGGGATATGGGAAACCATTGTGTCCTATTTGTTTTCAAGAAGGAAACTAATATTGTGAGAATTATTGCAGGTGAGCCATGGTCTTTTGATAAAAACTTGGTGGTGCTGAAGAGAGTTTTGAGGCCGGCAGAGGTGAAGGGTTTGGTTTTTGACAGCGTTAGGTTTTGGGCTCGAGTCCATGACCTTCCGTTAGGTAGTATGAACATGCAAACGTCTTCCGATATTGTTTCAGCGGCAGAGGAGGTGATTCCGGGGTCCAGTGAAGCTGAGGATTTTGAAGGGGGTAATTTTTTGCAAGTCCGAGTGTTTATTGATATCACAAAACCCCTAAGCAGAGGAAGGAAGGTTGAGTTCAGTAATGGCGATGTGAGTTGGGTCAGTTTCAAATATGAGCGCTTGCCCAATCTGTGCTACTAGTGTGGCCGCCTGACTCACCAGGATCGGGAGTGCTCACTTTGGCAGAATAGAAAAGGAGTCATGCCGGAAAAGCATTAGCAATTTAGACCATGGTTGCGAGCTAATACTCCGAATTTGGCTAGGCGAACAGTTGTCCAGGTTGCAAGTTATGAGGATGAGTTCAGGGGGAGTTTGCACCAAATTCACCAACAGGAAAATATGGAGAATGGGACTCGATTGGAGGCAATAGTGCTCTGAGGATGACAAATGAGGTTGGGCAACAAGCTTCGTGTGACAAGGATGATGAAGGAGTTACAATGGTGATGCAGGAACCTCGGGTAGATGGGAATTTGGTCTCGAGTCTGGGCTGTTTAACAGAGCCGTTGCTTCACCTTCTTTTCAGGCCCAGCTGGATGAGATAGATGGTGATTTGTCTCGGTTTGATAATGTGAAGGGTGATTTCGAGATTGCTCAGGACGGGGTGGGCTCTAGGTTGGTAGGACCAGCTCTTTATTTGAAGAACTTGTTCACACAAGAGAAGGCTACCTCACTAAATTCAACTCGCCTAAGTTTAACTGAGTTCCTCGAAAAGCTTCTGAGGTCCATGCACCTTTGGAGGTCGTTTTGTCTAAAAGGCTGAGGCAGGATGAGGATGATGTTTTAGATGAAGCAACTGAAAGGTGTAAGAAGCGAGCAGTTTTTTCTAATAATTCAATGGTGGAGGCTGATGCTTAGCCCTGCTGATAGCCATGAAACTCTTAGCATGAAACTATCGAGGGCTTGAGAACCATCGTGCAGTTCAAGAGCTTGTTGATATTGTACAAGCTCAAGATCCCATGATTGTGTTTTTATCAAAAACGTGGTCATCTAAGGAGTACATGTTGTGGGTTTGGGATAGGATTTAGTGCGTAGGTTGTTTTACGGTTCCAACAAATGGTAGAGGAGGAGGTTTGGCTCTTCTTTGGAAAAAGGGGATTGAGGTGTGGGTGGATAGTTTTTCATGTTACCATATTGATTCCATTATTCATGGTAATTCGGAAGATGCTTGGCGAGTAACTGGATTATATGTTGAACCTGAGGCAAGTCGTAGGAGTGAAGGGTGGAACATAATTTGTATGTTGAATTCAAAACCTAAGCTTCCATGGTGTTGCTTTGGAGATTTCAATGAATTGCTTGAAGTGCAAGATAAAAAAGGAGGGGCACTGAGAGCTCATAATTTAATGGAAAACTTTCGAGAGGTTTTAGACTTATGTGGTTTTGTTGATTTGGGATATTCGGGTTTGGATTTCACTTGGAAAGGGAGATGAATGGGTGAAATGATTTTGGAGAGATTGGATAGAGGTGTTGCAAATTATGATTGGTTGACTAAATTTCCCACCGGTAGGGTAAGGCATTAAATTGTTTCACATCAGATCACTGTCCCAATCTTTTGTCTTTGGATGCAGGTGGGGAGCGTCATAAGTGGCGTCATAAACCTTTTACATTTGAAGCTATGTGGGTTTCAGATCCAGGGTGTAAAGATGCTATCACCCGAGCTTGGGATTGCTCTCCTAGTGGAACTCCTATGTATGCCACAGCATTGAAATTGAAAAAATGTAAACAGGGTCTAAAAGTATGGAGTCGAGAACACTTTGGGCATGTGAAGAGTAGTATAAAGCAACTCAAGGACAGCTTTGGAGGGCTGAAGATGTCTCGGCCAAATCTAGGAATTGTGAGGAGGTTGATTGGCTAAAGAAAGACCGCGTCGTCGTAGTTTATTTTCAAGAATTCATTCCTCGGAGGCTTCCAACTGCACCTGGACCGTCGAGGTTATTGTTGTACCTGGGAAGCATGAGGTACTTACCTTCCTTGAAAATCCAGTAACCATGTCCTAGAGATTTAAGCAACCTGAGGAAGGCTATCAGCTGGTTAATTAAGTCTGACTCGGTTCTGCTGGTTCCAAACCGACCATGCCATTACTGCAAATAACTCTACATCTTTGTCATGCAAGATCAACCACGACAAGAGTTCTTTGAAGTCCAGGAAAAGAACTGAACTTCAAAAACTCCATAGCTCCGGATTGGCCCACACCGATTCAAGTTCAGGACACAACCATAATGCATGTAGGGAGTTTTCTAGCGAGGTATGGCATCGTTCACACAACGGATCCTCAATTATTGTGCGATGGACTAAGGATTGTTTGGTTGGCAATGCTTCACGACAGGCCCACCATAGCATGGACTTCACCTTCGGTGGCACTTGCAGTGACCAAATGCTTCTCCAGACATGCTTGTTCCTACGTTGTTGTACCTGAGCACCTTCAACCAATTCAGCCTCCTCCTTAAAGAAACCTATAACCTGTCTTACAACTATAAACATCGTTGCTTGAATGGGGCCAAAACAAAGTGTCCTCAGATGTAGCACGACCTAAAGGATTTTTTTTAATCAATTCTACATCCTCTTGTGTGAATAAACCCTCAACCAACTCAACTATCCACTGACTGCTTTGTGGGTCAATTAGTGTATCCACCGTTGAATCCTTGAAATCTAGAATTGGACATTCAGGTAAGTAAGGTGGATTTTTCCTTGGCAGCCAATGGTGCTACCAAATCTTGATTTTCTACCCATTGCCAACCCGCCACCTGGCTCCTTGCTTTATGACTTCCCCACCATGAAGGATACTCCTCCAAGCATAGGAACGTATCCTTGAATCTGTGGCCTCCATCATAGTAGTATTTGGGAAAAGTCTGGCTTTGAAGACTTTGTAGAATAGTGAATTAGTATTGTGCAATAAACGCCATGCTTGCTTTGCTAGAAGAGAATCATTGTATAAAGCTAGATCTCGAAAACCCATTCCACCTACTGTTTTTGATCTTATCATTTCCTCCCATTTGACCCAATGAATCCTCCTTCGGTCTCCTTTTTGACCCCACCAAAATTTCTTGATTAGGCCCTCAATCTCATTACATAAGCCTATAGAAATTTTGAAGCACCCCATTGTGTAAGTTGGGATTGCTTGAATAACTAACTTTATCAACACTTCTCTACCCGCTTGAGAAAGTAACTTTCCTTCCCACCCTTGGAGTTTCCGCCACACCCTCTCTTTGATGTAATTGAAACTAGCCTTCTTTCCTTTTCCAACAAAGGATGGAAGGCCCAAGTACCTTTCATAATTCATTATCTTAGGCACACCCCAAGCCTCCTTGATATCATTCTTCACTTCGACATTTGTTGCTTTGCTAAAGTAAATTGTTGTTTTACTCTTGTTCACTTTTTGACCTAAGACTTCTTCATATCTAATCAAAATTTCCAAAACCTTTCCACACTTCTCCATGGTTGCCTTGCAAAAAAGAAAACTATCATCTGCAAAAAGCAAATGTGTTAGTTTTGAACCCCTCCTGCATAGAGAGAAACCATAGATATCACCACTCCTCTCAGCATGCTTAATTATCCCATTTAACCCCTCAGTACAAAGCAGGAATAGGAAAGGAGATAGAGGGTCTCCTTGTCGTATTCCTCTTGTAGGGTGGATCATACTACACGGTTCACCATTCACCAAAACTGAGTACGTTACTGTTCTTACAAACACCATTATAAGACGGATCCATCTTTCATTAAAACTCATCTTCCTCATAATCTCTTCAAGGAAAAACCAATCTACCTGCTCATAGGCTTTACTCATATCTAATTTGATTGCCATAAACTCATGTGTGCTATAATTATATCTTTGAAAACAGTGTAAGGTCTCAAAAGCCACAAGAATATTATCAAAAATTAATCTATCTTTAGTAAAAGTAGATTGGTGTTTTGTAATGATGGAACGAAGTAGTTTTTTTAAACGGTTGGCTAAAACTTTGGAAAAAAAATTATACAACACATTACAAAGGCTAATTGGGCGAAATTGATGTACATACTCTGGAGAATTGACATTTAGGATAAGAGTTATAAAGGCATGATTTAAGGGTGGAGGTAAGGTACCTGAATTCAACCACATTAGAATGGAAGAAATGACATCATGGTTTATAGTGCCCCAAAAATGCTGGTAAAAAAGGGGAGACATTCCATTTGGTCCAAGTGCTTTGAGTGGCGCCATTTGGTGCAACACCATGGTCACCTCACTCTCTTCAAATTTGCAACATAATGTCGCATTCACCTCATCAGTAATCAATGTTGGCACACATGCCAATACACTTGTAGTCACAATCTGATCCAAAGAAGCAAAGAGGGACTTATAATAACTAACTAGAACTGAACCTATCTCCTCTTGTTGGACTCTCCAAACACCATCTTCATCTCTAATACCCTTTATCAAATTTTTCCGATACCTCTTTGTCACACAACTATGAACGTATTTAGTATTTCTATCCCCCTCCCTAGCCCATAGCAACCTTGATCGTTGGGCCCACGTGGTAGCTTCCCTATCAAGCAACACCTTAATTTCTGCCTTCAATTGCCTTACCTGAAACCACTAAGTATAGCCGCACTTTCTGCCATGATGAGCAATTTTTTTAATTTCTCCAACTCCATTTGGACATTACCAAAAACATTCCTATTCCACTAGCTCAAATCCCTACCACACTTCTTCACTTTATTTAAAACATCCCTCTCTGAATCAGACCCACCAATACTATGCCATGCCAATTGGACAATGTCTTCACAACTAGGATTAGAAAGCCACATTTCCTCGAATCGAAATGGTTTCTTCCTTAAAGGAGGATCCAAACCTGAAAACCATTGTTATGGATTCCATTCCATTCCAGCAAGAATGGCCAGAATATATCGTACCGGTGTGTAAAACAGAATGGTAATACCCTCCATTCCACCTCGGATTAAATTTCACCCCATTTCAGCCCGTTCCGAGTGTTCCAATCAATTCCAGCCAATTTCGGCCGAAATTCATTTTTCGGCCGGTATGAATGTCTAAACTTGATCGGCATCTTTTTCGCTAGATCACCAAAAATCCTTCTCATTCTCTCATCAGTATCTCATTTTTGCACTTGTAGCACCTTGTCTCTTTATCATCTTTCACTATCTGACCCTCTCAACCGTGATAAAGAAGTTGAAAATAAAATTGAAGAGCAAGATGAAGCAAAAATGGTGTGACTTGTGAAACAAAAAGGGAGAAGAAGATGATGAGAAGAGGAGAAAATAGCTCAAAAGGTGAAATGATGAAGAAAAACTAGTAATAACGAAAGAAGTAGCATTTGAGCAGGTTATAGTGTTGTCACTAGTCACGTGAGTGGGTTGGGACTTGGGAAAAATTGAAAAAGTAGTCAATAGGAAGCTTCTTGGAAGCTCACTTGTGTACAATTACCCAAAAATGTGAGTTTTATTTTATTTTTTTAAAAAAAAAACCATAAATAAATGTCTTTTTAAAATAATAATCCCAATTTTTTTAATAGAAAACTATATTAGATTCATTATTTTATATAATAGTAATAATAATATATAAATATATATTTTAGCAGTAATTCCGAAACGGTTTTCGAAATTGTACTCGAAATAAACTGGTACCGAAATATTTCATTCCAATGAACAAACCGAAATGGGTTCCGAAATGGTATTCATAACATTGCCGAAAACACAACATGGTTGGGCCGGTGATCTGAAGAATCACAATGCAAGTGATGGACCCTTGATCTCGAAAACCTTAGGAACCAATTATTGGTGGCCAAATCTCTATCCAATCTTTCTCAAATAGAGTTGCCAGCTTTGAAATGCCGAGCCCATTTGAACTTTGGACGCACAAATCCCAAATCCATAAAGCCGCATTCATCTATAACATCTCTAAAAAGCTGCATTTGATTATGAGACCTTATTGCACCCCCCACCTTTTCATCTTGTTTAACAATTTCATTAAAATCACCAAAGCACAGCCATGGACAATCAGGATGGGAATTAAGATACCTGAGTTTATTCCTTGCATCAATCCTTTTAGATGTCTCTAGCTCACCATAGAAACCCGTTAACCTCCACTTACTCTCTGCACTTTTATTAATAAAAGCATCAATATAGTTCTTGCATGATCCCACTACCGTCAGATTCATCGAAGAATTTCCAATAAAGAACCAAACCACCACTTCTACCCACTTTCAGAACCACCCATCTATGATCAAACCCTAAACTTCCTTGCACAAATTCCAGCCTTGCTTCATCTTTCAGTGTCTCGGCCAAGAACACTACAAAGGGATCTTTTGCCCATACTATCTCCCCGAGCTCTCTTACTATACATAGGTTCCCAAGCCCATGACAGTTCCATGCTAGGTAACTCATTAATTCTGGTAGGGCTAATGATCAACCTCCACCAATACAAAAGATACACTTTCCTCATCCTGAGAAGCCTGAAGGCATTTTGGTGGCAACTCGAAATGATCCTCTGAATCCCTTATCTCCCTTTTTTTTCCCTGAGATACATTCACCTCTTACAGCAGCACTATCATTGGGTGGCCTATTTCTACATGTCCAGGTGGGCAGAATACGCTTTTGTCCATCATGTTTCAAAACCCTAATGGAAGCGTGATAGGCATGTGACTCATTAACATGTATCGGGCCCGGTTCACTTAAGTTGTCATGTGGCACTTTGTTTATTTTACCCAACCCCTCACACCTGTCCAGATCAACTTCGTTTGACGCCACTTCATCAAGCGTTGGACTCTTAAAAACCTCATTTATCACGAAATTGACTGGTGGCGTGATTTCAGGAGCCATGGCTTTAGTGGGAGTTAAGCCAATATGTGTGTTAAGCATTAATGGCTGATTATCACGAATCTTGAAACAGTTCTCATCGTTTGGCTTCTACATCGGCATGGCAGAGTCATTGGAGGGTTGCGACTGGGCTGTGTGCTCTTCTACCATGGGTTGGTAATCTGTGCTTGTATTGGTGCTTACCTTCTTCCTCGTGGTGTAATGTCCAAGCACATTGATCACATTCTTTCGCGACATACTAAATGGAGCAGCTCTTAGATATAACCTGAACTCCCTTTGTTCAATCTGCAATGTTCCTTCACTCTCAATCCAAAGATCACAGTCCTTATCGTCATGGGTAAGACGACCACACCAGTAGCATATGTTTGGCAATCTTTCATACTTGAAAGAAACCCACACTTGTTTTTCCTTGTTCAGAGAGACTAGGTGACCCCTGCATAAAGGAAGAGTTAAGTCTATGAAAACTTGGATACGCATGAAACTGCCACCATCATGAACTCTAGGTTTCGAAGGTCTAATCACCTCCCCCACAGCAATATAGATTTTTTCTGCTGCCTCAATGGTCATATAACTCATTGGAACTCCATGGACCTACACCTAAAAAACCGTCCTATCAAACTTGATGTGTTGAAGAGGTCCGTCATTCTCATAGCGATGCATAACAACCAAGTGTTTGTCAAAACTCCAAGGTTCACTACTCACGATTCTGTCGACATCCTTCTTCTTCCCAAAGGAAAAAGAATCTTATGATCTCCAATGATCTGAATCTTAAAACCATTCTGAGCTCTCCATAGTGGCATAAAATTTCTAGCTATGACGTCAACGTTAATAGCCCTTTTGGTGAAAAATTTTGCTACTATAGAGAAGTCTTTTACGCTTTCCTCAGCAATGAGACAATAGCCTGGCCCTTCTCTATCAATTAGAGTAAGTCTTCTCCATGACTGTGCTAGGTCATCCATCTCTGCTATCTGTTTCCAAAAACCCTTGAACAAAAACCCCACAAGCCGAGGAATACACTTGTTATTCCAAGGAGACTGACAACCTTCAGACGAAGGGACAACCAATTCTACAGTGCAATACGAGTTAGAGCCTAAGCACTAGCTTTCTAGCAGCAGAGAAACAACTATGTTCAACTTATCATGTGGTGTTTTTTGTCACGTGATGATTTTTATTTTATTTATTTTTTGAGAAACTTGTGGTGATTTTTATTGAATATATGTGATTGTTTTTAAAAAAAAAAAAATTAATTCATTAATATTAGATTCTTAGTATTTTGGCACATTAACTCACTTGACACAAAGATTAAAAACTTAAGTAGAAACATGGCACAGGCTTAACTGGATAATTATGGTGTAATTCCCACATAAATTTAGACACATGACGCAAAATTGGGTTATAATTTCAAATTCTAATTCAATTTTATCTAAACTTTACCTATTAATATATATATATAGATGACTTATAAATTTGAATTTTTTTTAGTTATATGATTATGTTTTCTATGGTTAATTACATTGCACTCCTCATTTTCTACACTAAATTAACTAATTTGGCACAAAAATTTAAAAATTTAGATTAGATGGGACACGTGACGCAAAATTAAACTATAATTGAAATTCAATTTTTACACTAAATTAACTGACTTGGCACAAAATTTTAAAATTTAGATTAGATAAGGCACATAGCGCAAAATTAAACTCTAATTAAATTCTAATTTGAAATTTGATTGGATTTTCTTTCTATGTTACCTATTATTATCGTTGGGATTACTTATTCATGTATAATAATCCCAACAATTCTATCCTTGTAAATAAAACTCATTTTCAAGGGTGGGCTAGGCAGGTATTGGCTAACCTTCTCATTTATGTTGAAACTAAGAAAAGCTCTGTTTTATTAAGAATATACATTTTAAAATAGGCTACACATGAAAGGGGTAGCCCCCCCCCCCCCCCCCTCCCCCTTCCATGGATTCAATAACCCTGAATTTCACCATATAAATAGAAAGATTTATCGCTCAACTTTTTTTTTTTTTTTTTTTGATGAATAGATTTAGGTGGCGGCTCCAGGATATATTTTTAGGAGGATCAGTAAGAAGATGCATTTTGGCTCCTAAATAAATAATTTAAAAAAAAAAAAAGTGAATCTTGCAGTCTACGTGATTTCTTTATTACAAAAATTTTCATAGTACAAACTAGTAAGAGAATACAAGTTGAGAAGTGCTACATCTACAACATTTTCACAACACTTTCCAACAAATTTTAGCTTATAGGTTATTATTAGTTCTAATTTAAATTCACTATTGAAATTACTTTTTTTCTCATCAATAACAGCTAGTAACAATCAACCACTTAGACTTTATTATGAGTGCATTATGAACATAGCGTTTCTCATATAAGATAAACTATAAGTTCGTTACATATTGTTTATCAATACGATGAAGATACTAATTATTATTGCTAAGATTAAAGCTTGGAAATCCTCTATTGTTTTTAAATACAATCAACATATGAATTATTGTTGTTAAGTGAGCTCCAACTTAGATCTAAATATAATAAACGTTATGTATTAGTTTATTTCAAATTTGTTAAGATCTATATAAATGATTTTTTTTTTTAAGATTTAAGATGAGCAAATTTATACTTTTGTTGTTAGGCTTACTATTTTTCCACCCATATTTTAGATCAAATTGGTTTGTTATTGGGGTTTTTTTTGTGTTTAAAACGATCAAAATATTGTCAAGATGATCATATTCAAATTCATTTCAGCTAGGCTTAAAAATAAATTTAGGTCTAGGAAGTTCAAAATTTATTTTAGGAGGGTCAAATAAAAAAATTATATATAAATTTCTTTTTTTTTTACCCGGCGCAGGGGGTTCGTTTGAACCCCCTGAACTGTACCTAGAGCCGCCTGATTTACCACTCAACTATAAGGTCGGTGGTATTGAACTTTTATTCTATTTTCAGAACATGAGATGTATTATTACAAGCAAATATTAAAGGAAGCAACTAATAGATCCTCTCGTAGCTTTATCTACGAGTCTTCATAGAGTCCTTCACTTCATCAATACGTGTTAGCTTGCCTACAAAGTACAAACATGCCAGAAGATTCTCAAAAGAGGAACAGTTCATACTTCATACATTATATACAATTTATAATTTAAAGTCTCTTAAACCAACCACTCCCTTCATCCAATTATTAGCATCAAATTTATTTAAAAGGGAACAATATCATCATAAATACTAATGTAGAAGCAAATTTTCGAATATATATAACATGGGAGGATACATAAATTGCATTTTTATCACTTAATAGGAAAATGTATGGGTTTAGAACTTTCTAATATTGGTTTTGGAACTCATGTCACATTGAGTAATAATTCTACATTTTTTTAAAAATAATTTCTATTTTGTTATTCACATTATACTGTGATAGAATTAAAAGAGAGTATTTACCTTAAATTAGATAATAAATTCAGTCAAATCACATGATAATAATGTTTATTATTATTATTATTATTATTATTATTATTATTATTATTATTCAATAAATTTTTTTTTTGTCATTTTGGACAGATTGTAACAAGGATTACATCTAGATTCTAGATTAAAATTTGTGAGACAACCAACCGTGTGATTCTTTAAACAAGGCTATTAGAATATAAAGAACAGTACTAGCTAGTGTCATTTGCAATATAACAACATAAACCAAACCTTAATTCCTTCATAAATTGTGTGGTTTAGCTTTGGGGCATGTATCTGAGCATGAATCCACACAAGCTTCCACTTGTCCTTCCCCTGCAATAAGAAACAAAGCCAAAAAAAAAAAAAAAAGGTAAAACAATATGAAAAAGTGATATATTAGAGAGAGAGAGAATTATACTTGGAAATAATATGGTGTTGATATTGGTACATAAGGACATGGCGCAACCAAGCTTACAGAAGTAAACGTTGTTGTAAGGTTGAATTTAATCAACTATTTTGTTGGCTTTATTCCGTGCCCAATTTGCTTGTATTTTAGTATTTAGTAACCCTGTATTTAAGTGGGAATCTTGTAAGGGTAATGAGTGAGAGAGTGTGAAGAAATGCTCAAAATTGTGCAAAGAAACAGGGACTCACGATTGGATCTCGCGGGTGGCTCGCGGCTTGCAAGTCGCCAGAAGTTGCACACGTGCCAAGCATGCCAGAAACTGAAAAGTCACGCTAGCTGTTGCACTACAGGACAAAAGTCCCAGGCTAGCCAGGCCGTTAACTCGTGGTTTGAACTCGCAACTCAACCCAGTCGTGAGGTCAAGTTGCCAGAGCACCCTGTTTGAGAAAAATTGACGTTTCATGTTCCATTCTCACCCTAGTATAAATACCCCTCATTCCCACGAAATGTAGAGAGCTTTCAGAAAGAATTTTGAGAGAGAAACCCTAGAGAAAACAAGATTACCTTATCCACAATCTTCACATAAGAGACTCTTCAAATTCCTCTACTCTCTTCCTCTCCATTGATACATCCTTGAGAGGTTTTTGACCAAATCATTTTCTCACCATACCCACGTCTGTGAGAAGGTTCTTTTGGTGCTAAGGAAAGCAGTTTAGAAGAGACCAATGATTATTGGTTGATGCTATGGTTTATAGCGAAATCCGGTAAGTTAGAAAAGAAAAAGGTTCGGCGCAACCTCATTGGAGCAAGAAATTTGGAGGACTTAGGTATCTGGGTCGATTAGGTTTGGAGAATCTATTGCTATTCATGTATCCCAATTACATTTTCTAGTGGATTATTAACTACTTGGAGGGCGGTGGAGAGGTTTTACGCCGAGGGCTTCGATTTTCTCTTCGATAACACATCGTGTGTTGTCCTTGTATTTGCATCTCTCTTCCCTTTATCTTTACCATTTAATTACTATTGTGATTGTGATTATTTATAGTTTAGATTGTTTATCAATTATGTTATAAGCTTGTTATCATTTTTCGCACATATATTGTATGATATAAAGCTTGAATTGGTAATTTGTTGTTTGGAGGTCTAAACGTTCATAGTGTTTTCAACGCTATTTTAACTTTCAGTTGTCACTATGAGTAAAGTCTATAGGAAAGCTGGACACGGTGCAATGTCTCAAGCACTTCATGGGGCAGAGGATAGCTGAACTGTCGGGTGTGACAATACAAAGAGAGAAGCACTTACGGTAGCATTTCTTAAGAGAAGCTGTGGAATATTGGCCAACCACCCCCATCACTAAACAAAGTAGCACAACTAGTGTTATTTTTAACAAAGACCATGACAGATAATTGGCATATAAATAGTAGAAAAGATGATAGAGAACTAAAAGCAACTGAAAGACCTATAGTTATAACATTCAAAGACAACAAGAAAGACGTTGATGAAAGAAAAGACTATAGTCACGTGGTGAAAGTAAGAAGTTCTATAGGAAGACAAGAAAATAATAATAGGAATGATGACATAATAGAAACAATACAAAAGAATCCTAGTGCTATAATACAAAAGAAGAAGCTAAATATAATTGATGAAGACAAAGTAGATATAATTGATGAAGATAAAGAAAAAGTAAAGATAAGAAGGGGCATGGTAAAAGAAATTGAAAGACAAGAGAATAACACCCTAAAGCTAGCTAATATAGAAACTCTACGCAAAGAGTTAGAAATAGAAAAATACATAGAAAAAGAAATAGACATAATGAAGAAAGAGAAAGAGAGATATAATAATGATAGTCTAGAAAAAGTAGTCAACAAAGAAGAGAGAGACAATAGTTCCAAGAAGAGTAATAGTTTAAAAGAAGAAATTGATGAAAGACTAAAATCAATTGAAAGAACTATGATATATACCCAAAATGATAGTTTAGCAGAATTAGCTAAAAAGATAAAAATTTTAAATTCACCTATAGATATAGACTGAAAAAGAGACATAACAGTTTTAAATACTACTGAGTTATCAGACAATGAGAAAACTGACAGACACACTAGAAATACTATTTGTCATAAATGTAAACAATATGGACATACTAAGAAACAATGTGATATACATAATAAAATTGTAAAAAAAAAATCAGTAAATTAGAATTTGAGAAAGATATAATAAATGAATTAATGGAAATGTTTGACGTTAAGCAGAGAGAGATAGACCAAGTAAAGAAAAAGAAAGAAATAAAATCAACCAACCCACTTAAAGTCAATAAAAGAAAAAGAAAACAAAAATACATAATAATGAAAGTGATAGATAATCTACCAAATCACCTAAAAGATAAAAAAAGACTATTTACTAAATTTGAAAGATTCTATAAATATACCTATTGCTTGTATTAAGTGTAGGAAATATGGACACCTTGCTACAGAATGTGAAAAAGCTAAGAAAGGAAAAGATAAGAAAGAAAAGACAAAAAAGAATCCAAGTGGCAATGGTAGGTATACGCTTTGTTTGGTTGATTCAAGGCGTTGAGTGATCATTAGTTCCACTTATGCATATGTAATTTTCCAATTCCACTTGCTAGATTTTGGTTTAATTTGTGGCAGTGGAGTTGTGGTTGTTGGGTTCACTGTGAGACCGATTTTGATTTGGAGTGATAGTGTGTGATGGGTGATTGCTAGATTTGATTTTTGTGTTTGTGGGTTGTGTTTGGTTGCTAAGAAAATGCAAGGAAAACTGAAGAAATTTTTTAATTCACCCTTCATTTTATTATTATTTTTATGTGGATTTTGTTATTTTTCAAAATTGTTGACATGGCTTTTTAAAAGTAATTAAACATTTTTTTATTGTTTTATTAGCCATGTGTGTGCCACGTGTGCAAGCCGTTTGCCACATAGGCATTTTTCGTTAATGAATTAACGACAAGGATCAAATTGACCGCAAGTTGAAAATAATAAAGATCAAATTAACTGTTACCAAATTGACCCCCCCTAAAATTTTTAAAATACTTTATAAGGTATATACATTTTGCAACTATTTTAGATACTAGACCTTAAAATTGATAGTTGGCCCCTCCAAAAAATAAGAGTTGACTCCTACAAAAAAGTATTGAATAACTAATTAAATGTTGGGTTTTAAAAAATAATTGTTAAGAACAAAAAACTATCCTCATTGTAACAAAAAAAAATACTTTTTTTTTTAGTTTTTTCCTCTATTAATTGGTAAGTTTTGGTTGTTGAGTTCAAATAGTAAGTTTTTAATAAAACAAATTTCTTGGTAGAGTTATTTTCTTTTATTTTATTTGGCACTAAGTCTTTCGTTGTTGTTAATTTTCGAATTTTTTGCCAATACTTGATTTAGTCACAAAATGTTAAATGAAAAAAACTATGGTGAGGATATATAAGTGACAATACTTAAAAAGAAAATTTCTCTTGGACATAAATATATAATTTTTATTTCCTTTTCAATTTGGGACCAAGTCTTTTGTTGTTATTGCTATTGTTGTTAAGTTTCCAATTGTTTGTCAATGCTTGATTTAGACTAAAAATGTTGAACCAAAAAAATAGAGGATATTTAATGTTGGGTTTGATAACACTCCAAAAAAAAAAAGATTTAAAAAATTATAATTAAATAATGGTAAAACGTTTTGTACATGTTGATGGCAAGTAGACAATTTGTGTATTCACATTAAAGTTTATATAAAATGTAACTCCCCCAAACCAAAATTCCCGACTTCGTCCCTCTATGCATATATGTATTTTCCTTCTTGTTTTTTGGTTGTTGTTAGCGCACAAGTTGGCTATGAAAAATAAATTTATTTTCCACAGTGGAACCGAACCCAACTCCACCCAAAACTTTATTATGGCCTTGAAGAGGCTAAGGGTAGCAACTAGAGCATGAGCATGACAAATGATTGAGTTGTTGTAACGAATGAAGAGCTGCTTGCAATTGATTAAGAACTAAGAAAGCAATATGAGTATTGCTCATTCCTATTGTTTTTGAATGCTTTTGGATTACTTTCGGAAGCAATGTAACAATGAAATTTAGTTGAGTAAGCATATAAATTATTAATCCTTAAACCATAAGCATACAAATTAGACCAAAGTTAAGAAAAAATACTTAAACAAAATGTAACCTAAGCACAAAACCTAATCAATTTAATGGAAAAAGAAAAACAAAAGTAAAAACGAAAAAGACATAATAACATGGTTGATAGCAAGGGTAGGTGTAAAAATAATACAATACCCCCAAAACAGAAACCATATAATATGTACCTTTATATAGAGAATTTTAAAACTGTGAAGAAGTTGGTATGAAAGAAGAAGTTGATGGTCACTCCACAAGTATAAGTACTTGTGAAGTGTGAGGAATAAGAGTTGGGGTTCAAGTCTCTAAGAGGAAGCTTCACATACATATACACTTAGATTAAGTTAGAGTAGAATTTCTATCTTATATCAAAAAAAAAAAAAAAAAAAAGACCCCAATTTGCAAGATTATTTGGAACCACACAAGTTTAGAAGCTGTCACACCCCCGGAGCTTCAACACCTGCTCTACCAAGGCCCTCTTAATCATTGTAACATTTGGTTTTTTCTTGTGCTTTCCCTTTGTTGTATTTCATTTTCTTCTACTGAATGAATTAAAGTTTATTTTTAAAAAAAGAAGCAAAACAAAAAGAAGAAAAAAAAATGCATACCTATGTTGTCTTGGAATTTAGGTATTCACATATTCTCTAAAAATAGAAGAGGATATTTATATGGGAAGAGTTCCATTTGATATAAAATTTAAATTGTAGTGAAATTAACATATCTAATGATCATGGATGCTGCCATCCCATGAAAAGAATGGTAAAAAAAAAAAATCAAAAGAAGAAGGGTTTTACTATAATAGAAGGAAGAGTTGCTTTTAACATAGAATTTTAAATTGTAATTAAATTAGGTTTTTAAAATTAATTTAAGTTTACATAGAGGGTATGGAAATAGAGAGTTTGGGAGTAAAGAGAAATCTAGGAGCATAGGTATTGCAAAAATTCTTATCTATTTTAGCATAAAAATCTTCATTTTCTATTTTACATTTTTTTTTTTCAAAACACCCAACATCAGATTATCTATTTTATATTATATTTAATTAAAATATTAATTTTCCTTAATTGTTTATTTTTCTTTATACACAACAACACTATTTACTCTCTTCCTTTATTTTGGAATGCATGAAGAAATAATAAAAAACTAATACAAAATGAATAATGCTAGTGTAAATTTAGATTTTTATTATAACAACCATATATTTTTATATAACTTTGTATAGACGGATGTAAGTGAATTTGAATTTTTTTTTTTTTTTTTGAGATAGTTATTGTAGGGCCCGTGGGCCCGGAATTCCCGGCCCACCTTTAGGCTGGCCCGAGGCCCAAGCCGAGGAGGACAATTATTCCAGATAGTCGTCTAAAGGGTTTTCAGCCCTTTTCGGACCCATGCCGAGGACACACCCTTCCTCGGCATACCTAATCTAATTCTGGGTAGGGGGCAAACCCAGAATAGGTGGTCACATCCACACTTAATGTGTTTGCCTGACCCTCCAGGCTACATTAATGAGGACAAGACCCCTGAACAGTGCAACCTTGGAGGCCGCAACCCACAGTATGGTGAAGAACCTGTCTGATGGGACAAGCTCTGGAGCAGTAGCCTGGATGGCCAACAGCTGTAAGGCCAGGATCAAGCCAAAGGGCGTATATAAGGCAAAGAGCCCCCCTCGTGAAGGGGGGCCTCCTCGTACGCCTGCCGAGGAGCAACCCCAAGTGAAGAAAAACTAAGGAAAAGCTCAAAGAGGACTAGCGAGAAACCGGCCAGAGCCAAGCCCTTCGTCCCACTCTCTACAAATGTATTGTCGGGGGTGCCCTCCGAAAAACGGAGTCCCTACAATTGGCGCCGTCTGTGGGAAGGGTTAGTGCGCTGGCCGGCGCAACCGGCGGTCGCTCTAAAGTAGTTACTACGTAAAAGTTGGCAGTGCAAAAAAAAAAAAAAAAAAAAAAAAAGAGAAGAAGAGAAGAATTGCAGTACGAAAAGAAGATTCAACAGCAAATAAAAGAAGAGTTCTTTATTATTTCATAAAAAGATTACAAATATAATCAGAAGCTCAGACAGGCATGTTTTACAAAAAATCCTACGAACTAATCCTACAATCAGAGGCCCAGGCGGACCAATTCTAGAACTAGCTGGGCAAGAGGCTCGTAAAGAATTAATATCAGGAATGAGGGAAGTGTCAACCCGTGCTTTTTACTGGCATCCAGAGAATGGGAGAACTGGACAGTAAAAGCACGAGAAGGGGGGCTGGGGGCTGGCTCGCCTCGAAGCCGAAGCTTGAACAAAGCGAGGAGCATACGCAGGGGCCCCGGAACACCCTCCCTCGTGATGCTTCCTCGACCCTCTCCAAACTGCATGAGCATTGGCCATCGGAGACGGCAATACTCGGGTACCAGCCATGACGAGAGTTCACGTGCCTCCTTCGTCGGAGGTGCGCTCTGGGGAGAGACGTTAGGTACTTCAACGACGTCCCTCCTGGCCACCGTACAAGGCATTGCCAGTGTTACGCCCAAACTCTGCCGCGCCGGAAGCCGAGTAAGGGCTGCGACCACGGCGGCCCTTAACCCCATATCTCCTAACTTTGGTCACAATCCTGGCGGCGGTGTCAAAGGGGCTCAGGGAGGTGAAAGTATGTGTTTCTGGTTGTGGTGGAAGATTCATGGAATGAGGAGAAACATTCTCCCCAGAACGCCTTTTATGGAAAGCGAAAACTGGTAGGAGTTGAGCCACACAGAATTCGAAGGGGGGATTGTCAAAGAGAATTAATTCCCACCCAATTCCAAGGGGATTGCCAACCGCCTGATTCGTGTTAATTCACGAGGGCATTAATGAAGGCGCGTTACGTGCACCAAAGCGTCAAACGCGGAGCGCGGAAGGCCAAGCGACGCCTCGTAAACCAAAAAGATGGGGAACACGAACTAGAGGCGAGATCAACTTCACGAATGAGGTCACAATCCGACCTGAGGAAAAATAGCTCCCAGAAAACGACCCGTGGACATCTCCACACTAAAAGCAAAGCTCTCGGATCCGATGACGAACTTACTCTGAAGGCAGCAACTGTACCTAGGTCTTGCATGGTCCTCGGACCCAAGCCTACGGGGAGCTAGCCATTTACCATGAAAGCAGCAATTGTACCTAGGTCTTGCATGGTCCTCGGACCCAAGCCTATGGGGAGCTAGCCACTTACTCTGAAGGCAGCAATTGTACCTAGGACTTGCATGGTCCTCGGACCCAAGCCTATGGGGAGCTAGCTACTTACTCTGAAGGCAGCAACTGTACCTAGGTCTTGCATGGTCCTCGGACCCAAGCCTACGGGGAGCTAGCCACTTACCATGAAGGCAACAATTGTACCTAGGTCTTGCATGGTCCTTGGACCCAAGCCTACGGGGAGCTAGCCACTTACCATGAAGGCAGCAATTGTACCTAGGTCTTGCATGGTCCTCGGACCCAAGCCTATGGGGAGCTAGCCACTTACTCTGAAGGCAGCAATTGTACCTAGGTCTTGCATGGTCTACGGACTCAAGCATATGGGGAGCTAGCCACTTACCATTGAAGGCAGCAACTGTACCTAGGACTTGCATGGTCCTCGGACCCAAGCCTACGGGGAGCTAGCCACTTACCTTGACGGCAGCAACTGTACCTAGGTCTTGCATGGTCCTCGGACCCAAGCCTACGGGGAGCTAGTCACTTACCATGAAGGCAGCAATTGTACCTAGGTCTTGCATGGTCCTTGGACCCAAGCCTATGGGGAGCTAGCCACTTACTCTGAAGGCAGCAACTGTACCTAGGTCTTGCATGGTCCTCGGACCCAAGCCTACGGGGAGCTAGCCACTTACCATGAAGGCAGCAATTGTACCTAGGTCTTGCATAGTCCTCGGACCCAAGCCTATGGGGAGCTAGCCACTTACTCTGAAGGCAGCAATTGTACCTAGGTCTTGCATGGTCTACGGACTCAAGCCTATGGGGAGCTAGCCACTTACCATTGAAGGCAGCAACTGTACCTAGGACTTGCATGGTCCTCGGACCCAAGCCTACGGGGAGCTAGCCACTTACTTTGAAGGCAGCAACTGTATCTAGGACTTGCATGGTCCTCGGACCCAAGCCTACGGGGAGCTAGCCACTTACTTTGACGGCAGTAACTGTACCTAGGACTTGCATGGTCCTCGGACCCAAGCCTATGGGGAGCTAGCCACTTACCATGAAGGCAGTAATTGTACCTAGGCCTTGCATGGTCCTCGGACCCAAGCCTACGGGGAGCTAGCCACTTACTTTGACGGCAGCAATTGTACCTAGGTCTTGCATGGTCCTCGGACTCAAGCCTATGGGGAGCTAGCCATTTACGACGGAGCCAAGGTGCTGCATGGTCCAAAGACCCAGTCCTGTGGAGAAACTGACTACTTACTGAAGAGTCTGAGTGTCGATCCAGCCACTCGAGGAAGGACCAGCCAGCGGAAGGCCTTCCGGAACATAAGGGCCGAGGTTATCAAAACCCTCCTCCCCGTCCGAGGGAACGTGCAGCAGGGTTTTGAGGGGCTATTGGGGGGCCTGTGGGCCCGGAATCCCCAGCCCACCTTTAGGCTGGCCCGAGGCCCAAGCCGAGGAGGACAATTGTCCTAGATAGTCGTCTAAAGGGTTTTCAGCCCTTTTTGGACCCATGCCGAGGACACACCCTTCCTCGGCATACCTAGTCTAATTCTGGGTAAGGGGCAAACCCAGAATAGGTGGTCACATCCACACTTAATGTGTTTGCCTGACCCTCCAGGCTACATTAATGAGGATAAGACCCCTGAACAGTGCAACCTTGGAGGCCGCAACCCATAGTATGGTGAAGAACCTGTCTGATGGGACAAGCTCTGGAGCAGTAGCTTGGATGGCCAACAGCTGTAAGGCCAGGATCAAGCCAAATGGCGTATATAAGGTAAAGAGCCCCCCTCGTGAAGGGGGGCCTCCTCGGACGCCTGCCGAGGAGCAACCCCAAGTGAAGAAAAACTAAGGAAAAGCTCAAGGAGGACTGGCGAGAAGCCGGCCGGAGCTAAGCCCTTCGTCCCACTCTCTACAAATGTATTGTCGGGGGTGCCCTCCGAAAAACGGAGTCCCTACAGTTATAATATACCACTAACTCATATTCAACCCCTAAAATTTCTAAAAAGTTGTTCTTATTATCCACAATTCTAACTTAGTTTTTTGAGTAATGAGTTATGAAAATTAAGAAAAAAAAAAAAAAAAAAACCAAACCAAACAACCTTAGTAGGTGTAGGATCATGAAAAATTTGAGTGATAATTGATAAATTCATCAAACCAAACATGGCCTAAACAAGTATTAGCGATGAAGAAGCAATAAAGCAATAGTTTTTGTTTTTGTTTTTTGTTTTTTGTTTTTTGTTTTTATTTTCTTCTGAAGAAGCAATAAAGCAATAGTTGAAACGTTGAAAAGCAAATTATCTCTTTGTTGTTTTTATTTTTATTTTATAGGAATTATCTCTTTTTTCTTATATTTAAAAAAATTGTAATTTTTTTGGATAAAAAATTGAAATTTGGTGTAATTAAAGCATAATTTTTATTATATAAAATATATGGCATGATTTATTCCATTTATTTCTCACATTATATTTCGTGTGTACTATAAGTGAAAACTCTATTTCAAAGTTTCAAAAAAAAAAAAAAGAAGACGTAAATGCACTTTTGGGCTCAACATTTTGGGCCAATTTGAATTTTTGGTCTCAAAATTGATTTTATTCCTATTGTCGTCCCTATTTTTAAAAAATTGTTTCTATTTTAATCATTGCATTAGCCAAGTAACAGAACTCTATTACGTGGTAGACGGAGTGCCTGGTTGCTGACATGGTACTGACGTGGCGATGACATAGCATTAAAATATTATTAAAAAAAATTATTTAGCATTTTTAAATGCCTCATCAGCATTTTAATTTTTTTACTTTCATATTATTATTATTATTATTATTATTTTGGCCTTAAATCTAATAATATTATTATTATTATTTTTACTTCCATTATTTTTTTCTGTAAGAACATAACAACCTGTTCTTCCCAAATTCAAGAAATAAACCTAGCAACCAATCCAATCTCTGGCAAACCCAAATCCAAATCTAGCAACCAAATCTAATCTCCATTAAATCCAGAAAAACAAGAAATAAAACCCAGAATCAAGAGCAAACCTAGAACAAGAGCAAACCCAGAACAAATGCAAACCTAAAACAGTGCAGGTGAACCCAAAACTATTCTTCATGTTCTTCGGAAAAGAAGATGAAAGCTTGCCCAGAAAATTAAAATAATCAATATTTTCTTTTCTTTTATTGATTTTCTCAGCAAATAATCAAACCCATGAACCCAGAAAAATCAACAACCCGAAACTAGAAAAATTAAACTTCACGCTCTCATAGTCAAACCTACCGATCAGTCAACAAACCCACACCCACAAAGTCACCAAACCCACTACCACCATTTTTGATCAAACAAGAGAGAGGAAGAGGGATTTGGGTTTAGAAAGAGAAAAAAAGTCGGAGATTGAACAAAGAAAGAAGCAAAAGAACGATACAAACACAAACAAGCAAAATTCGGAGATTGCATGCCATGCCCATGTTGCTAATCTCCTCTGCCTCTTCTTCTTCTTTTTTCTCATGTCGATCTCCTCTTCTAATTCTTTTGGGCCGATCTTCTTCCCTCTTCTTTTTCTCAGCCATGGTTTGAGATATTTTTCAACCAACCCCAATTTGAGAGCAAGTTGTCTCAGATCGAGAGACAAATGCCATGCTGCGATATTTATTAATTTATTTTTGTTTTGATTTTACTTTTTTGGTTTTTCTTAAAAGAAAGAAGAAAATGAAATAGATACAAACACAAACACAAAAATGCCAAAATAGAGCGTGAATTGTGTTAATTTAGTGTTTGTTTCTTAAAAACTTTCAAGAAAAATTGTAAAAGTTGCTCTAAATTTTTTTTCTTAATCTTTAAAACGGTAAAGTTTTTTTTTTCTTTTTCTTTTTAAATTTTTCAGTTTAATTTGAATTTTTTATTAGAAATTAAAAAAATTAAAATGCTGATGTGGTATTGAAAAATGTCAAATAATTTTTTTAATAATATTTTAATGTTGTGCTGCGTCAGCGCCATGTTAGACTAGGGCACTCTGTCTACCATGTAATAGGGTTTTGTTATTTAAATGACAGTAGAGATTAAAATAGAAATAATTTTTTAAAAATAGGGATGATAATAGAAACAAAATTGATTTTGAGTCCAAAATGTGAATTGACACAAAATATTAAGATCAAAAGTGCATTTATGAAAAAAAAAAAAAAAAAAAAACCATATCGAAATTCCAAAAAAATAAAAAAGAAGAAGAAGTTTTATGATGTATTTAATATATTAATTTATATTTTTTCATTTGTACTATAAATTTTATTAAAATTAAAACTGAACTTTTAAAATTTAGGTAGATATAGAAATCCTTCATTTCCAACCTGATCGTGAACCGTGTTACAGTTACTGTGTTGGTATAGGAAGAAAAATGATGGTGGAGGACCTGGGAGTGGAAGCGAAGGAATCGGCGGTGCGCGAGGTCGCGAAGCTTCTGCCGCTGCCGGAGCTTCTTCAGTCCATCGCATCCATAAAGGCCGATTACATTACTCGCCAACAGGTCCTATTTCCATTCTTAAAATAAATTCAAAATTTTTTGCCTAATTTCTAGTTTTGATTCATCAAATTTTGGCTAATTCTAGGGTTTCCTAGTTTTTTTTTTTTTTTTTGAAAAGCGTTGAAAATCTGATTTGGCATGATAAATTGAATAGGTAAGAGTAAATTCTCTAGTGATTTGATGAGTTCTGTATTTGATTGATATGTAGTGTTCTTTGCGTTGGTTAGCAAATTCTCTCATAGGAGAAGAGAAATCCATTTTCATTTGGACTTCTTTTTTTATTTGTTGATGATATATATCTTTGATCAAATTATTGGTCCGGGTTGCAGTTCAGTGGTTCCCCTGGATTACTGGATACAAGGTTCTGGCTAGTGTGGTCGTGAATTCGGGGTTTAATCCGCTAGGGGTGGGTTCAAAGGGCCCTGCCTTAGTGTCACAGGGTCAAAATTTTCACTCAATTTTCAATTTTCTACCTGTGATGGCCCTAAGTCCCTGACTTAGTCTCAGCCAACACCACACACACTGCAGGAACACTTAGAACAGATTATATAGGGATTCACACACAGCACACACTATGTTTATAGGGAACCCACCCCCAGCCTTTATTACTCAATCTCAAGTACAAAGGAAACCCTTTTACAAGCTGGAGAAATACACAAAATTTTCTCTGTAAGGCAAAATACACTCTGCTGTTGACACCCCCAACAGCCTTAGGGTCATATACACATAAATAACTGCTATGGCAGTTATTGCCTATTAACTGCCTGGGTCTTGGACATTTTGCCACTTGTGATTTGACTTAGGAAACCTTCAACTGATGCTGTTTTGGTCTGCTCTCCACGTTTTCAGCCCCTACACAGCAGGTCTGATCATCAGGAAAGCTAGAAATTGCTTGTTAATTACCCAATAATTGCTCCTGCACATCAGCACATTCACAGCCCACGTCTCAGCAGATCATGGGGCTTCTGCCCATCACACAGCTGCCCACACAGCATGTTTCCCACGTTTTGAGAGGCTTGGCCCATGCCCAAGTCTTCCCCCATCAGCAATACAGCCCACACAACATGTCCATATGCAGCACACCAAGTAACTGCCATCAAGCCTACTAGCATTTGTCCATGCATCAGCCCATGCATCAGCCAGCACCCACCAGCCCAATGCTTTGCACCCAGTATCTAATCATCATGGCAGCCCAGCCCTGCCTTGCACTCAAGCCACCAAGCCCATACACAAGCAACCAACAACTAAGCCACCAATGCCATGCACCACCAAGTAGGGTTAGCACCACCTGTATCTGCCCATCATCAGAACCAACTCTGCCCACCATGGCCTGGGGCATCATGTGGAGCAAGGAGCCTCCATATGCCGCCCCTTTGTCCTGCTCATCGATCCAACTTGAGTAGGGAGATTGGGTGTCCCCCTCAAAGAGCCCTTAGGAGCATTAGTAATCTAGCATGAGGAGCCATGAGTGCATTGAGGAAACATGAAGCCAAGTGATTGGCCTAATGTTGCCCAAACACTCACATTCCTCATGCCATCATTAGCAACAAGTAAAGCTCCTAACACTTAGTGAGGTTCCATGACATCAAGAAAAAAAAAAAAAAAACTTTGATTAAGCAACAATCAAGAGGGTAAAGAGTGTTAATGTGAATGAAGAAGTAGCTTCAAAATGGTTTCCCAGTCCCCTCAATCGATAGTGCTAGTTTCTAGTAAAGTAGGATTTAATGAGAATGTTTGTTACTTTTTGTGAGCATGGAGATGTGGCCCGTATGGGGAAAGTCTGAATGCTTCTTTAATTAGACTTATTCTGAAGATGGTAGTTGCTTTAGATGTTAAGGATTTTAGGCCTATTAGATTGGTGGGTAATGTTGCTACTTGCTAGTGTGCTTTGACTCGAATGACACTTTCTTGTCCTGCAAGAATAGGTGGAAGGTAAGCTTATGGGCTCAAAACTTATTGGGTGTGTATGTAACTTTTTTTTTTTTTTTTTTTTTTGGGTGAGTAGTGTTTGCAAATTACTTGCTGAAGTACCGGCTAATAAATTATGAAAAAGCGAGGCTTTGAAAAGTTGGTTAATTTATAATTGCTGTTAGAAAAAAGGCATTATATTGGCTTTTATTTCAATGAATTTCTTGATAAACCTTTAGATTGTCAACTCTGAATGTTGCTATTATTTTTATTGTCAGGCAAATGATGCACAACTTAGTACAATGGTTGCCGAGCAGGTTTATACACAAATTCCAATCCTTTTCATGGGGAAAACTGCTGTCATAATTATTTTCAACCATTTTTTTTTTCTCTTACCTTCTATTATGAGACATTTACTGAGTTGAGGGAGCTTAACAAGTCTCATATTTCATTGTGCTTACATGATACTTCTTTGACTCTGTAGGTTGAACAGGCACAAGCTGGGCTGGACTCTCTGTCCTTATCTGAGAAGACGATAGACCAACTGCGTGAAAACTTTGTTTCTATTGAAAAGTACGTTGTTGATGAGATATACCGAGGGGGTTTTTCTAACATTATAAGGGGTTTAATTTGGTATCCTATCTGTAAAATTCGATTGCAATATTTGCATATCTGATTTTGTGGTTTATATGACTGTCTTCTGCATCAGGCTTTGTCAAGAATGCCAAACATTAATTGAAAACCATGATCAAATAAAGCTCCTTAGCAATGCAAGGAACAACTTAAATACAACCTTGAAGGTGGGTGTGTTTGGCTTAGTTGAAAAATGCTCCTGAGTTGAATAAGTTTTTTATCATGACTAGTGTGTGTGTGTGTGTGTGCATGTGTTATTTTATCCACGATTTGGACACCTGGAAACGGAGTTGTATTGTTCCATTTTCAATTTTCCCCTCTATCTTGGGGCTTGAGAAAAACCAGTGGTTCCAGTAACTCTTGTTGTGCTTCTGCACTGGGGTTTGAACTCCACCAGCCTTGTCTTCCTATTTACACGTAAAAAAAATGCCTTCTATCTTGTGAAAGGTGTTGCAGTGAGAATGCAGTTACACCAGAGTGTTACAACTTACATGCAACTAATCAGCAATCAAATGGGGTTGGAATTGCCTGAAAATTTTTATCTTGACTAAAAGAAAATGAGAAACCACTATCCAGTGGACCAGAAGTTCATTGGCCATTCATGTTGATTTTTTGTGAAGCATGCCTATTTTAAATTTTAAATCTAGAGGCATGAAGCTTTAGAATCTAATTGTTTGTTGTTTCTTCTACTTTTCTGTGTGGTTGCTGTTAGCTCACTTCTTGATCTTTTAATAGGATGTCGAGGGCATGATGTCCATTTCTGTTGAAGCAGCTGAAGCAAGGGATTCTTTGAGTGATGATAAAGAACTTGTTAACACTTTTGAGGTAATAGTTCTCTTCCCTACATACATATTATTATTTGGAACTAAATTCACATATTATAGTGTACTCATAGTTGGGTCTTTGGATTTTCGTCCTTAAATTTGTCTTAGAGGTTAACAGCTCTTGATGGGAAGCGGAGGTTTGCATTAGCAGCTGCAGGATCTCACAAGGAAGAGGTTGGCAGACTAAGGTCTGTATTGTCTTGTAAAGTTTTTTGTCACATTCTTCAGTGGTGCTAGCAGGGGCCAAGGGGAGCCATGGCATCCCGTTAGATTAGAAGGCCCCCCATTTTTGTCATTCCTTTTGAAAGAGGCTCCTCTATGCATCCCTCCTGCCCTTCCCTCAACTTCTCTTTATTTGTCATATTCACCAAACTACAAGGATACATTTCTATAAGCTCACAATCCGTACTAAGGTTTGGGGTAACTTCTCAAAAAATTACTAAGGTTTGGGGTGATTCTAATAAGAAAACAGTAACATAAAATCAAAAGTTTTAAACCTTGGTGATTTATTTTCATTTGTATTTCCTTCACATGTTAATATTGATAAATACAATTATACGGGATTATATGTCAAGCCAAAGTTATTTTAACTTGTAGAAGAATAAGAAAGAAACTGCTCCAGCAATCATCATTCGACATCAGCAGACAAAAAGTAAATTATACTTAATGGATCAATGACATTAAATGAAAAAAAAAAAAAAAAAAGGAAATATACTTTAGTATTAAGAATTAACTACTTTTACAAATTTTCTGACTAAAGAATACTCTCTAGCTTCTTCCCTTGTTGCATTTATAGTTCTTGTAGTGAGCCCAAAGCTAGTAACAATTAAACATCAAAAAAGTATAAAAGAGCTGGATGCTAGTTAGCAGATCAGGGGTTAAAGATAGTGGTGTGATGATCTCAATACATCTCCATAAAAATAGGAACAGTAAACTTTAGGTGGTTTTCATGTTTCTTTATGGTTCTTAGTATTTGATATATCTGGAACATAGGCTGTTAGATGGGTGGTGTCCGTAGTTTTTTCATTGAACTTAAGTTCTTTCAGTTGGTGGTTGAGGAAGGAGGAAATTTCTTCTCCTTACGTATTTTTGAACGGGGCAAACACTTCATGAAGTCAGTATTCATGGGCAAGAATGCAGCTGTATGGTTGATCAAGAACATAGAACACACGGTGGTCGGAGTCAATCCCAAACAGTTTTTTACGCTTAGGGAAGGAGACGCTGCATATACTCTACAGCGAGGTTCTAATGCCTTTGGTCAGTTCCTTTTAGTGTCTGAACTCAGAGTGGGAGGGCACAGAAGATCTGTTATCATTCCGGGTGGCAAAGCACAAAATGGCTGGAAGGCCTTTGGGCTTGAACTGAGGAAGATGTTGGATCCTGACCAATATGCTTTAGGTGGTTCAGGTCAGGCCAAATTTGTGTCTTTGCCACAGAGGAGAATGTTGGGGCCTCATCCTTCTCGGTCTTTTGCTGATATCGTGAAGGGCCAGGTGCAGCCAAGGTTTGTGACTCAGTCACAGCTCTTTACAACCTTGGTGAAGGATAAAAAGTTAACTAAAGGGGAGTTTGTGGAGAAGAAGAATCCGTCAAGGGGGTTTTTGGATCTGAACCCGAGATTTCAGATGCTAAGGTGAGGGAATTTCCGGTGGGTAAGCCTGATAGGTTGGCAATGGGAGGAGGGGTTGGGAGGAAGCAGTGCATTAATGTGGTGTCAGGTTTAGGTGAGCAAAATCTGGCAGCAGATAGGAAACGTATCCCACCAAGCTTCAGTTTGAATTCTAAAGCTGGAAATGGAAGGAGTGCTTTAAGGAGATCCTGCTGGACTGGGAGTAGTCTTATCGTGGAGATTGATGTGAAAGGAAGGAGACGTGTCTGCTGGGATAGAAATAAAAGGGGAGAAAAGATTTTTAGGGGGGTACCACGGGCCAGTAAGGATCTAGATGAGGGTATGTTGGGCGTGGACCCTAGCAAGTTGGCAGCCCAACTGAAGTCTAATTCAGGTGGTGTGGGCTCTAGCAAGTTGGCAGTCCAACAGACTTTTAGTAAGTCTTTTTCAGGTGGTGTGGGCTCTAGCAAGTTAGCAGCCTAACTGACTCTTAGTAAGTCTAATTCAGGCCCAATCACTTTAAGCCCAAGTACTTTTGAGCCTGGGGAGTGCTCTTATAAGCCTGTGGAGCCTATACCTTCAGCTATTATTTACGAGAAGAGTGGGGAATGCCCACTAGTGACTCCGAAGTGCTCTGGGTTGCCGATGCAGGTGGCTGGAGGCCCGGTGAGGTCACAGCTGGACTGGGTTTTGGCCGAGATGGGCGGAAAGAGCTTCTCGGTGCCTCCGAGGAGCTCGCACAGCCTCACGGTGACTGGGAGTGACCCAGACAGTCCCGCGATGGATGGGTTGGTGATTGGGACCAGCATCGATGGTCTTGCGACGGCTCCTTTGGAGTTTGAGGGATTTATCTCTGCTAGGTTTAACTCCGACGGACCTGAGGTGGTTCAGATGGAGAACTTTTTGGTGCCTCCGAGGAGCTTTGTCAGTCTCACGGTGACTGGGTTTGACCCTGACAGTCCCGCGATGGCTGGGTTGGAGATTGGGACCAGCTCCAACGGTCTTGCGGAGGCTCTGTTGGAGTCTAAGGTCACTCTCACTGCTGGGTCTAACTCCGACGGACCCGCAGCGGCTCAGTTGGAATTTTTTGGGGTCAATTGTGTGGATAAAGTTGGAAGTGTGAGTAGTGAGCTTCTGATTCAAGGGACGGATAATGAGGGAACCAGGCAGATAGATGTTGGTGAGATGGGTCAGCCCAATATGGGTGTCTCGATGGTGGAGGAATTGGCTCTCTCAGATGCGGTGTTGGGTGAGGAGGAGAATTTGGCAATTTGTAACCCATTGTTTACTATTATCCCCCCGGGGCTAGCTTTGACGATGGAAATGCACAATGATTCTGAGGTGTTAAATGTTGGAAACACGCTGGATGTCTCTAGGTGGGTGAAAAACAGAATCCCAGGCTTTTGCAAAGTGATTGGGCTTTCCGCGAATCAACATGAAAAGTTGTGTATTGCTTACCTTCAAAAGCTAGAAAAGGAGATGACAGTTATTAACCAACAACGAAAGAAAGCTAATGCCAACCAAAAAGCAGTATCCTCCACGGGTAAAGGAAAAAGAGAGTTGAGGAACCTAATCTCAACGGTTAACTATGATGGGAGATAGTGTGTTGGTTGTGAGGTAGAGACAGTTGTGGGGTCTTAATAGTCTTTATGAAGCTGAAGATGATTTCTTGGAATGTTCGAGGTTTGAATGATCCTTAGAAACGTTTGGTAGTGAGGAATTTGGTTCGTGAGTGGAAGTGCGACATTGTTTGCCTTCAGGAAACTAAGCTGGCTGGCTTAGATAGACAGCTGGTTTGCAGTATATGGGGCTGTCCGTATATGGATTGGGTGGCTTTAGATGCCGATCAAACAGCTGGTGGGGTCTTGATTATGTGGGATAGGAGGGTTGTAGAAAAGTTGGAAGTTTTGGCGGGCTTGTTTTCGGTGTCGGTTCAGTGGAAAGGTGTGGCGGACGGGTTTATATGGGCATGCTCAGGGGTGTATGGCCCAAATGATAATCGGTTGAGAGGTGCTTTGTGGGATGAGTTGGTTGGTATTCATCAGTTTTGGAATGTTCCTTGGTGTTGTTTTGGAGATTTCAATGTTGTTCGCTTTCCTAGTGAACGGAGGGGAGGGTCTAGGATTACTCCGGCTATGGAAAAATTTTCTGAATTTATTGATGATTTAAACTTGATAGATCTGCCGTTGGAGGGAGGGCGTTATACTTGGTCTAATGGCACTGACCAACCTTCTATGTCTAGGATTGATAGGGCTCTAGTGTCACATGAATGGGAGCATCACTTTCCGGATGTGATCCAACGTATTCTTCCACGAACTGTTTCTGATCATTTTCCAATTCTCTTGGAGGCAGGGGGTATGGCTAGGGGGAAAAGTCCTTTCCGGTTTGAGAATATGTGGTTGAAGACGGATGGGTTTGTTGATAGGGTTGAATCATGGTGGAATCGCCATTCTTTTTCGGGCACTCCTAGTTATGTGTTTGCTAAAAAATTGAAAGCGTTGAAAGATGACATTATTCAGTGGAATCGTCAAGAGTTTGGCAATGTTGGGCGAAGGAAGAAAGAATTATTGGGGGTTCTAGAGGTTTTAGATGCTAAGGAAGGGGTTCTTGGTCTCACTGAGACGGAGAGAGAAGAGAGAAATGAAGCAAGATCGTAAGTAGAGCATCTTCTTTCTCTAGAGGAGATCTCGTGGAGACAAAAATCGAGAATGTTGTGCATTAAAGAGGGAGATAATAATACTAAGTTCTTTCATAAGATGGCTAATTCTCATAGAAGGCTTAACCACCTTAGTTTCTTAGAAGTGGATGGGGTGATTTATGAGGACGGAGCAGAAGTTGCTGCACAGGTTGTTCAATTCTATAAAACTCTGTATCAAGAGTCTGAGGAGTGGAGACCTTTTGTGGAAGGTTTGGAGTTTGATCAAATAGGGGAGTTGGAGAGGGGCTGGTTGGAGAGGAGGTTTGAGAAAGATGAGATTCTAGCAGTGGTCAGAGATTTGGAAGGGGATAAAGCCCCAGGTCCAGATGGCTTTTCTATGGCCTTTTTCCATCATTGTTGGAGGGTAGTTGAAAGAGACGTTTTGGCAGTCTTTGAAGAATTCCATCAGCATTGTAAGTTTGAGAAATCTCTTAATGCTACATTTATAGCGTTGATTCCTAAGAAAAATGAGGCCTCCAACATTCGTGATTTTAGACCTATTAGTTTGGTGGGGAGTCTATATAAAATCTTAGCCAAGGTTTTGGCAAATAGACTGAAAGTGGTTTTAGATCAACTGATATCTGAATCTCAGAATAGCTTTGTGGGAGGTAGGCAAATTCTTGATTCAATTCTCATTGCCAATGAGTGTGTTGATAGCAGAATGAAGAGTAAGATTCCGGGAGTTATTTGTAAGTTAGATATTGAGAAAGCCTATGACAATGTGAATTGGGAGGCACTTCTGAAGTTGTTGAAGAAAATGGGTTTTGGGGAGAAATGGTGTAGCTGGATTCGAACCTGTATCTCTACAGTGCAGTTTTCTGTGTTGGTTAATGGGACCCCAGCAGATTTCTTTGGTAGCTCCAGAGGTTTGAGACAAGGGGATCCGTTGTCTCCCTTATTATTTTTAGTTTTGATGGAGGTGTTTAGTAGGATGGTGAAGAGAATGGAGGGGGCAGGTTTACTTAGTGGTTTTAGGGCGGACGGTAGGAGGGGCAGAGGGGAAAGTGTTTCTCATTTGCTATTTGCGGATGATACTATTTTGTTTTGTGATGCAGAGATGGAGCAAGTCCTTCATGTTCGATTGCTGTTACTTTGTTTTCAGGCTGTGACTGGCTTAAAGGTTAATGTAGCTAAAAGCGAAATGGTTCCTATAGGGGAGGTTATTAATTTGCATGCTTTGGCAGAGATATTGGGTTGTAGGGTTGGGGCTTTGCCAATGACTTATCTTGGTATGCCGTTGGGGGCGTCCCATAAGTCCCCCTCTATTTGGAACCCTATTTTGGAAAAAATCGAACGAAAGCTAGCTGGGTGGAAGAAGTTGTATTTGTCGAAAGGAGGTAGGATGACTTTGCTTAAAAGCACACTATCCAGCCTTCCCACATATTTTTTATCTCTTTTCACCATCCCTACACATGTGGCAAACAAAATTGAGAAGCTCCAAAGGGATTTCTTGTGGGGAGACCCTAAGAATCATTTAGTGGGATGGGATAAAGTGTGCTTTCCTATTGCTAATGGTGGCTTGGGTATTAGGAAATTGACTACCTTCAATAAAGCCTTGCTAAGTAAGTGGCTTTGGCGTTTTGGGATTGAGGAGAATAGGCTTTGGAGGAGGGTGATAGCTTTGAAATTTGGGGAAGAATGGGGGGGGTGGACTTCTAAGTTGGGTAGGGGAACTCATGGTTGTGGTTTGTGGAGAAGTATCCGGAAGGGTTGGGAAGTTTTCAACAAATATGTCCAGTATAAGGTTGGGGTGGGGGATAGAGTGAAATTTTGGACAGACAGGTGGTGTGGAGATCTTTCTCTCCAATTGGCTTTCCCAGTCTTATACAATTTTGCTGCAAACAGAGAGACTTCAGTAGAATCATCTTTGATAAGTAAAGGAGCAGGGGATGGGAGAACTTGGAATGTTCGTTTTAATCGAGGTCCTAATGATTGGGAGGCTGCTGTGGTGGTTGATTTCTTCCGATTCTTGGCAGCCAATTTACCTTCAGGGACTGTTGGTGATCGGTTGAGATGGAAGTTGACCAAAAACGGGGATTTTACTATCCGTTCATATTATCATAAGTTACATGGCCCTTCTTCTGTTATTTTTCCTTGGAAAGGTATTTGGAAAGTTAAGGCTCCCCGGCGCGTTTCTTTCTTTGTTTGGACAGCCGCATGGGATAGGATCCTCACGGGTGATAACTTGCGGCTTAGAGGCTTTGATTTTGTTTACTGGTGTATTATGTGTCGTTGTTATGGTGAGACAGTGGATCATTTGTTGGTTCATTGTGGAAAGGCTTATCGGTTGTGGTGCTTTGTCTTTAAGATTTTTGGGATTTCATGGGTTTCCTCATTTACGGTGTCAGATTTTCTGTTTAGTTGGTGGAATTGGTTGGGGAAGCATTCATCTTACATTTGGAACTTAGTTCCATTGTGTTTGATGTGGTGTATTTGGAAGGAACGCAATCGACGGACATTTGAGGATTTGGATAGATCTGAAGACCAAATGCATGCTTTCTTTTCTGGTTCTCTGTTTGATTGGGCTAGGGCTTGGGGACTCACATCTAGTGACTCTCTTCCTCTTTTCCTTAGCTCTCTTTCTTTGTAATTTAAGTTTTTTTTTGTCTTTGCTTTTTCTTCCTTTTTGTACTTTGCCCTGCTGGTGCTTTCTGCATCTAGCAGTTTTTTTGATATATTTTTTCTTACCTATCAAAAAAAAAAAAGATCAGGGGTTAAAAAAGAGCAAAGAAAGAAAATGTTAAGCTAATTCTAAGCTGTCAGTTCTTGCCAGTTTTTCAGCAAATCTTTTGGTGTTTTTCAATCCTAATACTATAGCCAATTTATAAGAGTTGGGAATATTCTTGTGGCAATTGCTATGTCTCTATATCCAAGCCACAAAATTTTTATGATTTTATCAATGAGCTTGACATTAAAGAGGCAATTGAGTGGCTAGCTTAATTTGGCGTTGCTGATGATTGGTGTTTTCTAATTCTTGGTTCAAAGCTGCATTGATGATTTTATTTTAAGTTAATGCTTGAATTATCTGCTCTTGATGCATTCAACATTTAATTACTTTGAAAAGGTGAATCGAGATTTTTTTTTGGCTGCAAGAACAACACATGTGTGGAAAGTAGAAATTGGCTTTTAAGGACGATGATGATGATGATTATGACAATGATGCCTTTTATATTAAATGTTTCACTGTAAAAATATTATTTCCATGATTTTTTTTTTTATTAATGCTACTCTGAAGCTTAGTGACTTCTCTCTCTCTCTCTCTCTCTCTCTCTCTCACTCATATGGGCCATGAACCAGAGAATATTTTGAAGATGTAGATCAGACTTGGGAGACATTTGAGAAGACATTATGGGGTCATATTTCCAACTTCTATAAACTTTCTAAAGAAAGGTACATTTTTTTTGTTCTAATGTGGAAAAACTTAAAATTTGTGATTGCACTTTTTCCATATGAAATTCATTTTATCTCTTGCACCCAACTTTAATGAGGTTCTTTCTTAGAAAGATTTTGTACTTATTTAAGCTTTATAGATTGTGTATTACTTGCGATTTGATATAATATTTTGTGTTTGGTGGTTTGAACTGGCCTGATTCACTTTTTGGAAATGCTTATTGGTATTTGCTTGCCTTCTATTTTATCTTACTTGCAAGTGCCACAAAGTAAAAATGTGCTTAGAAATCAGTATGATAAGCATGTTAGCTGCTGAGTCATCTCTATCTTTCTCTCTCTCTTTCTCTTCCATCATTGCCCCACCTAAAGAAGAAAAAAATTAATAATTTCATGTGGGGCCAAAGGTGGAATATATATATATATACATTCTTTTACTGGATGAAGGTGGCATACATGTGATGTACAGGCAACTAATTTTTTTAGGGATACCATTGAGAATGACACTGCATTGATGTGCCAAAATTAGGCCCAACGTAGTGAGAGATCTGTTTGATCCTGCAACTTTGTGCAGCAAGTAGCAGAATACTAAAGCTTATGTTTTAAGCTTTAAAAACGTGATAGTTAATGGTAGTGATGCAGTTTTGGGCTGATATTTGATGCAGAGACTGATTGCCTTTTTTTAAGGTTATTTATCATTTTGTGATTTCATGTTTTTGTGGGCTAGAATTTCTGAGCGTTAGAATATGCTTTTAGCTTAGATGAATTGCTTACTTGTCAAGAAGATAGAATTTAACTGAAAATTGACTAGCATTTTGTATACTTCATGTACAACTGCTGCAGTCCCTCATGACACTTTTAATCATTGTATTAACTAACTTAATTATCAAAAAAATAATTGTATCAACTAACTTATATAGACACCATTTAATCATAAATAAAGATCTTGCTTTCCATTTTGGGATGTCCCAAAAGGAGTGTTCACTTCCAAAAAAATAATTCTATTATTAATAATATTCTTACGTTACTTATCAAAAAAAAAAAAAAAAAATTATAATAAAAACATTTTCAACTTAATCTGCACATATTATACCTTATTCTGCAAAAAAAAAAAAAAAAAAAAAAAATCAATGCATTTTAAAAGTCATGTTACCTTCAGGCATTTTAGTAAGGTTATTATGCTCTTTCTTCGTCATCAAACATTGTGTCATTTAAAACTAAACATTTAAATTGGGATGGATTATTAAGCTCATTAATGTTCTTTTGATCAAATGGCATCTCCTTCATAAAGAAGGGTTGATGGTTATTTCACATGTTAAATATCTTATAGGTTTGTGAATTTGAACTGTTTCATCATCTTTGTTAGATATGTTGCACCAGTATGACCAAAATCTTTTCTCTGAGTAGTGCTCCAAGCAAAATAGGCCTGCCTTCTAATAATTCCCGCCCCCCCCCCCCCCCCCCCCCCCTCTCTTCTCTTGCTGGACTTGGAAGTGTCTCATTTTGTTATGGATTTATTTTCCATTCTTTTTGGTGCACATGCTTCAAAGTCATTATTGCTTAGGTTATTTATGTAATCTGTTTTATGATTCTTCTGATGGTCATTTAATTGTTTTACATCCGTTCTTTTTTGCAGCCCACAAACTTTGGTTCGTGCTTTAAGGTATTTCTGTGATGAACATCCTTAGCCTTTGTCTTCTTATATATTATTTTTGAATTTTGTTTTAATTTGCTTTGTGTCTTTCTTCCTCTCATTGTTCCCAAACTAGTTTCGTGGGGGTAAATTTGATATTTCCAATGTTTTGTTCAAACAAATGATGCGTGTTTTTTAATTAATAGTTAATAGATGATTTTATTAAAAAAATAGAATTAACAAAACAAAGTTACATACCAATTGAAATTTTCCGTATCAATCCCCTTCAGAGAATGACATGCATTTTGTTTTGGTTGGTAATTAAAAATTTATAGAAAAATAATTCAAAGTTATTGACCAATTTAAAATTTATCAATCCTTTTGAGAGGATAATGCCTAGGATGCATGTATACTCCGTTTTGGCTGAGGTACCGGTATCCCATACGTATCATACTTTGATACATCTAAGATACGTAGTCCTAGTCATTTATTTATTTTTAAAAAAAAATTCCAATACATTCAAGATATGCCCATGATACGGTTTGGATATTGTTGAAACCCAGCCCCTGATAGTGAGAGATAGCCCTAACTTGTAAGATTTTTTATTTATATTTTTTCTATAGTGGTTTCAATGTTGAAAACTTATCTAGTTATCTTTTATTTACTCTTTTGGATTTTGGTTTGTATTCTAAACATTATTTTATGGTTTATATTCTAAACACTATTTTACAGCCATGGATTTACTTTATTATCTATTATTGCTCTTGATTTTTTTCTTATAGGTAAAAATAATTTTATTGAAAACTTATGTTCTTAAATTGATATATGCTTAACAATATATGAATAATAAATGCTAAAAAATAAAAAAATATTTAATAAGTAATTATTAATTATTACACACATTCCCGACATATCAAAACCTAGGTTTTTCAAGAAATGTTTTATCCCCGTACCTGTACCTGTACCCATGCATCTTAAGGATAATCCCAAAACGACAAAAAAATATGAAAAAGGAAATAAATAAAACTCCAAAAACCCTACAAATTCCCTGTATATTCTGTACCACCAAAAAAAACCCCAAGTCTAATATGGACTATATGGAGAGAGGAATAACCAAACATTCAACAATAGACTTTACTGTTATAGAGCTAAAATCAAACTTATTGAGATCTGACTGGTTTTGAACCATAGGCACAAGTGACAAGTTCTGTTGCATATTTTGTTGATTCCCTCTCTTCTTGGTTTTTGTCCCTGATACTCAGGTGACACCCTTCTTCTTTTTAATATATTTTTATTACTTATATAAAAAAAATCATTCATATGCACTTTCTTTTTTAAATAAAAGGTACAAATTTACTAAAATAACCTCATTAATTTAAATACTAGTGAAAGAAGGATATTGACTTTTTAAATTAAATAAAATGGTAAGTTAGGAAATTTATTTGTTGATTTTTCAAAGAAGACTACATTTTGGGACATAAGAAAGTGGAATAAAGGACTAAGAACTTGGGGGACACAGGGAGTTTTTATTTAGGAGGCCATTTTGGTTCATTTTCTTTTGCTAGTCTTGTAGTGTATAATTATATTTCTCTACTGTTTCTATCCCTTCTAGGGTTGTTGAAATGCAAGAAATCCTTGATCAACAAGTTGCTGAGGAAGTAGCTGAGGCCGAGGGAGTTGGTGCAATGGCTTCAGTTTCAAATCCTCGTAGAACTGCCAAGTAAATATTTTGAATTAATTTTCAATTTTATTTACTTTCTTTCAACTTGAAGTTTGGTTATAATTTCAAGTCATTGTTCCTTATATTCATAATGTGTATAATCTTTCTCAGAAGCTTTCTTAAACTGTATATCACAACCTTATTTTTTAAGGTTACATAAAGCACCATATTTTTGTTACTTTTTCTTATTTCCTACAGGAAGTTGACCAATGTAACAACTTCTTCAAAAAATACATCACAGCAGAATTTGAATGTTCAGGGGAAAGGCTATAAGGATAAATGCTATGAGCAAATAAGGAAGACTGTTGAAGGACGATTTAACAAACTTCTGACAGAGGTATTCTTTTAATGGTTACTCTGTTGTATAACCATTGAGTGTTAAATATCTCTTATTCTAACAGTAATTTGTGCATCAGCTTGTTTTTGAGGACCTTAAAGCAGCGTTGGAAGAAGCTCGAACAGTAAGTACAACTTAAGTTTTCAATTTTTATGTTTTTGTGCTCTACTTCTTAGTGGAGGCTGACGAATAGCATTTTTTTTTTTTTTTTTTGTGTGTGTATATATTTTATATTGTTTTTTCCCCTTTAACAAACCAAAGTACTACTATATGTACTATTGAGTGGACACATGACACGCATGTATACATTATATGTATGTATGTAAGGTTTTAAGTTAGTAATAAAATAAGATATCTTACAAAGATATCATAATCTCTTATTGATAAGAACGCAAAACTTTTCATCCCTTAAGATAAATGATCGTGTCCCTTGATTTGGACTAATACAAGTTGTATGTAATAAAAATAAATCAGAAGCAAATATCCTTAAATAACCTAAAGATAAAGTAGGCTGCTATATTACCATGTGAATAGTATAGCTATATATCCTCAAACATTATTCTTTATTTTAGGTTTTCAGATTGTGTCCTACATTATTTCTCCGCATGTTGGAAGACAACTCATACTCAAGTTTGTTTTCAATATCCCGCAGTCTATTGGAATTTTGAATAATCCTTTCCATCCTTTCTTTCTTTGCCACCTTGCCCAATATAGAGTGATCTCCTTAACATCGATAAGTTGATAAGATTTTATGCATAAAAAACATGAGCTTGTGAATTCTTCTTCAAATGAACAGTACACATTGAATAACAAATTAGCATCATTAGGTAGCATACAACACAGGACTTTGCTCATTTCATGCTAGGTGGCATTATGAATAATTATACATTATTCATTTACCATATCCTGTAAAAAACCTGATTTAGATTTTTGTTTCATTGATAATGTTGGTTGTTTCTTTTACAACATTCAGATTGGAGAAGAGCTCGGAGATATTTATGACTATGTTGCCCCTTGTTTCCCTCCAAGGTTTGCACCGTGTCAAATCTACCTCTTTTTTTCTTCTTTCTTCTTCTTCTTACCTTTTTGTTTCTTTCTCTTTAATTTGAGGTTTGTCCTTAAGATTATATTTTTGCTATATCCTCTTTTTACCCCTTAATTATTCCCTTATGAGGTACTGTTGGATGTCTCAGTCTTTTTACCTAAATATGCTTGATTTTACATAGTATCCTTAGGCTTATTGTTACTTTCTACTAAAGGTTTTGTTTGTTGGTGTGGGTAGTAGTTGGATGCCAAACAATTGGCTGTCCTGTTTGTTAACCTGGTAGTGGATGACTCAGCCCTCCAAATGTAATTCTGTTCTACTAGGAAGGCTTAAGAAAGCATTTTTGGGTTAATTGGAGTCTAAATGCCTCTTTTGCTGGTCCAATATCCAAGTCTAAGCAAACTTCAATTTACAAGATTTTACCAATGGAGACCCAAGTCAGATTGTTCTCTATAATTCACCTTCAGTTAAGCACTACAGTTTGTCGCCTTGAACAGTTAAAAGGCAGCAGTCTGAAAATTTCTGGAGGAATATGGGAATAAGTGGTTCTACAGCTTGTTCCATCTTATCATTTCGCTTTCATAAAAAGAAAAAGTGTCTTGACAGCCATATACCTTACATACAATCCAATACAACTGAGCGCAAATTCTAGTGGGTTGCAATGTAATAATTTAAGAGAAAAGATTGATTGTCTATGAAATAGTTTGTTACGGGAGAGCGATTAATGCACTGGTGAGAACAAGTGAGTTGATTCAAGTCGAGAGAACAAAGACAGGTAGAGGAAGGTCTAAAATTGCATTTGTAGAAATCGAAAAAAAGTGATTCTAAAAAAAAAAAATGTTGTAAAAAAGCACATGTCAATTAAGGAGATAACAGAGTATATGACTTCAAATAGAATAAAATGGTAGAAAATAATGTGGCCAAACCTGACTAGTTTGTTGTTAATCCATAGCTGACCCCAAAATTTTGGGATTAAGGCTTAGTTGCTGAAGTATTGAAACAGTTTGCTAATTTATATTTGGGCTACTTAGGCTTCTAGTAATTATATGGCTTATTTTGGTGCTGTATGTGTGTGCCAATGTTCAAAGCCCAGTCATCACTTTTGTGAGCAAGGTTCTAGTTTATTGGAAGGGTTAATGCAGCTAGCATTATGATTCTATATTTTGTGCAGTGTGTGTGTGTGTCCGAGCCACATGGATAAGTGCGTCATCACATATGCCTGTACTTGAATTAAACTTGGGAATTATGTTGACTGTTGAGGGTTATATTCCATGTAAATGTTTTATTTGTACTGATTCAGTCTTCCATGCTGGCAGATATGAAATATTCCAACTCATGGTAAATCTGTATACTGAGAGGTTTATTCAGATGCTTAGATTGCTCGGTGACAGGGCAAATGAATTAACAAATATAGAGATTTTGAAGGTATTTTGCTCAAATCCTTATGAATTTCAAACAGGCATCTTATTTTTCAAATAGCTTTTGCAGAAGTAAACAGACCATGTGCTATTGCACATGGAACAACTTGGCTATTTGCAAGTTAACTGGGACCAAGATTTGTCATTGTAGTTAGACTTGCACTTTGAATTTTGACGGAATCTAGTTTGGATAAATTTAATTTTTGTTGCCATTGTGAAGATATCATCATAGTAAAATAATTAGGCTAATAGAGGTGGATTTTATTAGCAATTTCTTTGTT
The DNA here is from genome assembly GCA_030445155.1 of Quercus variabilis. Taxonomy (NCBI): domain Eukaryota; kingdom Viridiplantae; phylum Streptophyta; class Magnoliopsida; order Fagales; family Fagaceae; genus Quercus; species Quercus variabilis. The sequence goes on from CP129449.1 coordinate 24,716,402, forward strand.
TATCAAGTGATGAATGAGCATCTAAATTCATAAAAACTGTTGGTTAGTTGATGATAAGCTCCACCCTGCTGTTGCTGATGCTGCTGACCGATGTAATTATTGGTCTCCAGAGGTCATTCATTGTGCTCTACAACTGGGTAATTACATTACTGGAGAACTGCCCTACTGCCTAATAATTACATCAGACATGGCACTTTTCTTAGAAGCAACTTTAATTAAAGTACTTGGGGGTGGAAAAGTGGCTTAAGTATTTTTCTTATTGAAGGCTTTGAAGTATATTTTATTTCTGAATATTTTTGGTATAATGTGTTTCATATTTCCATTTGAATTTCTTTTTCCTACTTTCTGTTTCTCTTCCTTATTGCCTACAACTAGGTAACTGGTTGGGTAGTTGAATATCAAGATAACCTGATAGGGCTTGGTGTTGATGACTCTTTGGCTCAAGTTTGTTCTGAGAGTGGTGCCATGGATCCCCTCATGAACTCATATGTAGAGAGAATGCAAGCTACAACGAGGGTAATTATTTATCAGCCTTATCAATCTATTGCAACTTATCATAAAAAAAAAAATCAACCTATTGCAAATCATATTTGATAGTTTATGATATTACGCAAATTACCTCTCTACTTCTCCCATGTAACTATTGCTTTTTACTGGTTTTGTTTTCTAGAAATGGTACTTGAATATCTTGGAGGCTGATAAGGTACAGCCACCAAAGAAAACTGAGGATGGAAAGCTGTACACACCAGCTGCAGTTGATTTATTTAGAATCCTAGGAGAGCAGGTGCAGATTGTTCGGGAAAATAGCACCGATGTCATGCTATACAGAATTGCCTTGGCAATTATTCAGGTGATTAAGACAATTTTTCATGAGCATATTTGATATGTATTAATTTCTCAAAAATTAAATTATGACTCATAAAGTAAAAATGAATTTTAGAATAGGTTCACATAAATTCGTAATATAAAGCGTGCATGGAAATTTTTTTTCTTCAACTTTCTGCATGTTTATGCTTTTCACATCCAGGACCATGCAGCAGTGATAACATGTTTGGACATACACTCACATTAATAAAGATTGTTTCCTATTAAAAAAAAGGAGGGTGAATACTTCCTCAGGAAGTAATCTTGGCTATAAAATGTGTCAGCTCTGTATTCTTTGTTGAGGGGATGAAATGAATTGAAAGTTAAGCTTGTTGAGTTATTGCTTGGAATTGTCCTCCCTCTACTTCCTCTACCTTCCTATCTAATCTTATCTCTCGTTGCTACTTTCAGCATTCTTGTGTCCTATTCTTTTCTAACCTGATTTCCAACAAAATCAGATTCGTAGTCTACTACATATCAAACCTAAAATTTCCAACAAAATCAGATTTTAACTTCAGCTGAAATTACATGCTAAGTTACTGTTTTCAAAACTTCATTGTCCTAATGCTACTGAGTTGTGGTCTGGTTTTTGTCTTGTTTGGTATCCATTGGATGATGCTGAGAACTATAGTGGATCTAAATCTAATAGCTTGTTGGCAATGAAAGTTTGGGCGTCATTGTAATGGTGTTATTTGGAAGGCTGTCCCTCATTGTTTTATGTGCTGTATTTGGTGGAAGAGGAATTGGAGTTCTGAAGATTTAGAGAGGAATTTACTGGATCTGAAATTGTTTTTCTCTAGAATGGATGTCAGCTGTAGGAAGTCACTCTTTATTTTTGGTTTGTGATTTGATAGATGTTTGAAATTTGAGTGTTTGACTCTATACTTGGGTGACTCTTTATTTAATTCAATAAAGTTTCATTAATTATCAAAAAAAGAAAAGCTACTTTTTTCAAAACCTGTGGAATTAGAGTTGGAATATAGTTCCATCTTGTTTGAAGTGGCAAATTAGGGAAAGATTAGGAGGACTTTGAGGGGCAAGAGCCATCTATGAAAAGAGTGAAATCTCATTGTCTTGGATTTCTCTTCTATTTAAAGACATTGGATGGGAGTATACCTTCCAATGGCTTTCTCTTCTATTTGATGTTAGTGGATGGCAGTAGAATGATGCCAAAAAAAAAAAAAAAAATTTAGGAATTTCAAAGAAAGAGAAAGTGTTGGCATAAAATGAGAGAATTCTCAAATCTCAATTCTGATTCTAGAGGAAATTTTATTCAATCACAGACAGTCGAGTTTACAATGTCCAACCTTGTTATTTATGCACCAAGGAATTGGTTATGCTGACCTCACGTGGACATCATCCCTAATAACAACCCGTTAACAGACTATAGCTAGCACATGAGCAAAAATAATTAATCACTTGTTAAAGTCATAACAAACTATAGCTAGCACGTGTTAAACAATTAATCACATGCTTAAAACTCGTAATTATAATCTGCATGTGTAGGAACAATTAGGGTTTTTTTGGTAATAGTATTTGGTGTTCTTGTTTTCAAAACAATTTGAACAGAGTTTTCCAAATTGGGCTAAAAAAATGTATTGAAGTTACCAAAATGCTCAAATGTGTGTTTGGCATGAGTTTTTCACTCAAAACTAGTCTTCATCTAATAAAAAATTATCACAACCCACAACAAATTTTTTCTTTTTTTGATAAGTAATAAGTTTTATTGATATAAAAAAGGGACATCCTAGTACATAGGAGGCGTACAAGGGGTCAATAAATCAAGTACAAAAATCACAAGAATCAAGGAAATCAATAAAAGAAGGGAATGATTGGTTTTGCAACGCCACCAACTAATCCAATAAAGTTCTAAAGAAAAATAACTTGAGGTCTGGAATGGATCTTTCAATATTTTCAAAACATCTACTATTTCTCTCCCTTCAAAGACACCACATTAAGCAATGAGGAGCAATTGACCATATATAACCATTTTGATGACAACCAAACCTACTTTGCCAACACGCTAGGAGCCCCAAAACAGATTGCGGCATAACCTAGCTTACTCCAAATAAACCCAAGACCATAGACTACAAATCCATGGCAACGGAATAGTGACGAAAGAGATGGTCAACTAATTCACCATTACTCATGCACATGTAGCACCAAACAAATATCCAAACCTTCTTTTTTTGTAAATTATCAATCGTCAAGCATTTCCCTAAAGCAGTAGTCCAAACAAAGAAAGCTACTCGAGAAGGAATCTTATGTTTCCAAATACTTTTCCAAGGAAAACAGTAGTTAGTATAGCCCACTAAAATTTTATAATAATCATTAACCATGAACCCCTTATCTTTACCTGGTTTTCAACACATCTTATCCTCCCCAAACCCCCTTATTGAAGAACTGTATATGGTTTCCATGAAACCTGACAAAGCTACTAATTCTTGAGTATGCACACTCCTAAAGAAGCTTACATCCCAAAAGAGGACGCTATTGGTGGACTTCATAAGCTCAACCACACTAGCCTTTTTATTCCTGCAAAATCTAAATAAGTCAAGATAGCTAACTGCAAGAGATGTCTCTCCACACCAACGGTCTTACCAAAAATTTACCTTAGATCCATCACCAATAATATACAGAATATGGTATGAAAAAGAAGGCCATCCTTGACTAATATTTTTCCATAAACCAACACCATATGGACCATTAATAGATCTGGTACACCAGTCCCCCCATACACATCCATATTTCACCTCTATCACTTGCCTCCAAAGGGCATCCTTCTCAATTCTAAATCTCCATAGCCACTTCCCAAGCAAAACTTCATTAAAAAGTCTTATCTTCCTTATCCCCAAGCCACCTGAAGATATGGGAGAACAAACAGTAGCCCATTTAACCAAATGAAATTTAGGTTCATCACCGATGCCACCCCATAAGAAATTCCGTTGAAAATTCTCCATTCGGTTAGCCACAATAGCAGGTATAGGAAATAAAGATAGAAAATAAGTGGCTAAATTAGATAGAGTGCTTTTGATTAAAGTGACTCTACCTTCCTTGGATAAGTACAAGCATTTCCATTCCGCTAATTTCCTTTCCATTTTCTTCAGAATTGGGTTCCATATAGTCTTATCCTTGAATTTAGCACCCAAAGGAAGACCCAAATATTTCATTGGAAGAGTACCCTACTTGCAGCTCAGGACATTCAACAGTAAGTCTATATTATGCACCACTCCAACGGGAACCAATTCTGACTTGCTCAGATTTATCTTTAAACCAGAAACTGCCTCAAACCAAATAAGAATCGTACGAAGAATCAAAATTTGATCTAGGTTAGCATCACAAAAAATTAGAGTGTCATCTGCAAAGAGGAGATGACACACCACCAAGGATCTTCCCTCTAGGTTACCCACACTAAAGCCTGACATACTTCCTTCATGGACAGTTTTATCCAACATTCTTCCAAGGGATCGCCTTGTCTCAACCCTCTGAAGCTCTCAAAAAACCCACAAGGAGAGCCATTAATCAGAATAGAGAAATGAATTGTAGATAGATAGAAGAAAATCCATTGCCTTCATTTGGCAGAGAACCCACTCCGTTCTAGCAATTGCAAAAGAAAACCCCAGTTTACATGACCAAATGCCTTCTTAACATCTAGTTTGCAAAGCAGCCTCGGCACACCAGCCTTCAATCTACTGTCAAAGCATTCATTATCAATAAGAGCAAGGTCGAGGATTTGTCTGTTCCTCACAAAAGCATTTTGAGATGCTGAAATTATATCTTCCATAACCGTGCGAAGTTGGGTGGCCAAGACTTTAGCAATAATTTTATTTACCCCCCCTCCCCAACAAGACTAATGGGGCGAAAATCCCTTTTTATTTTATTTTTTTGATAGGTAATCAAAGATTTATTTCGTAAAAAGTACATCATGTTCACGATGGTGAACACTTAGACCTTAAAATGAATATAAGTACCTCAGGAAGAGATACAAATAGAAAGAAGAAATTTGGAAATGGAAATACATTGTGTAAAACTCCAAATCTCACTTGCTGCATTTTTTTTTAAAGGGATGAGAGTAATGAAAGTTGCATTTAAACTTTTCTCAAATTGACCTTTAACAAAAAAATGATGAAATACAGCCATAAGATCAGGTTTGAGAATCCCCCAACAAGCTTGGATAAAAGCCATTGGGAAACCATCTAGTCCTGGAGATTTATCACCTTTAAAATTTTGTATGATATCGAAAATTTCTGCCTCCTCAAAAGGTCTCTCTAACCCATCTGCATTATTGCTGGATATCATTGGAAACACCAACACATCTGTAAATGGTCTATCAACTTGCTGCTTAAGAGTATAAATTCATGAAAAATTGAGTAATACAATTTGCAATCATACCCTGATTGGAAGACAAGCTACCATTAACCATAAGACTTTTAATATCGTTATTTCTTCTATTCAACTTGCTCCAAAGTTGCTGTTTCTTATATGTGACATTGCCAAACTCCGTTTCATTCCACTTTTCTAGATCCAATTTCTAGGCTGCCACCTTCTTAGCTAGTATGAAACTAGGAGTTCCTTGGAGCAAATAGGGTGCCCACCAAGCCTTCACTTTGTCAACAAAATTTTCCACCCTCAATCACATATTTTCAAAATGAAAAGGAGTTCTACCTCTCCGTTGACTCCCACCCTCCAACAAAATTGGAACGTGACATCCTTTTCTGGGAAAACTATGTGATGTGATTTGCCAAGAGTGGAGAGAAAAGAAGCCGATCTAGCTGAGAAGCTGAGGATGAATTAGACCCAGTGTAAAGGCCCCCTTCCATAGGTATATCCATCAACTCATGAAGAGAGATGAAGTTAGAAAAACCATAAATAGCTTAAGTATAACTTGCAGCCCCTAGTCTCTTTGATGGGAAGCGGATTATATTAAAGTCACCTCCTAGACATCATGGCAAATCCCACCAACTGATCAGCCTGGTTAGTTCTTCCCACATTTTCCTATGCCTTTTGTTCAAATTTGGCCCATATACACCTGTAAAAGCCCACTCAAATTGGTCACCAATATTTTTAAATTTGCATGAAAATTTAAAAATGCCCTGTTGCTTCCTCCACCTTTTCCACAACCCGTTTATCCCACATCAATAAAATACCTCCAGAAGCACCTTTAGAACCCAGGTACAACCAATCTACATATGGACAACTCCATATACTTCAAACAATTCCTCTAGTAATCCACTCAAGTTTGGTCTCCTGCAAACACACAATATCAACCCTCCAGGTACGCAACAAATTACGAATCTGAAGCCTCTTTTCAACTTCATTCAACCCTCTGACATTCTAGGAAAGTAACTTTCAATTCATTGAGAAACAAAAAGAGCCCGATCCCAACTCTTACCACTACGCCTAGCAGAGAGCCATAATTAATAGAATTGAACAATCCCTTCAACTCTCTTAAACCTTTCACCCTTGAACCACGTGCTTTCTTGTTCAAAGCAGCCCTCTGTTTTAATTCAGCCTCAACAGCCAATAAAAATTTTGTTGCTTGATTTTCCAAACCTTCTTGGGATGTGCCTAGGAAGCTGTCAAAGTTGTTGAATCTACTTTGAAACCACTCAGAGTAAGGTTCTTGCCTCACTGAACTATCCACACCCACAACTTCCTGCTCTTCCATGGCCAAGGGTACAGAAAAAGCAAGTGGTTTACCAGCTAGAGGCAGATCAGCATCCTCCGAATAGGTGTCCGAAACCCAATCCTCCACAAGTACTTTATCTTCTTCGAAATGAGCCAATGACATGTCCATAAAGTCTGAAGACTTCATCGAAACTAAGGCCAACTGGTTTTGCTCTTCCAACACCTCGGTGGCTTCACCCTGTGGCAAAGAGATCTGAATCGGAACTGCAGCCCTCCTTCCGTCATGCAATTCAATCACCCACTGCTCCAAATTCCCCCATTTCTTGATTACATTGCTGGAATGCTCTTGAAGTATCAGTCGGAGGTCTCGCTGTAGGCTCTCTTCACCATCTGAAGTACATGCCGACTCATTCCTGGCCTCATCGGAGCTTAGAATCGCAACAACGACTACATCGGAGACATTAATCGACTTGGGCAGTGCCGATAACTCATTCCTGACCGCATTGGAGCCGAGAATCTCAGCAGCGGCTACATTGGAGACCTTATTCAACTTGGTCAGTGACATTATCGGCATTGCATCCACTACATCAGAGCTCAAATTATCTATCGCATGGATCGCCGAGACTGATGGCAGAGAGGATGAACGCCCTGGAAGAAATCGTTGGGTCTCGCGAATTGGAAAAGATGACGAGGTAAGTTCTTTTGATTTGGGTTGCCATACCAAGATCGGCTTGGGCTTAAAATTATTAAGAAGAGTTGGGTTGAGAGGTTTGGCTTTAGAGGGAGCTGTTTCAAAAATGAAATTCACTGTCAAAGACCAATCCAGATCCGATGCAAACTCAGATTCGGAACTAATGGTAACCCAAATCTCACATCCTCTGTTGCTTTTTCCTGCTGAATTTCTGGCTCTCCAAACAGTATTTGAAAGAAAAAATTGAAGACCACAATGCACACCAACTACCAGATCTTATTCTAGGAAGCAGTGAAATGAAACACCCCCTTCTCTCTTCAGTACCATTATAGCCAATTGGCCATTACCGCCATCTATCAAAAGCAAGCAAACCCTCCCTTTTAGCCCTTCCAACCAAAACCAAATCTGTGTAAAACTCATTAACTCTGACGAAATCCGAACCAGAACCAGGCAGGTCTCTATATATATATATATATATATATATTTTAAAAGAATAGAACCAAGTGGATCTAAGGAACAAGGAGAAGGAAGTAAACTTTAATTATTGTTATTGTTTTCATATTTGTAAGTATGTCCTCTGATTTTTCTCTGTTCATTTTCATAAATGCATTTTGCTATTAATATCATTGTACTCAAACTTGTGCATAGGAACTAATGGCTTGAATATTGGCCAATAAACTTCCAGCTAATGGAAGCCGTGAATTGTTAGCGGCCAAGCAGTGGTGAGATAGACAAAAGTGAGAGAGTCAGTGGTACTGGTTTTGAGGGGGGGGGGGGGGGGGAGCAGAGAGTCATGAACAGGGAGAGAGAAAGTAATGTGTAAGAAAAATTATAATTTTAATGAATAGTAACTTTAAAAACTGTTCCTCAAAACAGAAAACACCCCTCTAGGTGTTTTCAAAATACATGATTTAAACACTTTAAACTGAAAACTGTATTCTAAAAACTCTATTTAAGGTTCTCTTTCCGAACATAGTTTTTAATAGTGGGACCCATGGTTTTCAGGATTTGAATACTTGAAAACTGTTTTGAGTTAAGCTTACAAAATGGGACCTTAGTCATATGTTCTTAAAGAGTGACCATTGCCATGTTCATTTCTCAGCCATGTCATCATCCCATGTGGAATGGTAGCCTGACTCATCATACCCATGTAGATTATTTGGCCATGCCACATCATCATGCCCTAGATCACAGGCCTTCCAATTTGTATGATTTCATAGATTCATTGTATTCATGATCTTTGTAGAGGAACTCTTTGGCATACCGTATACGGCCAATATAGATTTCTTGTTCCCTATTTACTTGTACAATTTTTCATCAATCGTATACGGCCAATATAGATTTCTTGTTCCCTATTTACTTGTACAATTTTTCATCAATAAAATTTTGTATTAAAAAAAAAGTTAATTTTTTCATATATGAATGTGTCCGATGGCTTCACTTGATGGAGATATTAACAAATGATTTTTCTTTGGTTTCTCTAGATGATAATATCTTTCTTACAATCTTATGTAGTTCTTTACTATGTGTGGTGGGTTAATTGATCAATAATATTGCTAAAAGTATAATTAAATAACTAAGAGCTTTGATATATATATATATATATATATTTTTTTTTTTTTTAAATTTCCCTGCATGTTTGGACCTCATGGTTTATCTTGCTTCAGGTGATGATTGATTTTCAAGCAGCTGAGAGGCAGAGACTTGAAGAACCTGCTTCTGAAATTGGTCTGGAGCCTTTGTGTGCAATGGTTTGTGAGTTATTTGATCATTTAGCCAGGGACAATCTCTGGCGCTTGCATTGAAATAGCTTATTATATGTTTCTCTATTGACATTTTGTACATTTTAACAAAAATCTCCTGTTGTCATTGTGAACAGGTTAACAACAATCTGCGCTGCTATGATCTTGCAATGGAGCTAAGTAATAGCACCATGGAAGCTCTTCCACAAAACTATGCTGAACAGGTTATATTATTATCAATCCGAGTTCTTTTCTTATTTTTTGTTTTTTTTTTTTTTTTTTGGATAAATAACATAAGAACCCAGATTACAATGATCAACTAGAATAGGGAGGGACAAACAAGAACATGATGGCAAGAACAAACTCCTTTCAAGGAGTGCACTGAAGAAAAGGACTCTAAGTCAAGGATAGACCGTTCACAATCCTCAAAGCATCTAGCATTCCGTTCCCGCCATAAGCACCAATACAAATAATGCGGCACAAGCCTTTAGAAATCTATATTTCTGTCTACAGTACTTTCCCTACCATGAAGCTACCAACTCAACAACTTTATATGGCATAACCCAATGGATACCAAACAAACAAAATACCATAGACCATAGCTCATATGCTATAGGACAATGAAGAAGAAAATGATCCCTGATTCCCCACAACTTTTGCACATATAAAACCAATCTAGCACTACAATATGCCATAATCACCAAAACAATCAATGCGGCATAAACCTCTAGAAATCTATATTTCTATATCTACCTAACTTTCCCTGCCATGAAGCTAACAACTCAACAACTTTATACGGCATAACCCAATGGATACCAAACAAACAAAATACCATAGACCACAACTCATATGCTATAGGATAATGAAGAAGAAAATGATCCACCAATTCTTCACACCTTTTGCACATATAACACCAATCTAGCACTACAATATGCCTATTCTGAAGACTATTTGTAGTTAAAATCTTACCTAAAGTGGTAGTCCAAGAAAAGAGCGCTACTCTAGGCCGAACCTTTGATTGCCACACCATTTTCCAAGGAAAAGAATTGACAGAAGAAGGGAATAAAGAGTGATAAAACCCAATGCTTTGAACTCCCTGCACTGGATGACGAAACTAGATGTCCCAATGAGGCCTTCCATCAAAAAAACACGACCTCCGACATAGAAGACCCCCTTGCCTAACTATTACTATACAACTTAGGCAAAGCTTCTTTAAGAAAATAATCCTCACACCGGCCATCATTCCAAAACTTCACTCTAGTACCATCGCCCATATCATATTGAAGACATTTAGAAAAAGACAATCAACCACTTCTAATGTTTTTTCACACACTAATACCATAAGTCCCTCCCACCGGTTTTGTACACCAACCACTCCAATCGTCCCCATATTTCACCTCAATGACCCTCCTCCTAAGGGCGTCTCTCTCCGTATCATATCTCCACAACCATTTTCCTAGCAATGTAGAATTAAATCTTCTCAAACGCGTAATGTCAAACCCCCCATTTTGCACCGACTCACAAACCTGAGACCATTTCACCAGAGATACCTTAGGAGCATCAATACCACTCCAAAGAAAGTTTCTCTGTAATTTCTCCATATGAGTAGCCACCTTTGCTGGAATAGGAAGGAGAGAGAGAAAATAAGTAGGCAAGTTGGAAAGAGTACTCTTAATAAGAGTTACCTTACCTCCCTTAGATAAATACCTCTTCCATCCATCTAGACGCCGCTCCATTTTCTCCAAAATAGGATTCCAAAATTGTCTCCTCTTTATAAGTAGCACCCAATGGAAGACCTAAATATTTCAAAGGAAGTGAAGATTGCCTACAACCCAACATCTCCACTAATTCCTCCATATTAGGCACATCACCAATTGGAACCAATTCTGACTTTCCTAAATTAATTTTTAAACTTGACACTGCTTCAAATCTGGTGAGAATACAGCTATATGATTGGAGTTAGCATTACAAAACATAAGGGTATCATCTGCAAACAAGAGATGAGACACCAACAACAATCTACTAGTTGAATTGCCTATTGAGAAGTCCAAAAACTAACCTAAAATGGCAACCACATCCAACATACGACACAAAGCCTCCATGATAGTATAAAAAAGAGGAGGCAATAATGGATCCCCTTGACATCACCCCTAGTGCTTCGAAAAAAATTAGATGGGGTACCATTAATCAAAACAGAGAACTTGATAGATGAAATACTACACATAATCCACCTTCTCCATTTTTCTGAGAAACCACACTGTAGAAGCAAAATACATAAGAAAATTTCAATTTACATGATTGTAAGCTTTCTCAACATCCAACTTGCATAAAACCTCTGGCACCCTTAACAGAATCCAAAATTTGCCTACCTTTAACAAAGGTGTTCTGAGAATCTGAAATAAGACCATGTGCCACCATTCACAAACAATTAGCTAAGACCTTAGAAATAATCTTATGCATCCCTTCCACCAAACTAATAGGACGAAAATCCTTCACTTCCACAACATCAGTTTTGTTGGGAATGAGGGCAAGGAAAGTAGCATTAAGACTTTTTTCAAACACAGCTTGTGCATGGAATTATGGAAATTATGAAGGACAGCCATAATATCCATTTACAAAAAGCGCTAGCAAGATTGAAAAAAGACCATAGAAAAACCATTTGTTTTCTCATTATCTTTTATTATTCATGTCTCTCTCTCTCTTAGGTTCTTGTCTATTGCAATGCTAAAATAAGTCATGACCCTGCTAAATTTTGTATATCAATTGGTTCCTTTTAGCTTTAGTCCTGAAATTTATTTACTGAAATTTTGTTCATATTACATATTTCCCCTTTAAGTAATCATGTCAGGAATTCGTGCCCATTTGGGATGCACTTATAAGCTACCTTATTGCTTATTTTTCCTACTATTTGTGAGTCCCACGTGAATCACCTATTTATTTATTTAATTTTAACCTTTTATCTACAGTACTTTTAGTAAAAAGTGTAGCAAAAAGCTAAATATGTTGGTTCCAAATGGACATGAACGTGTGAACTTATGATTTTGCTGCCTTTCTTCTTCATCTTTCTAAAAAATGGGTTTACTGGAATGGAGGTCTATGGTCTTCTTTTGCTATAATTTCCAACCAAATACTGACCAGTCTCATTGAAATTGATTAATCAGTGATGTACTTTATTCATTAATTTAGGTAGGCTTGTCTGTTGGTAATCCTGGAAAAACATTGTCCATCATCATTGTGTTGGTAATTTGTTCCAAGCAAAGGAAAACCAAATTTTCATCTTCTTTTTTATTTTTTAATTTTCCATTTCTTTTTAAATAAATTAAGATAACAGGCTGAAAAAATGGACATCCCTCCTCCCTTACTCTTACTATCAAAAAGAAAAAAAAGGAAGACTCTTCTCCTGCTGCTCAAATTGTTTCACCCAAAACGATTGAACTTGAGTGCTTGTAGTTGTTTTTTCCCTGGTTCATTTGTTTTGTATTTTTTTGCCATGTATGTGTGTTTATTGTGTCTTTTGCCCAACCGATTACAAGGTTGGGAATTAGGCTTTGCAAAATTGGGTTTAAGCTGCTTACCAATTTCCTTTGCAAATTGGTTACATGTCATAAGCTCCTCTATTTTCTTTTTTACTTTTCACTTTTGTTTTTGTTTTTATTTTTAAATGAAAGTGTTTTTGTTTTAGTTGTTTTCTGATTCATGAGGGATTAGTTGTGTAAAGCCTCATTAGAACAAACCCAGGAGTAACCAGGCATAAAGTTTAGTATTATTGACACTTATTATTTCAGCTTAGTGAGTCTTTTCTGATGAACTGTTGGCACCTCTTCTTAACAAGCTAACCAGGCATAGATTTTTAATATTCCTAGCTTCCATCTTCTTTGGCATCAAGGCGATGAAGTCAGCATTCAAAGGTTTCTCAAACATTTTAGTCTCATAAACATTTTGGAGAAAAGATCATGACATCTCAGATTAGCCAGATATTTTGTAATTCTTTTTTCCGAGCAAGTATGGGAGGTTCTTGCAGTTTTTTTATTGAATCCAAATTATTTCAGTTGGTGATAGAGGAATGGGGACGCTATTTTTCTCTTCAGATTTTTGAATGGGGCAAATATTTTATGAAATCAATTTTTATGGGTAAGAGTGCGGCACAATGGCTGATGAAGAGTATCGAACACATTACTGTTGGGGTGAGTTCCAAGCAGTTTTTTACATTCAGGGACGGGGATATCGCATACACTCTCCAATGGAGCTCCAACTCTTTTAATGATCTTTAAAGAAACATACCGGATTTTAAAATGTTCTTTTTAAGAACTCTGTTTGATTGGATGTCCACTTTGGGCTGTTTTCCCTTAACTTCTATTTTTCTCTAGTTGGATTTGTGTAATTAGAGGATTTGATTGTTTTGTCCCCATTTGTGTACTTCCACTTTGGGAGACTCCTTTTCTTGGGTTTTTACTTTAAACTTTTCTTACTTATCAAAAAAGTATAATAGCATTCTTATATAAGAAGACTATAGTTCCAATCATATTTTTCCAGCCGTGACATGTCCTTAGCCATCAATATTTCTAAAAATTGGATTGTACAGCTTCCCATCTTCTAAATTCAGAGTAGAAGTGTCATCTTTAAACACTTGGCTTTAAATGCATGCCGAGTGTATTCTCCTGGGTTTGATAGTTTCAGATCTCTTATAACTCTAAATTTATTTAGGGATTGAGTATGGGAGGCCCGGCTACCTCAAATTAGTCAGAAACTGTGTTTTTTCTTGTATCTTCAGATCGACATGGGTGGTTTTCGCAGTTTTTTTTTATTGAATCAGAATTTTTTCAGTTGGTCGTTGAGGAAGGGGGAAACTTGTTCTCTCTTAAGATTTTCGAACGGGGAAAATACTTCATGAAATCAGTTTTTATGGGTAAACATGCTGCCCAATGGCTAATGCACAGTATAGAACACACTGATTGGGGTTAATCCCAAGCACTTTTTCATGTTTAGAGAAAGAGATATGGTATACACAGTGCAACGGGGTTCCAATTAGTACGGTCCATACTTATTAGTGAGAAAACTCAAAGTCGGTGGGCTTAGGAGATCTATTTTTATCCCGGCGGGAAGGGCACAACAAGGTTGGAGGGCTTTTGGTATTGAATTATACATTGATTGTTGAATCTTTCCCAATATGCGATGGGTGGTCCGAAGTTCAGGCCTCATAGGCATAAGCCTTATTCTGTGGTTCACTCTTCTCAGACATTTATAGAAACGCTGAAAGGTCCTGTACAGATAAGGGATATGAAGCAAACACAGCAGTTTATTTTTTTTGATAAGTAAACACAGCAGTTTATTATCAAAGATAAGGAGGGGACTTGAAAAGTGGAGAGATCGACTGAATCTCCGAGAGATAAACCTTGCATGCAGGTGGTGGTTTTTGATAATCAAACTAGAAATTCTGTTCTGTTGGCCGTGGGTGGTGTGGAGGGGAGGGATCGGCGTATTAATGGGGAGAATAAATTTGAGGTGAAAATCCTTGAAGGAAATAAAATTAGATTGCCTTTGAGGTTTAATACGAATTCAAATTCAAAATGAATTGTCTGATAAGGAGAGTGATCGTCAGAATTCAAGTTGGTTAAGGAAAGGTTTGATTTTAGAAGTCAAAAGAGAATTGTAGGAGGCAGGTTCTTTGCGCTTCCTGTATTGATTTTTATTTTTATAGGTAAATAAGGCATTTGATTAAAAACAGAAAATAAGGAATGCAATTCTGTTCCCCTGGTACACAGGCAGTGTACTAAGGAAAACAAAACACTATGCAAAAGTACTTAAATCTAGAAAATCCAAAGGGGGAGGAATAGAAAGACCGCTCACAGTAGTCATCCAATTTTACGGAGAGCAAAAAGTGCTATTTCAAGTCAATGAAGGAATGTTCCTCTCCCTTGAGAGTTTGAATATTCCGTGGTCTCCAAATAGTCCACATGATACACAATGGAATATCCCCCCAAATAATGGCTGCTCGATTTCACCCCACGTCCCCCATTCCAACAAGCTAGTAATTCCACCACCTGCTTAGGCATAACCCACGAAACACCAAACTTGCTAAACACAAGTGTCCATAGACTCTGTGCATAGGAACAACGGGAGTAAGTGATATATGATTGCAATGTACACTTACACATCCACCACCAATTTACAACATATATATTACTCTTGCTCTAATTTATCCGATGTAAGGATAATTTATCCGATGTAAGAATCCTTACCTAGCAGCTACTCAAGTGAAAATAGCTACCTTAGAAGAAGCTTTCACCTTCCAAATGCTTTCCCTAGGGAACGAGGGACTCCCTCCATCTGTTAGAACTATATAATATGACTTAACTTCAAAATAACCATTCCAGGTAAACAACTACACCATTCCATCTTCCCCACTCCTACCAATATTAACAGAATGTAGAAGAGCAAAGAAATGTTGTAAATTCTCCAATTCCCAATTTGGATAGATATAGTAAAATAACATCCCAATGAAGAGCCCCATCTGTACGCACAAATGTTCTGCTACCAAGGCGTCCTTCTCCCTTACAATGTGGTATGATAACGGAAAAGCCTCTTTAAGAGGTACCTCACTGCACCACATATCATCCCAGAAACAAATCTGAGAGCCCCACTGACCTCAATCTGAACATATTGAGAGCATCTCCCCCAATTGCCTCTTATGTGCTTCCACAAGGAAATACCATGTGGCTCATTGGACACGTTAGAACTCCAACCACCCCCAGAATAACCATACCTTGTAGCTATAACTACCATCCAAAGTGAATCTGTTTCCACACTCCATAACAACTTCCCTAATAAGGAAGTATTGAAGTGGATAAGACTTGTATTACCCAAACCACCTGACTGTATTGGATAACAAACAGTCTTCCAATTAACCAGGTGATATTTTACTTCCCCAATAAGGCACTTCCTGTATAATTATTTGATTTGGTTTTCTTTGTGAGTTTAGTTAGTTGGGCTTAGTTATCAAAGCCCAATGAGTCATATATGACTGATATTTAACCCTAATATGACTTTGGCTCCTTGGGGTTTGATAATTAAGTCCAAACTGAATAACTAAACTCACAGATAAACCCCACTAAAGTAAAGAAACCCAAAATAAGACCCGATGGACCAATAGCACATCCCACGTCCAAAAACAAAAAGATTTCAGAATTGCTCCTTACACTTAAATAAAATTGGCTTCTTGTTACTTACATTATAAATAACAATTATACGCAGTAGATCCATCCCAATCCAACACAAATTTGGGAGTACAGTCCCATATTTGTCCCATTTAAAAAGTCTCATCCTTAAACTTAAACTTGTCCCATCCCTTTAGATTTTTTTGGAAACTATTTTTCAACCCAAGAGTACCTTCATTCTAGTCCCATAATTTAAGTTCAAATTACACAAAACCAATAGTCATTACTTCAAACCCACTCACATCCACACACACACACGCACACACATTTATTTATATGTATGTATGTATGTATGAGCAATGAATTATAGCTCAATTGCCCCGTCCTTCTCCTATAATAATGAGATGGAGGGTGAGGTCGTGGGTTGAAAATCCACTATGTGCGTGTGCAGATTACTAATAATAATAAATATATATATATATATATGTACATGCTTTCTTAATATAGGTAGTTTGGAAGTTTGATTAGAAAGATGAGCAGCCTAAGTGTAGATGTTCTACTAAGGGTTTTAAAGAATTAGAATTGAATATCATCAAGAAAACCTACAAGAGATAGGGAAGAGACATCACCAATTACATTCGACCACGCTCACAAATTTATATGGATTTATGCTCAGAATTAGATAATTAGTGCCATTGAAAGTACAGTTGTTTCTCTGTCCAAATTGTTCACATAAGGCAGAGTGGGGTGATGCTCTAAATTGGACCATTTCTATTTCTTATAAAAAAAATTAAGGAAAAAAAAAGGGTTTTGAATCTTTAGCACAATCCATGTACTTAGAATAGATCCAAAATTTAATTGCATAAATGTATCCAGGGAGAATTCACTTTGCAGCAACTATTCCCTAGATACGCATGTCGTGATATTTTATTTCATAATTGAATTAATTTAAAAAAGACTAAAGTTAAGGGTTTATCAATCGGTAATAATGCTCTGATACCCAACCAAAGTGCTACTGCGATACCAATATAAAAGATGGTTTTTGCTACTGGACGACGAATATACATTCCTTGCCAACAAAAAAATTAACAATTTTTTTTAATATGTTAGAATTTTTATTAAAAAAGTACAAAAAAGGGAACAATCCTAACATTGGGGCATAACAAAAGGTACACCAATAATCTGTTATCTAACATTTAAAATCCATCTACATAATCAATTTGATAAGGAATGACAACTAGTCTATTTTACAGTAGCGAGTGTTTCCTATCAAAAAAGAATGACAGCTAGTGTATTTATTTTTTTCTTCCTTTTATTTTTGTAGTTGACTTGAGCTCCTGTATAAAGATCTTCAACTCCCCCCACCCCCCCCCCCCCCCTCTCCCTTGACTTTCTTGTTTGGCCTTTCTTATCTTTTTGTGTTGATGTAATTTTTAAATGTTATTGTAAAATAAATGCAAAGCCTTTTTCCTTTTTCATATATAGGTTAATTTTGAAGACACCTGCAAGGGTTTCCTAGAGTTTGCAAAGGTATGATCACATTTGAAGGTTTCTATTATATATTTTTTGTTGTATTTTCCTTCTAATTTCGCATGGATCATGCCCTACATGGTATGTCTTTGTAATTCTATTACTGCATGATATATTTAAATGCTTTATCATTAGACCTCCATGTGAATTGTACTTCATCATAAAGCTTAAAATTTACGTTATCCCTTACAACATATCTCATCACATATGGTTGGGAATTACACCACTTTCCACTCTTTTCTCAAACAAGAAGACAATGCACCTATATGTGTGTGTGTGTGTTTTTTTTTATCCATAACTATAGGCAATTGCACATCAAACCTAATTCTGTGATAAGGTACTTAATCACATAAGCTCACATGACATGTGCCATGGCCTTGTACTTGGCACCAGATTAGATTTGAAATGCAACCATAATTGTTTTGTAGTTAATATTTTACATAATTGTGTATTTTTTCACGCTCCATAAAGTTGTTATATGTGCTGTTCATAATATACTAGCATACATTGTATATCCTGATGGCTTAATGTGTTTGAAATAGATCTTCAGAACTAATATTTAAATTCTGCGTTGATGATAGGAAGCTGTCCAGCAAACAGTTAGTGTAATATTTGAAGATCCAGGAGTGCAGGAGTTACTTGTAAACCTTTATCAGAAAGGTAAATTATTTTTACCATTTGTGGTTCCTATTTTACCATATCTGAAGATCCAGGAGTGCTGGACTTACTATTAAGCTTTATTAGAAAGGTCAAGTAGTTTTTACCATTACTTGTCTGTTATACAATGGAGATCAGCTTTGTTTGATATTTTCCATGTGTTCATTGTCCTAATGATGATAGGGCTAGATGAGGGTTTTGGGAGCAATTGGCTGGGGTATGTTCATGGTAGACCACTCTCCAATTATTTTGGATTTTTTTTTTTTTGGGTGGTTTGGGGGGGTGGGGGTGGGGGTGGGGGTGGGGGAAGGGTGGTGGGTGGTATGCATCAAGGGAAAGGCCTTTTAGGTTCCAAACCAAGTGACTAAATTCAGAAGGACTTTTGGACAGCGTGCAACAATGGTTTGGTTTTTAGTTTCAAAAGGATTCCATTACTGTTTTAGGTGGGAAGCTCAAGGGGCTGAAGCTACATCTTAAAAGGTGGAATAAAGGAGGTCGTATATTGATGTGCTTGTTAAGAACTGTGCCCCTGTAGAGGCGATTAGACACTTGGGTATCATGAGCTAGTCAGGAAGAGACCTCAATTGGGTTAGTTTACTTACCCACTTTATGTTGGAGAATCTCAAATATGGCTTTTTTTTTTGGTTGAACAGATAAACTGTTGAGGTTAGGGATGCACTAAAACAAATAAAAAAAATTAAAAAAAATGAAGAAAATAATTTAAGTGAACACATTGACTGAAATTTAAAAAAATATTAGATTGGTTTAGGGAAAGTTCCACTTTTTATCAGGTTTAATTTTAGGGATGGCAATAATTCTGTTTTTACCCAACTTATGATTTATGGTGTGGAGAAGATCTTAGATACTCTTATTTCTGGGATTGTTAGAAATTACAATAGACAGACAATTGAGATGTAACCATAGCATGTCATATGCGTTGTTCTAATGATGATTCACATAGGAATCCAGCATATTCATGGGCATTATTGGACTGCATTCTTGAATCTGTTCAACATCTCTTTGATTTGCTTTACGTGGCTGAGTTAATTGGAGTGGGGATGAATCAGATAGAATGCTACTGTCAAGTGTTAACACAATCAGCTGGGGCTGTGCCCCATGAAGTGGAGGTTACTAGTTCCAAAAAAAAAAGGGGGGGGGGGTGGGGAATGAAAAAGAAGAGGGGCAGGTTAATTGTCCCTAGAACTCCATTTGGAAGGCAAAAGCCTGCAAAAGGTGGCTCTTTTAGTTTGGACAGCAACACATGGTAAAATATTGACAGTCGATAATCTCAGGAAGAATAGCAAGATTATAACTGACTAGTGCTGCTTGTGTAAAATGAAGGGACACGGTGAACCACTTTGTTTTATGGTCATAAGTATTCTCTTTGTTTGGGATTTGTAGAGTTGTTATTACAAACACAGTGGTTGGGTAATCTTATCAAAAAATACACTGGTTGGGTAATTGGAATGTTAGTATGTATCAGAGTAGCATCATTTTGGATTTCTACACCTCTATGCCTTATGTAAAGTATTTGGAGGGAGAGCAAGGTTAGGACCTTTGATGGGACTAGATATGACCAATATTTTAACTCAATACATCTGAGGTGGTTTTTCGATTCGATGAGGACAATTGAGGGATCTTGTTCTTCGTCTTTCATTGAATTAAATCCTTTAAATTTTAGATCTTTAGTCTTTTACTTTTGTGTTTTTCTTTATACCTCTCATATTTAACCTCCAATTTTTATTCTGAATTGAATTTGGTCTGAACCATTTAAAACACTGGTAGGACCAGAAAAGCAATGTGTTGCTACAGTTCACATGACCTGGCTTCTTTTTTTATTTATTTTTGGTACAGATCATTAAAACATCTCATAATAAGTGATTGGGATTTGATACCTAAATGGTGGAACTATGCTATCTTTGCATGTTTGTCAAACTTTAGCTTTTTTATACTCTTAATTTATAGAGGCTAATAGCCTAATAGAGAATAAACAAAAAAGGGAATTTATTCCCTTACGCATTGAGGTTATATGATTGTGGACAGCTACCAAAAATTAGAATTTTAATTTGTAAATGTCAGTATTTTTTTTCTTGCCAATCTTATCTAATAATATATATACATATATATATATATATATATATATATTTGCAATCAACAATTAAGATTTTTCAGACATTAGAATGTCACTATGGCTTGATTGCAGTCAGCCTGACCCTTTGAATATTTTCGCAGTCACAAGTTGGTTGTGTAATGGGCCCAATGCTGCATCAATCTATATGTTGTATCAGGCTTCAATTGGGTGGTCCAAAATGTATTATTGCCTTTAATTGTCCCCATATTTATAAGTTTATATACCTCAGTTCTAAATATGCGTACTGAGTTTTCTTTCACCTTAAATTTAAGGAAATTTCTCCCTGATTTAAAGGACAATAGCATTGTCCAAAATGACATGGACAGAGACAGTGAGAAAAAAAAAAACTGTACATTGCTAAGGACCTAACAGCAGATATTGTTGTGATTGGTGTAGAATTGTGCAAAAGTGTCCACATGCACATCCCCATGTAATTAGAATAAGTTGTCATTGGGTCAAGTTCAGTTTGTCTAGGGGAAAAATAGATTAGGTAGGCAGAAGGCAGTGTCTCTAGAACATAAGCTAAGCTATCACTGAAGTAAAGATTTCATGATGGATGTCATTATGTACAAGAGACAACCAGACCATCAGTGGAAGCATGTAGGGGGAAAAAAAGTGATTTGGGCTTTTCATAGTATTCATGCAGAAGAAATTTATGTCTGTTATGTTTCAATAACTTGACAATTTTTTGAGTATGTGCCCAATATATCCCATGGAACAACTTGATACATATTGCTTCAATGTTAATTAATTAGTGATTTCAAATCATGCAATCATTGATTTTCTGATGCAATTTGTGCACCTGTTAATGATGAAGCTGTTTTAGTTGGAAATGACTTCATTGATTTTCTTACTCTCTTTAAACGACTGTCTTAGTATCTGAGTTGGCTGATTTGGGTTTTCACCTTTTGCATGTTCCAGAGTGGTGTGAAGGACAAGTTACGGAGTACCTGGTTGCAACATTTGGTGATTATTTTACAGATGTGAAAATGTGAGTGTTCTTCTCTGACTTACAAATATTTTTCTAGGTTTCAGTACTGCAGGCTTTTGTTAGTTCAACATACATTTGCGTACTTTTATTGTTTTGAATTAAAAGTAGTGTTTGACACTTATCAAAAAAAAAAAAAAAAAATTGTGTTTAACATGGACAGGATTACAGCCTTTAGTTTGTTCCCTTCTTCTATCTTATGGCCATCAATTATCCTTGATAAGTTTTGTGTGCATTGGGATGGCATTGTAAATTAATTGTTTCTTCTAAATAGTTTTATTCTAGAGCAGCACTTTATATGGAGATGGGACTGCCAACCATTTGAGGTGGTTGGGGATCAACATACAGATTAAACAACATATTTGATTGAATTTCCTACATGCCTTCTTTTGTCTTCAATAAAAAAGAAGAAAGCTTGGTGGAGTTAACTAAGTTGGTTTTATTTTTTATTTTTTATTTTTAAATGAAATAGAAAATTTAGTACGATAACCAATGAAAAGGGGATGAAATGTTGGATGATATAGTTCTCCTAGTTCTTGCTTGAGTATAATATTTAGGTTGAGTTTGTCTCCACCAAATTCTCTGATTGACAGCAGGAGTAATGAATGGCTGATCCCAAATATCACACAAAACCAGTTTAAAAGTTACTTCATGTTATTAAATATGTGTTTTACCGCATTGATCTTAAGATATTCTGTAGTTTCCTATCTTCCCAAGATAGTAGTGATAGTATATGCCTTCTATTTCTGAAGGTTTGTGTTACCATGAAAACCCTATTTTAGTTTGATTTAATCCAACTCTAGTCTTTCCATATTGATTGAATGTAATTGAGGCATCAAAATATTGGGGCCTAGTTTCTCCATCAGATTTTGTCCCAAGATAGTAGAGTTTGATTTGATCCAACTCTACGTGTAAAATGCTTGTGCCTAAGTCTTCCTTCTATCCGATTTGTTTTAAATTAACCCAAAAATCACTTATTAATTTGCCTTAAAATTGTTTGAGTATCACCAATTTTTGGAACTCTGGCTTATTTTTAACAAAACTTCTTGTTGCAGAATACAGAAAAGGTTTTTATACTTGGTTTGGTATTACCGTATTATGATGATTATGGTACTGCTGTGTCTCATAAAAATAAGACATTTATTTTCGCATGTTATATTGGGAATTTAAGGTACATTGAAGAAAGATCATTTAGGAGATTTGTTGAAGATTGCCTGGAGGAAACAGTGATTGTTTACGTTGATCATCTTTTAATACAGGTTTTTATTTCACATTGAAAAGACTGTGCTTTTGTTTGTACTCCCCTGTAATTTATATAGTTATTTTTATTTTACAACATGATGAACCTAATGATGCTTGTGACTATAGAGAAACTATATCAAGGAAGAAACTATAGAACGGATGAGGCTGGATGAAGAAGTTCTTATGGACTTTTTTAGGGAATATTTGACTGTTTCTGTAAGTACTGAATATGTTTTGGAAGTGTTTGGTTGGTTTTTCGAAAAGTCCCCTTATCTTTTGTAGTGAATTCCTATCACAGAGAATTTTATTTATTTATTTTAATTCTTGGTTAAATTTATCTTTTAATTTCTTCCAATGCTTCTTTATTCTAATTTTCCTCACTTGGGTTGCAGAAAGTCGAAAACAGAGTCAGGATAATGAGTGATTTAAGAGAACTTGCTTCAGCAGAGAGCCTGGATACCTTCACGCTCATTTACACAAATATTCTAGAACATCAACCTGACTGCCCGGTAATCTCTTTTATTAATGAAGAAATCTGAGTTTTCCATCACAATTTTGTTACTGGAAATTTCAAAATGCTCCTTTTAAGTAAACCAATTAATCTTTTGAGGTTATTAGAATAATTTAGTAATCTAAATATAAATAAATTATATATTTAGTGACCATCTCATCCACTTTCTCCCCTACTTATTGTTAATAAACAATACGGTGCTCCTAGAATTATCTTCTGGTTTACTTTATTATTATAAATCATGGTTTATCCGTCAATTGGGTCAGTGTTTCATTATTCTCTTTTAAGTTCATGCTAATTTCCTGCCACAGAAGATAAGGCATAGAAATCTTGACCTCTTCTAAAGTACCTGAAGATTACAGATTCTTCATTAATAATTATTGATATTTTGCTCTTGCAGCCTGAGGTTGTTGAGAAACTTGTTGGACTACGGGAAGGCATACCAAGGAAGGATGCAAAGGAGGTATGCAATGTTTTAGTTCTTTTTCTCAGCTTTTAATCATAGATGTAGTGTTGGATGCTAAAATATGAGAAATGAGTTTCCTTACCGTGTATTATGATGTCTGATGGAGACCAAAATTACTTCATAGTACTTTACAGGACGATCCTAAGTAATGGTGCAAATCACTGCCTCATGAGATGTGTACTGCTTTATAAATGTTACAAGGACCAAGTTTACTAAGTTATATGGGTATAAACCACAATAGAATGTATTCCATCTATATATCTTATGTTGAACATATAACCTTGGGGCATTTTACATCCTCCATTAATTTAGGAAGTACAGTTACCCAAAGTTCAATTGTAGAAATTTTGACCTACAGTGACTTGGAGCTTTAATTGTCTCGTGTTGCAGAGTTTAAAATTTCTTTGCTTTTGTTTTGTTTCCCAATGTTGCTTCGGGGAAAATACTTAGAGTTCTGTCCTCTGTAGGCTTGATATTTCTGTTATTTTTTCAAACAGGTAGTACAAGAGTGCAAAGAGATTTACGAGAATTCTTTTGTTGATGGAAACCCCCCTAAGGCAGGATTTGTTTTCCCAAAAGTGAAGTGCTTATCAGCTTCCAAGGGATATCTATGGCGAAAGCTGACTTAGTAATGCAATTTTGATACCTGTAACCCGTGTTTGGATTGGGAAGACTATACTGTTGCTGTATAGACGTAATCTCTTTTTGATGGAAAGGTCACATTTGTATTGACTATTGATTGCTTCTATAAATAGTGAAGAGTCTTTGGATCAGAAAGACAATGCTGTTAGTTGTATAGAGCTGTAAATCTTATTCTTTTATCGAAAGGTGATATTTGTATTATTTTTAATTTTATTAATAGTGAAGAGTCTTTTCTGTCTTGTGCATGCTGTTCCGTCTCTCTATCTCTCCCTCGTATATGAAATTTAAGTTGTATAAAGTTTATTTATTAACTTACATGAAAACTTTAGGAATCTCTGTGAAGGCTGATGAATTTATATATTTTATCTCTTGATTCCTGTAGCCTTCTCTGATGTAGGTTCGATAAGAGGGAGAAGTATCCATTTGACAATTGGTTTTGCTAATTGGTCAGAGATAGCGACTAATCTGATATGGTATTTTATCTAGGCAGCATAGTCAGATAATCTGTCTCAGACAGCCCTTTTTGGGATTTGTTGTTATTATTGGGAACTGTTTGATCTATAAATTCCTTATGTTCATCTCTTTACAATTTTAAGGAAAATTAACTAATTAAAAAAATGTAGGAGTATAATTATACATGTAATAAAAACTTTTCAAAACCTTGAAAACATGTTACCGGTTGGAAAATATTTTAATATAAGCATTGTCATAGCCGGGATTTTACTTCAAGCTGGGTAATTTGGCACAATAGCTGAAATTCAATAGTTCGAAAAAAGTGAATGAGTTCAGTTCTAAACCAATTTTGAAAAATGAATGGACAACTGCAAAATTGTATTTTTAGACGCAGTTTTCTGAACTCAATTTGAAGTTATTTTGGTTTATAATAAGTTTTTTTTCCTGGATTAAATAAATGGTAATTAATTGGTCCATATATATATATATATATGTATGTATGTATGTATTGATTATTTAAGGATTAGGTTATATATGTCCTTGCACAGTTTCTTTTTTGTTAGCTAAGAACATTTATGGTCTGTTTGAATTAGGGGGAGGGAAGGAGGATTGAGGGTAGTAGAGTAGGGTTCAACGGGTATAACTTGTAAAAAATTGAAAGCAAAAGATTGGAAGTCATGAAAATATGGTAGCAACAATGCGTTCAACATAGAAAGCTCTCTCTACTCTCTAAAGCATAAATAATGATTTGCCAGTCTTAATTCTTCTTTGCTCTTCCCAGACGATAGCGTGAAGTCTCAAGTCTTCCCACTCATACAAATTCTCTTAGCAAGTGTGAAATAAATGTAGGGCACACAGATTAAGATGCTCTGCATAAGAAAAATCACGCTTCCTCAATATGCTTTGATTATTTAAAAAATGCTATTTGACAAGCTCGCTCAAGGGGGCTTCTTGCTTAAAATGGTCCAGCAAATAAGTGAAATCTCTGGTTGAGAGGGCTTCTTAAGATAGAAATTCTCTATTTAGCTGCAAACTATAATTTTTTTTTTTTTTTTTTTTTTGGGTTCACAGAATCACATCCTCAATGCAAATTTCATTGTCAAGAATATTTTTCCAACCTAAATCCTAACAAATTATAGAATGGTAAGCATTTCATTGTAAGCAATTGCACAATTAGCACGGGTGGACTTGGTAGGTTTTGATTTATTGGCATGCAACTCTTTCTTTAAATATGTTTTAGTATAGGCTACACATGATAGGGGTAGCCCTCCCTTCCATGGATTGAATAACACCGAATTGAACCTAAAAAAAGAAAGAAAGATTTACCACTCAACAAGAAGGCCATACACATATAATGCACATTTGAAATACACATATAATGCACGTATGGCCAGGCTGGTCATCGACTATTGCCAGCTCAATTAATAAAAAATGCCACGACATTAAAACAAAGAATAAGAGTGCCACCTCAACAGAATACAATCAGCAATACCTTTTTTTTTTTAGAATGAGTCAGCAATACTTGAATGAACAAAACATATGTCTTTGTTAAGAGAGGCCAACCACACTACCATGCATATGCAAAAACTCTGAAAAAAAAGAAAAAAAGAAAAGAAAAAGAAAGATGGAAGTGCTTGAATGGTAGTAGTTTAGCCTGCATCTTTTAAAAAAAAAAAAAAAAAAAAAATTGAGACATGTTTTAGATTTGAATGACTATTTTTTATTCTATTAGCAATAGTAATGCGTTGTGATTTAAAATGGAGTAGAAATTTAGTGTTTTAGAGACCTTTGGCATTTGAAAGAGAGAAGAGAGAGAGAAATATTATGTGTTTTTGTTTTATGGGAAGATGGACAACCTTTGTGGATAAGCATGAGGAGGATAAAAAAAAATTCCCTTTAGAGATCAACAAGTATGAGAGAGAGAGGGAATTTTGAGGTCTCTAGGGATTGTGGAACAAAGTTATGAATAATCTCTTTGTATGTAGAACCCAATAACTCACTTTACACACACACACACACACAAATACAAAAGATGAACACATGGGGCAAAATTAAGAATTTTTTAAATTTTCTCTTTTAACTTTGACGATATCATATACTATATAATAAAAGTTGAGTTTAAAAGTTATGGTTGCACTAAATTGTATAAAATTTCTAAAAAAAAAAAAAAATTTAGTTGTTTGGTGGCCATACAACTACTATACTTAAAGGAGACCTAAATTATCACCTAATTAGCGAATTTTTAGATAATCCTAACAAATTGTATAATAACTCCATTAATATAAATCTATCCCAAAAAATGAGACTCAACAAATATATATCATTTTTAATTTCAATAGGATTTAAATTTTATATCAAATGGACTCTACCAACATATTCATCATTTAAAAAAGAAATTATATCCTATATTTCCTTATTGCTTCATAGGATTTAATTTTTATAACAAATGGGACTCTACCAATTTATACATCCCTTAAAAAAAAAAAAATCTATCTTATATTTCTTAGTAACCCATTCACATTCTTTTTTTTCCCCAATATTTTACGATATGTTGATATCAACTTTTTTTTTTCTTTTTTTTTTTTTCATATGACCTTTTTAATTCCACTTTTTATGGGATAAGAACAAACACATTGATTAGATATCTTAATTTCAATAAGATTGAAATAGATTCTATATCAAATGGAACTCTACCAATATATATAACCTTATATATCCTTTTCGGAGTAAAACTTACTCCAATATATGAATGCCTAAATCCTATAACAACGCAGGTGTGCATATTATTATTATTATTATTATTATCATTTTGTTTATTTTCTTTGGTATTACTATTGGTTCTTTGTCTTCATGTGATTTTTTATTAATGAATTTAAAACATTCGAAAACTTTGTTAAGTTTCTAAAGGCTCCTTCTTTGTTTTTGTATTTTTTTTTTTATATTAAATTGATTAGGTTTTGTGTATTGGTTGCCTTTTGTTTAAACTGATTTTCTTAGCTTTGATCTAATTTATATGCTTAGGGTCTTAGAGTTAATGATTAAATATGGTTAGAACTAATAGATTAATTTTAACAATTTTCAAATTTGATTTTTATGTTCCATCAAATTATCAAGATGTTCTACACGTGTATTCTTGAATTATCAATTTTAATTTAAAAATATTATCAAGATTATATCAAATTTGGACTTATCAATTGCTCATTATGTTTTTTTTTTTTAAAAAGAATTATCAATTTAAAATTTAATTTGGAATTATCAATTTAATTTAATTCTAGGAAGAAATCTTACCCCTTATTTAAGTGAGATAATTATTTACACATGATAATTTTTTGTTTAATCTTTATTAAATCTTCTTTCTCCAAAAAAAAAAAAAAAAAAAAAAAAATTTTTTTAAATCTTTAACTCTTTTAGGCAGCTTTTATTAACATTACATTGATTCTTTATCCCAAAGATGAGGCTTCTATTGTTATTGCAGCAATGTGGACAGGTGCGTATCTCATGCAAGCATACATGAACTTAAATTTCCTTTCAATATTTTGAATGCTTTATTATTTTGCTAGATGTAATTAGGCTCAAAAGTATATGCTTCATTATTTTTCTAGATAATTTAAATACACTACAACTAAATTAATAGGATATATTTTATATAATTTGTGGGGGAGAATTCCTGCTGCAAGCTATTTGTCTGCTTTGGGGAGCCAAGTCTGCACAGTTTTGTTTTCAAGCGACGTGGGCAAGCAAGCATTGCACTTGGACTTAGTCCCACATCAGCAAGAAATGCGCCCCACTCATGGTTTATAAGCCCTTGGAGCAACCATGAGTGTACTACTACCACACTTGCCCACGTTGGTTGAAAACAAAACCATGTGGGCTTGGCTCTCCAAAGCGGACAAATAGCTTGCGGTGGGACTTCTCCCCCACAATTATATATATTAAAGTACTTTTTTTTTTTTTTTTTTAATTTTCAAAGTATAGGGTTGTTTTCATTTTGGTCATTTATGTTTCAAAAATTTTAATTTTTCCCTTCATATTTGATTCCATTTTTATATTGATCTTATCATTATTCTTTGTTAGGAATTTGACTATTAACCATTAAGTGTTAGGTTAACGACTTGATAACTAAGCACTAATACGTGTCAAAGAATTGCACATGCTACCTTTGTATATCAACAAAACTTCTTAAAAATGTGATCTTAGAGCATTTGCTTATGCATTTATTGGACAAAATGAATTTTTGCTATAGTACTTGCGCAAATATACATAAGAATTGCTGTTGTGTATTTCAGTTTTTTTTTTTTTTAAATTTCTTTACATTTCTCATGGATAAAGGAAGAGAATAAATGGTAGTTCTGGTACAAGAAAGAAATAATTAAAAAAATAAAATAAAAATTGATATTTTAATGAAATAAAATTTATAATAAATAATTTGATATGACTCTTTTGAAAAGTGGTTAGATAAGATAGAAAAAGTAGGTTTTTATATTAAAATAGATAAAACTTTTTGCGTAAATTGATGTAAATTCTCTTTATGTTGATAGAATATTTTTTTGAATTCTATTTGTTGATGTATACTAGCAATATTTGACAATTTTGAATCTCTCCCTTTCTAAAGTGGAAGCTGATGAGAATGAAAGAAAGATTGGAATGAGTTGGCGTTAGAATAAGTCACTGACATATCATTTTCATCAAGTTTGGAATTGAGTTGGAGTTGGACTAAGTCACTGACATAAAACTTTCATCAAAGTTTGGAATTGCGTTGGAGTTAGACTAAGTCATTGACATATAATTTATGGATGAAATTGGGTCATGGCGTATAATCAGGGTTGCTTAATTGGTAGGCAAAAAAAAAAAAAAAAAAAAAAAAAAATTGTCGAGCTTTGATTGTTTGAAATTTCACTTGAGTCAATTTGAATTAATTTAAATTTTATATCAATTTTTTCTTATTAAATAAATTAGAGATTATATATATATATATATATATATATATATTTTAATTACCTGTAATAATAATTTCTGGAAATCAAAAAATATATACAAATAAACTAATTCTAGAAAAAATGAATAATAAATGTTACTTTGCCTTGACATATATGATGTAATATAAGAAAAAAAATTCCTATAATCATGTGAAATCAAAGTATTACATATTTCGTTTTATCAAAAAAAAAAAAAAAAAGTATTACATATTTCCCTTATTAAAAAAAAAAAAAAAGTATTACTTACTCCGAGTATTACAGCACGGATACGTTAAACCTCATTGTTTGTGAAAGCTCAGATTTGTGTAAAAACACAAAAGCTTGTTCAGACTCCCAAATAAAAATTACGACTAGATTACTTTTACTTTAACTTAAGCTAAGTGCGGAATAAGAGTAAATGAGCGTAAACAACCGATAACTCTACCCTAAGCCATATTCATCCATTATCAACAATAAAAGAAAAGTTTAAAGGGTGAGGAAGAGATATGCAAACACAAGATAACACCGAGATGTGTTATCGAAGAGAAAATTGAAGAACTCGGCGAAAAACATTTCCACGATCCTCCAAGTCGAAATCCCTCTCCGCGATCCTCTAAGTCGAAATCAATCCATTAGAGAATAAAGTTGGAGGACATAAATAACAAAAGACCTTCCAAGCCTAGTCTACCCAATGTACTTGAGCCCTCTAAGCTTTTGCTACTAACTGGCTTCTCGGAACCTTGTCTTCTCTAAATTTCTGGATCTTGCAATTTAGCCTGATTGCATCCACTAATGAATGGCTCTTTCCAATGCTTCCCAACAGCTCCAAAATCTCACTTGACACTCAGAATGAGTGTGGTAAGTATTTGGGCTATCAACCTCTCAAGGATATGGAGATAGAAAGGTAGGAGTTGAGAAAAATCACAAATAAATGTGTAGATGATTGTGGGTATAACAATCTCTAACTCTTAAGTGTATTTGCTAAGGTTTTCTCTCTAAAAAGAACTCTTCCAATTTATGGGTAATAAGGGTATATATTGTGGGTAAAGACTTGGTAAAGCAAAACACAGCTTTTTGCCAAGCGGAAAGTTTCGCGAGTATTTCGTGGGATGGCCTTTCCCGCGAGACACTCATAGAAACCTCTAGATTGGCATAACTCTTTATCTTTTAGTCAAGTGCTCTACATGTGGCTCTTTTGCGGGTAAGTTTCTTGCGAGGTACTCACAAAATCAACTTGTTCATCCTTTTAAGCTTGAGCCTTCATACTCTCTCACACTCATCCCTTACAATTAAAAACCCACATAAATACAGGAAAATATGATTGAAGAAATTATAATCAAATTTGGCATAGAATTAAGCAAACACAAAATAGTTGTAAATTACAACTTTATATAATTTAATAATTAGGAAATAGAGGGGGTTTGTTACATGAGTGTGTATTGTTATCATGTTATAATAACTTTTTTGCAATAAAGTTAGAAAAATTCAAAAAAAAAAATTGTAAAGTCAATGATTATTCAAACATTTGATTGGTTAAGTAGACACATAATGTATTATTTTATGTGTGAATAAGTATGGTTGTGAGCATCAATAATTAATATAGAGGCAATGAGTTGAGTTTAGTTATTTAGTTTAAAATATATTTATAAAAGCAATGACAAATAGATAATAATTAATAATTGGAAAAAAAAATATAAGACAAACTTAACAAATAAAATGGTCATAGCTGTCCACATTGTCAATAAATACTTGTAATGAACTATTATGTAACAATTTAAAATTTTGAAAACTTGTAGAAGAAAATTGTAAAAATTCATGTATTTTTTTTTTTAAATTATTGATAACTCAATATATTCAAGTTTTATTTTTATTAATTTTTTTTTTAAATTTGAGTTTCTTAATGACCCTCTAAACAAAATTCCTAGAGCCATTACTGATATTTTCTTGTAACTTCCGTAACATCAAATACACATAAGAATTTCATCCAGCTTCAACTCTGCATGCAGTAATTCTTTTTCATAATATAGGAATTCAATGATAAAGAATATTTTATTTAGATAGAGAAACAAAAAGAAGAGAACGTGGACACGTATAGTATTCTGCTAACTACCATGAATATGTACTTACATTAAAATACAACTCTAAAAATTGACCAAATTAAAACTGAATGGATAGTCTTTGGTCATTGTAAAAATCACTTAATTATGTAAAAGTTTTTGTGGATTTGGCAATTTTGATGCACCTAGCGCATGAGATACCAGCTCCTCAATAAAGGAAAAAATCTCTCATGGGCCTTGCGCATGAGATACTAGCTCCTTAAGAAAAAGCTTTTGCTCTGCATGGCCCTGTCCTGAGTATTGCCCTAAGTAGGGACTAGGAACTAGGTCATTAATGCCTTCCTTTTGGTTTTCCTGTGTCATTTTTTTTTTTTTTTTTTGAATTTCTTCGAGTCCTCATTCCCACTGTACCTAGGTTTGGTTCCCTTGTATAGATCATCCGATCCAGAGAAATATTTCCTTCCAAAGCTTGAACTATCTGTTTTTAACCATCACTGTCAGTTTCAAAATCAATTTAGGTTTTGATTCTTTTGATTGTCCAATTGGCAATAATCTACAAAAACTATTGAGTGGTGTAACATTCTTTAAAGTTAATGTTACACTAAGTGTAACTTGAACCTTATATATATAAACTACATATTATTTAGAATTTACCATAAATTTTATCAAAGCAAACCAATAATTGACATCATTAAATTAGGTTTGATCTTCACTAAGCAGATTCTAACTAAATTATCTCCATTCTTTTCTATGAAATCTCTAATTTAACTATGTATTTATTAATATGTATTGATTAAACATACAAACATATAATTTGTTGTCAAACTTTTGCATGCATCGTAGAGGTTAACAAGTTTTGTTTGTCATACATGTCTTGCCCTAGCTTAAATGTGTAATATCTGATTTCATTTAATAAATACTTAAATAATATATATATAAAATACTTTTTAATAAATATGTTGATACTAATTTGTTCTTTTGTATATATTAATCCAAACTATTTCTATACTAGTATACTATGAGTTGTGGTGTGGTGAAACTGCGCTACCCCCATCTGCCACGGGTAATTGAGTGTAGAATCTTTCATTCTCTCTGAGTGTGAAAGCGAACCTACGAGTATGTAAGAATTAATGAAGTAGTCTTGGAGTTACATATAACACATGTTTTGACTATCGTCATGGGTGAAGAAAATAAATTGTGTGGCAAGCTCGAGTTTAAATGGCTATCAGGTTATTCTCTCTAAATGTGAAAGCTAACTTATATGTTTGAAAGAAAGAAAGAATGGGTAGAGTTGGAGTTGGAATTAGAGTGATATATTATCTATATTTTGACTTTTGTCAAAGGTGAAGAAAATATGTGTGGTGCCCTCGAGTTTAATAGTGGATCAGATTATTCTCTATGAATATGAAAACTGATCTATGAGTATGAAAGAAAGAATGTAGTAGAGTTGGAGTTAAAAGAGTGACATAAAATCTGTATTTGAACTTAAGGTTGCAGAAAAATTGTGTGGCGCCGCCCACAAATTTAATTGGGGATCATATTGTTCTCTCATAATGTGAAAGCTAATCTATGAGTCTCAAGGGTGTCTCTAGACTATTTTGAAAGAAAAATTGTGTGGCACTCACAAGTTTAATTGGGCATCAAATAGTCAAAGAACCATCTTTTTTTTTTTTTTTTGAGTTGTGGCGTATTGATCGGGTTTACTTTGTCGTTCTACTGACACAACAAAATGTCACCCTTTTAGATTGTTGGCGAGAAAAATTGAACTCTTGAGCTTGATAGTTTTGTATTCTTTAAAAGTTTACTTGAGACGACTTGGAATATATATATATATATATATATTTTCCAACATTGAAACAGAAAAAAATTTATTACCAAAAGAAAGAACTAGCAGTGGAAGGATACAAAAGAATCGGTATCTAGGACCGACCATTCTCAGAATGTACATTATATGCAATTGTGGTTTAAGCTACAAAAAGACATGGGAAGGAGCTAACTAAGGACCACTGGAGTGTTTGTAACTTTGTAGATTTTCTATTTAGAAAAAAGGAAAAAAAAGAAAAAAAGCTTTGTAGATTTTCTGTTAATATCAAGGGGACCATTAATTAAGCAAAAATTGCACCTAATATTAGGCTTGCAAGTGTCACTTTTGAAAACATAATTATCCTATCTAATTTTTTCCAAAGACCACGTAGCTGTGGGACACCAAAAAGTGTCACTTTGTGGTGTGGCATAGCTGTGGCTTGAACTCCTCAACAAGCAAATGGAGGTTTTAGCATCAATAGAGGCTGCAATTGCTTCCTTATCATGGCTGCTGCTGGTGGTTCTAATATTCTTCTACTTGTTAAATTTTATGCAAAATATACAGGGGTTGGAAGGAAACCACGAACTGATGATTTACGCACTTAATTTTATGCAACTATAATTGGCCTAAAAATAATGGTAGTAGGTTTTGATTGAACAAATTATAATTGGCCAAAAAATACTAGCCTGTTTTTAGTTAAATTCAATTCTTTTCACTATTCTTTCATTTATTCAATATATATGATTCAATTTTACTTGGTCAAAGATTCAAGGATTAATTTCTTCAATAAATATTAATATTCTAGCAAATATATCCTCTTTTCGTTTACAAAATAAGACTTATATGACATCCCAAGAACGAAAACAACCTAATGCATGAGCCCCATCAACCTGTTAAAGTATACACAATAAATCCATAAAATTATCTTAATTATCACTTTATAATCCATTTTCTGTCATGCCCATCTTGCAAATGGTGCGGAATTCCGGGAATTCCAACAAAGCATCGCGTTGTGCTTCACATGAACAATCCCTCATGTTATTTTTTCATTAACTTTGTCAAAGGTTGTCTCCAAAGTTGAAACCCATATACGTCATAGTCTACGCACAATCTGACTTTGGCAAAGACCAACAATTGCTGTTTTTATTTATTTATTTATTTTTAATTTATAAACAACTGCTGTTGGTAGGTTGGTAGAAGCGTGATTTAAGGATTTTACGACCAGACAAAAACCGGCAAGGCGGGGCAGTGGTTATTGAATGGCTGACATTAAAGTTAGAGAAATGTTTTATGGGTTTTTTAAGAAATTAACTACAAAACCCAAACAATTTTATTAGTTAGACAACGTTTCAAACATATTGCATTTTTAACAATTCGACTTCAGAGAAGTCGATTTCACTGTTCATAAAACCTTTGTACGTACGTTTAATGCATAGAACTCGACTCCAGCGGAGTCGTTTTCAATACAAAGAAAACGACTCCAGTGGAGTCGTTTTCTTTGTATTGAAAACGACTCCGCTGGAGTCGAGTTGTTTCAAAAACCCAATACCACACACTTAGCTTCAGTTGTGTTGTCACAGAAGAGAAGCAAACGAACCCAGGCGAAGCACGAAGGACGCCGACGAACACCAACCAGCAACACCAACGAGCGAACCCAGCAAACCCAGGCGAAGCACGAAGAACCCAGGTGCCGACGAACCCAAACACCGACCAGCAAGCAGGCGCCGACGAACCCAGCAACACCGACGGCGAAGAACCTAGGCGCCGAACCCAGGCGACGAACCCAGGCGCCGATTCTGACCAAACCCCGAGTCAGGTCCGTTCGACGACTCCAAACACCGACGGCGATCAGATTTTTCATTCGTGGGTTTGGGTTTCGTTGTCATTGCTGTTTGGGTTTCGTTTTTTTTTTGGATTGATTGGTCGCCTGAGTTTTGGATTTGCAGGTCTGGGTTTTGGATTGATTTCGTTTTTTTTTGTTTGGGTTTCGTTTTTTTTTTTCTGGGTTTCTATGAAGATGACTTCAGAGAAGTCGTCTTCTATACAAAGAAGACGACTTCAGAGAAGTCGTCTTCTATACAAAGAAGACGACTTCAGAGAAGTCGTCTTCTATATACAAAGAAGACGACTTCTCTGAAGTCGTTTTTTATATATAGAAAACGACTTCTCTGAAGTCGTTTTCTTTGTATAGAAAACGACTTCTCTGAAGTCGTTTTCTTTGTATAGAAAACGACTCCACTGGAGTCGATTTCTATGTATTACAAATGCTTAAAAATAGGTTCTATGAACAGTAAAATCGACTCCTCTGAAGTCGAATTGTTAAAAATGCAATATGTTTGAAACGTTGGCTAACTAATAAAATTGTTTGGGTTTTGTAGTTATTTTCTTAAAAATCCCCAATGTTTTATCCACAAAACTTTTATAATAAATCTTAGGTGACAAGTGTTAGAAATAAAGGAGACATATTCTCTGGCTTTTCCTTGAAATTTACACAAAAATGATATACCAAAAGAGATGAGACATGCACTAAGTTACTATCTTGAGACAAATAGTGTTTTCTGCGATTTATCTGCAGTAGTTAGACAAATAATTTTTGTACGTTGTCCTATGATACAACAGTCCAGTCACCTTGCCGATTATCCTTATAAGCCTACACTACTCGTAGGATATAAGCTCTCTATAACACTTTCTTTTCCTAGAAAATAGAGTTAAAAATAAAATATTTTGTTAAGAGTAAGAAGCAGTAGATAGTAAGTGTTTAGAACAACAAGAAGTTTTTTTTTTTTTTGAAAGTTTGTAGCTTAGTAATCCAAATAAGGTGATTCCGAAACTTTTTATTTCTTTCTATATATATAATAGACGGACATGTAACTTGTCCCTAGCCAAAGAAAAACATGTTTAATATCATTTAGAGAAGTGTTACTGTGAGAGACCTCAAAAGAAACGTCCCTCAAAAAAGAGTGTAAGGTTGAATTTAATCAACCATCTTGTTGGCTTTATTCTATGCCAAATTTTCTTGTATTTTAGCAATTAGTAATCCTGTATTTATGTGGGATTCATGTAAGGGTAGTGTGTGAGAAAGTGTGAAGAAATGTTCAACATTATGCAAAGAAGCAGGGACTCATGACTGGAACTCAAGGGTGGCTTGCGACTGGCGAGCCACTAGAAGATGGTCATGTGTCAAGCATGCGGGAAGCTAAAGTGTTATGCCAGCTGTTGCATTACAGGACAAAATATCCAGACTGGCAATGCAGTTACCTCGCGGCTTGAACTCGCGACTCAGTCAAGTCGCGAGGCCAAGTTACCATCCAGCTTTGTTTTGGAAAAACTGACTCTTCGCATTCCAAACACACATCACTATATATAGACCCTTATACCCACAAAATGTAGAGAGCTTCCAAAGAGAATTTTGAGAGAGAAACCCTAGAGAAAAATAAGATTGATTCATCCACAATCTTCACCTAAGAGACTCCTCAAATTTCTCTACTCTCACCCTTTCCATTGATACATTCTTGAGAGGTTCTTACCTAAATCCTTTTCTTAACACACCCACATCTGTGAGAAGGTTATTTGGTACTTTGGGAAGCAGTTAAGAAGGGACCAATTCATATTGGTTGATGCTATGGGCTATAGTGGAATTTGGTAAGCTAGAAAAGAAAAAGGTTCGACGCAACCTCATTAGAGCAGGAAGCTTGGAGAGCTTAGGTACACTGGGTAGATTAGGCTTGGAGGATCTATTACTGTTCATGTATCCCAACTACATTTTCTAGTGGATTATTGACCGCTTGAAGGGCGGCGGAGAG
The DNA here is from genome assembly GCA_030445155.1 of Quercus variabilis. Lineage (NCBI taxonomy): Eukaryota > Viridiplantae > Streptophyta > Magnoliopsida > Fagales > Fagaceae > Quercus > Quercus variabilis. The sequence continues at coordinate 24,753,720 of CP129449.1, forward strand.
GTTTTACACCAAGGGCTTCAGTTTCCTCTTCAATAACACATTGAGTGTTGTCCTTGTATTTACATCTCTCTTCCCTTCATCTTTACCATTTAATTGCTGCTGTATTTGTGATTATTTGTGGTTTAGATTGTTTATCAATTTTAGATTACTTATATTCATGATCTGCACATTTATTGTTTGATAATAAGCTTGAATTAATAATTTGTAATTTGGGGTCTAAACGTTCAAGTGTGTTTATACACATTTTGAATATTCAATTGGTATCAGAGCAGGTGTACTCTTTGTGGTTTGATCACTTGAGTGCGATCCTAGACCCCTTGGATATGGATACAGTTATGAAAAAGGCCATGCTGAATTGTGGTTTAAATGTTTGTGATAATGACTCTATGAGCATGTTTGAAGGGTGTCCTAACAATGAACTCTTAGAGTTATTAAAATCAAAGAAAAATGCTAGGATGTTCGTTCACATGCTGAAATACTTTGAAAATAAGAACCACATCTTACACAATAGTCTATGTGAGTCTAACTCTTTGATTAAGAAGTATAAAAGAAGAAATAGAATATTGTGTGAAAATGTTGATAATCTGAAAAAGAAAATTCAATCTGGCAGAAGCATGGAAAATGAAGATAAATTTCTGTTTGATGGTCAAGAATGCTTGTCTCATGTTTGTCTATTTGTGCACATCTCATTGAAGGTATTTAACTCATGCTTATGGTATCTTGACATCGAATGTTCTTGTCATATGACAAGAGATAAATCACTGTTTAAGACTCTTAAAGAGAAAGCCTGTGACTATGTGACATTTGGTGATGGGAGTCATGCTTAAGTTCTCGGCAAAGGGACTGTTGAAATACCAGGATTACCTCTATTGAAAGATGTGTTATACATCAAATGATTGAAGGCGAACCTATTAAGCATCACTTAAATATGTGATGAGGATTTTCTTGTCCAATTCTTAAAGAAGGGGTGTATAATTATTAATGAAAAAGGGATTCAAGGCTTGGAGGGAAATAGGACTATCGATAATTGCTATGGAGTAGTTCCTATGGCACCTATTTTGTGTAGAAGTGCTTGTGTTAATATGTTGGAACTTTGGCATCACAGATTTGGGCATGCAAATTTCAAACAAGTAGCTAAAGTATCTAAACTTGAAGCAGTTGAGGGACTTCCAAATTTTGGAAAGGTGGAGAAGACTATATGTGGAGCATGCCAAATGGGAAAGCAAATAAAGGCAAGTCATCACAAGGTGAATGTGATTGCTACTTCACGGTGTTTAGAGCTTCTTCACGTTGATCTAATGGGGCTTACAAGAACTGAAAGTCTAGGAGAAAAGAGGTACATTATGGTGGTAGTTGATGATTTCTCAAGGTACTCTTGGGTGGAATTCCTTAGAGAGAAGTTGGAAGCATGTGATAAAATGGAAAGGCTATGCAAGAGACTGCAGAATGAAAAAGGAGTTCCCATAGTCAAAATCAGAAGTGATCATGGGAAGGAATTTGAGAATGCTAAATTTGAAGCGTTTTGTGATAAGCATGGCATCAAAAAGGAATTTCAGCTCCAAGGACTCCACAACAGAATGGGGTGGTTGAAAGAAAGAACTAGGTGATCCAAGAGATGGCAAGAGTTATGCTACTCAACAAAAACATTCCACAAAAATTCTGGGCTGAAGCTGTGAATATATCATGTCACATTAATAATAGAATCTATTTCTGAGTAGGGACAAAGAAGACGTCATATGAAATATGGAGAGAGAAGAAACCCAAGGTGAAGTATTTCAGAATATTTAGAAGCAAGTGTTATATTCTAAATGACAGGGAAAATCCAAGAAAATTTGATGCTAAGAGTGACGAAAGGATATTCCTAGGATACTCTACAAATAGCCGAGCTTATAGAGTGTACAACAAGCGCACTAAGACGGTGATGGAGTCAATCAATGCGGTCATAGATGACACCATATCAGAAAAGGAAATTGATGATGATGGAAATGGGTTAAATCTTAAGAAGAATGAGGATGATGATGATATGTCCTTAAGTGATGATGTTGAGAAAGAATCACCGGGTAAAGAGTCTACACCCCCTATATTAAGAAGAGAGACTAGATCAACACAAGAAGTCTCAAGTTCACTCACACCTCCAGAAGTTCAACCCCCAATTTTTCGTGATGAGGAACCCTCAACTTCCAAGAAATCTTCATCAAGAGTAACTCTCAATAACCGATCAAGTAATATCATTGGTGATGTAAACGAGGGACTTCATTTGAGAAAAGGACGAAGGTATAGTGCTAACCATGTGACACACAACTGTTATTTTGCTTAATTTGAACCCAAAAAGGTAGAAGAAGCTCTGAAAGATGAGAATTGGATAGAGTTTATGCACCAGGAGCTACATCAATTTGTTAGAAATGATGTATGGAAGTTGGTTCCAAGGCCTAAAGATACACATATGATCGGCACCAAGTGGATTTTTAAGAACAAAACAGATGAAGATGGTGAAGTTGTTCGAAACAAGTCTAGATTGGTGGCTTAGGGGTATACTTAAGTGGAAGGCATAGATTTCGATGAGTCATTTGCTCTGGTAGCAAGACTAGAGTTCATTCGAATTCTCTTGTCCATAGCATGCATTATGGATTTCAAGTTGTACCAAATGGATGTGAAGAGTGCCTTTTTGAATGGTTTTCTAAATGAAGAAGTCTTTGTTGAGCAACCAAAGGGGTTTCAAGATCCTCACTTTCCAGATCATATGCTAAGATTGAAGAAAGCTTTGTATAGGTTGAAGCAAGTACCAAGAGCATGGTATGATTGCCTCACCACTTACTTATTGGATCGTGGGTTCAAAAGAGGCCAAGTAGGTCAAACATTGTTTGTTAAAAGAGATGAGAAATCCCTCATTGTCGCTCAAGTGTACGTGGATGATATTGTTTTTGAATACACAATTGATCAACTAGCTAATGAGTTTTCGGAAGAAATGAAAAGGGAATTTGAAATGAGCATGGTGGGAGAGTTGAACTACTTCCTAGGGCTTTAAGTAAAACAACGAAAAGATGGAATATTCATCTCTCAAGAGAAATATGCCAAAAATCTTATCAAAGGATTTGGCCTAGATTCTAAGAAACACACCACTACTCCCATGAGTTCCTCAGCAAAACTGAGCATAGATGCAGCGAGTGTTGATGTGGATCCAACACTTTATCAAAGCATTATTGGCAGTCTTCTCTATCTCACAGCAAGTAGGCCAGATATTGCATTCAGTGTCGGGGTATGTGCACGGTTCCAAGTTGCTTCTAAAGAATCCCACTTGATAGCAGTAAAGCGAATCATTCACTATGTCAACGGCATATCTGACTATGGGATTTGGTATTCAAAAGATTCGAATGAGTGCTTGGCGAGATATTTAGATGTTGACTGGGTAGGGTGCATTGTTGATAGGAAAAGCACTTCTGGTGGTTGTTTCTATCTTGGGAATAACTTGGTTTCATGGATGAGCAAAAATCAGAATTCAGTCTCTCTTTCAACGGCTGAAGCTAAATACATCATAGCAGGAAGTTGTTGTGCACAATTACTATGGATGAGAAAGCTACTACATGACTATGGAATTTCTTAAGACACTATGTGTGTATTCTGTGATAACACTAGTGCCATAAATCTGTCAAAGAATCCAGTTCAGCACTCCAAATCAAAGCATATCGAGATTCGGTATGACTTCATTCGGGACTTGGTAGAGGACAAGATAGTGTGTCTAGAGTTTATTAATACTGACAATCAAAAGGCAGACATATTCACTAAACCTCTTGATGGCCTGAGGTTTGAATCCTTGCGTAAGACCATTGGTGTTGGTATCATTCCTTGAACTCTATCTTCCATGAGAGTGGTCATGTTTGCATTTCTTCCTTTGTTTCAAATGTTTTTACATTGTTGTCTTTGATCATCCTTTTACTACTTTTGTGTCAAAAAATCCAAAAACACATAAAAAGTAGAAAATCCATAAAGTTTGATCAACTTTGTTGAGTTTTGTCTCAAAGCATGTTTTGCCTTGTACCTTTGTACTAATGGCTTTGTGCATCTATGAGCTTAGCTTGTTTCCTATGCACTCATATCATTGTGGGAGAAATTTTGAAATCTATGTGATTGTTGTAAATAGATCTTCAACCTTGTCATGAATGATTAGTGAATGATTTTGTTGATCTTGAGACATGCATAGACTTATGCCTATATATCTTCCTACTCTTTATTTTTTGTTTTGCTTAAAAGAGCTCATAAAATGTAAATCTTCAAATGAAAAGAGATATTGAGCTGCAAAAGCCTATCGCACATACTAGTATTTGACTAGGAAAAAGGGAAAGTAGTGTGGCCTTGTTTTGGCGACTCAATCGTGGGTTGATCTAGTTGCATGCCCTAGTAGCGAACCCACTCCGAGATTTTTTGCGGCTCACTGGCGGGTCAATTTCCTAATTGTGAAAAATATTTAGAATATTTTTCAAAATTTGGGTTTTTATGTTTCTCGCGGCTCAGTGTGGCGACTTGTTCGCGGGTGGAAAGTCCAGTCGTTAGGGTTACACAGAGATTTTCGTGGCTCACCTCACGACTCTTTCGCGGGTAGACCTTTCAGTCACGAAAAACACTTGGGAAATTTTTCAAATTTTTGACTAAAGTGTTCTGGTGGCTGTCCTTAGTGACTTGCACGCAACTTGATCCAGTCGCGAAAATCGTGTGTTTTGCATAATGAGAGTCTTTTTCAGGACTGATTTCAAAAACTATTCATTTTTCCCTCGCACCCGTGGTTGTTCAAACCTTCTTTATTTCAAAGCCACTGTGTTTACACACAAAACCCTCATTCTCCTTACATGCATCTCATTATTCTTCAAGAACAGGTATGGGTTTTGTTTCTCACACATTATTTCTCACCCATCTGCATATATTTATTTGATTGTGTTTATTTTCTTTCTGCTGATATTTGTATATCTCCTTTTTGAACATGGCTTTCTATTTGTGTGTTGAAATTGATTCGAGATTTTTGGTGGTTTTGTATTGATTTACTCCATTTTGGGAGAACATAGTGTTATTGGTGAAAACCACACACTCATTGTCATGATTGGGCCCTAAATCCCAAATGTTTAGGGTTTTTTTCATTATTCATGTTTTGATCCTAACCTAATGCTAATAATGTTTGGTATTTTTTTTTTGGGTTTCTCTTGTTTTTGATAATCCATGATGCAGAGTGGATATGTCTCCATTCAAGAGAGCAGCTGTGAAAAGGGGCAACAGCAAAGGTAAAGAGCCTGTCATTGATGTTGATGATCCCTCACCTCGAACAAAGAGGACCTGTTCACCATCAGGTGCATTTCGATCCAAACAAGTTCAGATCCTATGCTACCTGTTAGACACATGAGAATTATTTTAAAGATGCTACAACGTTGATTGAAAGGGTTGTTGATCAACCTTCTATGTTTGACTTCGACATTCCTAAATGGTTTGCTAACAAAGATTGGAATTACCTTCTCTCTGACCTTGATGATGCTTATGAGAATTTGGTCAAAGAATTTTATGCAAATGCAATTGTTAAAGGTGATGAACTTAAGTGCTGGGTTAGGTGAAAAAGTTTCTCTATCTCTTTCGCATACCTAGTAGAGATTCTTCGCATCAACCGGCCGTTGCTTGGAAACTTACTAGTTTATGATGATCTATGTCCAGATGAGAACTTACTTCGGGATGCCCTTGGCAACAACTTGGAATTCTCACCAAATGGGAACTCAGTTAGTGTTTCCTCTCTTCCTCCAAAATTAAGGGTGCTTACAATCATCATGTTTCACAACTTGTTCCCCTTATCCAGCACCGGGTATATGAACCTCGATCATGCTTTGTTTCTTCATGATCAGATCCCTGATGTAGAGATTGACATTTGTGCACATATCTTTCATGTTCTGCGCAAAACGATTCAACGAACTGAGTCACGGATATGCATTCCGTTCTGTTGTCTCATCTCTAGGATTTTGAAGCTCAAAGGGATCCATCCATCTGAAGACGAATCTCCCTACACAAAACTGAGTCCAATCAACATGCATACGTTCAACGCGAGCATTGGTCATAGTAAGAAGGGAATCAAAACTGAAACTTCAGCATCTCACAGTGGTTCGCATTCTAGCTCATCCTCCTTCGACGAGAAGCTAGACAACATTTTGGCATTTATCCATGAGTTGAGCACCAAAATATCCGGACTCACATCTATCCTGCACCATCACAACATTCAGTGTGACATGAAGTTCACTTCTCTCTAAACTCCATTGGATCAGATTCAAAGAAAGCTAGAAGAAGATGAGGACTAGCTATTCCATGACAAAAAGGAGAAGACTGAGTACAATGATAAGGGGAGAAAGAGCTTAATCAAAGGGGGAGATTTATAAGCTTTATATTTTGCTTATGTCTTATACTTTGCTTCATATTTAGTCTGTTTCAATGTTTATGTGATGTTATTCAGTTAGTTTGTTTTTGTATGGTACATTTGTAACCGGTTGCTTTTGTAAGCTTTTAGGTTTTTGTACCCTTGCTTTATGGCTTAAGTACTTGTTGTTAAATGTTATGCATTTTCTTTAGTACTTCACTCTTGTGCCCTTGTAGGATCTTATTCCTAGATGCATATATGTTTTGTGCATTGGTTGAGTGTTGGACATGCAAATGATACTTTGCAAATAAGCTTATTAGCTTGCATGTCTGGATGTTCATTCCTTGTGTGAATGAGTATTGTGATCACTTTTGTCTAGTGATTGCCTATTTTGGTCAAGCCATGGTCTATTGCTTTATTCCATTTTGCTCGATCGCATTATGCTTGCTTCACATGCATTACAAGTTTTTTGCATACAATGATCAAATTGTGTTGTTGTATTTCAGGAGATACTTGTTCGTATGATTTAAGAGCTTATCAGATTCTAGAGTTAGGTGTGAGTGAGTTTTTTTTCAATTGTTCCCAACTCACGCGTTAAGTTTAGAGTCTGTTATAGGGTTTTGTCATGGAATAGCCAAAGGGGGAGATTGTAAGGTTGAATTTAATTAACCATTTTGTTGGCTTTATTCCATGCCAAATTTGCTTGTATTTTAGCAATAAGTAATCTTGTATTTAGTGGAATTCATGTAAGGGTAGTGTGTGAGAAAGTGTAAAGAAATGTTCAACATTGTGCAAAGAAGCAGGGACTCACGACTGGAACTCACGGGTGGCTCACGACTGGCAAGCCACTAGAAGATGGTCACGTGTCAAGCATGCGAGAAGCTGAAGCGTTATGCCGGCTGTTGCACTACAGGACAAAATATCTAGACTGGCAATGCAGTTACCTCGTGGCTTGAACTCGCGACTCAGTCAAGTCACGAGGCCAAGTTGCCCGCTAGCCCTGTTTTGAAAAAACTGACTCTTCGCATTCCAAACACACACCACTATATATAGACCCTTATACCCATGAAATGTAGAGAGTTTCTAGAGAGAATTTTGAGAGAGAAACCCTAGAGAAAAACAAGATTGATTCATCCACAATCTTCACCTAAGAGACTCTTTGAATTCCTTTACTCTCACCCTCTCCATTGATACATCCTTGAGAGGTTCTTATCCAAATCCTTTTCTCACCATACCCACATCTATGAGAAGGTTATTTGGTGCTTTGGGAAGTAGTTAAGAAGGGACCAATTCATATTGGTTAATGCTATGGGTTATAGTGGAATTCAGTAAGCTAGAAAAGAAAATGGTTCGGCGCAACCTCATTAGAGTAGGAAGCTTGGAGGGCTTAGGTATATTGGGTAGATTAGGCTTGGAGGGTCTATTGCTATTCATGTATCCCAACTGCATTTTCTAGCGGATTATTGACTGCTTGAAGGGCGGCGGAGAGATTTACGCCGAGGGCTTCGGTTTCCTCTTTGATAACACATCGAGTGTTGTCCTTATATTTGCATCTCTCTTCCCTTCATATTTACCATTTAATTACTGCTGTGTTTGTGATTATTTATGGTTTAGATTGTTTATCAATTCTAGATTAGCTTATGTTCATGTTCCACACATTTGTTGTTTGATAATAAGTTTGAATTGATAATTTGTAATTTTGGGTCTAAACGTTCAAGGGTGTTTTATACACATTTTGAACATTCAAAGAGATTCGGGCTAAGTACCTTTTAGGGTACCTCTCTTTTTGGGTAAGTGGTATGGAGTCGCCACTTATTTTTTTTATACAAAAAATAATAAAAAAATAAATACATGATTGAATTGTTCTCTTCATTGATTGAATAAATATTACATATTTGATAAACTTGAAAATTACATAGCTTTGGGTCCTAGTTACAATCTACCAAAAATAAACAAAGACAAGGCTAGATCTACTTAGCCAAAGACCTAAATCCAGAGGTTAGGTTACGGAATAGGAAGGTGTTAGTCACCTATTTCGCTCAAACAAAGTCTGGTCTTCTAGACTCTTGTAACCAATGTACCCTTTTATGCATGTCATGAATGATATGTTGAACATGTGAATGAAAAATTAAATCACATAAATTTATTTATGAATGAAGTCTCTTCTTTTGTTTAAAAAAAATTCAGACCTGTTTTGGTTTGTAAAAAAAAAAAAGGTGTTTTGATTTATAAAAGATTAGATTTGTTTTGTAATAGCAAAAAAAAAAAAAAAGATTTTTAATAGCAGAAAAATTAGATCTATTTTTCTTATATGTTAAAAAAATGAAAAGGATTTTTCTTTTAAGAAGAGAGTTTCACTCATAATATGAATTTATGCAATGATGAATTAAATAGACAAAAGCAAACACAATCATTTTTAATCACTTTCTTTACTTCAAAATTTGCATTAAAAAAATCAGATTTGTATCTATGAAGGATACAAATCAGTTTTTTATTAAGAAAAATTTAGATCTGCATCTAATGAAGATGCATATCTGTTTTTTTATTAAGAAAAATTCAGATCTACATTTAAGAAAGATGTAGATCTATTTTTGTTTTAAGAAAAATTCTAAGAAAGACGCAGATCCCTTTTTGATTAAGAAAAATTCAAATCTACATCTAAGAAAGATACTGTTTTTGTTTTAAGAAAAATTTAGATCTACATCTAAAAATGATGCAGATCCGTTTTTTATTAAGAAAAATTTAGATCTACATCTAAGAAAGATGTAGATCTGTTTTTAATTTCAAGAAAAAAAATTGGTTATATGCAGATAATTGGAATTAAGAAAGAGATCATAACAATTACATAAACAAAATCAAGATCATGCTTTAACAAGATAGTGATTAACAACTCATGTTATGGGTAAAGGAAAACATGCATCATTATAAACATGAAACATAAAAGAGAATAAGGTCATTGAAAACAACCTCTTGTATGAGCATTCGTTGTTCTTGAGAGGACGTTTCAAGGTTCAAAGAAACTTATTCAGTTATCTTTGAAACCTAAAAACCCTGATTTAATCTGCAAATCTTAGAGAGGATCAGTAAGCATCAGCAATTTGAGAGCCTCAAAACGTATGCCTTTTAGAGCATAGAAAAAAAGTACTGAATTATGAAGTTCAGTCTCTATTTATAAAGGTTAAAGGGCTCTAGAAAATAGGCATGGACGATTAGGGTTTGAATTCGGATGCATCCTTTTGCAAAAAGATTGAAAAGTGGTAGTGAAGGCATTAAGGATTCCATCATTCTCATTATTCGAATCATCCTCAGGCTCGGTGTCATTTAAGGTAGCAGCAAGGGCCTTACTTTTCCCAATGGTCTTGAGATAAGTTAGGCACTCTTGTTTTATATGTCTGAAGCCTTGACACCCAAAGCACTTTGGTCCTGAGGGAATAGTGTACTGACCGTCATCCCTAGCATCCTTCTTCCCTTTTTCTTGGCTCTTGAACTGAGACGAACTGGACTGCTTGCGGTCTTTATCAAATCCTTTAGATTGACATTCTTCATAAACTTTTTGAGCTGCCTTGTAATGTACGATTTCATTTTAGAATCTTCATCATCTAAAGACTCATCTGTGTCACTGCTCTTGGCCTTCAATGCCATGCTCTTTCCTTTACTCGATTTCTTAATCCTTGTCAACCCCAACTCATAGGTCTGTAAATTGCCAACCAGCTCTGTCAAAGGAATTTTGTCAATGTTCTTTGATTCCTCAATTGCAGTGATCTTGGCATGAAATCTCTCGAGTAAAGATCCGAGCACATTTCTAACAATCTTGGGTTCGGGAATAGTTTCCCCAAGATTAAAGGATGAGTTCACTATATCCTTGGGCTTGGCATAGAACTCGTCAAATGACTCGTTATCTTCCATCTTGATCTTTTCAAAGCTTGTAGTAAGCCTCTGAAGCTTTGAATCATTGACAGCCTTGGTTCCTTTAAAGGTTGTCTAGAGGATGGTCTATGTTTCCTTGGCAGTTTCGGTAGAGGATATCTTCTTAAACTCCTTATTCGTGGCCACACTAAAATGCCTTGCTGTTGAAGTTAGCCGCCTCGATCTTAGCATCATCCCAATTGGCCAATGCTTCCTTTGGCTTGGTCCAGCCTATCTCCATAGCTTACCACACTTTTTCATCTAATGACTGTAAGAAAGGTCTCATGCGTACTTTTCAGTATGCATAATTAGTGCCATTAAATAAAGGAGGTATAATCAACGATTGTCCTTTATCTATGACAACAGGGGTCAATGGATCACATAACAAAGATTAACCCTAATCAAAGTGTGCCTGCTTTGATACCACTTGATAGGCCAAAAATGTATTGGTCCTTTATGATGAATTAGCCAAATTAATTAATTAATTCAATTAACATGCAATACGCGTGGTAGCACAAACAAATGACCAACTAAGTTAATATGCAGTGAAAAATAAAGTTGACACAGTGATTTGTTTTCGAATGGGGAAAACTTCCAAGGAAAAATCCCTACTAGGTGATTTTAAATGACATATGTTCTTAACATAATTCACATATGTCCTAACAGTGCGAAATTCTGGAAATATGAACAAATTAAAGCATTGCATTATGCCTCACATGAACAATTTCTCATGTTATTTTTTCACCACCTTTGTCAAAGGCTGTCTCCAAAGTTGAAACCCATATACCTCATAGTCTAAGCACAATCTGACTTTGGCAAAGACCAACAACTGCTGTTGGTAGAAGACTAGATTTAAGGACTTTATGACCAGACAAAAACCGACAAGGAGGGGGCAATGGTTATTGAATGGTGACATCAAAGTTAGAGAAAAGCGTTCACAATACTTTCATAACAAATTTTAAGTGGAAAGTTGTTATTACTTGTTATTGGTGGGTAAAAGAATAATTTTAATAATGTATTTAAATTAGAACCAATAACTTTTTACTACATTTAATTTGTTGTGAAAATATTGTGAATGTAGCACTTCTCTTAAAGTTATTGCACTATACAATCTCAATCCAAGAATACAAATTTTATGTCTTACCATTTGTATTTCACTTTTTATATTCCACAAATTACAATTTTTAAACCATTACATATTATATTCACTTATCTTATAAAATAACTAAAGTTTTATAAAAGAATTAAATATATGACATGTCATAATTGGTGAAACATCAATTGTAACTCAAAAAGTGAGATATAATATTTCTATTTTTGGACAAGAAAATCTAAAATCACAATATTTTATAACACAATTTTACCACAACTTTATTGCAACGAAAGTTATAGTCTATAACGTAAGATAGTTGTGAAAAAATATATAATAGAAGTGATTCTAGCTAGAATATATAACTCATTATTCCGCTATTGATCCATAAGTGACAAGAATAGTTCTTGAACAGATACATTAGAGACATTCTTCTTTCTTAATTCTAATTTTTTTTTTAATGGAAGAAAGGAAGATGTCTTCATATTTTATTTGTAGCTTTTTTTTTTTTTTTTTTTTTTTTTTTTTTTTTTTTTCTGAAATATTTTATTTGTAACTTTCGCATATGACATGCCTAAGCTAAAAATATGATCATATGTGAAAGTTACAAATAAAAAATTTGAATGACATTGTTTTGAATGTTTGAATGACGACCATGTTTCTAGCACAGATACAGTAAACTATCTTTCTTCTCCTTGCGTGCTACAACATTTTATGGTAATAGACTAATAGGAATCACTAATTTATTTATAACTTATTACTACTTTGTAACATCTTGCATCCCTAATTACTAAAGGCCTCCATAGATTGTAGTCTTATTTCAAATATGGGAAAGCTTAATGACTCGTAACAAATTTTTTTTTTTTTTTTTAAGAGAGCAATTAAAATCACTTATGTATTGACAATATAAATGAATATAAGTGACTTTCACTAAATTTCCCCCATTTTACAAGGCCTTGGCCAAAAATTTTGAGGTGAAGTTTTGCTACAACTCATAGAAAGAAATTACTATTTTATCTGGATGGACACTCACAAAAAGCATACAATTAATGAACATAACGAATGCTAAAGAGCATTGTAGCTAAACCGGTTTTTATTGTTTTCAACAAAGACATTCAAGATTCAAATTTTCTTTTCCTCATTTGTAACTATTGAATTTATCAAAAAAAAAAAAAAAAATCATCATATTCAACGTTCCATGGAGCATTTATTTTGTTGGTCTGGGAAGGGTATAACACAGTGTTTTTTTTTTTTTCCTGGTATAGTGTAGGGTTAGGATTTGTGGCCCAAGCCCAAAACAATAAATTTGTAGAGTATGGGTGAAAGAGTTAGGCTAAGTATTGGATTGACAACAATGAATCACAACTTTCAAACACAAGCCAACATGAATTTACACGTAAAACCTGAAAATCCGCAGAGCTATACTATTGTTTATCTGATGAATAAAGGTCTTAGGGTTACAGTCAAGTTCTCTCTTTCTTTTTTTGTTCTTCTTTTTTCTCTTCCCCCCTTTTCGTTAGGAGCCTCCTTCCTTTATATAGCCACCCTTCTCCTCATCTCCACCGTCCACTTGTTCCTCATCCACGAGTTTGCTTGAGTACATGTCACGTCCATCTTCTTTTAGCTCTGTATGAGTGGCGGAAGGTTAGGATGCACTGTTTAGGGGTCTTCTCCACATAAATGCGGCTATAAAAGTTGCTGCAGTGTATTAAATAAGGTGGTAGCAGCTTTCCCCTTAGATATTTCTCCATCCTTATTGTTTCCCAGCATACTTAGAGCTTATCTTGATCAGGTGGAGTCCTCGGAAGGTCATTTTGGCCTTTCACCCACAATTGATTTATAATATTTGCATCAGAGGATTACAACCTCTTCAGACAGGAGATATCCTCTTCGGATGGTAATAATTCTTCTTTCTGAGGGTCCCACTCCTAGATCGGCCTTACCTTTTTCATCTCCTTCTTCTTGGTCGCAAAATAGCTCTTCTACGGGGCTTTCGGCCCATTATGTTGGGCTGGGCCCTTTTCCCCCCACAATAGCTCCTCCAAATTTTAGTTTTTCCCTCGCATCCAAGGAGAAAAAGTAAGATTTTGTTTTGCCACGCAAGGAAAAAGAGATAAAAATAAGGAAAAATAAAGAAATTTAGTAAGGGGAAGTCATAAATATCCCCATTTACACGCGCGCGAGCATAGAGACGCGCGCTTCATTATTGCCGCTATCAGTCCCATATTCCCAAAGCGCTGTATTAATTACTCTAGGCGGCTTTTTGTCCTTTGCATCCAACGGTGGGTTGTTGATCAAACGACCAGGGTTCTTCTTCGGGATTTGGACGGAATGAATGACACCGTTTCATCTGTCTCCGTATATAAACCTTTGAAGGAGGTTATTTTTCTTTACTTTACACATTCTCAGAGTACTCAGAGCATTCTCAGAGCACCGAGAGAGTCCTTTCCTTCGAAAGCCTTTCACGCCTCTTCGGATTTCTGAGTTCTTTGCCTCCAGGATCTACAAAGAGTTCATTTCGAGTTTAGGGATTTTACTCCAATCCTGTTTGTGTAAGTTTCGGCGTCTCCCAATCCTTTATTTTCTTCTCGGCTAACCTTTTCTTCCCTTAAAACCCTTCTTCTGTTCATTGCTTCAGTCATTCTCTTAGAAATGGGCAAATTCCAATATCTCGTCGATAGTCCGGCGTTGATAGAGGAATTCAAGCGAAATTATGGTATCCCGCGGGGCGTAAATCTGAGGTATTGCCCTCTAGAGAGGATATTAACGGCCCGAAGAGAATGAGAGGTCGTAATTCCAATGATAGCCTTCATTGAAGGGGGAATGACCCTCCCAATGGGCTCCATCACCTTAAACTATCTTCACAACCACAGGCTCTCTCCTGAGCAGTGCGCGCCTAACACCTTTAGGATATTAGGGGCCATCAATGCCTTGAACGAACAGTTAGGACTAGGGTTGACTTGGCATGACTTAGCATACATGTATGAGTGTCATAGCTAAAAAGGGGCGGGATACTATCTCAAATCCCGTTCCGACGTCGTTAGACTGTTCTCCTGCCTTCCCAAATCGAATAAAGGGATGAAAGATGACTACTTGATCGTCTCGGGCGCATGGCATGACGGTCTACACTGTCCGACTGAGCCAGGAGAGCCAGGTGTGCCTTCTTAGACTTAGGGTCTCTAACAATAGTTTTAGGGCCTTCATTCTCCATAGCTTGTTCTTTTTTATATCATTTTGTTTCAATTTTCTGACCCGACCTGTTTGTTTGTTTTACAGGTAAGGCACATACTACTCCTTGGCTCAGCCTTATCAACGCCCCCGCCCTCAATTACTTACTACGCTTGGAGATATTCATTAGCGAGGACGGACAGCTGCGGTCCATCCCACTCATACTCGGCTACACGCCCAAGAAAGCAGACATCCAGCCAGCTGGCAACGCCATCACACAAGGTGATCACCGGCTACGGCGAATAGACGTTGCTCGAAAAAACTTTTTGGCCCCATACGACCTCGCACCTGTTCCACACCCCAACCCCCAGGGCGTTCCTTTGCTAATCCGACCAGTTCAACAAATCCCCCTCGAACTGGCGGCTACAGGTGAAAGGGTCGGCTCTTCATCCACCTCATTAGAGGAGCAGATTGACAAGTTTAGATTTGAAGGGGACACCCAAGGAGGGGTTCAGATAATACCCTCTTCAGATTCCGAGGAGGAACCTTACAGGCAATCCTGCATCCACCCACCCCTGTTGCTGACCACAGTCCCTGAGGACTTTTTAGAGGAAGAAGAAGAAATGTTTGACTTGAAGCTTCCTCTGAAGAAAAGAGGCAATAAAGCTGATTCCAAGGGGACGGGGACCTCTCGGCCAGCGGTGAATCTACCTCCACCTCCACCCCCACCCCAGGTCTCTGATCCGGCTCTGAAACCGATACCGGATTTGAAGAAAAAGAGACCAATCGAGCCCGAGGAGCGGGAGGTGGTGGTACCACCAAAGGCCAAGCAGCAGAAGGTGGGAAAGGACCACCGCAGCAAGAGGACCTCTTTTGTGGAGAGCAGGGAGGAGCCCCCAATGGCCGACATGCGCCGAGGGCAACGCACGTGGTCTCCCAGGCTGGAACTTGATGGCGTTCCTTTTTCCTGGGAGACTTCTGTCAGGAATTATGATGGGGGTAGAGCTGGACTCATAGCCGAAGCGCTGGAGCAACCATTGCTCCTCCCCCGAGACATGGAGTCATACAGGCGCTTCAGCCAGTATAATCTCTTTATGTCCCTGAAGAGGGACTTGGCCATGGTAAGCATACTCATTCGACTCCTCGGTTACAGTATTAATTTCCTATATTTTTATGCTAACACTATTATCTTATTTGTTCAGATTACCCAGCAGGTTTTCGTGGCCAAAGAAAGGAATCGAAAGGCTTATGTAGAAGCCCAAGCGGAGGCCCAGGCTAGGTCTGAGGCGGAAAGGGCATTGGGTAGCCTAAAGGATGAGGTTTCTCAGATCTCGGACCAGCTAAAGGGAGTGACCCAAGAAAGGGATAGCTTCCATGCTGGTCTTAGAAATTCTGAGACCCAGGCCAAAGCCCAACGCAAGCTGCTGAACGAAACTCAGAGAAATCTGGCAACTGAGAAGGAGCTTGTGAAGGAGCTTCACGCCAAACTCCTGAAGGCTAAGGAGGCTCGGAGGGACGCTCAGCTAGCCAAGGTGGCGACCAAGGCTGAGAATAAAGCGTCTTACCAACTGGGAATGGAGACGACGGAGAAAGGTCTTACTGAGCAATTCGCTTCAGTCGCTCGGGACTACTGCGATATGACCTGGGGCAAGGCACTGGATGCTGCTGAAGAGCCTGCTAATTCAGAGCTGAGGCTACCTGAGAATATCTTTTATGACGCAGACATCCGACAGCTTTCAGAGGCTGACGCCCCTCTTCCAACATAACTCTCAGAGGTCTCGGAGCAGCCTTTGGTTAACCAAGCTTCCCCAGTCATCCTTGAGCCTACCAAGGATTCCAGCCAGCTAGGTGATCAGGGCCCCCTACTGAGCCACAACAGGAGAAGGACGAGGTCTTGGAAGGAAAGAAAATACCTTTGGATCCCCAAGACCAAGCCCCCACAAAAACTTAGGTTTTAGTTGTTTTGTTGTTGTTGTTTTTTTTATTTGTTCCCCCTTTTTGCAGGGGGTTGTAAACTGTCTAATTTTGATCAATGAAATAGTTTTTCTTTTAGCTTTTGTGCATTTGTTGCATGCTGTATGGTTTTCTTTTGTTACAAGTAACTTCACTTTGTAATTATAGCAATAGAGGCAAACATAATTACTCTGTCTTGCTGACAAAATATGCAATTAAGATTGGTTCTGAAGAAGACAACACATAGAGGTTACTGTTAAAGGATGGCCGTAACAAATATTATAAGAGTGGACAAATCCTTTTGCATGTATACTTAGGAATGTTAACACAGGTTTAAAGTTGACACTAAACACAGCTAGTAATGCCAGGCAAGATTTATTCTAAAAATAACTTAGTATTAATAACAACACAACAGTATTAGCTAACTAAAAGTCACTTGGTTTGAAGATCACAAACACGATTGGGTTTAAGCATAAGTATTTAGAGAACCAACAGGGAGTGTTAACTAACCCAAAATCATCTGGTCCGAGGACTACAGGCATGATTGGGTTTAAGTTTAAACACTTAGAGAACCAACAAGGAGTGCTAACTAACCCAAAATCATCTGGTTCGAGGACTACAGGCATGATTGGGTTTAAGTTTAAACACTTAGAGAAACAATAAGGAGTGTTAACTAATCCAAAATCATCTGGTCTGAGAACTACAGGCATGATTGGGTTTAAGTTTAAACACTTAGAGAAACAATAAGGAGTGTTAACTAACCTAAAATCATCTGGCCTGAGGACTACAGGCATGATTGGGTTTAAGTTTAAACACTTAGAGAAACAATAAGGAGTGTTAACTAACCCAAAATCATCAGGTCTGAGGACAACATGCATGATTGGGTTTAAGTTTAAACACTTAGAGAAACAATAAGGAGTGTTAACTAACCCAAAATCATCTGGTCCGAGGACTACAAGCATGATTGGGTTTAAGTTTAAACACTTAGAGAAACAATAAGTAGTGTTAACTAATTTAAAATCATCTGGTCTGAGGACTACATGCATGATTGGGTTTAAGTTTAAACACTTAGAGAAACAATAAGGAGTGACAAGTTATCATAATGAGCAAAGAAACGATTCGATTAATAATAGTACCTTTTGATGTTATTTACATTCCAGCGGCGTGGTATTACATGACTATCCAAGTCCTCTAGGAAATATGCCCCAATGCCAGCACATGAAGTAATGCGATATGGTCTCTCCCAGTTTGGTCCTAATTTTCCCCAGGTTGGGTTTTTCGCAGCGCCGACGACTTTCCTGAGTACCAAATCACCAGGTTCTAAGGGTCTTAGCTTAACATTGGCATCATAGCCCACCCCTCTAGATGGTGGCCCTTGAGGTTACTTCTTACGAGGGTGCTCATCCTCATATGAAAAAGATTCGCTGATTGGAGTTCGAGACCTCTGCTCATAGGTGATGTCTTGTCCGTCATCTGAGTCGTCATTAAAGTGCGAGGCAACACATTTTCTTTTCGCATGACGCAACTCCCTTCTTAACCTTTCAATCTCTATTTGCATGCTGTTTTTCTCTCCATGAGAAACATGACTTTCGCCACGAGATTGAGTTCGTTCAGTGTGCGTAGTATGCACACTGCCTTCACGGTCTTGCCTCCGTTCCAAATTGAGAAAAGGATCAATATGTTGGGACGCCCCAGACTCTGCTGGTTGTTGCCCTGGTTCAGCCATGATCAACTGCTGCTACTTCCCCTTACACTCAAGCTCTTCCCACAGACGGCGCCAATTATAGGGTTAGGATTTGTGGCCCAAGCCCAAAACAATAAATTTGTAGAGTATGGGTGAAAGAGCTAGGTTAAGTATTGGATTGACAACAATGAATCACAACTTTCAAACACAAGCCAACAAAAATTTACACGTAAAACCTGAAAATCCGAAGAGCTATACTATTGTTTATCTGATGAACAAAGGTCTTAGGGTTACAGTCAAGTTCTCTCTTTCTTTTATTGTTCTTCTTTTTTCTCCTCCCCCCTTTTCGTTAGGAGCCTCCTTCCTTTATATAGCCACCTTTCTCTTCATCTCCATCGTCCACTTGTTTCTCATCCACGAGTTTGCTTGAGTACATGTCACGTCAAGCATCTTTTTTTAGCCCTGTATGAGTGGCGGTAGGTTAGGATGCACTGTTCAGGGGTCTTCTCCACATAAATGCGGCCAGAAAAGTTGTTGCAGTGTATTAAATACGGTGGTAGCAGCTTTCCCCTTAGATATTTCTCCATCCTTATCGTTTCCCAGCATATTCAGAGCTTATCTTGATCAGGTGGAGTCCTCGGAAGGTCATTTTGGCCTTTCACCCACAATTGATTTATAATATTTGCATCAGAGGATTACAACCTCTTCAGACAGGAGATATCCTCTTCGGATGGTAATAATTCTTCCTTCTGAGGGTCCTACTCCCAGATGGGCCATGCCTTTTCCATCTCCTTCTTCTCGATCGCAAAATAACTCTTCTACGGGCTTTCGGCCCATTATGTTGGGCTGGGCTCTTTTCCCCCCACATATAGCATTACTTGTGTATCACACATATGACTGCAGTATTTTCTTATTTAAAACTGCAGAAATTGTATTTTTCTGACCAAAGACTACCACCTTCACATTGTGAGAGGATTTAGTGGGTGAAAATAGAAAAATAATAATAATAATAATTTCATTTACTGAAATATACGGTCAGGCACACATTCATTCGTGTAAACATACAGAGTTCGAGAGCTTAATTAAAAGAGAAATAATTAAAAATACTAAAAGCAATTCTTTTTATTTAATGCAAGTGAAAGTCACAATAACTTTCATTATTTCATAAAGCAATAATAAAAAACCAGAGAACACAACCATTTGGTTCCACACAAAAGAAGGAAAAAAAAAAAAAAAAAAAAAACCTAAACAAAACAAAACCACTTGGTTGTAATATAACGTAGCTACAGCCATGCAGCGGTGACTTCAACGTTTATATTCATAGCTAAAGACAAAGTGTGACCAACATAGTCAACTTTATTAACATTTAATACTACATGGAAACGATGATTTTTTTGACTAGGGATCTTTTTTATTATTCTATAGTAAATGTCGAGATCCGGTGTTAAGCTCTATAAATCATCCATGCTTTGCTGAAAACTGAATATGAAAACCATCTCCAAATCCTAAAGCAGGGGATCGAATCACCTCTCCTTCTTTGATTGTAGTCATCCTAAATCAGCCATAATTCAAATACAATAAATTAACAAAATAAAAATCAGTTTTTGTTCAACTTGTCTAAGTGCTGCATAAATGCATGTAAGAATAAGAAATGAAGTACCTGTATTTGGTGACCAAAATATGAAAGAAAACACCCATTAGAACTTTGCTGAACTCGGCTCCTGCACATGATGTCATGCCTGCCCCAAATGGTATGAAATTCTTTGCTGACACATTTGCTGAGATGTTCTTTATTCCCATAATGAAATGAAAGATTAGTCAAATACAGGAACAAAGATTAAGGATTCTCACAACTAATTAGTCCATGATGAGTATATATCAAGATTTTAACTGTTAAACTCCTAATTGTCCCAAAAGTTTAAGCTGTTAGGAAATGATGAATTTAATCATTTAATCGTAAGTCTAATACTCCCTTTCACTTGTGGGCCTAAACTTTCCCTTTATAAGTGGGGGCCCAATAAGTGAGAATTTAACATTTTAAATAGAAGATAGAGTAAAACTAGTGATCGAACTCAGGATCACTTGCTCTGATACCATGTTAAATTACCAATTGTCTCAAAAGTTTAAGCTGTTAGGAAATAGTGAATTTAATCACTTAATCATAAGTCTAAAATTAACTTGGTAAAAAAACAAAACAAAAACCAACCCACCTGCCATCTCCATGGATTGAAGGCAAGAGGATCCTCATAAGTGCTTGGGTTCAGTTGAAGGGCGGCTGGAACTACCATAAGCACCCAACCTTTTGGAATAGTATACCCTACAGTCAACGTGCCTCCTATTATTCTCAACTTATTTCATAATGAACTTGCATGTCTCATATTCTTTGACTTGCGTTTTAATTAAGACAACAACTAATTACAATGATACTAGCTCCCATTCCAAGAGTAATTATTAAGCAAATTTGAAGTACAACAAACTTGTTACTATGCAACAATAAAAACTAGTTATTTAATATGGGAAAAAGTTAACAGATGCTTTAAGAACATTAGTTTAAGAAATATTTTTAGAATCTTTTTATGGAAAAAGAAAAGAAAAAATCAATGGATTCTTTTTATAATTTTTTATATTTTTCGTAAAATTGGTATTAAATTTTTTTTAAAATCAATTATTAGTAAATATTCTAAGAACAACTATTAACCGAGTCCAATAACAAAATAATATAACATAAACTCAAAAAGTCATGTGAAACAAATAGTTTTTGTATTAAATGATTCGCTTTTTATTGTTTTGGCTATCCCAACACCCCCCAAAAAAAGGAAAGAAAAAGGACAAAATATGTTGACAAGTCAACCAATTTGATTTTGAACTTACCATTTACTTGAATGTCTTGGAGGGTTCTTCTCAAAATCCCTGGAGCAACACTAGCAAGTCTAAGCGATTCATTGATAACCTGTATGTTCCAATTCATTGGATTGTAAGAATCGTTGGCAATTGCTTGAAGTTCTTTGTTAAAAATTAAAAAGAAAGATTGTGCGCCTGAGAATAAAGGGGGAGTATCTATCTACTCACATTATGAGTAAAAGTCATGGATTTGTATTCTTTCCATGTAAGTCCAGAATTGACATCTTCTCTGTTCTTAAGAATTACTTCATGCTCCTCCTAGGAATAACATATATATATATATATATATATATATATATTTAAAGTGATATTAACATTTAAACACCCAAAAAGCTTCTTTTAAATCTATGTTATGTAAAATTTTGGAACTTCTTTGTGTCACTAACCGTTAATTCTTGTATCACTTTTGGGTTTTTATTAATTAACATAATGGCTAAAGTAAGAGTTGACGATATGGTCTCAAAGCTGGCGAGGAGAAGCCCAAACATCATGTAAATGACGAATTTATCTGTCAAGAACGTCTCTGTTTTCATGTCAGCCACAATCTGATCAAGAAAATCTCCTTTGCGAATTTCTGGATTACTCTTTCTCTCTTCTAGTTCGCTAGTTATGATGCTTATTGCTCTCTTCTGGTTCTGTATGACAATTGAATAAATATATTAGATTATATTCACATATAATATGAGAAGGACGTTTTAGATTTTGAAATATATAAGGATCAAGTTTAAGGAAATTGCCTGTAGACACCTATGATAAGCAGTACCGGGGAAATTAATCGGGAATGACATAAGTCCCTGCAAGAAGTTAGTAAAAGATTCACAAATATCTTCCTTTGATTTGTCTGCCTGAAAACTGAACAATTGCTTTGCTGTAAAATCAAAGATCATCTGCAAATAATCAACAAATAAGTAGTTAAAGAAAAAAAAATGTGTATTTTGTAGTAGCTACTTCAACTTTAATTACTCAAAATGCTAAGAAAGGAAGATCTAATGATCCTTAAACAATGTTTCCAAGCTTCATTAGCATTTTAGCAATTAAAAATGGGTGAGACGCCATTTTAATGTATGTGGAATCGAGTTTTTTGAGAGTACGGAACCCATAATGATCATTATAATCTATTTTCAAATGTTTTAATATTTACCATTGTTTCATGAAAAAATAACTAAAATTTTAAGATTATTTATATATAGACCATAGGTCCATATATACAATTTTATCTCCTTCTTTTTCTCATTTATTTTGTACCTCTTGAAAAGGTTATGTCTTGGAAGTTTAAAATATAAGTTCCATCTAAAAAATAATTACTGGGATCAATTATAAACATGTATAAAAAAAATACTGACGCATTATCATGATAGAAATTAGTTATTAAAAGCTTACCGCTGATGTGCTGCTTTTCACTTCCAAACTGGTTAGTTTTGACCAACCATGTAACCTTTTATTTATTGCATCCTCTAACTGTGGCAACATCTTGTCCTTGAGGGCCTCAGGACCAAAATGACCTAAGATTGCATTCCGAAGGTACTTATGAATATTTTTATGAGCATTAATTCTTTGCTGCATTAATTCTTGGTGGAGAATTTTTGCAAAGGAGTCCATATACCATCTTTCAACCAATTTTCCTTCTTGTTGAAAAACATAATAATTGAATTCTGGATCAGATGATACTACAACTGGCCGTCCTGCCAAGCTTGTTCGAAATATTGGACCATATCTAAAATGACCGCCCCAAAAAAAAGAAAAGAAAAATAAGTTGGTTACAAGATGTCATATTTATATAGATGGAATAAATATAACCAAAAAGCAAACCAAAAAAAATGCATGTGATTGTGTAATATAACGACCCATATCAAGAATAGAAAATTTGCAACAGAAATGTGAAAAACTAATTAGATGAGATGCAAAAAACATTGCATGTGGGTTATTGTGGGCTTACTTCTTCATCCTATTATTGATAAAAGGTGGGGTGTCTATGGACTTGCTTGACGCAAGAAGACCAAGGGTCTCCCCAATAAGTGGAAAGCCCATAGAGCCAGGAGGTAATTTTCCATTGCATTTAGGGTTCCTCCACCTATAAAGCCAATGTGTGGCAATCACTATAAGTAAGCTAGCAACGGAGAGCCAAACTGACCACATCTTTAGCTAGTAGCGAGGAGGAGTAGCAGATGCCAGTAGTATAGGGGGAGCTTAGGATTGGTTCTTATGGAGAGAATTAGTGGCTCTTTATATAGGCAAAGTGTATGACATCATATATAGATTGACAAATAGGCAGGAGTGTTTCTTTTTTTCCTATCAGATAAAAATAATGTTAAATGGTTTGAAATTAACAAGTAGAAACTATACTCTCAATATAGTCAAGTCCTTGTTTCTGAATTTGAATGATGTAAATGAAATAGCACAATCAGTTAATTACTGTATAGAAGAACATGGCAGCCACATTTTGAAAGCTTTGGATTTGAAATGGACTACTAAGAAAAATCAATAGACTAATAGACAGATTTCAATATCTCATTATTATTTGAATATGACGTTTATTGTAATTTCTCTGCAGCCTAGAGAACAGATTAGTTGACTGCAATATTGTATATACACTGCTATCACTATCCACAAATAGGAGTCATAGGACCTAGTAAGTAGTAACAAAATTACGTCAAATAAATTATTTTGGGTCTACTTTTATATATTCAAATAAATTATTTTGGATTAGTCAAATCAACCAATTAATAACAAAATTGCATCCTCAAGAATTCGTATCAGATCAGGTTATAGATCAGCCAATGAAGCAGTTGGTGTTAGGACATATATGTTTTAACTTGTTTAAGAACATATGTCACTTAGTTATGTAAGTTGGCTAATCCTTTGACAAAACGCACTCTGCTTGTAATTGGGTAGTTCTAGGTGTTTTTAATATTTCAAGAAATAATGTTTCAAGGTCAAGTGTTGAAGTTATCAAGTCTGTCCAAGAGAAAGCAAGCTGAAGTGCAAAGTTTTTAAAGCTCGACATCTGCTCGACAGCTACCTCGACACCTGCTATCTGTCGAGATTTAAAAAGTTAGATTTCTAATATGATTTTCTTGGGATCCGTGAATATGTTTTTGGGCCTTCTTTTCTTCTAACCCTAAACATATAAAAGGATTATTTTAAGAGCCGTTTAGGGTGACACAAGTTGCATTATCATTGAGCAATCTCTGTTTAAGCAAATTGTGATCAACAGACGAAGTTCTTGACCTAGTTCATCTTTCATCAAGAAGTTGTTGTGTATTTGCACCATAGGGTTTTGTAACCAAGCATCTTCCTGCTATTCATCATAAAGGATGAACTGAAGAACTTTGCAGCCAACCATTCTTCCTCAGTTGGTGTTCTGAAGTCGCGTACTTGGATCCGCGCATTGGTTAGTCACGTACTTGGGAGCCGTGCATCAAAGGTAGAGACTGTCACTACAGATCAAGTCCAATTGGGTATTGGGGTAAGGGTTCAACTGTAGGTTGGTAAGGTACTTGGGATTCCTTTACTTGTAATCGCTTGATTTGATAATAGTGGAGTTTCGAGAGTGGTGACTTGAAAATCACTCGGTGGGATTTTTGCCATTAGGGTTTTCCCCATTCGTAAACAAATCATTGTGTTATTTATTTTTCCGCTGCTTATTTAGTTGTTGGTGATTTGTTTGTGCTTCCATAAAATTGCATGATTAATTGATTAATTAATTACTTGGCTAAATTAATTAATTAGAGTTAATCACAATGGGTCATTCAGATTGTGACCTATCAAGTGGTATCAGAGCAGGCACACTCTGATTAGGGTTTAATCTTTGCTGTGTTGATCCATTGACCCCTGTTTGTCATGGATAGAGGACAATCATTAATTATACCTCTTTTATTTGATGGCACTAACTATGCATACTGGAAAGTACGCATGAGAGCTTTCTTGCAGTCTTTAGATGAAAAGGTGTGGCAAATTGTAGAGATTGGCTGGACTAAGCCAACAGAAGATCCGGCCGATTGGGATGATACTAAGATCAAGGCGGCTAACTTCAACAGCAGAGCGTTAAATGCCCTATTTAGCGCGGTCACAAATGAGGAGTTCAAAAAGATATTCTCAACTGAAACTGCCAAGGAGGCTTGGACCATCCTCCAGACGATCTATGAAGGCACAAAGGCTGTCAAAGACTCAAAGCTTCAGAGGCTCACTACAAGCTTTGAAGAAATTAAGATGGAGGAGGATGAGTCATTTGATGAGTTCTATGCCAAGCTCAAGGACATAGTGAACTTAGCCTTCAATCTTGGGGAAACTATCCCTGAACCCAAGATTGTAAGGAAGGTGCTCAAATCTCTACCTGAGAGATTTCATGCCAAGATTACAGCGATAGAAGAATCAAAGGACATTGACAAGATTCCTTTGACTGAGCTGGTAGAAAACTTGCAAACCTATGAGATAGGATTATCTAGGATTGGCAAGACAAGTAAAGGTAAAAGCATGGCTTTGAAGGCAAAGAATAGTGATACAGATGAGTCTTCCGATGATGAAGATTCTAAGATGAAGTCCTACATCATTCAGCAGTTCAAGAAGTTTATGAAGAATGCCAATGGAAGGAGCTTCGACAAGGACCGGAGGCAGTTCAGTTCTTCACAGTCTAAAAGCCAAGACAAAGGGAAGAAGGATGCTAAGGATGGAAGTCAGTACACTGTTCCTGCAGGACCAAAATGCTTTGGATGTCATGGGTTCGGACACATGAAACATGAGTGTCCTACATATCTCAAGAGCATTGGGAAAAGCAAGGCACTTGCTGCAACTCTAAGTGACACTGAGCCTGAAGATGATTCCGACAATGAGGATGACGGAATCTTAAATGCCTTCACTGCCACAGTCAATCCTACTGAAGGGATTGTTGAAGAAGTGAATGAAGAAGAAGAACTGGTGGAATCAAAATTTGAGAAAATGGATGATCAAGATGATATCCATTCAGCCTATGAGAAGCTTTATAAGCTCTCTGAAAAGCATGAGAAATTATATAGGCTGGCCACCAAGAAGCTAAGTGATGTGGAACTTGATCGTGAAGAGTTGTCCACAAAGTTTGATGAGGCAAATCAAACTATTGGAGCACTGAGATTTGAAAACACCTTTTTGGTCGAGAAAACTAAGAAGCTTGAAGCAGAGTTGTTTCAAGTCAGAGCTCAACTAGAGAGGACTTCAAGTACAAAGTTTGATGAGATGTTTAGAAATCAGAAATCTGCTTCGGATCGAACTAGTTTGGGGTATGGTATTTCTCTCTCAAACACTGCTTCTACTAGCAATACTGTTTTTGTTCCTCCTGCTAATAATACTGAAATTGAGAATATTGATGTCAAAACTGAATTAGCTAGTGAGAACTTAGACAAGGGTAAATCTATCTTAGGAGCACCCTCTAAGCAAGATAAGAAAGATGATAAAAACCCTAGGGCTAAGAAGGCTAACTCTCAAAAGCCTAAACAAAAGAAGCAGCATCTCTGTCATCATTGTGGAGCTGTCGGTCATACTAGACCAAATTGTTATAAGTGGTTAGCCACTCAACAGAGCAATGGCGTGATAGCACCTGGAAACCATAATCAGCTTTAATCCTCTCTTGCTCCTCTTGGAGATCTTCTGAAAGCCCTCATGTTCCTTTCGAACTTGAACGGGTTAAATTCTTCCCCCTCACCGCCAGTTCAAGGATTCAATCAAAGGAAAGGCTCTTCCAAGGTGTGGAAGAAAAAGGACTTTAAGTGATTTCATCACTTTCTTTTTCCTTTTTGTTTTTCTGTGTTTTGCATTGCTTATGTGTTTTGTTTTTCTACTGAGTCAGTCTAATTTTTGCATTATTTTGTTTACCATGTTTTTGTGTGTTTTCCTTCAGTTTTGTTTATTTTGTTTTTGATTTAAAATAAAAAAAAATTGAAAAATCAGAAAAATACAAAAACAGTGTGTGTTATGTGTACTTTGGTATTTGTGTACCTTGGATGGCCAATGAAAAAAAGTTTTCTAAACTTTGTATCTCTCGTAGCTTAGATGAGCATCTCTATGCACAACTAAGCAAGTGAGCTTTGTGGCTTTTGTTTGTGATGAGTAAGATTAGGTTATCTCTTAAAACTTAACACTCATATCACTCTTTTTGACGGGTAGGACTAGAAAATTCTAAGAGAAAGGCATAAATAACCATCTCACCACTGTTGCCTGCCAATCATAATATGACACCTGTATGCTTCGGCATAGCAAAAGTGCAGTGTCAAAGACATTCGTATGCTTCGGCATAGCAAAAGTGCGATGTCAAATGCTTAACATCTTGGGTATTTCTTTTCTCTCTTTTATATACCCATGTATGATATGCTAAAATAAAAGAAAACATGCAAAGAAAATAAAAAGCAAAAAAATTAAAAATGCTTTAAATATGGTTGCAAGCGTGTATTCTAGGAGATGTAGGAGTTATAAGATGTACCTCGAAGGTGATAGTCCCCATCAAACAGTTATGATTGTGTGTGAGTTAAAAGTTATTTTCTCATATCTCAGATCGTCATAACATCTATACACATATGCAATCTTGCGATGTTTTTCACACACAACACGCAATATTCTTTGCTACTTTTGATACATGTGCAGGTACAATGTGATTTGACCATCACAAAGGTTTTACATGTGCTAATGTATGCTCACTAAACTGTCATAACTTGTTTTTGAAATATAAAATTGGTTAGACTTGTTTAGTGTGTGTGTGTTTTGCATAATCCGTGTGCTTATTTTCTTGTTAAGAGATGTGTTTGAGAGGTTTATATGATGAGTGGATCTTTGGTTGAGATGTGTGTTAGATTGCATTCATGTCTGTGTTTTTCCCTTCTTGAAAAACTGCCTTTTTCTGATGGCTCGACACCTCCTCGATACCCGGTCATCTGTCGAGCTTCTCATGTTGTTTCTTATCGCAATCTCGACACCTCTTCAACACCTGATGGATCGATCGAGAAAGTCTCTGTCCTTTCGATAGATTCTCGGCACCTGGTGGATCGATCGAGATTCTCTTATGCTGTTTGAGTCTTCTTTCTCGACACCTGTCTCGATACCTTGTGGATCGATCGAGAATTCTTTTGTCTTCTCGACAACTTCTCGATACCTGGTCGATCGATCAAACTTCTTGAATCTGCATTTGGCCTTGTACCTCGATACCTCTCGAAACCTGTATCTGTCGAAGGCATTTTTCCTTGATACCTTTCTCGACAGCTTCCTCAATACCTCTCGACACCTCAGCTGTCGAGAATTACTGAGGTGCCTATTTAAGAGCTGTTCGCGATTTTCACTCATTTCTCTCGCTCTCTCTATATCTGTCCGAGGCTTTTCATCTCCCAAACTTGATTTTCTCACTCAAATCTTCAACCCCACTTGGATCTTGCTCATTTCTTGCTTCAATCTCTTGGTAAGATCACTTTTCCCTTCCTTTTTTATGCATTTCATGTTTTGAAACCTAGGTTTTGGGATTTTTTGAAAATTTTTGGGGTTTTTCAAAATTGATGAGTTTTTCTTCAAATTTTGGGTTGGGTTTTTACTTAAATGATTTCAAAATATCATACATTACATTTCATTTGCATTATAATGATATTTACATGCATTTAGATGTGTGCTTTATGTTTGTGTACTGCTAGGATTGGATTGGGTTGAGCCCATGATGTTTTTTTCCTTTGCATGTCACATGCTCATGCATTCCCATGCATACGTACTTGTTGTTCAACATATTTGATATATTTGAACTGTGTTGGGACTTTTCTGATTGTCTCCCTCTCTATCTTTTTCTCATTCTTTTACGTTAGTAGTGTCTATGGCACCCAAACGTAAATCTACTCCTGCTCGGAACCCTCTGCGTTCTGGAGCTTCCACTTCCTCAGATTCTACTCCTTTTAACATTCGGTTCCGTGATGGAGATGCCCATAAGGCATTTTTGGAGAACGTTTCTAAACGAGGTGTTCATTCGGAACGCTAAGTTATTCTGGCGGACTTCGCCGATACTGACCTTCCCTTTGTCATTAACAGTAGGGGATGGGGGTCATTGTGTGATATCCCGGTCACTTGCCCTGTCGTGTTGATACAGGAGTTCTACTCCAACATGCACAGGATTGATCTTTCAGTACCTTATTTTGTCACTTGCGTTCGAGGTATGCGCATTCTTGTCACACCGCAACTTGTTGCGGATGTGCTTAGGGTACCTAAGATAGAGTTTCCAGATTACCCCTTTTGTGAGCGTCTGAGGACTGTGTCCAAAGATGAGCTCATCTCTGCTTTTTGTGAGCGCCCTGCTGATTGGGGTGAGCATCAGTTCACATCATGTAGGCCTTTTGCTAAAGGTCCTAGATTCATTAACATGGTGATGACGTTTGTTCTCCATCCTCTTTCTCACTATAACTCTATCACAGAGCCTCGTGCTTGATTTTTGCTTTCTTTGCTTGAGTATCTTACCATAGACTTCCCTTCTCACTTCATCCGGTCTATCGTAGAGGTCTATCTTGATTCGGCGTCCCATGATAAGCTCATCTTTCCTTCTGCTATCACGCGGATTCTACGCCATTTTTCCGTTCCCTTTCCTGTATCCGACCACTTCACACACATATCTGCCATAGATGCCGCTACCGTAAAATGCAGTGAGGCACAGTTCAGGTCGAGACAACCAGGTGCCACTCCTTCCTCCCGTTCAGCGCCATCCAGATCCGCTCCATCTACATCTGCTCCTTCTTCCTCTTCGAGCGATGTATCCCTTGGTGATATTATGGCGCAGCTGCAGCGCATGGATACTCGTCTTGATACACTCTCTGCTGAGTTGTATCAGGTGAATGTTCGTGTGGGTCGTATTGCACGACGGCAGGCGATCATGGGTGGATTTGCTCCAGAGGCTACTCTTTCACCATCTACTCCAGTAGCGTTAGATTCTGAGGATGATAAGGATGATGAGGATGATGATGATGATGATGGAGATGCTAGCTTTGCCGATGAGATGTCTTCATGACACTCTACCCTTTGTCACTCGTGACAAAAAGGGGGAGTAGTTTTGGGCTATGAGAGTAGTCATCTTAGGGGGAGAGTTAGTATAGGACATTTTTGATAGGGGGAGTGTTGTCATATTTTTGAGGGATGTAGTGAGGCTATATGTATTTTTTTCTTATCTTTTAGATACATTGGTCTTGTATATGAGGTCCTTTAACCATTTTTACATACATTGTACTTATCTCATCTCTTATATATGTTGATGTATGTTTCTTTCACCTCTCTCTTCATGTGTTGTTTCTTTTCTATCTTTATACACATGTTCTTTATACTTGTATGCAATCTATTTATTTCTGTTTCACACAAGATGCCTTGATGAGTTTTGTTTAAAGTGTTTCAGAAATACAGGTTGTCAAAGTCTACTTATCATAAGTTCTTTTCTTGCAAAATTTTTCAAGAGTTTGTGTTAGGATAGATTTTATTGTATTCAACAAGTGAATATGAGTTGAGTGATTTATGACTTCTCTCATATGCTCATTTTTTTGTTGTGGTTTTGTCACGGATTGCCAAAGGGGGAGATTGTTAGGACATATATGTTTTAACTTGTTTAAGAACATATGTCACTTAGTTATGTAAATTGGCTAATCCTTTGACAAAACACACTCTGCTTGTAATTGGGTAGTTCTAGGTGTTTTTAATACTTCAAGAAACAATGTTTCAAGGTCAAGTGTTGAAGTCATCAAGTCTGTCCAAGAGAAAGCAAGCTGAAGTGCAAAGTTTTTAAAGCTCGACACCTGCTCGACAACTACCTCGACACCTGCTATCTGTCGAGATTTAAAAAGTCAGATTTCCAATTTGATTTTCTTGGGATCCGTGAATATGTTTTTGAGCCTTCTTTTCTTCTAACCCTAAACATATAAAAGGATTATTTTAAGAGCCGTCTAGGGTGACACAAGTTGCGTTATCATTGAGCAATCTCTGTTTAAGCAAATTGTGATCAACAGACGAAGTTCTTGACCTAGTTCATCTTCCATCAAGAAGTTGCTGTGTATTTGCACCATAGGGTTTTGTAACCAAGCATCGACCTGCTATTCATCATAAAGGATGAACTAAAGAACTTTGCAGCCAACCATTCTTCCTCAGTTGGTGTTTTGAAGTCGCGTACTTGGATCTGCGCATTGGTTAGTCACGTACTTAGGAGTCGTGCATCAAAGGTGGAGACTGTCACTACAGATCAAGTCCAATTGGGTATTGGGGTAAGGGTTCAACTATAGGTTGGTAAGGTACTTGGGATTCCTTTACTTGTAATCGCTTGATTTGATAATAGTGGAGTTTCAAGAGTGGTGACCTGAAAATCACCAGGTGGGGTTTTTGCCATTAGGGTTTTCCCCATTCGTAAACAAATCACCGTGTTATTTATTTTTCCGCTGCTTATTTAGTTGTTGGTGATTTGTTTGTGCTTCCATAAAATTGCATGATTAATTGATTAATTAATTACTTGGTTAAATTAATTAATTAGAGTTAATCACAAGGGGTCATTCAGATTGTGACCTATCAGTTGGAACAAAAAGTTAATTCCCTCCTCTATCATTAGTCGCAGATGCAATAGATCAATATAGAGAAGAAGAGAACATGCAAACTCATGCAAGGGCTAAGCATGAAGGTTGGACGAGTATGAACACGAAAAAATAAAAAATAAAAAGCTCAAAGCTTTGTAACTCTACATAATTCACCTAGGATGTATATCTTTGCCAAAAAAATAAGTTTCAAGAATGAATTCCCAGCAAATGACATTTAAGACACCAAAGGAAAACACTTTGTGGCAAAAGGAGGATTATGTGACTGATTTATTTTGTTATTATTGGATAAATATGTTAAACACATGTTTTACTTATTCAAAAAAAAAAATGTTTGGCTTAAGATTTGTTTGGATTAGGATTAGTTTTAATGATAGTTTATAAGAAGTTACTAGTAATTATCTTTTTTTTTTTTATTTGGAAGTTTGTCTTATATAAATTCAAATGTTGACAATGAAAACACACTTTCACAACAAATCCTCGATAATATGTTGTTACTGGTTATAATTTGAATTTAGTATTGATATTACTTTTACGAACTAATAATAGCCAATAACAATCTGTCACCTATAATTTATTACAAAAGTGTTATAAAAATATTTCGGATATATCATTTCTCATTGTGTTTTTAACACGTGTTTAAATAAAGTAAAGGGCAATGCCCCCCCCCCCCCCCCCCCCCCCCCCCAAAAAAAATTGAAATACAAAAAATTATTTGCGTGTGTCATAAGTGCCTTTTCAAATTGAAAGTTGGCCAAAGAAATGTGAAATATAAATCACTTGAAGTATTTTTTTTTTTTGGGATTCAATTTGTTTGTTTGATGTTTAGCATTGAAATTAAATGTTTAATACTTTGCATTTGGAGTGATGTTATGCTATTTAGTTCCACAAAAAAAAAAAAAAAAAAAAAAAATTATTTGAGTGCTTTTTCTTTTTCGCTTATTTGTTTGTTTGTATTTTTTTTTTTTTTTGATACATGATAATACTAATTGATTTATTAATAAGAGGAATATTGGATATACTTGAATGATAATAATTATGACTTTCAACTCTCATGTTTCATGCTATATCAATTGCTTCTATTTATTCTTCTAGTTTTTAATGCAATCATAACAAGAATTTTCAATTATGAAGATTGTTAAAATTAGGTTTTGCAACAAAATCAAAGATGAATTTAGAATTGATTCTTTGATCTTGTACATTGAAAGGAAATTGTTACAATAATTAGTGCTAAACAAAATTGATGATGCATAGAAAATCAGAAGGCTGAATGCTTCAGGCTTTAATGATCTGGAAGGCCTAAAAAGGAAAACAAACAATCAAATGAGACTGGGGCTAACCGGCCAAGAACCCTCTGATACTTAAGTTAGTTTTCTCTTAAATTTTAGAGTTCCAACTTTTTGGGAATTGTTTCAAAACTTACCTTTACTTGTCATGAATGAGTATTTATATAGTGTGCTCTTGAAGCGGTTACTTGTCTTGTAACTTCCCTCATATTTGTGGAGGTTAGAAGGTTTTCGCTTAACTCTTACAACTGCTATAGAAGTTATAATATTTACTCTTATCTTCTATAACTGTCATGGGAAGTTAAGTGCTTGGTAGGAAGTTATAGCGATGAATCAGGATCTCACTCACGTACTAAAATGGTTACACATGGTCCAATTCATAAGCTCTTGTAGATAAATCTTGTATTTAGAAATATTCCAAGTATTGAAGGGTCATCCATATCTGGATGACCTTCCTTAGTCTAGACAAGCTTCCCTTAAGGCAACCCATGAATAATACAATGGGCGAGTAGAAGCAGGCCCAATTGTTGTGGTATCCTACATTCTATGGACGACCACTAAGGACAGGCTATACTTGTCTTTTCCCATCAGCTGCCCCTTTGTCCTTGTGTTGTTTGTCATAAGAATGTCCTCTCCTTTTTTTTTTGATATGTGGTCCAATCGACATATTTCAATCATGGCGTTTTGTCTTTCAAGATAGATGCCATGTGGTCTATCCTGGTTGGTCAAGTCGTTTCAGATGCCAAACCTCGTTGCCTATAAATAGTAGAATTCCTCTCCTACCCTTCTCATTTCAAAAATTTTCCTCCTTAACATTTGTCGTCTATAGCCTCGTCTAGAAGTTCTTCTGCGTCTATAGTCCTCTTTTGTCTAGAGCCAAGTATTTTCTTCATTCTTGTCTTTAGGCTTTCCTTTAAGTTTTCTTCAAGATGTCTAAAATTGTCGTCTCTTCATCTAATAATAGTATAGATAAAGCTATAGACGAGTATCATGATTCAACAAGCTATAGTGGCTCTAATAGTAGCACTAGCAACAGCAGTAGTGGGGAGAACACCACGGATGAGAAGTACATGGTCTGGTGTTCCTAGAGTCCCTTTAGAAGTTCTTCAAGAACAACTTATGATGAGGGCAACTTATGGGTCTCGAGCTGGCACCTCGGTGAGTGTCCCTCCATCTAGTCCTTTAGGCGAGGCAGAAACAATTTATAGTTGTGCTACAGGTATCCCTTCCAAAGCAAGTGAATAGAGACTAACCTCACTTAGGACTTGGTATTCCAGATGAGCTTAACCCTAAGTTAGCTATCCGTGGGGAGTGGTGCTGCAACCCTTATTTTGGGATAGACGTCTATGAGGCTTACATTTTAGGGGGACTTAGGTTACCCCTTAATGCCTTTGCCAGGGAATTACTTGTTAGATTAGGTTTAGCAGTATGTTAGTTTAACTTTAATCATGTTATACTCTTTGGTTAACTTTAATCATCATTATTTTTTAGGGATGGCAACTATGAAGAAAATAATGGAAAAGAGGTTGTGGACGAGGCAAACAAGCTTGAAACTCAATTCCAGCTTTGTCCTTCTACTAGGGACAAAAGGAAAACCTTATCCAATACGCTTGACTTGGAAAACCTTCCTAGTCATCGAGGAAAGAAGGCAAAGCATGGGTCATTCAAACCAAGAGTTGTCAAGCCTAGTCTCCCTTCATCTCAACCGTCCATCCAAATTTTTGATGTAGACTCGTCTATCCTCGTTGAGATCACTCTGTCCAAGACCATTGCGCCTGCCTTGTCCCAGCCTTCTCAAAGGATCCCTATGAATCTTATTGAAAACGAGGATTTGGCTCGGGAACGCTTTGAGAAGGCTGTGTCTGATGAGGACATAGCTGCATGTTATGACATGTCTTTGAAAGACTTTGAACATTCTGGTGTTCATGATCTTTTCAAGGTATGCAATTTCATTTTTGCCTCATCTTTGTCACTTCACACTTTCCTCGTCTAACCATTATTTTTATCAGTTATTTCTTATAGGTAATGTCAAAGTTCATCGCAGCATCTAGGCAAGTCACAGAGTTGAACAAGATGAGGATCTTACTTGAGATGAGCTTTTAGGAGGTGAAGGATGACTACAAGGGTTGGGCTGAGGTGGCAGCCAAGGCTACAGATGAGGCCAAAGGAATGCAAAACCTCGTCAAAGAGCTCTAGGCTAATGTCATCGAAAAGGACTCTCGTCTTGATCATCTTCAAAAGAAAAATGACGAGTTGAGCACCCTTCTTAAGAAGCCAAAGAAGATGATGTTATGGAGTTCAAAACTTCCAAACAGTATACTGATCTTTTAGACAAAAATTATGCTGCTGGCTTCGAAGATCCCAAAAGTTGACTTCAATTCCATCAAACTCAATGTTGGTGCTACGAGCTCCCTTCTCCAAACAAGCTTTAAAGATGTCAATATTGAAGACGATGCCACTACCCATCCTACTCAGGACGATCCCACTTCTGGAGATAACCCTTAGTAAAGGACGTTTGAAATATCATCTTTGCAATTTTATCTTTCTTTTTTTATGAGGTCCGTTGTTTTGGACCATTTAGATTTAGTCAAGTACATTCATCTCGTCTATAATCTTTTAGGACGAGTTTTCAAACAATTGCCTTGTAGCTTGTATTTTATAACGGTTTTTGGATGGTGGTCGTCTACCCTTTCTTAAACCTTTATGAATGAATGTTTTATATTTTCATCTTCTATTGAACATGTTATTGCATAGACGTCTCTTTTTATTTATTTATTTATATTATCCAAGGTTGTAATGGTTTGAGTATGGTCCACCCACTCATGAAGGCATTTAACTCATCCATGTTAATGTAAATTTCTCATGTTCAATATTCTTACCATTCTATAAACTTTACAAGTATAACTCGTCTTACGAATGACATTGTTTTACCAGCTTTACTCGTCTGGAGATTTAGTAGCTGTTTCTCGCTCCTCGTCCATAGGCTGAACATTTCCAGCATTTGCTCGTCTAGATATTGGATTGTTATAGCTGGATATTTATCCATGGATTTTGAATGTTCTTGCATGCATGCATTTTTTCATCCATTTCTTGGATGAATACGCCTCAGGTTTTATTCGTCCATTGGTTAGAAGAATATACCTCGAGCTTATTTTACTTTATCCTTATTTCAAGGAAAGCTTATAGATGTTACATCCTTGCGTCCAAAGATTATTCATCTTGAGCCTTTAGCTTTCTTGTGGATGAAATTATGGAAACTAGATTCATGCATCACATGTATTGGAAATTCAAACTCCATATACATAGCATAAACACCGTCCACAAGTATGGCTTATGCTCAGAAGCTAGTGCCTTAGAGAATTAAAAATACACAAACAGATAGACAAAGTACATAACTTCGTCCATCATAAACTTATCTTTAGATAGCGCATAAAGAGTCTAATGCACTTTTTAGGGAATTAAAATATTCAAAACATACAGCAGTAGTAATAAACATAAGTAAACATGAGGGAAACACTTCAACTTTATCCATGATGTTGCTCTTCTTGGCGGGCCCTTCATTGGTACTATTTCCTCAAATGCTTAACGTTCCAAGGGTGCTCCAGCTTCCATCCACCTAGGGCTTTTAGGTAGAATGATCCTTGCCTTTTGCAATTAATGACCCTATAGAGTCCTTCCCAATTAGGTCCTAATTTCCCATGGGTTGGGTTTTTGGTTGCCAAAGAGACTTTTTTTAGGACGAGGTCCCTAATGTTGAAATGCTTGGGTTTCACCATTGCATCGTAATGCCTAGCCATAAGATTTTCCTATCTTGCTGTCCTTTTCTCCGCATCCATCCTTGCCTCGTCAATGAGATCGAGGTTAAGACGAAGCTGTTCTTCATTCTTCTTATGCTGATATTTCATTACCTTGTGATTGGCCATGTGCACTTCTACAGGTATGACTACTTTGCTTCCATATTCTAATTTGAAAGGGGTTTCCCTTATGGAGGTCCTCACAGTCATCTTGTAAGCCCATAGAACACCTGGTAACTTGTTTAGCCATATTCCCTTTGCCCCCTCGAGTCAAGTCTTGATGATTTTCAACAAGGCTTGGTTTGCTACTTCTGCTTGTCCGTTTGCTTGCGGGTAGGACGGTGAAGAATAATGATTTTTGATTCCAAGTTGCTAACAGAAATCCTTGAAAGATATGTTATCAAATTGTCATCCATTGTCAGATATTAGTATCCTGGGTATCCCAAACCTGTATACAATGTTTTTCCAAACAAAGTTCTTGAAATTCTATTGTGTGATTTTCGCTAAGGGTTCAGCTTCCACCCATTTAGTGAAGTCATCGATCCCTACTATCAAAAACTTCATCTGCTTGGTTCCAAGTGAAAAGAGATCTAAGATATCCAATCCCCATTGCGCAAAGGGCCATAGGGCCATCATCGGGGTGAGATATTCTGATGGTTGTCTAGGGACATTGTTGAAGCGTTGGCACTAGTCACACACCTTGACATAAGCCTTAGCATCTACTTGAATAGTTGGCCAATAGTAACCTCCACAGACGACCTTATAGACTAGTGCTTTTGCTTCTGAGTGGTTTTCGCATGCTCCTTCATTAACCTTTCTTAGTACATAGTTCGACTCATCCGGGGCTAAACACCTTAAATAGGGTGGAGAGAAATCCAATTTATACAACATCTTGTCTATGAGGACATACTTGGCAGCTCTGATCCTTAACTTCTTGGCCTCGTCCTTGTCCTCTGGAAGGTTTCCATCCTTGAGATAGATGACTATCAGAGTCATCCAATTTTCTTCTCCTCTAATTTGTTGTACCTCTAGAAGATCTATGTTCGGCATATATTAGACTTTATCACACTCGTCCATGACTTCCCCTACCAAAGCTGCTTTCACTAAAGCATCTGCTTTCATGTTTTCCTCCCTTGGGAGCTGAACAAAACTGGCTTCTTTGAATTTCTTGACAAGCTGCCTTACCATGTTTAGATACTTCTTCATCCGATCTTCTTTAGCTTCACTGAAAGTTCAAACACCAATGCACGTTTAGACCCCCAAATATAAAGTTAACAACACAAGCTTATACTTAAACAATATATGTGCGGAAAATGAAATATAAGTTATAACCAAATTGGTAACACACTCTAAACCATAATTAACAACCAACACAGTAGTAATTAAAAGGTAAAGAGAAAGGGAAGAAAGATGCAAACACAAAGATAACATGACGACGTGTTATCAAAGAGGAAACCGAAGTACTCAATAAAAAATCTCTCCGCCGGCCTCCAAGCGGTCAATAATCCACTAGAGAATAAAGTTGGGATACATGAATATCAGAAGACCCTCCAAACCTAATCTACCCAGTGCACCTATGCCCTCCAATCTTCTTGCTTCAATAAGGTTATGCTGAACCTTGTCTTCGCTAGCTTACTAGATCTCGCAATAGCCCATTACATCAACCAAAATGAATTGGTCCCTTTTGAACTACTTCCTAAGCACCAAAATGCCTCCTCACTATATGGATGTGGTGAGATAAGGATTTGGCTAAATGTACCTCTCAGCAATATGTCAATGGAGAGGGTGAGAGTAAAGGAATTTGGAGAATCAAAGGATAAATATTGTGGATGAGTCAATCTTGTTTTTCTCTAAGGTTTCTTTCTAGAAGATCTCTACATTTCGTGGGTATAAAGGTATTTATAGTAGGGTGTATGATGAATGCAAAAAGTTAGTTTCAACCAAACAGGACATTCTAGCGACTCAGGCTTGCGACTGAAACGAGTCGCGAGTTTGAGTCACGAGCTAACTGCCTAGCCAAACTAGAAGATTTTTCTTGTAGTGCTCCAGCTGTCGTAACCCTTGAGCTCCCTCTGCATGCTTCTCAAGTGTGCCATTCTGGCAACTTACCAGTCGTGAGTCAATCGCGAGATCTAGTCATGAGACTCCCTTGGATTGCACACTTCTTGAGTTTTCTTCACACTCTCTCACACACTGCTCTTACATAATTCCCACCTAAATACAGGGTATCTAATTGCTAAAATACAAATAAATTTGACACGGAATAAAGCCAACACATGATTGAATAAATTCAACCTTACATTCACACATTCCATTCACTTGATTGATAATCAACTAAGAATCCCCTTGGACAATTACTGACTCTGCCCTTAAGGACTTAGCCAACTTTAATCCTTTAAGAAGAGCTTCATATTCAGCTTCATTGTTTGTGGTTTGGTATTGTAGACGGGCTACGTATTTCAACTTGTCTCCTTCTGGGGATTTGAGTATAACTCCAATTCCTTTTGCATATGACGTGGACGAGCCATCCACATTGATGACTCACCTCTGTACTTCCTCTACCTCGTCTAGCTTACCTTGATTAGGATTGAACTCCGCAATGAAGTTCACCAATACTTGTGCCTTTATTACATTTCTTGGTTG
Organism: Quercus variabilis; assembly: GCA_030445155.1. Classification (NCBI taxonomy): domain Eukaryota; kingdom Viridiplantae; phylum Streptophyta; class Magnoliopsida; order Fagales; family Fagaceae; genus Quercus; species Quercus variabilis. Next base: position 24,793,068 of record CP129449.1, read on the forward strand.
GTACCTAACATCAAACTCATTGAGTTCTGTGGCCCATTGGATTAGCTGTCCTGCAGCTTCCAACTTGTTCATTGCATTCTTTGGTGGATGATCTGTCAAGACATTGATGACATGAGTCTGAAAGTAATGCCTTAACTTTCTAGAAGCTGTGACCAAAGCAAAGGCCAACTTTTCTATCATGGGTATCGTCCTTCTGCCCCTTTTAGTACTCGGCTTGTGAAATAAATCGGCTTTTGAATCGTCCCTTCTTCTTTAATCAATGCCAAACCTACTGTATGTATGGACACCATTAAATACAAGTATAATTCCTCACCTGATATAGATGGGCTCAATAAAGGAGTTGTTATGAGGTAGGCCTTAAGGTCTTGAAAGGCCTTTTGACACTCGTCTGTCTATTCAAATGCCTTCTTAAGAACCTTAAAAAAGGGCAAGCACTTGTTAGTAGCTTTAGATGGGCTCCCCGCTTAACTTTCTAATGCTACCCACCAATAGAATTTATTGACATGACCACGTGCAAGTTCCGAATCCACGAACTCATTCTTTCTTGGATTCTCCAATTAGCTACAAGCACCCACGCTTGATATTCTTTAAGCTTCAATGGTAGCAACCGAGTTGATCATTAAGATGTTGAAGTAATCTCTACCTTGAAAAACCTAAGCTTTGTGTAAAGGAAAGCTCCTCTAGATCTCACAAGAGATTTACACAAAACACAAAGTATGAGCAACAATACAACTAGAGCAACTCTAAAAACATGGCTAGGGTTTTTCTTTATATACTTAGGGTAAAAACAGAAAACCCAAAACGTTTAATGAGTTAGGGCTGAGCTAGAAAATTCTGCAGAAAAATATTCTGCCTGAGATTCAATCGTTCGAGCCAGGCCGAAATGCACTAATGCATCTGCAGCCTCTCGATTCCAACTTTACATGAAAGACCCAACTTTGAGCAAGCATAAACAAGACTAAACAACCTGTTTTGATCATGGTTTGTCAACAATACAAATTAGAGTTCTAAATACATAAAATTCTAAATCTTTAGAACCTAACAAACTCCCCTTTTAACAATCTGTGACAAAACACAAACACTAAGCTTAAAGTTTACAATTAAAAAGCCCTTTACATAAATAATGCTCATAAAACCAAAATTCAATCCTAACTACTATCCATTAGTTGCAAGTGTAGACAGCAGTTCAATTGAATCAACCTGTATATTCCTGAAATACTCAACAAATGCATAAACGCATGTGTGATAGAAAATAGTATATAAACAGGTATAACATTCTTGTATGATTCACACAACACATAATAAAGACATATATCAAATGAATAACTCATAGAATATAAATCAATAAATAGTGAATCCAAAGAAACAAGAATAAAAAAGAAAATATGTATATCAATCAATGTTACTCCCCTTAAAATGAATATCCCCAAAAAAATGATATACAAGGTGAAGCACCTAAATACAATCTAACAGCTCCACTACCTCCACTAGCTCCTTAAAACAAAGAAAAACTCTCCCTAACTACAAAACTCCTCTACAAACTCTACTCCCCTTTTTTGTGACAGAATGCCAAAGGGCAATCACAATCCATCATCAAAAGGAGGTGGTGAGGGTGAACGAAGATGTACTAGATCAGCTCACAGCGCATGAATCTCATCACAAAGGTCCACCAAAAGCTGACCATGAGCCGCCAGAATGGTCATGACAGTCTCCAAAGTACGACAGATATCAAAGTCATCCGATGGAGGTGGAAGAACCGCAGCAGCAGCAGCATCAGGATCAGGAACATCCTCACCAGTAGGACCTGTAGAAGAAGAGGGGGGAGGTGCGGACCCAGAAGGTGTAAACCTAGGCTGTTTAGAGCTAGCTCGAAGGTGAGCAGCCCTCTGTCTAAGAAAAGACGCACCTATAGGACCAATGATATGCATAGGCTCCGAGGAAGGGAAATCACTAAGATCAAGATAAAGAAGAATCCTATGGATAAAAATAGGATGAACAAGGGCATGAGAAGAAGATGGAATCCTATACACTTTGTTCAAAGAACAAAGAAACAAATGGGGAAAACTGATAGGAGCATTAGTAACTAGAGTGTACAAAAATACACACCTCTTGAGAGGAATAGTGTGTAGATGAGAAATGGGCCAAAAATAGTGACACGCTATCCTAAAGAAAAGATAGTGTAGCTCAAAAAGCTCAGTAGTGGTAATCCTATGATCAAAACCCCACTAGATAGATGACCCAGTGATGTAAGACAAGACATCACTCAAAACTGGAGACTCATCATAAGGGTAGACAGGATGCTAGATCAAGGGTACCCCTAGAGCATCAGCCACTACTGTAGGAGTAATGGTGTACTCTACGCCTCGTATCCAACTCTTGACTAAAGTGTTGGAATCATAGATGCAGATCGAGATGTTTGAGTAGAACTCTCAAATCAAGGTAGCAGGTGAAAGAGGATCAGAAATATCCACCAAGGGTAACCAGCCCCTACGCTCTAAGTTTGCCCTAATGGCAGGATCCAACTCATCTAGAATGACAGACCGCTCAGACCATATCTTACGCCTAAGGTTCAGCTTCTTAAAGATTTCTTGGTTTTTCTCACAAGGAAATTTCTCTCGGTCAAAAGATGGAGGGGAAGGAGTAGGTGAAGGGACAGACCTACGAGCACTAGTTTTCCTAGGCATGATGCTAAGGAAAGGACAGAGACACAAGAGAAAACCAAAAGAGAAACAATAAAAACCAAGGGCAGACTGCAAGTTAGCACAAAAAAAAATATAGAGCAAGAAACTATATGATGCATGAATAGTTAAAATGTGATGATGCATGTACTAATGCAGTAAACAACGTTCAATTTTAAGTTCAATTGCACAAAATTGGCTCGTGCATAGAGTTTCTAACCAAAAACCCCAAAATTTGAAAACCACTTGAAAAATTTTGAAGCACATTGATGAATTAAGCATTACAAAATACAATACATAGCTTATAATGCCTAATTACATCCAATCAACAAGCCAATTTCATCAATTTCAACCTAATTGAACAAAATCCCCAATTCGGAACAATTATAAACCCTAGAAATTTCAATTCTCCAAAAAACCCAAAATTGATCAAATTAAACTATCAAGATCATGTTTACAGCTTGTCCCCATAAAAACCCATTGATCAATTTCAAAAAATTAGGCTTGAAACATCAAAAATCCCAAAAAGAGAGAGGTCCGAAAATATGAGGAAAAATGCATGAAAAATGCAAATAAACTAAAAAATGAGGGGCAAAAGGGACTTACCAGCTTGAGGAAAGAGAAATCTTGCAAAAGTTTTGGAGGAAAACGACAAAAAATCGCTGTAGATCCTTGCCTAGTCGGAGAGAGAAAAGAAAGTTTGAAAAAAATTTTTGAAAAAGGAAGTTGAATCAGTCAAAGAGTACTATTTTAAAAAACCTGATTCACGACTTTCGACTGATCGAAAATTACTTTCGATCGATCGAATCACTTTGAAAGTTTTAAAAGGAATTTTAAATATTTTCGATCAATCTAAAATCAGAATGGATCGATCGAAACAGGCAGCGGATCACAGTATTTTGAGAAAAATACAGTTTTGACAAACTCAAACCAAATTTAAAAAAAAAAAAAAAAAAAAAAAAAAAAAAAAAAAAACTCCTCAAAGCATTAAAATCAATGAAACACAATGCATAAGTATGAGATGAAATGGAATGCTTTTTCAAAAACCCAAATTTGTAATCCCAGTTTCTCTAAGGAAAGTTTCAGCCAGTTCTTCCTTTAAATTCGCAAGCAAAAAAATGTTTTGCATAATACTCAAGGTATTTTCAAACTTGGTTGGTCAGACCAAAAACACACAATAACATGTACAGTGTTTAGCAAAGAGTAACTTGTGTAGTGTGTGCAAACTAGCAAAAACTTGAGATACATGTGAGGTGATATGTGAATAGAAATTAATCACAAAGTCTACAAAATTCATCACACAGAATTTAAAAGAGACTATTACCTAAAGAGTTACATCATATAACTCCCACATCTCCTATAACATAAGCTTGCAATCATGTAAGTTTCTTGAATTTTTGCCTCATAGTTATGTGAAATGGTATCAAGCCTAATAGTACACACCAATTTTAATTATGTGAGATGGCATTAAGCCTAATAGTACACACCAATTTTAATTAAGTAATTAAGCCGAAGCAACACCTTATGTTCTTTTTGTGCACGTGCTACACTTTCTCGAGCACAAAATATTATGATATGCACTAAGGTGTTCGTGATTGGCTAGTGAAGAGTGGTGAGATAGTTATTTATGCATTTCTCAAAAAGATCAAGTCCGGCAGTCAAATAACATGTGACTTCAAAATTAAGACAAAGTGATCAAAAATCATAAACATCTTTCCCACACAATATGCACTACAAAGTTTCAACTAGTCAAGTACAATAAATAAGCTCATTAGTGCTAAATAAGGTACATAAGACATGTTATGTGTAAATAAATTGACCAACCTAGTTTTCAAAAACCAAGAAACATAGTGCTATAACATATTTTGCTTTTCTCCTTTTTTTTTTTTTTTTTTTTTTAATTAAAAGAGAAAACAAATAAATCCTAGAATAAAATGCATGAATGTAATGCAATGCAAGTCCTAGAACCAAAAAAAAAAAAAAAAAAAAAACCACAAAAAACCAAAGAACAATCGTCACAATGGAATGAGTAATGAAGCACAAGGACCATGTCAGAAAGACTCAATTAGATTGAGTCTTTTGCATCCAAAACTTTTTAGATGCACCACAAGCATCAGAGTTCTTATTCACATTCGAGTGATTTCCAACTCCAGGATTGGAATAAAGGTTCAACGCCTTTACCAATTCACCAATGAGTGCCATAGGATCTTGTGCTTGAGGTATAGGCACCTTTGGTTTGTTTGCTCTCTTAGCAGTTGAAGCTTGTAACATTTAGGACGAATGTGTCCAGACTTTCCACAATAGTGACAAACCCAAGCAGGTTTACCGTGTATCTTGTCCTTAGAAAGGGTAAAATCCTTAGGTTTAGACTCTCCTAGATCAACCCTAATCTTCCTAGGTGATGAAACTTCTATGGGTTTAACTACCCCACTCACAGGGGGCTTAATAGTTTCACTCACAACCTCACTCACAGAAGGTTCAGAAGAAGATGAAGGAACAAAGTTTGTGGAATGTGGTGCAGAATCAAAGATGTTTTCAACATATCCTAAACCAAATTTATTTGAAGGATACTTTTGAACATTCAACATTTGATCAAGTTTAGAACTAGCAGATCTAGCAACAGATAAATCATGTTCCAAGATTTTAACTTTATCAAGCAAGAGCATGTTCTTAGATTTAACATTGTTCAAAAGATCATTAGTATCAAACAAATTAACAAGCAAATTCTTTTTTTCAAACTTAAAAGATTCAATTTTCTTCAGGCTAAGTTCAACATTTATAGCATCCTTTGCAGCAATTTTGCAAAGTTTATTGTAGGTCTCTTAAAGATCTACATCCTCAGAGAGTTCCCCATCAGAAGGGTTCTCTTCAACAGATATACTTTCATTTACTACAGCAGTAGCAGTGAAAGCAATGAAGTTTCCATCCTCGTCACATCCAAACTCATCATCAGAAACTTCATTATCACTAAGTGTTACAACTATAGCTTTACCCTTAGATCTCAAGAATGTAAGACATTCAGATTTCACATGACTATACCCTTGACAGCCAAAACACTGAGCACCCAAAGGATTGTTTGAAGATTGACCAACTTTTTCTCTAAGTTTTTCAAAATTATTAACCTTAGCGGGATCATTCTTCCTAAATTTTCTAGGTTCAACAGTGTTTGTACTTCTTGCCTTTCTATTGTTATTTCTAAAAAAGTTTCTAAAGTTCTTGGCAAGGTATGCAATCTCTGTAGCAGAGAGCTCATCATCAAATCTGCCAACATCAACATCATCAATTGACTTAAGAGCCATTGATTTGGATTTGTTCACTTTGGGTAGGTCAAACTAATAGGACTGAAGAGATCCTACAAGCTCATCAACAGGGATGGTGTCCACATCCTTGCTCTCAGTAATGACAGTTACTTTAGGTCGAAAGTCTTCAGTTAAAGATTTAAGTATCTTCCTAACAATTTTAGGTTGATCATAGATTTCACCCAAATTAAAAGCAGAATTAACAATATCATTTAATTTAGCATAGAATTCATCAAAAGATTCATCATCAGATATTCTAATGCTTTCAAATCTAGAAGTCAATTGCTGCAGTTTATTAATCTTAACTGCCTTTGTACCTTCATGCACAGTTTGGAGGATTTTCCAAGCAGTGTGAGTAACCTCAACATTAGAGATTCTCTTAAATTCCTCCATAGAAATAGCATTGAATATGGCATTCATAACTTTGCTATTGAAGCCTGCTGCTTCTTTTTTAGAAGTTTGCCACTCACTCACAAGAGTAGTGAGCTTCTGCCATTCGTATTCAACGGAATTCCAAACCCTCTCATTAATAGATTTCAGGAATGCTTTCATCCTTATTTTCCAATAAGTATAGTTATTCCCATCAAAGTGAGGAGGAACAATAAGAGAGTGTCCATGCTCCATGACAACAGGGGTCAAGGATCAGCTCAGAGATAAAAAATCTCTAACAAGAGAGCTACCCGTTCTGATACCACTTGAACGATTTTAGACCCCTTAAAACAACCAAATTAACCTATTTAATTAGCCAAGTGATTAACTTAGTCAATTTAAGCAATTCTAGGTTATCACAAACATACAATCATATCAAAAGTATAAAGCAGGGGAAATATAAAAGTCACAATGATATGATCACCCAGGAAACCACACAGTAAAAACCTGGGGATGATTTAACCTAACTATCCTCAAGGTAAACCTGAATCCACTATGTGAAAGAATCGAAATTCATACAAAAGGACTTACAAGCTCCTCACTTGACTTCCTAATGCTACCCACCAGTAGAACTTACTGACACAACCACGTGCAAGCTTCAAATCCACGGACTCCTTCTTTCTTGGGTACTCCAATCAGCTACAAGCACCCACGCTTGATATTCTTTAAACTTCAATGGTAGCAACCGAGTTGATCATCAAGATGTTGAAGTAATTTCTACCTTGAAAACCCTAAACTTTGTGTAAAGGAAAGCTCCTCTAGATCTCACAAGAGATTTACACAAAACACAAAGTATGAGCAACAATACAACTGGAGCAACTCTAAAAATGTGGCTAGGGTTTTTTTTTTTTTTTTTTTTTTTTTTTTTTATATATACCTAGGGTAAAAACAGAAAACCCAAAAAGTTTAATGAGTTAGAGCTGAGATGGAAAATTCTGCAGAAAAACATTTTGTCCGAGATTCGATTGATCGAGTCTTTCTTTTGATTGATCGAGCCAGGCCGAAATGCACCAATGCATCTGCAGCCTCTCGATTCCAACTTTACATGAAAGACCCAACTTTGAGCAAGCCTAAACAAGACTAAACAACCTGTTTTGATCATGGTTTGCCAACAATACAAATTAGAGTTCTAAATACATAAAATCCTAAATCTTTAGAATCTAACAAATACCTTTTCATAGGAAATTATCATACTAAATATAGAGTCATATGTTAAATAACTATTTTAAATTTAAATAATTGGTTTGATATTATTTCAAAAAAAAAAAAATTTAAATTTTCTTACTTAAGGGATAGCACGTGCCTTGCACGTGCAACCTTTACTAGTAACTATATAAAAGGAGCCAAGAGGCTAGGGAATATTGATTTAGTGTAGTCAAGTTTTGGACACTTTCTACTAAAAAGGAACCATTTTTAATACATTTTATGGTGGCTTTAGTTTGGTGAATAGAAAAACGCAGCACTAGCTTCTTCAATTTGGTGAGTTGGGAATTTTTATTTTATTTTATTTTTATTAGTACGCCAGTTTGGTTTGAGCTACATGTTTTTGTTTTTATTTGTTTTTTTATTTTAATATTTATATACATATTATGGTTTTAAGAGTTGTTATATTAATACAACAAATTGTCACTATATTTTCAAAATTTAAGGTGTTGGTTCCTTATATGTTAAATATATATATATATATATATATATGAGGCCGGGACTAATGAAAATAAAGATATTATGAAAATGTTTTGACACAGGTGTTGGTTCTTTATAGATCAAAGTAAAGAACCAATTAGGTTAAACAATTTGAATTCCAGGGGTCTAAATAATTAATATTTTCATAACTACTAAGGTGTAAATTCCTTATATGTCAAAATAAAATAAAAAAATAAAATATCAGATGGGATCCACCACAATTAAAAATAAAGGTATTGTAAAAATGTTATGATATTTTGTTGTTTTACTGGACTTCTTTTTTGGTTTAGTCAAATTTGGAAACCCAAAATTCATTGTTTCATGCATAGATTTGTTGGGTTGGCCTTTTGTTTTTGTTTTTTTTTTTTTTTTATTATTATTTAGTATTATTTATGCAAGGTTTAAAGTAAAAAAAAAAAAAAAAAAATACATAGCTTTGCACCAAAATAAATAAATAAATAAATAAATATTGGGCCTCTTTATGTTTGGGGTAGTTTCATTCCTTGTTGAACAACAAAATCTTCATTTTGGATAATTGTAGGTTTTATTATGAAGACCTTCAATTCTAGCATATCTGAATATGTCATAATTCATTGTGAAAATTTAAATATTGTCAATGTTTTAGAAAAACTCAATTGCTTATTGTTAGAAGACGATGATATTTATTATCATTGTTAGAAGTTTTTAGTGAGTGTATATTGCCTTTAGGAAATAGGTTCTAAGAAACTATCATGCCAAATAGATATCTATATATAAAATAGTTACTCCAAATTTAAGTACATTGTTTCATACTTCTTCAAATAAAAGTTCTATATTAATTAAGGGAACCTTGGGGAAAACTTTGGGCTTCTTGAACCATTATATTTCTTCTAAAAAAAACACTTTCTTAATTTTCTCACTCAAGGGCAACTCATGCCTTGCATGTGTCTCTCAAACTAGTGGATATAAAATGACTTTTGTCAAAGAATACACAATGGTTGAAGTTCATATAATGTTGCATTATTTATTTATTTATTTATTTATTTATTTTTTAAATAAAGTTAAACTGTACACATCTATCTAAAAGAATAGACATAACTACAATGAATTTGCATGCATTTAATGCTGCATTAAATAATATTTCTATATATTTTTCAAATAAATTCAAATTGTACATATATATATATCTTAAAAAGCACATATAACCACAATAAATTTATAAACAATAGACCAATTAATCGTTAACAAGTGTATGTTCTTTTTTGAAAAATGTGTATTATACCTCATAATTGAATATTTATTAATTCTTAATTTGTGCCATTAGAACCCTCATTAAATAAAAAAAACTCATTTTTAGAAAAAAGGAAATCAATAATAAAAATAATGATTTTCTTAACAGAAGCCTTGGGAAATACATTTTGGAAAGGACAAAGTTTAGCTATAAAATTGGTTGTAGCTTTACGCTACAATCTTACTTAATAATTTTTTATTGGAAATGAATTTTGAAAAATCCACCATTAAATTACAAAATTTCTAGAAAATTAAAGATCAATAACTATGTCATGAATAAATTATTTAAATTGCAAGTTTTTGTAATTTAAAATTATGTGTAAAATATAAGATTATAGATTATATCGTAAATAATATCCAATTAGCACAAACTTTGATTCGTGTATTAAGAGTGTAAAGAAAATGCAATTCAACGGTTAGATTTTCAAAATATGCGGTAATATTTATTTTATTGAGTAATTTTGTAACCTTAGGCTATAATCAATTTTGTTACTAAACTTTGTCCTTTAAAAAATACTTTTAGAAACTTTTTATGGGAAATGAAAAAAGCAAATGATTTTTTTTACAACTTTTTGTATTTCAATAAAATTGGTATAAAAAAATTTATAAATAATTTATTAACAAATGCCCTAAACATACCCATTAATGGGACTCCCAAAAAAAAAAAAAAAAACTATAGAAAAACTCTTAAAACCAACTAATAATGTTAATACAACAACAAAAGTCACCATTTTTGCCAAAACAGAGACTATTAATTCCATATTACACAAAAGAGATTAGTCAACTTTATTAACTTATTGAGAGTTCAAAAAGCGTATAAAATACTATGAATGTTTAGACCCCCAAATACAATAATATTAATTCAAGCTTAATATCAAACAATATATGTGCGTAAAATGAATATAAGCCAATAACAGAATTGATATCTAAACCAAATAAAATCACATCCACATCAAAAATTAAATGGCAAAGATTAAGATAAGAGATATGCAAACATAAGGACAGCACAGTGATGTGTTATCGAAGAGGAAACTGAAGCTGTAAAGTTGTGATTTACAACTATGTTTTATATTGGCTTTATTCCATAACAAAATGTGTTGTAATTACTTTAATTCATTTCCTTATATTTTGTGGGATTTAATTGTATTGGGTTTAGTATCAAGTTGGTGAAGATTCAAGCTTTATTGAAGATCAGTGGATCTCACGGGTGTGTCACTGGAAGCTAACCCGTGAAAGAGCCATGTGAGAAGCACATGACTGGAAGCAGAAGAGTCATGCCAGGCTGTCGTTTTCGCGAGTGTCTCGCAGGTAAGGCCTTTTCGCGAGATAATCGCGACACATTCTACTTGGAGGTTTTTTTAAGAGTGACTTTCTTACCCTTCACCCATACTATATATACTCTCATTACTCACAAACGTATGACGAGGCTATTCAGAGAGAAAAACCCTAGAGAGATTTTCTAAAACCCATACACCCATCTTTTGAGAGAGAGCTACTCATCTTTAGTGAGAAATCATTGTAGTCTCTTCTCCATCCTTCTCCCATTATCATATCTTGAGAGGAGATTTGAACCCAAACACAACCCATTCATATTCAGAGTGTAGTGAGTGTTTTGGAGTTGCTAAGAAGCATTGGAAGAAGCCAAGGATGGTAGATGCAACATGGAGCTTGTTGCGGGATCTGGAGAACTAGGACAAGACACGGTTTAGAGAAGCCTTGTTGGAGTAGGAGCTTGGAGGGCTTAGTTACATCGGGTAGATTAGGCTTGGAGGGTCTCTTGCTAACCCATGTATCCCAACTAATTGTCTAGTGGATCGATTTTCGCTTGGAGGGCAGCGGAGAGGTTTTTCGCCGAGTTCTTTGGTTTCCTCTTTGATAACACGTCTCGGTGTTATCTGTGTTTGCATCTCTCTTCCCTACTCTTGTTTATTTCATTTTTACTACTGTGTTGCTTTAAATATGGATTAGAGTAGGTGTCTTGCTTATACGCTTGTGTTTACACTATTCCGCACTTAGTATTAAGTTAGTGTAAAATCAACCAAGCCTTAATTTTAATTTGGGGGTCTAAATTGCTCCTGTGTTTTCAACACATTTCTGAGCTTTCAATTGGTATTAGAGTGGGTACACTTGATTTGATTTCATTATCTAAGTGTGATCCTTGACCCCTTGTGTTTATTTGCTATAAATTGTGCTTTGTATGCCTTTTTGTATGATTTGGTTAGTGATGAATGTAACATGCCATGTGTTTGTGATAATGCCTCTATGAGTGTTAATCCTCATAATTGTGATGACATGTTACTTGAATCTATGGGTGTTGTTGACAAACTCTTGAAGAAAGAATCTAAAAAGTTTCAAGAGAATTTGAGCAAGTTCTTGTGTGGAAAGGATGATTTGATTGCTAAGCTCAATGAATCCAATAAATTGGTTGAAAAATATTAAAAGCTTGCTGAAAATTCTCTTGAAAAGATAAAAGAGTTTGAATGCTTAAATATGAACTTGGATGCTAAACTGGTTTTGTCTAACAAATTTGTTAATGATCTTAAATGTGAAAATGAATCTCTTAAGATGCATGCCAAGTGTTTGATTGTTGAACATGTTAAAAAGGAAGATAATATATGTTGCAATCATGTTGTGGTACCCGATTTTGTCCCTATTGTTAGTTCTACCTCTAAAGACAAATCGGCGTACATTCCTCCACACAAAAGAACCAAAAAGTGGAGAGAAAGCCTCTTAAGCCTAAGCCTCTGTTTTGGTCCAATCCTAGGGAATCAAGTGGATCTAAGTTTGTTCCTAATTTTCACCATTGTGGTGTGATCAGCCACATAAGACCTCAATGCCCCAAGTTAAAGAGAGAACAAACTCATGTTGCTAGATCCCTTCCTAAAAGGCCTAGTGGACCTAAACACATTGTTTGTCACTATTGTGGTGCTCTTGGTCATTTTAGACCTCATTGTTCTCAGTTTCAAGCTTTTAAAAGAATCAAAAGAAAAGAGAAACTTGAGCTACTTGGAAGTTGTGCTTTGCATGATAAACCGGATTTGAGTGAAAATAGCATGTTGTTAAAGAAAGTGTTTAATGCTCTTAACTCCTTGACTATGTACATCTCCGGTTCTCATTCTTCCAACCCTTGTCTCGCTTCTCATGAGACACTCATTCCAAACAATTGTTCCATTTGGATGAGGAAGGGTTCCTATGGTTGAGCTTTTGTTCCTTTGGTCCTTGATCTAATTTTTTCGATCTTTGTAGGACCCTTCATGCATTGAATGTCATATCTTCATGCATTTGTGCATTTTGCATTTATTTGTGTGCATTGCTTTTGTTTTGATCTTACTTTTTTTGTCTTTGTTTTGTGTGAGTAAAAAATCCAAAACCACATAAAAAGTGAAAAATTCAAAAAGTTCGATCGTATATATTTGAGCACATTTCTTATGTGAGTTTGGCCTAGTACCTTCGTACTAATGGCGTAGTGCATTTACGAGCTTAGCTTGTTCTGTATGCACCTATTTTTGTTTGGAAGAAATCTTGAAAATTATGTGTGATTGTTGTAAATAGATCTTCAAACTTGTTATGTATAATTGGTCAATAGTCTTGTTGGTCTTGATACTTGCATAGACTTGTGTCTATATCTCTTCCCACCTTATTTTTATGTTTTGCAAAAAGAACTCACCAAATGTAAATCTCCAAATGAAAGAGATATTGAGCTGCAAAAGACTGTTGCACATACTAGTATTTGATTAGGAAAAAGGGAAAGCGACTTTTGTTTTGAAATATATGGTGCTCAAAAAGCCAAAGGCTAATCCTAAATGTTGAAATATCAAAAATTTCAAGCACCGATCTCAAAATCAGATGTTTTATCCAAAAATGGATAAATTGTTATGCTTTATGTAGAAGCCAAATGAAAATCTTCTAAGTTGTGTATTCAATGTGTGAGAGGTCATATATACTCATTTCTATAATGGAGATAATCCACTTGATATCGTATCAGTTGTGTATGACTCGATTGAATTGATCATTAAAGTTTCACTCTAGTCTAAGGACTATTTCACACTTGATCCTCACACACAACGCACAAGACTTTTGTTCAATGAATGTCTATTTCATTTGTGTGATTGTACATGTTCAAATGTGATGTGTATGTGCTCAATCATATGTGGTTCAAACTAAAAAGATTTTTGTTCTTTTTGTTTGCTTTTGGAAGTGATTTGCATCACCTATGTTTTTCAAAGTTTTTAAAGTGTTTTTGTGTGAAAAACATATTTTCTGGGTGTTTTCGTGACTTATTTCATGTTTAAGTTTAGTCACGAGTGAAATGGTCTAATTCGCAAGTTTTTCAGCTTTGGATAGAGAGTTTCGCGACTATTTTGCGGCTGTTTTGCGAGTAAGGCTTACCTGCGAGATACCTGTGAGATACCAGCAAAATTTTCATGGGATTCTAAGTAGCGAGATACCAGCGAAAATTTCCAGATCAGCTTTTTAAAGGGCATTTCATGGGTCATTTGTTTTAAACATCTCCCATCCTCTTCCAAACCCCTGGTTTAATGTTTCTACATCAAAACCCAACTAAATTCAAGTATTTTTCATTTCATAAACATCTTTAAGGTAATTTTTAACTCATTTCATTGATTTTGGTCCTTAGATTACGTTTTTGGGGGGGGTTTTATGTTCATAGTTGGGATTTTCTTAAATGGGAGTTGGAAAACTTATTTTCTATCAATCTTTTTGATTGGGCTTTGTTTTGAATGATAATTTGCTTTGGATTTTGGCCCCTTGTGGCAAAAATAACATGTATTTAGGCAAGTTTTTCATAAGTTCTTGCATTGTTTATCGTACATGTGTAGTGTATGCACTCTAAGTATTTAATAAAATGCCCATATGGCATTTTCTCATTGTTTTGGACTCCGATGAATACCAAATTTTGGGAATTACCATAATTATTCATGTTTATCATGTTTTGATATTTGGTGGTGTGTTTTGTACACTTTGCCCCTTGAGTATCTTGCTCATGCATTGGTCATGCATCTCACATACACACTAGATGCACAGTAGCTGCACCTTGCTGCACACACTCTAACACTTGACATGTTTTTGCTTTAACTCATGCTAGTTAAGTTCTTTTAGACCTTTTAGCATATATAACATGTTCTTGTATCCATGTCATGTCTAGGTTTATATCATGTTCCACCATCCTTAGCATGTCATGTTCTTTATGCTTTATAGCATTGTTTTAAAATGTTTTTGTCTTATGTTTGAGTTTTATTTTCTCATTCATCTTGCACCCCTCATGCATCGTCTTTTACCCTTGTTCATATATTCTTTTCTTTCCCTCCTTCCTCTTGATTAATTTGTCTATTCGTGACAAAAAGGGGGAGAGTATCGTCATTTCTATATGACTCATGTGCACACTCTTAGGAGGAGAAATTCTACCTTGTGCACATTCGTAGGGGGAGAAAGCCATAGGGGAGATGCATATGCCAAAGGGGAGAAGACATTGTTTTTGAGAAAACCTTGATTTACTTTATGATTGTTTTCTCGTTGCTTTATGATGCTTTGTGTTACTTTTAGTATCTATGCTTTGCATCATGTTTATGCGTTGGAACACTTTTATGCCCATATTGCTTTTGTAAGCTTTTAGGGTTTGTTTCTTTGCACTTTGTAGGCTTTTATGGTTTGTACCGTGCATATGCAGTACCTTGTTTATGCAGCCTTTATGCTTGTGTACTTGATGTTTAATGTCATACAGTTTACTTTAGTACATCACTCTTGTGCTCTTGTAGGATTTTTCTTAGATGCATATACGTTCTATGCATTGGTTGAGTGATGAACACTCTTGTGCCCTTATAGGATTTTTCCTAGACGCACATACTTCATGTACTGTGTATTGGTTGAGTGTTGGTCATTCAAGTGATTTACCTTGTGTTTGTCGACTTGAATGTCTGGATATTTCATTCCAAGTGTGAATGAGCATTGTGATCACTTAGTTATAATGATTGCCTATTTGGTCAAGCCATGGTCTATTCCTTTATTCCATTTTGCTTGATCGCTTTTTACTTGTTACATTATACTTGTCTTTTTATCACCTGATTTACCTTGAGGGTCTAATGTGTTTTATGCAAGTGTTTCAGGTTACAGGTATACATGTTCCAAGTTCATCACGACTTCTAGATTTAGGTGTGAGTGAGTTTTGCCATTGTTCCCAAACTCATGTTTAAGTCTAGAGTCTGTTATAGGGTGTTTTGTCACGAAATAGCCAAAAGGGGAGATTGTAAAGTTGTGATTTACAACTATATTTTATATTGGCTTTATTCCATAACAAAATGTGTTGTAATTACTTTAATTTATTTCCTTATATTTTGTGGGATTTAATTGTATTGGATTTAGTATCAAATTGGTGAAGATTCAAGCTTTATTGAAGATTCAAGCTTCACCTACACTGCCGCCTAACATTATTGACAAAAAATACCTGAGATCCTTCCTCTTGTCTTGGTTGTTGTCGTAGGACTGCTTTATCATTAAAATGGAATGGAAAATTTTCATCCAGAGGTCCCACTTTAAGAAAATATTTTTATTCATACATTAAGATACAAGCGTCGGCAAGAGCCCTCTGTTGTGGTGGTCTTACCCGCTCACTATTTTTAAGTGTATTTCTTATATTTTTGAATGGTTACAAGAAGTTCTTTTCAAGCGGGTTGCCATTTGAGAACACGTACTGGTGGTTGATTGGAAAAGCCCTGAAGTGGTAAGCTTCTAGAATCTAGACCAAGAAAAGTTTTGTCGCAAACGTTCAACACCCTTGCCACAACGTAATGAGAGAATAAAATTTTCTATTTTTCTTTTATGAGGTAAAGAAAATATGTAAATCAGAAGTCAATTTTTGTTCTGTTCATGTGATATGGATAGAAAATGGCTTTTGTCAAAGAATACACAATGGTTGAAGGTCATCTAAGGCATTCATTAGCATTCTTTTTCTATAAATAAAGTTAAATTGTCACATCTATATATATATATGGACAAAGTTTAGCTACAAAATCGATTGTAGCCTTAGGCTACAAACTCACTTAATAAAATAAATATTACTGCATATTTTGAAAATTTATTCGTTGAATTACATGTTCTTTACACTCTTAATGCACATGTCAATTTTTGTGTCAATCGAATATCATTTACTATATAATCTATAATCTTATATTTTATGCATAATTTTAAATTACAAAAACTTGCAATTTAAAAATTTATTGATGACATAGCTAATGATCTTTAATTTTCTTGAAATTTTGCAAACATGAAATATATAAGAAGAAGATGCAATCCAATGATAGATTTGTCAAAATTCATCTCCAATAAAAAGATATTGAGTGAGTTTGTAGCCTAAAGCTACAACCAATTTTGTAGCTAAACTTTGTCCTATATATATATATATAAATACATAACTGCTATGAATTTACCTGCATTTAATACTACAACTAAAAATAATTTTTACATTTAAAAAAAATTAAGTCAAATTTTACTCAAATATCTAAGGAAAATTATTGAATATTTCAGAAGTACCATAAAAGTATACTTTCCCTTTTCACATGAATTGTGAATCCCACTATAAATTTAATTAGTGGAACTTATAGTTATATGAGAAGGAAGAGTATGCATTTATGGTATTTCGGGAGTATTTAATAATTACCCAATATCTAAGGGTATATATTAACTACTCATTTTTGAAAACTGTTTACGGAGATTTGAAAAAACTGTCAAAAAAGTTAATTACTTTTTTCCATTTTTCCATAAAAAGTTTCTTTAAATGGTTTCCTAACATATGCCCTAATTAATAAAACCCTATCTAAAATAACACATAACCGCAATAAATTTATAAACATTAAGCTAATTAATCATTAACAAGAAGATGTTCCTCTATAAAAAAATTTTGTATTACCAACTCATAGATGAACATTTATTAATTCTTAATTTGTGTTCTTGGTACCTCTCAATTAAATAGAAAATGAATTGCTATACATTACAAAAAGAAACCAATAATAAAAATAAGGATTTTGTTCATGTATGCTATGGACATTCCTTTAGGAAACACTTTTGGAAAATTTTGTTGGAAATGAATAAAAAACAACTAATTTTTAGAATTTTTTTTTTTTTTTTTTTGTATTTCATAAAAGTAGTTTAAAAAAATCATTAAAAGATTTATTAGTAGATACTTTAAACGCACCCGTTAACTAAACCTTATAAAGAAACTACAAAAAAAGAACTCTAAAAACTAATTAATACTACTAATACTACAACAAAAGCCACAGCTTTAAAACCATGACACTACTATATTAAACAAAAGGATTTTGTTAATGGATGCTGCTCAACACCCGTTAAGATTGAATTTTTTATTAATAAAATATAATTGCTTTTTGAGAGTAGAAAAAATCATGGCTTAAAGTGTCAGTAAGGCATAAAAAATTAGGCATTTTACAACAGGACCAAAATACCCTTTTAAGTTCTTTCATCTTCCTTTCCTTCACTAACATTTCTCAGTGTGTACTTTTTGAGTTTTTTCTTTTTTTCAGATCTACAAAACCACCCAAATGCCCAAATTTCAAACCCAAGCCAAATTGTCAAGCTTTTCACGTTCCAAATTTAACCCAGTCACCATAGCAACCTAGATAAAACCAGAAATGAGAGAAGGAAAAGTAGAACCAAAGGCGGAGAGAGAAAGAGGAGGGCGATGGCTATAGAGGTGGTGGTGGTGGCGCCATGACCACAGCTAACAGAAACGGTGGTGGAGCTCAAGGTTTTGGCCTTGGTTGATACGAGAGAGAATCCGAGATAGCAGAGAGGGAGTGAGAGGGATCTGGTGGTAGTGGTTGCGGTGGTGTTGGTGGACCTTTTTTTTTTCTTTTTCTTTTTCCTGGAATTGAAACGTTAAAGAGACCAAGAAGAAGGAGGTGAGACGAGAAGAAGAAAGAAAAGGCTTCAAACGCTAGAGACAGAATTAAAAGATGAAGATGGGTATTTTTGTCTTATATGTAGCAAATTTAACTTTTCAAAAAATTTTCTCTTTCTTCAATAAATGTGGCTCCACATGTAGTTTATTTATTATTTTATTCTTTCTTAACGGGTGCTAACACAGCACCCGTTAACAGGACCCTATTTAGTCCATTTTATACCAAGGTAAGAGGCTCTTCGTAAGTGTTTGGATTCAGCTGAACATTTCATTTCTTGATGTATAGTCTCATGTTTTCTTAGCCAAAAAAAAAAAAAAAAAAAGACATTAATGACGACAAAAAAATCAGCTCTTGTATCATATCATAGATTTTTATTCCTTTATGGGTGTCCAAAAATTGACATCCTCACTTGCATATGTATCATAATTTATCCTCACTTGTAAATGTATTTGACCTGATATTTTCTTCAATACATTTCAACTTATTAATCACCACACTTATAAATAATAAATGAGTCTCTCTCTCTTCATTAATGTGGAATTACACATATGACTAACTCATTATTTTTTATATTAACTGAGTTAATTTAACTCCCACGTCTATACTTTTAAGTTATTAATATTTATTCATTTTAATTATTTGATATGAAAATGCTACAATATTCACTACTTGAGACAGATTGGTGCAAAGCAGCTGACTCACTGCTAGATCCGCTGCATTCACTAGAGCCTTGCTCGGAGCTTTCTAGTGCCATCTTTCTGAATTTCTTCAGATCCTCCTTATATTGGCGGTTACTGTAATCTATGTTCCCCAGTGGAGCCAAATGCTTAGTTGTATCAAGTGAGATTTCCTCATTTAGATCATCCAGAGAAAGATTATCTTCCAAAGCTTGAACTATCTGCTTACCAAGAATGGTAGTAGGGTTATATACTAGCATAAAAAAGATTGGAGGGGTATATGCAATCACAAAGAATAGTCTTAATTTCTAACAGTTTCAAAATCATTTTAGCTTTTTATATATATTTTTAAAAAAAACTGGAATATACTTTCATTCATTGAAATGATAAAAAATCATAGAACAAAGCTTTCAAGCTAGCGGAGGTGAATCCTCCGTCCAAAAAATCGCACCAAGAATCTTCCTAGCATATCGAGATAGAGTGTGAGCCACTGTGTTTGTACCCCATTTTACATAGCTAACAATTTACAATGCAGTTCATGAGCAATACATTGGATTTTGAGTAATGCTACAATTACAAACTAACTTACAACATTTTTACAAACTATTGATGTGTCCAAATTTTTATTAGTTTTCATCTAGATCCTCTATTAATATTATTTTTTCATTTACCAATAATTACTCACCACATCAACAGTTTGTAAAATTTTTTGTAAAAAAATTTATATCTCTAGCTCCTAGATTTTATCTTTTGAATAATCAAATTGGAAAATTTAAATTCCATAAATAAATTGGGGATTTTGAATCTTAAAAGGTTAATAGCCTGCTAAAACTTTGTACTATATTGAAACCAAGCCTAGATTCCGTATATTTTACCAAACAGTCACAGACATAAAAATCTGTAATAAACAAGACAGTAGGCTTTACAATTCACAAACACAGAAAGGGCAAAGGAGGTTTATCTGTAATTTTGGATTTGATAGATTAGACAAAGAGAACCAGTTATTTCAATAATAAAATTGACAGAATTACCTGTCTCATTCTTGGCCTAGAGTGGGCCAAATGACCGATGCAAGCAGCAGCACAAGCAACCATTCGAGCCATTTCAGTAGAGATATAATTATTATGCAACCTCGGATCAACAATTTCGTCTAAGTTGCCATGTTTCAAGGCCTGCCTGAGCAAAGGCCTTCCCTAAAATCCCTTAACATTAAATGCTAGTAATTTGTATCAGAGAAAATATCTAATAAGTCATGTCTTTTCACTATCTGAAATTCTACTTATGCCATCAAGTGTAAGGTGACGTTACAATTAACAGTTGTGTGCTCTAAAATAGAGGCATGGTCTATGGCCACACAAAATTGCTCAAGAAACCACTCATAAAAAGTTGACACTATAGGTTTCAATATATGTCGATCTATCAAGAGTAAATGAATCTCAATACCCAACTCGACACCTCTCAATCTATCGAGTTTCTGAAAAACTGAACAGTAATTTTCTATTTCAGCCTAAGATGACTTGGCTCATCTTGGGATTTTGTGCACTAGTATTCCAAAACATATAAAAGACATTTTATGGCCGACATCACAAATAGAGCCTTCAACTCCGCTGCTTAACCGCTAAAGGTTTTTTATCATTATTTATTTTTGTGTGTTTTTTTATGTGTGCTGCTGCTGGGTATTGACAAATTTTTATATTTAAAAATTTTTGAAGGGTCGTATTGTTTGATATTGGTAAAATTAGTTGAATGAACTTAATTGTTTTTAACTTTAATATTGAAAATTTTTGTTTCTGGGCTAATTTTTTGAGGCTTGCATATTTTGTTTTAAATTTTAGATCTATAATTTTTTATGGCTTTTAAAAGGAGGAAAATACTAAGTACCAACCTTTTGTACAAATTGTTGATGTGGTGAGTGGTTAATTATTGGTAAGTAAAAAAGTAATGTAAGTGGTAGGCCCAAATGCGTACCAATAAAAAGTTACTACCATAGCAGTTTGTAAAAATATTGTAGAAAAATTTCTGACTATAGCATTACTCTTAAAACAATCAATAATATTGTTTAGTGGGGCAAAATGCATAGTACCTATATATACTAATATATATATATATATATATATATATAAATTAGGGGGGAGGTGAGTGCCCCCAAGGTCTTACCTTTGTCAAAAGGAAACTTTGGTCTTTGCATACTTTGTATAAAAAATTATGATTTCTTGTTTTGTGTTAGTTACGGTAAGAGAGTTCTTTTGGTGTATTTGGAGTTTTAAGTTTTGCCAGAGTGAACCATTATTTATTCTCTTTATTTTCTTATAAATAAAAAATTCTATTTAACACCACTCGTGAATGTAAGCGCATATAAATCAAACCACATAAATCTTTGAATTCCTATGCGATTGTTTCTTTTATTTTTTTTAAAGCCTCATTATTATTAACTACATACACAACAAATTGGTTTTAAAATTTCACTATCTCAATCAAACATAGATATCTTTGAAACTCAAACCAAGAATCATATGAAAACCCAACCTTTGCTTCAAGGTTATCATCAAGAAGAATATTAGCTACCTAGATGTCACGATGTATGATCTTGGGCTGACCTGAAGATACATTTAGCATAAAAAGGAGAGTCTAAGAAAAGAAAATATTCTTAAGGTTTGCGATGTGGTAAATAAAGAAAACTCACAGTCCTCGTTCAGATATGCCAATCCTTTTGCAGAGCCTATAGCTATTTTTAGTCTAGTTGGCCAATTCATAGTTGGTCTATCCTTTCCTGCAATGCCAATTTTCTCCAATAAAACATTGTAGGGTAGTTTCAAAGTACAAAAGGAGTTAGACTCCCAATTCAAATAGTACAAATCCGAACAATAAATTGTGGTACAACTTACCAATTACCATAAACTCGCTGTATGGTAAACCTTTATCTCAATGTTACTTGAAATTTTAAGCCACTGATACATCATTACATCTTGTGACGTTGAATCACCCAATTTCACTATTTTTACTCATTCCCTTTTTTGAATGTATTAAAAATTAACTAAGGAAATGGCTACCATTTATTTGGATATTTTGAAAATTAAAATTGGAAGGAGATTAAATGATAAAATATCATAAAATTTGACCATCATACCCATCTTTTGGTCAATTTATTTTTTTAAAAGTTATAAATTGATTTTATAAGCGAAAAATTGATCTTTATATATATATATATATATATATATTAATTAGGGGTGTTAATTCGGGTCAGCATGTTGGGTTCGTGTCATGTTGAGGTAGGGGTATTTAACTAAATGGCTCAACCCCAACCCAAACCCAACCCATTTAATAATTATGTCTTAATCCTTCAACCCTAACTTGACTTGTTAATAAGATGGGTTGACCTAATCCAACCCACTTGACATGCTTAATAAACATGTCATGTTGGTTCGACACGAATGTAACAAAACCCATTTCAATCTGCATAATATTAAATATAACATTCATTTAGAAATACACTTTTTTTTTTTTTTTTTTTTTTACATTCCAAAAGTAATGCATACACTTCAAGTCATCAACCCACGTTCAAAATAATATAGTTCAACAAAAATATAACATCTATCTAAAAATAATGTCTTTACACTCTTAAAGAAGTGCATACACTTCAACCCAAAATCAAAATAACATAGTTCAATAAAAATAAAATAACATAGTTCAACAAAAATATAATATCCTCAGAACTTGCCAAATGCTAAGTATCAATATTGAAAGAGTTGTAGCAAACAATAGACTAATCCTAACTATGACTACAATTCTCATCCATAGATTCTTTGTTGATGTCCAAATTCATAACATCTCCCACAAGCTCATCCAATTTCATTTGTGCAAGTTCTATGCCAAAAATATATATTAGTAGTTACAAAATATGATCATGCCTTAATAGTTTTACAAGAACTAAATAATATTAATGTAAAAGTAAAAATAACTAATGAAACAAATAAGATTACCTTTCTCTCCATACAACCAATCTCTAGTGCCAACCAATAAGAATGTTTAGAGATTTAGGGTTTGTAGGGTTTAGAGGTCTAGGGTTTGTAAAGTTTCAATTTCTAATTATATCCCTTGTAAGTTTTTGTAATTACTCAAATTTCTTTTTAAATTTATAATATAGGTTGCATATAAAAGGTATTTGAGAAATCTAAAATAAAATGAATATTTATTTATTATATGAGTTAAACAAGTCGTGTTAAATAGGTTATTTTAGGTTGACAAAAATAAATTAGTGTGTCAAACGTGTTTATTGCGGGCTATGCGAGTTGACCTGCTTATGATACATTTCTTATCATGTCGCTACTAGATTGAGCTGTTTATGACCTAAACCCGCTAAGGCCCAACCTTAACCCACAAAAACCCATGTTGAGTTCATGTCGTGTTTGCAGGTTGGGTTGAACATTGACACCCCTAATATATATATATATATATATATATATGTGTGTGTGTGTGTGTGAACCTCTCTCCTCCCCTTCCCCTTCAAATTTCTAGAATCTGGGGGAATTAAATTTTTTCTTTTTAAATGATAAGTTCAACCAAAAATTTTGTAGCTTAGTGATTCAAATCTCCTGACTCCATTGTTGCAACTTGGAGGGACATCTTACCCTTTCAAATCCCTTCTAATTCTCAAACCCCTCCCCCTCACTAAATTTAAATAAGAAAAACAAATATAATTAATTATTCGTATCAAGTTATGTTATCACCAATTTCTCGTGATAAGTTCAACCCTCAATTTCTCGTGATAAGGAACCCTCAACTTCCAAGAAACCTTCATCAAGAGTAACTCTCAATCACCCATCAAGTAATATCATTAGTGATGTAAACGAGGGACTTCGTTTGAGAAAAGGACCAAGGTATAGTGCTAACCATGTGACATACAACTGTTATCTTGCTCAATTTCAACCCAAAAAGGTAGAAGAAGCTCTGAAAGATAAGAATTGGATAAAGTCTATGCACTAGGAGCTACATCAATTTGTTAGAAATGATGTATGGGAGTTGGTTCCAAATCTTAAAGATAAACATGTGATCGGCACCAAGTGGATTTTTAAGAACAAAACTAATGAACATGGTGAAGTTGTCCGAAACAAGTCTAGATTGGTGGCTCAGGGGTATACTCAAGTGGAAGGCATAGATTTCAATGAATCGTTTGCTCCGGTAGCAAGACTAGAGTCCATTCAAATTCTCTTGTCCATAGCATGCATTATGAATTTCAAGTGAAATAATGGAAAGATGGAATATTCATCTCTCAAGAGAAATATGTCAAAAATCTTGTCAAAAGATTTGGCCTGGATTCTAAGAAACACACCTCTACTGCCATGAGTTCTTGAGCAAAACTAAGCATAGATGTAGCCGGTGTTGACGTAGATCCAACATTTTATCGAAGCATGATTGACAGTCTTCTCTATCTCACAGCAAGTAGGCCAGATATTGCATTCAATGTCGGGTATATGCACGGCTCCAAGCTGCTCCTAAAGAGTCCCACTTGACAGTAGTAAAGCAAATCATTCACTATGTCTATGGCACATCTAACTATGAGATTAGGTATTCAAAAGATTCGAATAAGTGTTTGGCGGGATATTCAAATGCTAACTAGGTAAGGTGCATTGATGATAGGAAAAGCACTTCTAGTGGTTGCTTCTATCTTGGGAATAACTTGGTCTCATGGATAAGCAAAAAGCAAATTCAGTCTCCTTTTCAACGGCTGAAGCTGAATACATTGCAGTAGGAAGTTATTGTGCAAAATTGCTATGGATGAGAAAACTACTACATGACTATGAAATTTCTCAAGACACCATGTGTGTGTTCAGTGATAACACTAGTGTCATAAATCTGTCAAAAAATCCAGTTCAACACTCCAAATCAAAGCATATTGAGACCTGGTATCACTTCATTCGAGACTTGGTAGAGGACAAGATAGTGTGTCTGAATTCATCAATACAGAAAATCAAAAGGCAGACATATTCACTAAACCTCTTGATGGCCCGAGGTTTGAATTCTTGCATAAGACCTTTGGTGTCGGAATCATTCCCTAAACTCTATCTTCCATGTGGGCTTTTTGAATTATGTTCTACATTTTGTTTGTTTTTAGCATTCCTTCATATGAAATTTTTTTTTTTTTTGGTGTTGTTTTTTATCAATCTTATTCTTACTTTTGCGTCAAAAATCCAAAAATACATAAAAAGTAGAAAATCCAAAAAGTTTGATCGACTTTGTTGAGTTTTGTCTCAAAGCATGTTTTGCCTTGTACCTTTGTACTAATGGCTTTGTGCATCTACGAGCTTAGCTTTTTTCATATACACTCATATCATTGTGAGAGAAATTTTGAAATCTATATGACTGTTGTAAATAAATCTTCAACTTTGTCATGAATAATTAGTGAATGGTTTTGTTGATCTTGAGACATGCATAGACTTATGCCTATATATCTTCCCACTCTTTATTTTATTGTTTTTCTTAGAGAGCTCACCAAATGTAAATCTCCAAATGAAAAGAGATATTGAGCTGCAAAAGCCTGTCGCACATACTAGTATTTGATTAGAAAAAGGTAAAGCGACCAAAAATACAATGTATGATGCCCAAAAAACCAAAGGCTAGCTCACCAATTGAAATATCAAAAATTTCAAGTATCGATCTCACAATGAGATGTATGTATTCAAAAAGATCAAATGATATGATGTATTTGAAGCATAATACCCAATTTCAAAGTTATGTTATCAAGTTTTTTGGGAAGTCATATATGCATATTTCTATAATTGAAATGGATCACATTATCTAGTGCTAGTTGTGTATACCTTGTTTGAATTGATCATTAAAGTTTCACATTAGACTAAGGACTATCTCATTGTTGATACCACACACATCACACATGTCTATGTTTAATGAATGCCATATTCATTTGTGTGATTGTATTTGATTAAATATGTTTTCACATGCTCAATCTTTGTTGATTAAACATAAAAAGATTTTGGAGTTTTTGTTTGTTTTTGGAAAGTATTTTGTTTTTACAAAAATTGTCAATATTTCAAAAACAGTGTTGCCCTGTTTTGGCAACTCAGTCACGGGTTGATCCAACGGCATGCCCCAGTCGTGAGCCCACTCCAAGATTTTTCGTGGCTCACTGGCGGGTCAATGTCCCAGTCACGAAAAATACTTAGAATATTTTTCAAAATTTGGGTTTTTATGTTTCTCGCGGCTCAGTGTGGTGACTTGTTCACGAGTGGAAGGTCCAGTCGCAAGGGTTATAAAAAGATTTTCGCGGCTCATCTCGCGACTCTCTCGCAGGTAGACCTTCCAGTCGCGAAAAACACTTGGAAAATTTTTCAAATTTTTGGATTGAAGTGTTCTAGCGGCTAGCCCTGACGACTTGCACGCGACTTGATTTAGTCACGAAAATCGTGTTTTCTGCATAATGAGAGTCTGTTTCAAGGCTGGTTTCAAAAACTTTTCATTTTGCCCTCGCACCTCGTGGTTATTCAAATCTTCTCTATTTCAAAACCACCGTGTTCACACACAAAACCCTCATTCTCCTTGTAAACATTTCATCATTCTTTAAGAATAGGTATGGGTTTTGTTTCTAACACATTATTTCTCACCCATCTACATATATTTCTTTGATTGTGTTTATTTTCTCTTTGCTGATATTTGTATATCTCTTATTTGAACATGGGTATCTAATTTTCTGATGAAATTGATTTGAGATTTTTGGTGGTTTTGTACTGATTTACTCTATTTTGAGAGAACATAGTGTTATTGGTGACACCCAGAAACTCATTGTCATGATTGGGCCCTAAATCCCAAATGTTTAGGGTTTTCTTCATTATTCATGTTTTGGTCCTAACCCAATGCTAATAATGTTTGGGTTTTTTTTTTTTTTTCTCTTGTTTTTGATAAACCATGATGCAGAGTAGATATGTCTCCATTCAAGATAGCAGCTATGAAAGGGGGCAACAGCAAAGGTAAGGAGCCTATCATTGATGTTGATGATCTCTCACCTCGAACAAAAAGGACCCATTCACCATCAGGTGTATTCGATCCAAACAAGTTCAGATCCTCTGCTGCCTTTCAGACTCATGAGACTTATTTCAAAAATGCTACACCGTTAATTGAAAGGGTTGTTGATCAACCTTCTTTGTTTGACATTGACATTCCTAAATAGTTTGCTAACAAAGATTGGAATTACCTTCTCTCTGACCTTGATGATGTTTATGAGAATTTGGTCAAAGAATTTTATGCAAATGCAATTGTTGAAGGTGATGAACTTAAGTACTGGGTTAGGAGAAAAAGTTTCTCTGTCTCTCCCGCATATCTAGCAGAGATTCTTCACATCAACTGGCCGATGCTTGGAAACTCACCAGTTTATGATGATCTATGTCCAGATGAGGACTTACTTCAGGATGCCCTTGGCAACGACTTGGAATTCTCACCAAATAGGAACTCAATTAATGTTTCCTCTCTTCCTCCGAAATTAAGGGTGCTTACAATCATCATGTTTCACAACCTGTACCCCCTATCCAGCACCGGGTATATGAACCTCGATCGTGCTTTGTTTCTTCATGATCTGATCTTTGATGTAGAGATTGACATTTGTGCACACATCTTTCATGTTCTGCGTAAAATGGTTCAATCAACTGAGTCACGGATATGTATTCCATTCTGCTGTCTCATTTCTAGGATTTTGAAGCTCAAAGGGATCCATCCATCTAAAGATGAATCTCCCTGCACAAAACCGAGTCCAATCAATATGTGTACGTTCAACGCGAGCATTGGTCATAGTAAGAAGGGAATCAAAACTAAAACTTCAGCGTCTTACAGTGGTTCGTGCTCTAGCTCATCCTCCTTCGACGAGAAGCTAGACAACATTATGGCATCTGTCCATGAGTTGAGCACCAAAATGTCCGAACTCACATCTATCCTGCACCACCATAACATTCGATGTGACATAAAGTTCACTTCTCTCCAAACTCTATTGGATCAGATTCAAAGAAAGCTAGAAGAAGATGAGGACTAGCTATTCCATGACAAAAAGAGGGAAAAGATACTGAGTACAATGATAGGGGGAGAAAAAGCTTAATCAAAGGGGGAGATTTCAACAAGCAGGCTTATGCCTTTTATTTTGATTATGCCTTATATTTTGCTTTTGATTATGCCTTATATTTTGCTTCAAATTAGTCTATTTCAATGTTTATGTGATGTTTTTCAGATTAGTGTTTGTATGGTACTTTTGTAACCGTTTGCTTTTGTAAGCTTTTAGGTTTTTGTACCCATGCTCTGTAGCTTATGTACTTACTGTTAAATGTCATGCATTTTCTTTAGTACTTCACTCTTGTGCCATTAGTTGGATTTTTATCCTTAATGCAATTACCTAGTGTTATTGCATTGGTTGAGTGTTGGACATGCAAATGATACTTTGCAAATGAGCTTATTAGCTTGCATATCCGGATATTCATTCTATGTGTGAATGAGCATTTGTGGTCACTATTATATAGTGATTGCTTGTTTGGTCAAGCCTTGGTTTATTGCTTTATTGCTTAAGTCCATTTTTGCTTGATCACATTATGCTTGCTCCACATACATTACAAGTTTTCTACATACAATGATATTATTATGTTTTTGCGTTTTAGGAGATACTTATTCTTATGGTTCAAGAGTTTCACAAAATTTACAATTAGGTGTGAGTAAGTTTTGTTCAACTGTTCCCAAGTCACGCATTAAGTCTAGAGTTTGTTGTACGGTTTTGCCACGGAATAGCCAAAAGGGGAGATTGTAAGGTTGAATTTAATCAACCATTTTGTTGGCTTTATTCAGTGCCAAATTTGTTTGTATTTTAGCAATTAGTAACCCTGTATTTAGGTGGGAATCATATAAGGGTAGTATAACGACCCAAGGAAAAGCGCTAACCACATCTGCGCTATACCTCAAAATGATTAGTTACAATTAAGACTCCTTTTACAATTAAGGCTCCTTGTAGTTGTTAATAAAGCCCAGTTCAACCAAGTAATTACCCGATGTGGGACTCATCACACACCCACACACATCACACAATCAATCAAATTTAGGTATCACAATCTCCCCTACTTAAAACCCTAACGTCCTCGTTAGGGCCCACTTTGTGGGTAGTGTCTCTGTGCCCACACAAGGTTACCAACTTGGCTCTGATACCATCTGTAACGACCCCACCTCAATTGTATAGATATTATCCACTTTGGGACCCATACCTCTCACAGTTTTGTTCACCCTCAAAGCACACAGCAGTGGGGGAAAATGCCTCTACACATTAAAGAGAAGTCATTCCTTATAAACATATTCTCATGTACTTCCCTAGGCGACGTAGGATTCCATAGAATGTAAGACCCCCCTTTTTGGGTCACTACAGTATCAAATTACAATAGAACCATCATGATTACAGAGACAAATTAGGAATTTGACAAGATCCTTAGCAATATTGTTAACTAAGTTTAGTTTATTATTGAAAATTTGTTTATAGAAAACTAATTTGATAAAATCTCAAAAGGGGATTATAATCTATTGACATGCTATTGTTTCAATTTTTCAAAATAAAAATCTAAGTTGTCAATTATTAATCTAATAGTTGCTCGAAATATCATAGAAACTTTTCATTCATGAAAATCAAAGCCCAAATTATGAATTAAGAGGAAATTACCTGTCCAAAAACCCATGACAGTGGCAAAAAGAAAACCAGTTTGGCCTGCCCCATCAAACAAACAAAGTGATCTTTTGAGTTTTGACAAAGGAATACATAAGAATAGAGTCACAGACATACAGAGAATAATAAGAGAGAGAAAGAAAGAGAAATGGAAGCAGCAAAGGGATTAATGAGAAAGAAGAATACCTCTGAAGCAAACGGAGACGGCGCTCTCTGCACTCCCCACCCTTTTGCCTCATCACTCTCCGGATAAAAATAACCCCACCTCTCTCTCTCTCTCTCTCTGATTTTCAAAATCTAAAACAGAGTGTGGGTTTATGTGAGGGATTACAATTTATATCTATACGTAGAAAGCAGGGTAGGGGCGTGGCCTCAACACAACGGTAACATTTTTCGAAATTCAAAAGAATTTTGTAGTTGGACTTGGATCACTGCTGAACGGTATGGGCCTAAGCTCATTTAATTGGGCCCATTACTATTAAATTTTAAAACTAAATTAAACAATAGTATTTTCTAGCCCACTAAAAAAATATGTATACTAAATTTATTAGTATATAAATTAAAAAAATCGGTAGTGTATGAAGTGAAATAAAAGTTTAGTTTGCTTATATTAAAAAAAAAAAAAAAATGTTCTCTTTTGTTTCCCATAAAAAGTAAATAAATAAGTTGATTTTTTTGGTAGGTTTTGATTTCTAAATTTTGATGATATTTAGTGGTCACCCTTTATCCATCATGATATTATTAAAAAAAAAAAAAGTGATAATGGTTTTTTTTTTTTTTTTGGTAAATAAAAATGGGTAGATGGGGGTGATTAGTGTGAGTTTTCTACCTCAACGTGACTATAGTAATATCCTACCCGCTCCCGAGCAGGACCCCATATTCTTAGTCTGTGCAGGAAACTCACTTATTTTTTAGGTCGACCATTTGGAATGAAGATGAGATATAAAGAGCAATAACACACAACTAGCTGTTTGATGCTCAAACCCAAATCCTAAGACTTGTTAGCCCAGTATCTTACCAGCTAGATACTGTCTAAAGATTCTAGTTGGCATCTTATCTTACATTACAAAAGAACAATTGTCTTCCATGGATATATCAAATATTATTAGAGATATATATCAGCTTGCAGCTCAACATGAAGAAGTTTAATCAAAACCATTATAATCATCAATCTTCTCACACAATTTCCTTTCATTGTCACTGCCCCCCCCCCCCCCCCTCGTATTTTCTTCTCTTTTTTTTCTTTTTTTTTTCTTTTCTTTTTTTTTTTTTTTCTTTTTTTGAGAACCTTGGAACTTCTATTATATGAACTAGTGTATGGGGCACAATGTGCGGGTTAGTTAGTTTTATTTATTTATTTTGAATTAGAATACTCTTATTTGTTATTTATGGTCAAATAAATAAAACTCTCTAATTTATAGGTATGGTATCTTAAAATTTTAAAGAAGCTCTATTAATATGGAATTACAATTTTCACTTATTTTATGAAGCTAACAAAATGAAAATGAAGTGACGATAATTATTTTAGAATATCTGTCATCACTCAGTTGAAGTGTCAATGCTAGGTTTGTAATGCCCTTGATAATAACAGCCTTCAATCTTCTACATAATCCAATTCTTAATACATATTGGGTTACACCTCACCCACATAAGTTATAACCGCTAACCATATAGCAAAGTATATCATAAACTTCATTCTCAAAACAAAACAAAAAATGTAAACTTAATAAATTTAATATTGTGTTTTATTTTTAGGACCCAATATATAATGATTGTTAATTTTTTTAAGTGAAATAATAAATAAAAAGAGGGATTAGATTCTTATTAAAAATAAAAGCAATAAAATGGTCTTAGTGTAAATAAAGACAATTATTGGGTATTTTGTGAAGCATGAACCTTCGAAGAAGGTTCCTAAATTACTTTTACTATTCCCAATCCCATCCGTGATTGAGATTTATCTCACCTCTACTATTCCTATAAAGTTACTTTTCCTTTCCTCCATGTCCTTCATTCTTCTTCAGTTCTTTACTTCTTCCTCGTTAGTGAGCCTCTGTGAACTCCCTTCACATCTTTTTTTTTTTTTCCTTTTCACCATGCTTTTCTGCTAAAATTTTTAAGTTTCAGTTTTTTCTTTTTTTAATAATTATTCAGTCTCATGAAAAATAGCACATGAAAATAATCTCACCTTTCAACTGGCAGCAATAAATCCAACAACTTTCTTTCCAGAGTAAATTATTCTTGCAGAAGAGCAAAACATTAATTCGAAACTTCTATCACTTTTTGTAGGGAAAAAATGGTTCAAAATGTAAATATAAATTGAGAGAGGTTTTGAATGAAAGATGACCATTGTAGTTAATTTCACAACTACCTAAGATCACATTGTTTCGGATTTCTATTAATTGGCTGAAAGAGTTATAGGTGGTGTTTATTGATAAAAGTTGGCAGACAATAGTCTGCTTAAGCGTTTTTCCTTTTAAATGTAACAGTTCCTAAAACATTTTTCTTTCAATGGCGAAGGAGTGCAATTCTTGACTTTTTAAATCTTGAAGACATGAAAGGCACAACGTTTCGCTTTTTATTCCATGCTTTTGACTGGTAGCGTGGCAAATTTTTAAGTGGGATTTTTTCCTACATGTCACATCCTCCTTAATTGTAAGAAAGAGCTTCTGCTATTATATATAGTAGCTAGTTACTAACCCGTGCTATGCATGGGATTATATAACTCTATCTATACATGCTTGGGGAGGATCCAAACGACCAGAATGAGATTTTTTCCATCACCATTAGCATTGAAGTACTTAAAGGTACGCTCACAGGTACTTAAAAACGGCTAGAATGCAATTTCTTGTGCTTCTTTTCCATTGTATCATAACCTGATTCTTAAAAGAAGAAAGGACCTTAATACCTCTTGTTCATTAAAAATTTCCACTAATTTTGTGCCAAGATGTTAGGTAGTAGTAGTGCAAATTAAGTGACTAATATGTTCACTATTTAACACCACACCACACTCAGGGGTATTGTGTAACTTACTCCAAAACAGATCATTAGTTTTTTTTTTTTTTTGGTGGTATTCATTAAAAAAAATTAATTAAAATGAGACACCTATTCAGCAATCTTGAACAACCATACTAACAAACCAAAGCCTTCAAAACAAAAATAAAATCGCCACAAAATCCAAAATAGTAGCAGCCCTGAAAGCTCGAATACGTGTTGAAAACACAAGAGCTGTTTAGACCCCCTAATTAAAAATACGGCTCGATAGATTTTACACAACTTTGATATAAAGTGCGGAATAGTGTAAAAGCGAGCGGATGAACAAGTAAGCTACTCTAATCCATAAACTAAGCAACACAGCAGTATAATGGAATAAACAAGAGTAGGGAAGAAGGATGCAAACACAGAAAACACCGAAACGTGTTCTCGAAGAGAAAACCGAAGAACTCGGCGAAAAACCTCTCCGCCGCCTTCCAAGCGGAAATCGATCCACTAGACAATCAGTTGGGATACATGAGTAAGCAAGAGACCCTCCAAGCCTAATCTACCCGATGTACCTAAGCCCTCCAAGCTCCTACTTCAACAAGGCTTCTCGGAACCGTGTCTTGTCTAGCTCTTCGGATCCCGCAACAAGCTCCATGTTGCATCTGCCATTCCAGGCTTCTTCCAATGCTTCCCAGCAGCACCAAAACGTCACTCAACACTCTCAAAAGATGTGGTAAGTGTTTGGGCTATCAGCCTCTCAATGGTATGGAAAATGGAGAGGGAAGGGTTGAGGAGATACCACAAGCAAGTGTATAGAGAAAGGTGGGGATGACAATCTCTAATTGCAAATGTGTTTGGCTAGGGTTTTCTCTCTGAAAGCATTCCTAAACATTTGTGGGTAATGGGGGTTTATATAGGATAGGTGCAAAATGTGTGAGTCATTCAGTACAGGCTGGCAGAACAGCTTGTCTCGCGGGTGTCTCGCGGGAAGGCCTTACCCGCGAGATACTCGCGAGAGACAGCTGTCTCCACCTGGACTGACTCTTCGCATTCCAGCATGTGCAGGGCACATGCCTCACTTCGCGGGAAGCTTAGTCGCGACATACCCGCGAGATTCCATCAGCTTCCAATTTGCTTGAGTCTTCACACACTCTCTATCACACACCCCTTACATCAATTCCCACAACTAATACAGGGTATAAACAATTGATATTAATTACAATCAAATTTGGCACGGAATATAAGCCAACAAAACACATAGTTGTAAATCACAACTTTACAATCTTCCCCTTTGGCTATTCCGTGACAAAACCCTAAAACAGACTCTAGACTTAAACGTGAGTTTGGGAACACAGGCAAAACTCACTCACACCTAATTCTAGATTCTGATAAGCTCTTGAAACATATGAACAAGTAACTCCTGAAACACAACAACAAAGTATATCATTGTATGCAGAAAACTTGAAAAGCATATGGAGCAATAATAGCAAGATCAAGTAAGATGAAATAGATAACACTAGATCATGGCAAGATCAAACAAGTAATCACTATACAAACGTAATTACTATGCTCATTCACACAAGGAATGAACATCCAGATATGCAAGATGATAAGCTCATATGAAGAGTACCATTTGCAAATCCAACACTCAACCAATGCAAAATACTTAAAGTATTTGCATCTAGGAACAATCCTACAAGGGCACAAGAGTGTTCATCACTCGACCAATGCATAGAACATATATGTATCTAGGAACAATCCTACACGGGCACAAGAGTGATGTAGTGAAGTAAATGTAAGACATTAAACTTCAAAAGCACAAGCATAAAGGCTGCATAAGCAAAGAATTGCAAATACATGGCACAAACCATAAAAGCCTACAAAGCTATGCAATAAAGCAAAACAACCCTTAGAGCTTACAAAAGCAACATGGGTACATGCAAAGTATACTACAAAGCATAGAGAATATCACAAAAGAAACAACTGATATAATACTTAAATAAAGCATAGTGTCAAAGCTTTAAAGAACAAAAATAAACACAGGAACAGTTGACTTCTTCTCCCCCTATCTCCATACTCCCCCTATCAATGACATCATCTCCCCCTTTTTGTCAAGGAATAGCTAGTCATCCCCTTCTAGCTTCCGTTGAATTTCATCCATTTGAGTTTGGAGAGATGTGAGCTGTGCATCAAGACGTCGGTGGTGAGTGTACATGATAGTCCCAAACCCGGACATCTTTGTACTCAACTCTTGAAGAGCAGTAAAGATATTGTTGATCTGTTCATCATTGATACGAGCTGCAGAACTCGAGGTACCCGATGGTGCATGAGTTTCTTGCTTGGAGTTCTTCTTGGCATGGCTCATACTCGCATGGAGAGACCGAACGTTGATTGGACTTGGCCTTGGATATGGACGTTCATCATCCAATGGACGGACACCTTTGAGCTTCAAAATCTTTGAAATAAGGCAAGAGAAAGGAAGACAATTCCTTGAAGCTGTCCGGTCAACTGTTTTGGCCAAAATGTGAAAGATGTGAGAGCACACATCAATCTCGACATCCGTGATCAGATCGTTCAAAAACAAAGCTCGTCCAAGGTTCATATATCCGGTGCTGGACAGGGGATAGAGATTGCTACACATGATCATTGATAGAAGTCGTAGTTCGGAAGAAAGAGAGGCTACATTGATTGACTTTCTAGTGGATGAGAATTCCAATTCAGCTCCTAGAGACTGTCGGAGATATTCTTCATCGGGGTTCAGCTCATCATATACCGGTGGTATGGGGATTATTGGCCGGTTGATGTGTAGAATTTCTGCCAAGTACATTGGTGTGACAGAAAAGGTCTTTCCCCGAACCCAACATTTAATTTCATCGCCGACGACACTGGCATTGGCATAGAATTCTTTGACCATGTTCTCATATGAATCCTCGAAAGTTGACAACAGATAGTTCCAATCTTTCGTGGCAAACCAAACAGGTATTTGTGTGTCTTTGAGTGATTGCTGGTCAACCCCCCTCTCAACTATCAAAGGAGCACCCTGAAAGTGGTTCTTGAAGGATTCAAAAGCAGCATGAGACTTGAACAAGATAGGATCAAAAGTTCCTGTTGAGCTACGAGTTCGCTTCGGTCTAGGTGAATTAGCATCAACGTCAATGATCGGTTCTTTCCCTTTGTCGCGGCCTCCTTTCACAGCGGAAGTCTTGAATGGAGACATCTGTGCACCACAAAACATACAGGAGACAGGAGCACAACCCATAGACCACACAGCACAGAACTTGATTAGAGTCAAGTGAGGTCAAAACAGAAGAAACACTGCTTAGTGTAAAGATACAATGTATGGATCTCAGTAAATGTGCATGATTATGTATGTGGGAGCAAGTGCAAGGTGCATGTGACACACTATCAACGACCAAAATGGGGGAAATAATGTCAAACACGTGAAAGTCCATAGAATGAAATCACTTGGTTTCAAAACGCACAAAAAATGTCACTCGGACATTTTGACAAACACTCAGTGTGCACAACAGCAAATAAGACATGAGCAATGCATGAACATGGGAAAATCTACCCTTAATACAAGATAGAAATGCCACTAGGGGCCAACACAAAAGCAGAAATAACCAATGGGACACAGCCCAAGCAAAAGATTTGACAAAAAATCACCCAATTTGAAGAAATATACAAATTTTCGAAAAACCCCAAATTTTGAAACCCTAACGAAAATAAAACAGCAAAAAGAAGACAAAACTGGAATAGGAATACTTTAGAAGACATACCTTGACGATGAAGATGTAGAAAAGATGCTCGAAGATGAAGGGTTTTAAAAAAAATTACTTTGGGTTGACAAAGGTTTGACAAAGGTTTGAGCGAGGGAAGTTTTTGTGTTTTTGAAAACACTGTCACATCAGCAAGATAAAGACAGAAAACACGCGTTTTTCGCGGGTTAGAGAGGGGCGAAACAGTCGCGAGACAGTCGCGAGAGGTGCCACTGAAGCACAAAATTTTCGCGAGAAGCATTAAGTCGCGACACAGTCGCGAGACAGTCGCGGTAGCTTCTGTCTGAAATTGGAAAATTTCAATTTTAGCCAACTAGCATTTCGCGAGTAGCTTGTGGTCGCGATACAGTCGCGAGACAGTCGCGAAAGTTTCTGTGTGACAGGATGAAAAACAGAATTCCCTCAACCCCTTTTCGCGGGAAGCTCTAAGTCGCGAGCTTCTCGCGAAACAACCCCTGTGCCAGAGTTTGAAGAAACACAAAAACATGCTTTTTAATCAAAAACAATAGACAAGAAAGTATAAAAACACTTTCAAAAACAAATAAAACACTCAAAAATCTTTTTGGATTTGATCAACAAAGATTGAGCATGTGAAAAACACATTTTATCAAGTACAATCACACACATGATTATGACATCCGTTGAGCATAGACTTGGGTGTTGTGTGTGGATATCAAAATGAGATAGTCCTTAGTCTAATGTGAAGCTTCAATGATCAATTCAATCAAGGCATACACAACAAGCACTAGATTATGTGACCTATCTCAATTATAGAAACATGCATATATGACCTCCCACACGTACTTGATAACAAATCAATGAAGCTTTTCATTTGGCTCCATATATTAAATAACATTTGCAACTTTTGAGCAAAGAGGATCTCATTTAGAGAAAAATGCCTGAAATTTTTGATATTTCAATTGATGAGTTAGCCTTTGGCTTGTTGGGCATCATACATTTTATTTTGGTCGCTTTCCCTTTTTCCTAGTCGAATACTAGTTTGTGCGACAGGCTTTTGCAGCTCTATATCTCTTTTCATTTGGAGATTTACAATTAGAGAGCTCTTTTAAGCAAAAAAAAAAAATAAAGATGGGAAGATATATAGGCATGAGTCTATGCATGTCTCGAGATCAATAAAACCATTCACTAATCATTCATGACAAGGTTGAAGATCTATTTACAACAGTCACATAGATTTCAGAATTTCTTCCACAATGATATGAGTGCATGAGGGACAAGCTAAGCTCATTAAATGCACAAATACCCTTGATCTTGTGTCATAACATTTTGCAGTTGATCATATAAAAATCCAAATATTATATTGCCCATTGAACTTGTTTACTGTTTCTTAATGTACAAAACTAACTAAAGTTTACAATGCCCATATAATAAATATAGAGAGGGAAAACAAATGCAAAATAAATACAACAAAAAAAACCATATAGCAAACCAAAACAACATACCCATAATCAAAACTGAATCAAAGAATCCCAAGAAATAGCAAGTTTACTGATGTGGCCTAGTATTGGGAATTCAACAATTCCTAAGGTCTCAGCCCTCTGTAAGCCAGGAAAACATGATGTGAAATTAGCTGTAACGCAGATACGGTCTCGTACACCTTAACCTCAGCACTATATAAAATTGTAACAAAAGAAACAAAGAAATGATTTAAAAATAAAAAAGAACAAAGTAATAAAAGGTAGGACTAATATAACCAAAGAGAAGAAATTTACTATGAAATTTTGCATTGAAGATGAGAGAAAAACCCCAGCGAATGAGCAAAGATTAACAAAATAAACATAAAAAGGTAGAGGAAAGTAACAAACCTTGGAGGTGGCATTGATAGACATCAAAGATTGACAATTTATTCAGCAATCTAACAACTTTGATTAGCTAAGTTTGATTATACTTTTAGCAATGTATAAAAGTACATCTTATCAATGCTACTCCAAAGAAAATCTCTCTGTAGCTTCTCAATCGACCACCTCCACAGGAATAGAATGAAGAGAAAGAAAATAAGTAGGCAAACTGGAAAGAGTGCTCATAAAAAGAGTTAACTCGCCTCCCTTAGATAATTATATTTTAAAGAGTTAACTTGCCTCCCTTGGATAAGTACATTTTAATATACTTATAATGCAGTATAGATAGGGAAATCACCTGATGCAATCACGTGTAGGATGCAGCTTATATTATATATTGCATGATAATATGATATCATGTATGAAATTTCATGAAATATTAGTAAGCACTATGAAACAAAAGATTAGAATGATTGTGACACAATAGTTGCATTGCTTCAAATAAAGGGCCCCTTTGGAAGACCTCCACTAATGCCTAAGGACTTGCATCAATTAAAAGGCCCATTCGGATTGAAAAAAGAATTTTAGTTGAGAGTCCATCTTAGTCATTTGGCACTCACTGGTTCAAGTTTTATTACAATAATTACAAACTTAC
The DNA here is from genome assembly GCA_030445155.1 of Quercus variabilis. Classification (NCBI taxonomy): domain Eukaryota; kingdom Viridiplantae; phylum Streptophyta; class Magnoliopsida; order Fagales; family Fagaceae; genus Quercus; species Quercus variabilis. Next base: position 24,831,932 of record CP129449.1, read on the forward strand.
ATGCAGGGTTAGAATTCGAGCTCTCATATTTATAAAAAGGCCCCTACCTCTTTTCCTGCAATGTAATTAGACTACAACTCAAACTGATTCCCTTGAAATTTGCCATACCAAGAGTATTATGTAAGCTGGATTTAGAGGAGGCCCATGATTATATATATGCTGAGACAATGTGGCTTTACTAAAAAATGGAGCTGATGGATTTATACTTGTATATCTACAGTTAGATTCTTTGTTTTGGTAAATGTAGCGTAGTATTATATGGAACTCTGCAACTTTGATAGCCAATGATGTCGAATTAAGGGAAGCATATTCACCAGCCAATAAATGCCTGTGACATTCCTTTAGGAAGTTCTCGGGGGATAAATCTAGCAGTAGTTGGCTGGGCATTGAGTTCTAGGAACTTTACCATTTGAATAGAGCTAACCAGACCCAGGAGGTAAAATTTGAGTTGGTATATGGCAAGATAATTCTTTGCCAAAAGCACATAGTTAGAGAAATACCATACCATATCATAAGCTTTTTGGAATCCAGCATGCAAATCCATCATTGTCCTCTGCCATTCATTTAACACTGCATCTACGAATTTATGACCAAAAAGTTGATAAAAGGCACAAAATTATTACTGCATCAGAACATACTAATATTAATAGCACTCACAGACATCTTAAAAAAAAAATCACCCAAAAAACATTTAATCTACTAAAGAGCATATTTATTTAAGAATTTTAACCTCCTCAAGAAATTTCTATCTCCTAAATAGGCCTCCGCCATCCCCTTCATCACCATCATCAAAGTCATCAAAGTAATCATCTTCATCGCCATCGATATCACCACCACCATGATTTATTTTCTTTCCAATGTCTACACCACCTCCCCCAATTGCAGTCTAGAATTCCAAAAGTATTAGTCATGTTGCCCAAGACAATGAACAATTCATATCACAATATGTTTAAACCAAATTGAAGCAGTAACTTTCAGTTAATTGGTTAAAGGAATGCAAAACCTCAAATCTGAGTACTTAGACCTAGATTAGCACCCAAGTCACAAATAAAAGATCAAATCTATAAATATGTTGGTTCCCCCTAAAATAATATCTACATTCCTAAGAACGCTGAGAGACTAAAGTCTAGGTAGAATTTGATCTTCTATGGTGTTTCCTTGGGAAAAAGAAACAGAGAGGAAAACATATTAGGAATTGAAATCTATAATTGCAGCAAACCCTAATTAGAAACCCCCAAATCCCAAAATTAATAACAACCCCCAAATAAAAAATTTAGTAATTTTCTCAATGTCCTTGTTTGTTTTCTCAATTTTCTACAAACATTTGAGCCTCAAAGTTATTTTGGAAAAAAAAACCACAAATTATTCATAAGCAAGTAGATTAGGACAACAACAACAAAATAGGAAGAGAGTAGTGAAGATTGAGGATTCAAGGTGATCTTACCAACGATCTGATACGTACCCCGAAAGATTCAAAGCCGGTGAAACTTTTCAGAAAAACAGGCCAAAGGGTTTTGTTTTCAGCGGTGGGGAAACCGATAGTGATGTTCCAGAAAATTCTCTTTTAAGTTATTGGATTACAGTTCCGATGAACTCTGTTCTCTTTCCTTTTGATTGCAATTTACTGATTTAAATGGTTTGTTTTCTTTTATACTGAAGGCTATCAAAAGGTGCTTTCCAAATCAAAACCCCAAAAAAAAAAAAAAAAATTATGAACGCAGATATTAGAAAACAGGGAAAGACTTAGTGATATCAAAATAAATCGAAAAATTGAGAAAATAAACATTTTCATGGAGAACCCAAAAGCCTCAAACAAAAAGGAATCAAAACCAAAATCAAATCTAAACCTTCCCAACAAAAAAACTCAATAAAAAGTAATATTTCATACCCAAATCTAAAAAAATAAAGAAAAACGTACCAGAGCCGGTTCCGACGATCTGATGGTGGCAGATATATAGCCTAACGGTGTTGATGCCCATAGTTTTTTCTTTCTACTTGCAGCGATGCTTCAAGTCTGGCGGAACGGAGAACTCCCTCTGCCTCTCTATTTCTCTGTCTCTCTTTTCTCTTTTCTACTTGCAAGATTTTTTTTTTAAAATTTTTTTTTTAAGTAGTTGGTTTCTTTTTATACCAATAGGCTCCCAAACAGTGTCTTAACAAAGTGAATCATTGTTTTTTTTCATCTTTTCCAAATGCACCGTGTTTTAAAATACTCTACAATATTGAAACGATGCACCGTGCGGCTCTTTTAACTTATAGGTGTATACGTGGCAGCATTTTAAGGGGGCTTTTTTGCTAACGTGTCAGCACATGGTAAAAGCTTCTGCTATTATATATAGTATTAGATTAGATTAGATTAGATACTAAAATTGAAACCATTATTTATAGGTTCAGGAAGAAGATTTTTGGTTAGTAACAACAAGTGAATTTTTTAAATAACTTTCCATAGTTGTTTCTAATGGATGAGCGAATAAAATTAAAAAGTGAGAGTAGAATAATGGAAACAATAGTAATTCTATGGTACCCCCAAAAAAAAGGGGGGGGTACGGTACCCACTAGTAGGCAACCTGCTACATTAGGTTACTTTTTTCTCACATTTGACGGTTCCATCCTCACATTGTGCAGTTTCAATATCACATGTGACAGTTCTCTTCTCACATTTGGTGGTTCCCTTACTTTTTTCTCACATTTGACGGTTCCATTCTCACATTGCATGGTTCCAATATCACATGTGACAGTCATTTTCTCACATTTGATGGTTCTCCTTTTTTTTTTTTTTTTTTCTCACATCTAATGGTTTCATCCTCACATTATACGGTTCCAACATCACATATAACAATTCTTTTCTCACATTGGGTGGTTCTCTTACTTTTTTTCTCACACTTGACGGTTCCATGCTCACATTGTGCAGTTCCAACATCACATGTGACAGTTCTTTTCTCATGTTTGATGGATCCTTTACTTTTTTCTTACATTTGACAGTTTCATTCTCACATTATGCAGTTCCAACATCACATGTGACAGTTCTTTTCTCACATTTGGTGGTTCCCTTACTTTTTTTTTCTCACATTTGATAGTTTCATCCTCACATTGTGTGGTTCCAACATCACATATGACAGTTCTTTTATCACATTGAGTGGTTGCCTTACCTTTTTCTTACACTTGACAGTTCCATTCTCACATTGTGCGGTTCTAACATCACATATGATAGTTCTTTTGTCACATTGGGCGGTTCCCTTACTTTTTTCTCACACTTGACGGTTCCATCCTCACATTATGTAGTTCCAACATCACATGTGACAATTATTTTCTCATATTTGGTGGTTCTTACTTTTTTTCTTACATCTGACGGTTCCATCCTCACATTGTGCGATTCCAACATCACATATGACAGTTCTTTTCTCACATTGGGTGGTTCTCTTACTTTTTTCCTCACACTTGACTGTTCCATTCTCAAATTGTGTAATTCCAACATCACATGTCACAGTTCTTTTCTCACATTTGACGGATCCCTTACTTTTTTCTCACATTTAATAGTTTCATCCTCATATTGTGCAGTTCTAACGTCACATGTGACTGTTCTTTTCTCACATTTGGTGGTTCCCTTATTTTTTTTTCTCACATTTGACGGTTCCACCCTCACATTGTGCGGTTCCAATATCACATATGACAGTTCTTTTGTCACATTAGGTGGTTCCCTTACCTTTTTCTCACACTTGACGGTTCCATTCTCACATTGTGCGGTTCCAATATCACATATGACAGTTCTTTTGTCACATTAGGTGGTTCCCTTATTTTTTTTCTCACACTTGATGGTTCCATCCTCACATTGTGCAATTAGGGGTGCCAAATGAATGGGTTTCGGATGGGCATAATTGGGTTGGGTATATAAAACTCATTTATCCATTAAAACTCATTTAACTAATTGCTTCTAACCCAAACCCAACCCAACCCAATTATTATGGGTAAACTCCAACCTACCCAATTACCCAATTATCAAAATTACCAAAACGCCCTTAAAATGTAAATGACCAAAGTACTCTAAAATCTTAAAAAATAACCAAAATACCTCAAAACCTCAAAATTACCAAAATAACCACAAAACCTACAAAATGACCAAAATACCCCAAAACCCAAATAAATGATCAAAATACCCCAAAACCTAAAAATTACCAAAATACCCCCAAAACCCAAAAAATGACCAAAATACCTCTAAAACCTAGAAAATAATCAAAATACTCTTGAAACCAAAAAATGACCAAAATACTCCCAAAACTCAAAAACTGCCCAAAATACTCCCTGAAGCCTAAAAATTACCAATATATATATATATATATATATATATATATTTGGCTTCCTTTAAGGACAATGATGATGTGGCCTAGACCCTTGAAATGATATTTATATATATATATATATACACACACACACACACACACATATATATATATATATATTGTAGTGTATATTTGACTTCCTTTAAGGACAATGATGATGTGGCCTAGACCCTTGAAATGATAGCCTAGACCTTTGAGTGGGATGCTTCTGAACACTACATATTCCCTCCATGATTCTCCAAAATTGGGAGGCAAAAAGAAAGAAAGACTCACTTTTTCACTATTCATTTGTTACTATTCACCTGTCACTATTCACATGTCACTATTCATCCGTTACTGTTCACCTGTTACTATTCATGACACTGTTCACTCCGAATTTTGCCTATTTAAAGAGGGGTTGTTCCTTAAGAAAAATCAGAATTTTTCCTTAGAATTCTCTCTAGTATTTCCTCCTTAGAACTCCTTTCTTTTAAAAAGCCTTCTTTGGGAGAGAGTTTCTTGTTTCTACTATCTTGTTACCTTGATCCTACTACTACTTTCCCTACAAATCTTGTAACGATAATTCAAGCTTTGTAACTGTTTCAATCTTGTATTCACTACTACTACTGTAAGTGTTTGTTCTACTTTCAATAACAAGTATTTTCAGTTTTTTGTTCATTATACTACTTGTTGCTACCACCACCTTGGACGGATTACCATCATACCAGACGGTTCTTAATTGCTTTCATTTACTTTGAATTATTTTGTTATATACTGCTTGGCTGGTTCTACCACCTTATTATACTGGCAAATTTGATATTAAAGCTTCTCCTTTTAAAATTGCTGATGATCAAACCTCTATTGTTAGTCTTATTGAACAAAACAATTTTACTAATGAGTCTTTGCATGTTATTGGTCAACAGCTTGACTGTATTGAAGAAAAAATTGTTGAAAAATCTGTTTCTGTTCAAAAACCTGTTTCTATCAAGACTGAGAAACCTTTGATTAATTTACCCAGTCATGATAACAAATTTAAGTTTAAAACCTCCCAATCAAAAATTCTTGAAACTGTTGAAAAGATGCTTGCTGATTTGAAAGTTAAAACTGAAGGTACTTCCACAAGTACTCATGCTGCTTCCACTATTTCAAGAAATGAAAAAGAAATTGTTTTCGATGAAAACATAGATTCTGATATTGTATCTTCTGTTTCTTCTGTTCCCGCAAAAAGGGTTTTTAATGATGGTTTACCCGAAATTAAAAGATTTGTTGGAAATTCCAAACCCATGTTTCTTACAAAAAATTGGTATTCAAAACCTACTCCTCCTGATATGCAGTTTGAAGAAAGACCTTTTCAAACTCAATTTTCTGTTTCTACTGATAAAATTTATGAATGGAATATTGATGGTTTTTTTCTTAACAAGAAATTATTAATGAAATGGGACACATGTCTATGGTTGGTATTGCTTACCAAAATAATCATGATTTTGACCAACCTGAAATTGTTGATTTACTTGCTACTGGTTTTTCTGGTATTCTTTGCGGATGGTGGGATTCATATCTCACAGAAGAATCCAAAGACATATATATATATATATATATATATATATATATATGAGCATAAGCTCTTATTGGAATGGATACTAAAAAATAAAGAAACATCGATAGTAATGATTTAGATGGTAGATCCAGTTTTCCTCCATCCAAAGATACAACGTTTATTTTTTTGAATCAATCCAAAGAGGCAACTTAAGGCCCCAAAATTTTAGATAAGGCTTTAGAGTTGTTGTCCTTAATCGTATGCTAGACAAGTTGGCATCATACCAACGATTCATTATTTTAGTGTGAATACATAATAATAGACTTACATGCATCACGTACCCCACATGAAATCACTAAGTTTAGGGAAGATTGAAAATGTTAAATAAAAAAGGTAGAAAGATTTTAATCTTTCAAAATTCATCTTCCATTTATGTAAATAATGTCTATACAAGTTACAGTGTCTTTGACAAAACCTTAAACACAATCTCTTTCTCCCTCTCTCACCCTCCAATGAGGTTTTGTTCACTGGGTTGACATCATTAAAATAAGAAAATTAGTAAAATTAAAAAAATCAAGCAAAGCCAATCTCTTAGTTATTTGTATTGAAAAATTTCTCATCCATCTGTATCTTAAAAAATTTTGACAAAAGCAACTCTAGCAACAGTGGCAGCTTTATTTGTAGCCTTCTCTGTAGTTTTTCTCACAACCTGCAATTTTATCACATTAAGAAGTGTGACAATGTGATTAGAACAACACTTGATAATAAGGAACATGAAAATAATGAATCAATGGGATATTAATGTCAATAAATGTCTAAACTGCTCAAAGGACTGTATCAGCTAGTTAGCGGGGTAAAACATGCTTAAGGGTGCCAGCATCTTATTAACTGCATCTTTTTTCTACCTTTCAGAATGTATACATACCATATTTCTGCTTAAAACTTCCATGCCATGGTCCTTTAGAACAGTGACCAATAGCAAAGTGATGGATGCAAAATACATGGATATCATTGTCACAATCATTATATCTGATAATGAGTTATGGCACCCAAACAAATGGTGAATGGAAGACCAATTTAACAAGATAGACATGTATGTCTATATCTGAAGTGGATACCAAAATAACGCAAAGTATTATGTAATGGGTAGGTAGTCAAGGTGACATCATAGAAAATTACTAAAACTGTATGGTCAATATAAGGTGCGTGGACATTAACCATGTTAAATGGCCTTTAACATGGATCTGTAGCTAGTGTTTTGGACATATGTTATGCTATGATATTTGAACCAAGACTCACTAATTTTCTAAGGTTAGTATCATTTTAGAAATCTGTGCAAGTCTAAAATCCCTCCATACATACATTATGCTATGATATTTGAACCAACACTCACTAATTTTCTAAGGTATGCATGATGAAAGAATGTGAATCAGCCAAACTAAAAAATTAAACTTTGAGAAACTTGAGTGGATTGATTAAAAATGAAAGTCCTACCTTTAAGAACTGATGAAGCACCAGCAAAAAGTTGGTAAAAGACATAGTATGACCTCTCGCCATTGACCAATTGCATTACTCTTGACTGCTTAAAGGAGACTGATAAGTTCATAAATGAAAAATGAATATATGAAAGTTCCAGGCACTTAGATGGGGCAACTTGTTTCCCTTTCTATCAGAACTATTCACAATTATTATCGGTAAATTAAGCATGAGGTTATAACAAAAATTAAGTCAGTAAACTCGATTGGTATGCATCACAAAAATAACATAACATGACAACAATTATTCAATATCAAAAATGCTTACAGGTTTGGATTTTAGTACCACATATCTTCCCCAGTGAAGTAAAATGAATATCAATCAACTTCCTCTGCACAAATCAGAATATAATCAACATATTTAAACAATTAAACCAAATTGCATAGCTCTTCTCCTATCTAAATTGTGAAAATTGACGGTAGTCATTAATTATCATTGCAAAACTTTAACAATCATCTCCCAAAAAATTTTTTTTCCTATAAACCGTGAAAAACCTTAGAGAACCTTCCGCAATGAAGAAAAGAAAGAAACTCACAATCGGCTAGAGTTGTCATTCCTAGAGGTTTTTGCATTCCCAAATGCTTCCAGTATATAATTTGTCCAAAGGATTTCAGACTCTATCCCATAACTGCCACCACCAAGAGCAATCAAGTATTGCATTACAATTTCAGTTGTCTCAGTTTTTCTAGCTCCACTTTCGCCACTGTAAGAAATCAGAAAGAGTAAGAGAGAGAGCCCTCACTAATGGAACCTTGAAACCTTCATAAAGAAAGGACCTAAGTACCCAATTTGTATATCTAACTTCCTAGTTCCAAGTAGCACATTAACTAAGGAAATGTTAATCAAATAAAAAAAAATTTAATAATAGCAAATCTAACTCTTAGTTCAGTTATCAGAGAGAATCAAGCAAATGAAAGGAAATGTTAATCAAAGAAGTAACTTTCAATAATTTTCCTTTTCACATTCCCAAGAACCAAACATATTAAAAGAACACTATGAACAAACATAAATAGAAAAATGTGATTTTGCTCTTTACCATTGGTTGGGTTAGCGAGCCCAACACAAAACGTGGTAGTGAAATCAACACCAACCCAATACTAACCACCACACATAAACCCCTGTTCATGCAACCCATTGCCTCAGCATAACCCACTTCAAAAATCCCAGCTTTCTTTTTTAGCAGAGCAGAGTTTTGTAGTTTTGCTTAAAGATGATTCCAATCTATTTGAACACATAGCACTTAACACATAATCGCGTCTGCTCCCTAAGAACCTAATATTTGAATAGTTTTCTTTTTGTTTTCTTCATTATTTCATCAACCAAAACCTTCATTTAATTAAAAAAATATATATATAAAGAATATTCAAATTAAAAGCTAACTCAATTCGATACCCTCAAAAACCCTAATAACCAACTCAAAATCATTTTTTTCCAGCATTTTTTTCATCAATCAAACACACCATTTAACAGCAGCAATGATGACAGTTCAAATTAAAATCTCAATACCCACAGTTTCTAATACCTCAAAAACAAAAGAACCTAACACCTAACACCCAAATAAAAGTCTTTTTTGAACTACTTCATTTCAGACTAGTTACGATAGTTTCAAAATAAACCCACCAAAACAAAGCAATTAAACGGTAAGATATTTCACAACGTTTTCAGTTAAGCACAGTTAGAATAGATTAACCCACCAAAGCAATTGAACGGCATCTGTATGACTATTTTTTTTTTTTTTTTCAAAAGACCTCAGTCCAGTCCACTTAGAATTATTTCATGTTGAATCATATAACGAGTTCCACTCCGTACCTAACACCCATATGAGAGAGCAATGATATGCAACCATATGAGAGAGTAGTGATATGCAACCAACACTGATCATTTGGAAATTAGAGTTTTACCTTCATTGATTGACAGAATGCTGAAAGGAGTTCATCATTGAGAAAATGCGAGAGAATATCTGCTGCTTGGTTCGCCCCCAGAATTGAGAGAAGATTTTCTTCTTTGTTTTAGGTCTATTTTTGGCTTTTATACGGTAACTTGCTCTACCGGTAATACGTTTTTCACTTAACATAAATCCACGGTCAGGATTAAATCCATGAAAATGGACGGCCAAGACTTGCGGGGGTACCGTACCCACTAGGGGTACCGAAGAACAACCAAACAAATATTACTTTCTCTTAATTGGTTTGTACAATTAATATTACTTTCTTAATGATTAAATTTCGAAAATATCTATAATGATTAAATTTTGAATTTTTTATTTACTAATGAGTTCGTAAAAAAATTATTTAAGACAATTAAAATTTATATTTTTCTAAATATAACGTTATCTAAAATATCAATTCCTAGGAAAATCGATTATCAGCATATTTGAGCAACATAAAATGCCATTTTTTGGAATTTTTTTTTTTTTTTTTTTTAGTGGGATACTTTTTTGTTTATTTAAAATCTCAAAAGGTATTGATACGAAGGAAGAGTTGTATAAGAAAATTGAATTAAGATTAAATATGTTTCCTGTTGAGTTAAACAAGTTTTTGGTTGAACATACGTCTTGGCTAAGGCCTAAGGTTATGGGTTTTTAAGAATTCTATAATGTCATTTGTAATTGTTTTATGCTCTGTTTGTTTAGATGATAATGTTTACTAAAAAGTTAATCATTTTCTAAAACTATTTTCTATAAAACTATCTTATTTTCCTACATTTATAAGTAATCTTAAATGAGATGAAAAATAATCTCTTAACTTCCCTCATTTAACTTGATGTGAGATAAAGTTGTTTTCTAACTTCCACAAAATATTTTTGAAAAACAATCTATAAAAATAAGTAATACTTTTAATATTGACTAAAGATAATTTTCATTTGACTCATTTTTTCTGGTGCTACCAAGTATTGGAAAATCCAAAAAACTATCTTTACACAATATTTTTTATTAAAACAAACAGAGCATTAAAGTTGGGAAAGTGTGTAAGCAAATTGACTAATTAAGTGACAAAGTTTAGTTACAAAACTAATTATAGCCTAAGGTTACAACCTTACACAATAAAATAAACATGAGTAATACTACATATACAAACTATTTTACAATATTTTTACAAAATTTTGATATGATCAACCTCTTATTGGTTTTCAACTAGGCCTACTATTAATATTACTTTTTCATTTACCAATAATTACTTATCATATCAATAGTTTGTATCTCTAACATTATTCAATAAACATTACTAAATATTTTGAAAATCTAACTATTGAATTGTATGTTCTTTACGCTTTTAGTACACATGTCAAATTCTGAGTCAATCGGATATTATACTATATTATCTATAAACTTATATTCTATGCATAATTTTAAATTATAAAAACTTCAATTTAAACAATTTTATTGATGATATAGCTATTAATTTTTAATTTTTTAGAAATTTTAAATTTTGCAAGTATGTACACATGTCAAATTCTGAGTCAATCGAATATTATACTATATTATTTATAAACTTATATTCTATGCATAATTTTAAACTATAAAAACTCCGATTTAAACAATTTATTGATGATATAGCTATTAATTTTTAATTTTTTAGAAATTTTGCAAGTATGAAAAATATAAAAAGAAAATGTAATCTAATAATGTATTTATCAAAACTCACCTCCAATAAAAATAAAAATAAAATATATTGAGTAAGGTTGTAATTTAATGCTACAACTAATTTTGTAACTAAATATTGTTTCTACTTAAAGACTTGATCTGAATGAATAAATCTTTAGAAGTCCTCTAATTATAATTTATTGGGTGAAACTTGAAACTTGAAAGCACCAATATCAAGGGTACTTCAAAAACACTAATTAGTTTCAACATATATATATATATATATATATATATATGGGTTGGGTTTTACACCATCCAATAACTTGTTATTGAATTAATATTTTAAAAATCTAACCGTTGAATTACATATTTTATATGTTCTTAACATGCATGCCAATTTTCATATTAATCAAATGTTATTTACCATTAGATCCATAAATTCATATTTTATGCATTATTTTAAACTACAAAAACTTAAATTTTAACAATTGATTGATGACATGTCTATTAATCTTTTATCACCTTGAAATTTTGCAAGCATGGAGAATATATGAAGATAATATAATCTAACGGTGGATTTGTCAACATTCGCATCCAATTAAAAAATATTAAGTAATGTAACATTGTTTAAAGTTACACCAGGTGTAACTTGAACCCAATCCTATATATATATATATATATATATATATATTCATCAGAGGAAAAGGGTACTACTGCACTAGTAATAACTAATTGCACTGCGAGGTGAGAGCACAAGGGAATGGCCTTATTATTTTCTTGTTTGATTTTAATTTGGATTCTATTAACCAAGATTTCTGTTACACCAAACATCATAAAATGTGGTAAAACTTTTGTGACATGATTGAAACTTGAAAGGCAAATCGACGGCCTGAGGGTATGCATTGAAAATATAAATTTGGCCTTTGGTTTTTTGGTAAAGCACCAAATAATTGAATTTTGTGAAATGTTTAAATATCAACCATTCATTTCTAACTTTGTTTATGTGTAACTTTCTCCTGAACAGAAGAGAAAATACCTTGATACATATTAACTGAAGGTTAAGTCAAATTCCCAAATCCTCAACTTCATAACTGAAATTAGATTTAGAATCCAATGAGATGTGTCTTTTAGAGATAAGCCTTCAATTAATGACATACAAATAGAGGTTTGTCTCAACTTGGGAGGATAGAAACATTGAAGCTATAGGGGGAACTCGGTATTAGGATACTTGTGGTAATTATGGCATTGGTGTTGATCTTGCTTGCAGTGGCTGAAGCTGAAAGGCAAGAGTTCACATCTAAGATCTATCTCTAATGATTGCCATTGAAAATGTTAAAGTAAATACTCTTTTAGTCAACTCAGATAATCTCTGCAATTGTACTAACAGCTGCTCAAACTTTGTGTACAAATGTGGGCTCTGGGACTAACAAAAAAAACCCTATGCACAACCTTTTCAACATACAATTCAACAGGTCCCCATGCATCCAACATTTTATTTCAAGTTAGAAATCCATCAAATTGGGTTTCATTCTTTTTTTTCCCCCTAAAATCCTCTTTTTAAAAAGAAATTAACAAAAAGTAATAAGTTCAAGTAAAATTTCCTTCACTTTAATTATTCTTCTCCCAAAAATGAATTCAATATTTTACATATTTGCTTTATGTTGCAGATCTGGATAACAATGCGAAGCTAAGTGATGAGCTGCTCCAGTCCATTAGTACACCTTTCATGTTATTGAAATAAGAAAGCAGTACGACGCATATGATATTAAAGAAATATTTCAATATGGATCCTGGCCTATGTTCATATTTGTGTGTTCTTGTACTCAGTTCTGAATGCCAACTTTCTATTGCCATCATTTGCTCAAAGCAGACAAATTCGATGAACAATCATCTCAGGCCAAATCATTTACATTCTTAATATGTGTGATTATAGGCTGGCAAAACCTATAACTAAAAGGAATGACCTACCATTCTAGGGAAAGTTAAGGTGACTAGCTCTGGCACAAGGTAGCATATAACTCTATACATTTATAGAGTTATATATAACTCCAAAACTGTGGTAACAAGATTACAACTAAATGCCAATATATGAATGTGGAATCTCCAAGCAATCAATCCAATCCCTCTTCTTCTTTTTTCTTAGTACCAAATTTACATGGCCAAGTGTACATTTGAAGCTTCTGCCTAGAAGTTATAAACACAACTCCTAAGGTTCTGTTATCTAAAGCAACTTTGCAGTACTCATCTTCAAACAAAGCAAGAAAATCATGTTTATTTCTTCAGATATTTCAGGCACAGTTAGAACATGCTGCCTGAAAAGATTATCATATGATTAGCCCTGTTTCTCATATTTATTGAAAATAGTTTCCTCCAAGGGAAGAGAAAGAACGCAAGGTTTCCTAGATAGCGAATCCTCCACCCAGACTCTGATTTGTGTTTATGCAATCAGAAACAGCTCATCACTACCAAAAACCCCCAACTCCTTGATGTCTACAACAATAGCCAGCCATATGAATTAAATTTTCTATATACTATCTTCAAAAGGAGGTTTCAGGTGATTGATTGAAACTGTTAGGTAATCATGAATGGTAGATTATCCTCTTCTTAAGCAATAGTTGATAAATGTCTAAACTTCAAAAAACTTATTAAGCATATTCAAACTGGCGTATACTCCATCACCACATTCATTTTAATTTCTCTATTCATTACTATCTCAAAGCTAAATCAATAGGGAATTACTTAATGTCTTCACTTAAGGCATTTGAATTGATTATTATAAGTTGTATAGGAATCTATTTGTGTGAGTAACAAAGTTGCTTCAATTTTCAATTTTCAACAATTTTAGGTGATTATTTCTCAGGGATGATTTTATTCTTTGAATTGCTAGGTTAAAGATTAAGGAATTATTACATTGCATTGGCATTCAAATATCCCTTAACAATGCACATAGGCCAATATCAGTGAAATTTATCCCAACAAATGGTTCTGCATTAAATTAGATAAGACAAACAAGATACTACCCCAAAAGGGGCAGATCACTTGATGCTTGTTGAACTCTGGATGCACCTGACGAATATGAAATCATGCATCAGCAAAATAAAAGTACCAAACCAGCCCCTGTGGAAAGGAAATAAAATGGATGCAAGATAAAGATATTGAAAATTACCCGTAGGCATTCCCAAAGAGTTAGGATGTGGCCGGGGAGAAATTTATGTTGCATAAGTTGTTGACTGTGGTGGCATTTATTGAGGAGAAGAGGAGTTAAGGCTAGAAACCTGGAAGTGTGCAATAAACTTGGCACCATTCTTGAAGCAGACATGTTTAATACTGCTCCTTGGGAAGAACTATCACAGATCAAAGAAATGAAGAAAACTGTATATTCTCATTCGTTTGTAAAACAGAACACAAAGAGAGGTATATATACACGAAGAAGAAACAAAAACTAACTAATCAACTCTGTCACGTGTTACATATCTTACAACTAACCTTTACACGTGTGAACTAACAAGTCCTTTACATATTAATTCAAGCTACATGTTGTTTTACTTGTTTTATGTCTTCATTTGTGTCGTTTAGCTTCACACTTGTTCTGCAGATACCCTTGTAGCTTTGACTCTCTTCTATCAAGCTTACCTGATCTTGCTCAGACCTGTTTCTTCCATTCTGATACTCACCCTCAAGGGTAGCTGCTGAATGAATATTAATCATTCCCATTTTGCAAACCAGAGTTGAGAATTGACTAAAACTCAATGCCTTAGTCAATAAATCTGCAAGTTGGCAATGAGTTCTAACATGATTCAATTTAATAACTTTCTCTAACACTTTATCTCTAACCACATGGCAATCTATCTTAATGTGCTTGGTCCTTTCATGAAACACCGGGTTTGATCCAATGTGTAGGGTTGCTTCACTATCACAAAACAACAAAGCCACCCTTTTGTGTTCAACTCCAATGTCCTTAAGAAAGTACAATATCCACACTATTTCACAAGTAGCCACTGCCATTGCTCTAAACTCTGCTTCTGCAGATGATCTAGAAACTGTTGATTGTTTCTTGGACTTCCATGAGACTAAGGAATCACCAATGAAAACACTAAAACCTGTGACAGACCTCCTGGTGTCAGGACAAGCAGCCCAGTCAGAGTCTGTGAAGCCTTTTACATGCAAATTTGTGCTAGCTGAAAACAGAATACCCTTACCCGGTTCATTCTTCAAATATTGAAGCACCCTATGCACTGCATCTAGATGTGGTTTCCTTGGCTTGGACATATACTGGCTCAACCTATGGACAGCAAATGTAATGTCTGGCCTAGAGATTGTTAAATACAATAACCTTCCAACAAGTCTTCTATAAGCACTAGGATCCTTAAGCTCTTCCCCTTCATACTTGCTTAACCTTACATTTTGTTCCATTGGTATTTTGGCTGGTTTACAACCTAACAAGACAGCATCACTTAGCACTTCTAAAGTGTATTTTCTTTGACACATTGATATACCCTTATCTGACCTTGCAATCTCTAAACCAAGAAAATACTTCAAGTCACCTAAATCCTTCAACTTAAACTTCTGATCCAGCAACACCTTAAACTGATCAACTTCTTCCTTGTCATTACAAGCTATCAACACATGATCTACATAGATCAACAAAACCATAAAGCAATGATCCTTTTGTCTAGTAAACAAAGAGTAATCTGCCTTAGACTGTTTGAAACCCAACTGAACCAAGGTAGAAGAGAATTTGGCAAACCATTGCCTGGAAACCTGTTTCAACCCATAAAGTGACTTATTCAACTTACAAACCATCTCCCCCTTGCTCTGAAACCCTGGTGGAAGAGACATATAAACCTCCTCAGATAAATCCCCATGCAAGAAAGCATTGTTAACATCAAGCTGCCCAAGATACCAACCCTTTATAGCAGCCACAGCCAAGAGACACTTCACAGAAACCATTTTTGCAACAGGTGAGAAAAGTTTCATTGTAATCAACCCCTTCCTTCTGTGTGAAACCCTTGGCAACTAACCTAGCCTTATACCTCTCAAGAGAACCATCTGACTTGTACTTAACTTTATAAATCCACTTACAGCCAATGGGTTTCTTATTTGGAGGTAAAGGTGTCAAGGTCCAAGTATTATTAGCTTCTAGAGCTGCAATCTCAGCAGCCATGGCTTCTTGCCATTTAGGATTAGACACAGCTTGATAATAGTACAAAGGCTTAACAATGGAGGAGATAGAACAGCAAAAATGTTTATAGGAAGGAGAAAGAGAATGATAAGACAAGTGAGAAGATAAAGGGTGAGAGGTACCTGTGTGAAGAATAGTGGCAATGGGAATTGAGGATACCTGATTACAGTGATATGCCTGAAGATAAGAAGGCTGTTTATGAACCCTAGAAGACTTTTTAATAGGCACAGGATCAGCCAAAGGCTCAGGTGGTTCAATAGGAACATCATGTAAAAACTCATCATCAAGATCAGTGTGCACAACAAGAATAGAATCATCAGTATGAGTAGAAAATAAGGGAGCAGCAGGCAAAGAAGAAGAAGGAAGAATGTGATCAAAAGGATCAGAAGAAACAGAAGGAAAACAAGGCAAAGGAATGGAGTGAGAAGAATCAGAACAAGGGGCAGAAACAGAATTAAAAGGAAAAACAGTTTCATGGAATACAACATCCCTAGAAATGAAAATGGAATGGGACTAAAGGTCATACAACTTATAACCCTTCACATGGAAGGGATAACCAAGGAAAACACACCTCCTTGCTCTTCGAGAAAATTTAGGTCCAGAAGAGGCAACAGTGGAGGCAAAACATTCACAACCAAAAACTCTCAAATGTTCATAAGAAGGAGGATGTTTAAAAAGAAGTTCATAAGGAGTTTTATTGTGAAGTGGAGCTGATGGCAATCTATTAATCAAATAAGCAGCTGTTAGAATGCAATCACCCCAAAATTTAAGAGAAACATTAGACTGAAAATGGAGAGCCTTAGCTATGGACAGCAAATGTTGATGTTTTCTCTCCACAACAGAATTTTGTTGTGGAGTATAAACACAACTATGTTGATGGACAATGCCATTAGAGTTAAAAAAATTAGGCATATTAAATTCCATAGCATTATCAGTTCTAATAGACTTAATTTTGCAACCAAATTGAGTAAGAACCATAGAATAAAATGAAGTGATGAAGGACCTAACTTCTAATTTAGATTTCATTAAGTAAACCCAAGTGGCACGGGTTGCATCATCAACCACTGTGAGAAAGTACTTAAAACCATCCAAAGTAGAAGTAGCATAAGGACCCCAAACATCCAAATGAATCAAATCAAAGGCACAAGAACTGATCTTATTATTAAATGGAAAAGGCAAACGTTTTTGTTTGGCCAAAGGACAGATATTACAAAGATCATTACAAGCCTTTTGTAAACAAGGAAGAAAATGAGCTAAAGCATGAAGTTTAACATCTGATGGGTGTCCTAGCCTTTCATGCCAAAGAGAGGAAAGATTGGTTGAAGACAAAGTAGCAATAAAAGGATGGAAAAATGTACTTAATTTATGGTGAAAAAGAAATCTGAGAGCGCAGTAGCAGAATGCTGATGTGAAGAACCACACTGCAATAGGTACAGTCCATCAACTGCATGTCCCACTCCAATCATTCTCCAAGTGATAAGGTCCTGTATAAAACAGTAAGAGGACAAAAGAACAAGGCAATTTGGTTGAACTTTAGTGAAAGAACTGACAAAGAAAAAGTTAAATGTAAAAGAGGAAACACATAGCACATTGTGAAGAGTAAGGGAAGGGGACAAAATCACAATGCCAATATGTGTAACAAAGGCTGTTTCTCCATTAGGCAATTGAACCGTTGACCGATTGATAATAGTGATAGAAGTCAAAAGATGAACAGAACATACTATATGGTCAATGGCGCCAGTGTCAATAACCCAAGTACTAGAATTATATGCTCTTCTATTGACAACTTGGGCAGAAAATACTGAATGTGTAAGAGCCATACCTGCCATGGAACAAGCATTAGATGTCACCACATTAGCCATGGCATTGGTAAGAGAATTGGACCCTTGAACAGAAGTGTCTAATGGAGAATTAGGAGTCCCAATCAAGGCAAGAAGCTGATGATATTGCTCTGGAGTGAAGACTGGTGTCATAGAGCCTGAAGCAGGCAGAAATGATAAATCTTGGGACTGTGGCTGAGGCTGTGGAAAAGTCACTTGATGTGCCATTGCAGTCTTGCCCTTGAACTTGTAACCAGGGGGAAATCCATGCAACTTATAGCACTTATCAATAGTGTGACCAATCTTACCACAGTGAGTACAGATGGGCCTCTCTTTTCCCTTAATCCCATTATTGCCAACATAGTTAACCCCAGAATTAACATGAAAATTCTGTGATTTAGCAGCTAAAGCAGTTGACTCTACTCTTGGATTGGAACTATGAATAGCAAACCTCTGTGTTTCTTCTTGAATCATTAAGGAATACACTTTGTTGAGAGAGGGAAAAGGATCCATAAGCAAGATTTGTGTTCTTACTTGTGAAAAAGAATCATTAATCCCTATCAAAAATTTCATAACAGACTGTCTAGATTGTAAAACACTAAGCCTAGTGTTCACATTACATGTGCATTTGCCACAAATGCAAGAAGGAAAAGGACTATTATTTTGCAATTGATCCCAGAGAACCTTTAACTGAGTGAAGAAGTCAGTAATTGTAGTCTCACCTTGATGAAGATTTGCAATTTCTTTTTGAAGATTGTAAATCTTGGGACCATTTTGTTGAGCCAACCGATTCCTCAAATCATTCCAAATTCCCAACGCAGTGTCCTCATAGATGATACTAGCTTGAAGTTTGGGAGAAACTGAATTTGTCAACCAAGTTCCTACCATATTGTCACATCTAATCCAAGCTTGAATAGCTAAAGGTGTAGAAACCAACGGAGATGACAAGGTGAGAGTACCATCGATGAATCCTAGCTTATTTTTGGTGAGCAGAGCTTTCCTCACTGCTTATGCCCAAGCTAAGTAATTCTCACTCCCTGTCAATGGCTGAGTCACAAGAACAGTGCCTTGACTTTCTCCATGGTGCAAAAACAAGGGATCATCCATTGGAGAATCCTGAGAAGATGGAGGAGCACGTTCTATTGCAGGAGTTGAAGAAGTAGTAGTGGAAGCCATTGATAGCAAGAACAAGCTTTGGCAAAGACGAAAGAAAAAGAATTGAAGAAGGAAATTTCGAAGAAAAACTTCAAAGAAAAATACCAAACCCTAGAATAGAGATTGGGAAAAATCACCCTAGAACAGAGATTGGGAAAAATCTAGAACAAGCACCAAACCCTAGAACAGAGATTGGGAAATATCTAAGAACGAAGAAATACTGCGAGAATTCCAGTAAAGTTGCTCTAATACCATATCATAGATCAAAGAAATGAAGAAAACTGTATATTCTCATTCATTTGTAAAACAGAATACAAAGAGAGGTATATATACATGAAGAAGAAACAAAAACTAACTAATCAACTCTGTCACATGTTACATATCCTACAACTAACCTTTACACGTGTGAACTAACAAGTCCTTTACATATTAATTCAAGCTACATGTTGTTTTACTTGTTTTATGTCTTCATTTGTGTCGTTTAGCTTCACACCTGTTTTGTAGATACCCTTGTAGCTTTGACCCTCTTCTATCAAGCTTACCTGATCTTGCTCAGACCTGTTTCTTCCATTCTGATAAGAACCTGTTGCAGGTACCTGACACAGAAATTTCAGATTATGAGAATTTTTTCCTCCCCATGCCATCTGCAAATTAACAGAAATGTGATTACAACTATGAAAAAACTCTTTTACACCATAAGTAAAATGTAGATATTGATGTCCACATTTTACACATGATGTGTGTTAGAATTATGGTTAAGTGACAAAATTTACCGTTTCCTAATAGATTAAGCTTTGGGGAGAATCGATAATTTAACAATGTGAAAGAGTGTGCACTATTGGATGTGAAGTAATGATTAACCCTTTGGTTTATCACCAAACAGTTATAGAACAAGAATCCAAAGCTTCATGGATACATCGTACATAATTTAAAAAACATATACACTTCCCTAATATGATAACATAAGGCTGGTTACAGGCTAAAGATTTAAGTAATAAAAAAGAAATAGAAAAGAGATGCAGAGTAAAAGTGTGAAGCATGTACTTTGGATGCTATTTATTGCCATTACAGAAGAACATCGCATGCCATGCCTGATGTTGTGGGGTTGAAATGCATTCCTCCCAAGGATTGGAACATGACTCGACGAATAAGTAGCAGTAAAAGGGTCCTGCAGACCATTCAAATTGCTATCATGTTATAACAACAATAACAAAAGGCACATTCAGGCTCCACTCTTAGCTCTCACATTATCAGTTCTTTTTTCTTTCTTTCTTTTTCTTTTTATTACAAAAGTGCATGTACCAAAAAAAAAAATGAAGCTCAAATTGCACTGCCCTAAATAGACCAAATATTGCATGGAAGGAAAAATGAGAAATCAATAAAAGGAAAGTCTGAGAGTATCACCTCTAAAGTTCTGTTCTTTCACTATACACTTTCTCTGAAGGAAGATACCGTTACACACCAGCAGAACCAGTATCAGGAGACTTCTTTGAGAAAACTTGAGATGGCTGCAAAGTCAGAGTACTCTTGACTCTTGGCCATTGGATCCAAGCAGAGTACTCCAGGACTATGGCAAGCATGCAGAAAGCAAAAGGATAAAATCTAATCACCTGAAAAAACAAAATCAAAATGTAATAGAGAACATCTGTCAAGAACCTTACAACTCTTATGGTCTTACCTTACAGGAATCACCATCGCTGATAGGTAATAATGATGATGTACCTGAAGATGCAACTGCAGGAGCAGGAGCATTGTTGCCACAGGGCGAAATTGATGCAGTGGCAGAAGCACCACCAATTGTTAATGCTGGAATGTTATCTATGTGTTCAGTGTGCAAATTTCCTGTAATAGGAAACATTGACATGTTTCTTAAAGGCGCAGCTGCAGGAACTGACAATTTGGAGCCCCCATTGTTTTACTGTCTGAAGCAGCCTGGGATATCTTCTCCTCGTTAAAACTGTCAAAAGCTACCAAATTATTTTCGGAGGACATTATCGCAGATTGACCAGCTGAAGATGATATCACTAGTTTTTTTCTGGGAAGGTTTAGTAACTGCATCGAAATCTATCCTGCCTCTTGAATTTCCCTTTTAATTTCCATGGCATTCCCATCTATGGATCCTATGCTAATAGAAGATGCATTTCTCTGCAACCAGAATCCTCATTAGGTTAAGAACCATGCATATATTTTCATCTAGAGTATGTTATGATAATGACAAAGAATGAGATGGCTAAACAACAGTCATAAGTTTTATTTACAGCATGATATCATTATGAGCAAAGTCATTTCCAAAAATAATAAGGTAAAGTCAACTCAAAAACATGGACAGCAAAGCAACAGCATTTAGGAGTGCTACTTTGCTAAAGCAGTTTCACTCCATCAACTAGGTTTGGATTTTGATAGGTGCCTTGTGATCAGGTAGAAAGTTTGACGCAATATGGGAAAAGTATGTCCTTGATAAAGTACCAGTTCAGAATTTTTAGCATAAAGCTGCACTACACCATCCCAATTTACAGTTTAAAACTGTACAACACACATTCCTGATGTCTTAGACCTTGTGGCTCAAAAGAGTAATTTGATGCAAGTACAAGAACAACAAAGCCTTAGTCCCAAAATATTGAGGTTGGTTATGAATCCTCAAGAATTTGAGGCAAGTTGAGTGAAAATAGTCCAAAGGGAAGCTGAAAATGAGATGGGCAGAAGTACTGAGGAAGGACATACTATCAAAGATGTAATAAGGAAAATGGAATTAGTGCTAAACGATGGAAATGGATTCATGTATGGATCAAATTTAGATCATGACACTCTCAACAACCAAGATAACGTGTTAGCAGAATACTCAACTAAAAGAAAGAAAATAAGCTGCAAAAATGCTGCCTACCTCAGAAATGTTAAAAAGCCAGTTGCATAGCAAACAATAAAACAAAAATGGGGGCCAGGCGAAGCACTGATTGAACATAAAACACAAGTCCAAAGCATAAGCAGAAGAAAACTCAACCTGTTTCTGAGCAGAATCATCAGCAGCTCCATCACTATTTGCTCTAGAATGTCTCTCTCCTTAGAGTTGGAAAATGTTCCCATATATCTCAAACAGGATGCACCATAGGCGAGCTGGATATATCTTTTTGCTGGTTTAGTGATCTGCCCCCAAGTATGCACATGAAGGGGCAAACAAACAAAAAGAAAAAGAATAACCAGTACATTAGTTGTAAATGAATGTCAAAGTATACCTCATTTCCGCCTCCTTGAAGAGCACTAACTTCTTCTGCACTAAAGTTGGCCATTGATATTGATTTCACTCGATGTGTGAATTCCCGGCTAGAATTGTTTTAAACACAGAAATTAGACAGCATATAAATATCCAGGAAAAAAAAAATACAAGATGAAAATGTGGATAGCCCCAATTATCAAAATTTTTATATTAGCTTGAAATAGAATAGGAGGCAACACATGTGATGAGATATGTCAGCATACTGTACTCTACTGCAGATTGTGCAGACAAATGTCCAAAAGTTCATGCAGACATATTGTGGTCCCTGTTCACAATCCATACAATAGTCAATGTATTATTCCACCAAATAGATTCATAGGTGCAAAAACCAGGAAAGCATTAATTAATCTAGAAGTTGATTCTGTCATATGAAAACTAAAGCATCTTATATTATACACAAGCAAGAGTAAGCTTTAAATTGAAAATTAAAGACAATTAATAAGATACAAGAAACTCAAGGACTGTATCATAAAAGTCTAGGAGATGTAATTCCAAGCTATTTCAAAATAACATCCATCAAACTTGTTAAAATACAAGGTTTAATAAGATACAAGAAACACAAATAAGAAATACAAGTAATATTACTTAAAGCTACACCATATTTAACTTGAACCATTTTATGTGTTTTCCAGAGGTGGAAGATTCTTGCAAAATAATAATATTAATGCTAAACGGTCTAGCAAAAGAAATCTAAAGGTTTCTCACGATATTTATTTAGTTTTGAATTTTGGATTTCTCACATTATTAAGTATAAAAAATGAGTGAGGCCAGTTATTACCAAATTTATTTGTATAGAACCAATAAACTGGTTATAAAAAATTTAAAATAAAAAAAAAAAGGAAGAAAAAAGAGTAAAAAATAATAATAAACTGAAATATCAAGTTTTAAAACTTAAATAAATAAAAAACTTAAAATAGTAATTTACAAACTATTGTGTCAATTTTTGTATTGTAAAAAGGAAAATAAACTATTTAACCCATGATCTTGCTAAATGGGCAAGCTTTTATAACGTCGATGACTTTGTTTTTATCTTTCTCTCTAATTGGGTTTTTCTATTGAGAAATGAGAGATAACCTTCATTCTTATCTTTTCTATCTTCTTATCGGTATTTAATTATTTCCTTAAAGAAAAAATATATATTTTTGTAAAAAGATAATATGCATTAGCTATTGGAAGACTTACTTAGGTATTCAATTATTTCGTTAAAGAAAAAATATATATATGCTTGTAAAAAGATAATATGCATTAGCTAGTGGAAGACTTACTTAGGTGATATGTTTGTAAAGTTAATGTTTATGAATTTTTTTTTTTTTTTTTTAGTCATGATAAATAAATGGTGATTACTATATCATCAAAATCTGGAAGACAAAACTTATCACAAAATTCAACTTTTTTATTTATTTGTTTCGTGGGAAACAAAAATCAACTTTGATTTCACGTCAAACACTAATGATTTTTTTAATTTATATACTAATAAATTTAGTGTTTTTTTAGTGGGCTAGAAAATGTTATCATTTGTTTCAGTTTTAAATTTTTAGGGTAAAATATCATTTTCGTCCCTAAACTATCACAAAAGTTCGTTTTTGGTCCCTAAACTTTCAAAAGTTCGTTTTTCGTCCCTGAACTATCACAAAAATTCGTTTTTTGTCCCTAAACTTTCAAAAGTTCTATTTTCATCCCTAAACTTTTCCAAACGTATTGATTTTCGTCCCTCCGTCTGACGGAGTACTAACGTGGCTTTGACAGTGTGCTGATGTGAGAGGGACGAAAATCAATACATTTGGAAAAATTAAGGAACGAAAATAGAACTTTTGAAAGTTTAGGGATAAAAAACGAACTTTTGTGATAGTTCAGGGACAAAAAACGAACTTTTGAAAGTTTAGGGACCAAAAAACGAACTTTTGTGATAATTTAGAGACGAAAATGATATTTTACCCAAATTTTTAATAATAATGGGCCCAATTGAAACAAGCATAGGCCCATTCCGTGATCAGTGTCCAAGTCCAACTCTCCCATTTGAATTTCAAAAAATGTTACCGTTGAACAGTAAAAAACTTCAGGGCCACGCCCCTGCCCTGCTTTCCCCATATAGTTATAAATTGGAATCCCTCACATAAGCCAGACTCTGTTTTAAATCTTAGATTTAGAAATCACAGAGAGAGAGAGAGAGAGAAGAGAAATGGAGTGTTGTCTCCGTTTGCTTCGGAGGTATTCTTCTCTTCAATCCCATTGCCTGCTTATCTGCCCAGAACAATATGAAAAGTTATTGGGTTTGTGATTCATTAGTTTATTGAATTCATATTTCTATTATCTTAGGCATCTCTGACTCTGCATATTAGTTTGGTACATAAACTCGGCTATGATGTTGTCTCCTGGTCCCCTTTTTCTTGGGTTAAAAAATGTCGTTTTTTAGTTATTGATTGGCTTTGTGTGGTTGGAATTAGATAATTTGTGATTAGAATAAGATATGATTGGGAAATTTGGTCTAAATTAACAAAATTGGTTTTCTTTTTAACATGGGAAATTATAGGTTTAATTTTGTTTTATTAACTAATGGGTTTTTTTTTTTTTTTTAATCTATATAATGTAGAAAGTTTTGTAGTGAAAATGGATTTTTTTTATAGTTAATTTGCTTGTCTGTATAGGAATAAATTGAGGTTTGATTGGGTCTTGTTCGCTAGTTTGGATTCTTTTTTATTGTTTAATTAATTCAGTTGAGTACTTGATTTTGCAAAGAAAAGTAGGGATCGATAAGGATTCTATGATATGAACTTCGTCAAGAAATCTAAGATTGATAGGGGGTTTGGTATTTGTTTGGGCTTTAAGATCTCAGTAATTTTATCATTCGTTTAAGATGTAGGTGAGGAACCTTCAATCCCCATTGTTATGGATTTCACAATTGAACTGTTGTTTCAATTCTTTCACTGATAAAATTGGTTTTCTTTTTCCCCACCAGGGCCTCTTTATATTGACGATTTTTTTTTTCAAGCCTCTTATTATTCAACCTTGAATTGGCAGAGTCCATAATTGTATGTGATGATAGAGTTTTGTTAGTACATTCAATTAGTATATCATGTTTTATAATTTTTCAGTTTTTTTTTTTTCATGTTATTCAATTTGACTTCATATGTCTGTCTTGTTATAGTGTCTATAAAATGGTAAAGAAACTTTTTTTTTTAGGACCTTAGTCAGGTTGGTGCAGCACTCAATCTTTTCCCCTTTTTTTTGGTGGCCCTGATATTAGGAGATAACCATAGTTGATGGTTGTTAAGCTTTTCTCAATTGGTCAGGATTTCTGTAATTTTAATGTCACTCACTTGAATTCTTCTTTGTGGATGGATATTTTTGGTGATGGGCATTTTTTTTTTGGTGTAGAATCTTAGGGTTTGCGGTAATCTTCCATTGGTTAAGGGTTTCTAATCACCTGATATTAGAGTCATTATTGACGCTGCGGGATTTGAGACCATCCTTAGTTAGTTAACTTGTATTGACTTCCAAAGTGAATTTTAGGCTAGGAACATCTGTTTTGCATCAAACATGTCTACATTAGGGGCATTGGCCCATTGGTTTTGGTATGCAAGCATGTCATCAATTTTCTGTGCAAAGCATGTCATCAATTTTCTGTGCAAGCACGTCTAAACTAGTTCTCTGCTTATTCATTTGAATATGAGGGTAATATTTACTATTATAGTGTTGGGTTTTGTGCACTTTCTCTAACTATGCAGGTAGCCTATAAACCGATTTGCATGAAGAATGTTTGGAAGGGAAAGTTCAGTATATTGAAAGACCAAGGGAAGCCAATCAGCAGAAAGCTTCTGTTCATCATGTCAGACAGGTGATTATAAGTAGAAATCTTGGCCTGAATCATTTATGCTCCTTAGGCAGAATAATTCTTATAAGGTGTCATACTTCTGTTTTTCCCTTAGATTATAGTTGATTCATGCTGTTAAACCTGTGAGATAGTAAGTATTTTTAATGAACCTAAATGTATCAAAACAGATGCATCAGTTGATATGATGTAGGTAGTTTCTTGTAATAGTTATAACCAAATTATGACTGTGTCGTCTGGGTCAAAAGGTAGTTTCACATTTCTATTTTAAATATATATATATACATTCTGGTTTGCAGGGGGCTGATGCTTATTAGTTGCATATTATAGAAAAATAGAACTACTATTGTTTAGCAGATGTGATTTTTTATTTGGTTATCCCGATGAAAGTGGGACTAATGGTGGAGACTAAGAAATATGAAAATTAGTTAGCAGCATTTTAAGAAACCATCAACATGTCAATATATATAATGCTTTAATAATATATTTGTCTTTTTTATTTTAATGGTCTTTTGTGTTGTAAAAGAATTTTAGATGATCACAATTGTGCATCAATTATGATAGTATTTTAGATAATCACGATTTGTTACTGCTTTTGAATTCATTACTGGAGGCTGCTAAATGAATATTCATCTAGTGGATGCACATGAATTTTTTGACTTTATTCATATTGATGCTTAGGATGAACTTTTCAGATATGGAGGAGGAAGCATTAGAATTTGTCATTTATTAAAAGAGTAGAAATGGATTAGCCTCATTGCACATTCTGAACACGCACACGATACAATAAAGAGAGACATTATTATTGGATGCATTTGTTGAGTTAGAGGAAGCTGTGATACCAAATTGTTGAACTAAACACCAAATTGACTCACATGCACTGACACTAGTGCACAAGCACACACACTGCACTTTTCTTTCACTTCACACACTAGCTTTTTATTTAATGCACTCACTCACCAAATAAATTTGCACAGACCTGACACTACTAACACTATGAGGACTTTACTTGCTTCACATTACTCTAACTTGGTGCTTATGACACACGAAAACTGAGCACCACTTCTATATATTTATACTTGCTTCAAGCCGGTTAACTCAAGGACTATGAATTCTCTAGCACATTCTTTTATTGTCTCACTATCAGTAAAAATTTCTCTCTTTCACCAACCTTCTAGACAAGTTAAAAATTTGTGGCCGAGATTAAACTATGCAGGGAAGCTCTAGAGAATTACGGAGAGAAAGAGATTGAGTGAGAAACGCTAGAAATTTCTAGAGAGAGGCAGTGTAAATTTTTAACAGCATTTACCTTCAATTAGTCTAAGAAGTATGAACACAAACACGGACATGACATGGATAGTCAGGGCAGGTAATGAGCTATATTGCCTTCAGTTACATGGCTGGCCTGTAGACCTTTCAAAATATAGGTACTCTAAAGGAAGTAAATTAGATCTTCTATTGGTTGAGTATATCAACACAAAGTTGGGCTTTGAGCACAATGTAAAAACTTATGAACTTTAGTTTTAGTGTCAGATTTCACTTTTGTATTTTTTTTTTATTAATGAGAACAAATTATGTACGCTTATATCAATTTTGTTATGGCTAGGGGATGTGTAAGATGGGATGAAGCTAATCTTGTTGAAAATGAGGCAAATAGACCTGTACAGCAAAATTATTTCTGAACCCAAGACACCATTTCACCGAATGATTGAGAAAGATGGTAAGGACTAGGGTGGTTTTTTTTTTCTTCTCTTAAAGCTCTGTTTTGAGAATATGTTGAACATTATAATGCTAATGATATAATTATAAGGTTGATTCATGTAGATACACCATCCGCTATACCAGATTCTGTTGCGAGTGTTGGTTATGCTGCATATGCTGAAGCTATAAGAAATGCTTTAAATTTGGGTTCGACTCAAAGGCATTCTGCACCTTTAGAGGGATGTGAGGATGACATTGATGCCATGGAACAATATGAAGGTACTTGATTTATCCTAATTACGATAGGTCTAAATGATTGTGACTGAAATATTATGCTAGTGACTTTTTTTTTTTTCGCTTTTTCTCTACTCATTTACTATTTTCATGTTGCTGTTTTTGAATTCAGCATATAGTTCATTGTATTCTGTACCATTCATTCTGTTGCAACTTTTATCCAATAAAACTTAAGCTCAGAAAGCCAAATGATTCTCAGGAAAATATAAATTTCCCTTCACCTAAACAAGCAATTAGGTTCAACGCCTCAATTTATTAGAGGTTTTTGTCTTCTCAGGTCACGAACAATGTAGTCTTAGAATTTTACCCTATGCTATCTCAGCAACCAAATTTGGCATAGGTTTGTTAAGAATTGCAAACAAATTAAAAGTAAAGCTTACGAGTCCCCACTGCACGGCATCAGGTTTCACCATTATATAAGTCTCTTCAACTTGTTCCTGCACACACAATGACACCAAGAAAGACAAAAAAAGTACAAAATTTTCAAATGGGGTTCTAATAAACTTTGCAAATACTGAATAAAATGAGAGAAGACTCAAATGGGTTTTTGATCATTGAGGTAATAAGTTGAAAAGAAAGAGGGAGAGAAGCAAACCATGGAAGCAACCAAGTGGGGCTAGAAGATATGGGTTTTGGTGGAGCAAACTAAAATATGTTTATGTTTCATAGTTATAAGTGTGTAAAGTCTTGTAATGGAAAAACCTAGGATATGGAGTATGGACCTAAATTTGTCTTTTCTTTGCTTTTCCTGCATTTTCCCAGCTACCAGAATGGTTAAATTTTTTAGCTTGCTTCATGGGTTTGGTTCTAATCTCTTAAGTCAATTATTTGCTTGCCCACATTTGTATTTGGCTCAATTGAGTGATGGTTTGTGCTATGTGTTTTGGTCTTGAATATGGAACACTCTTAGGTATTATGTTTTATGATGATGAGTTTGTGGCGGGGTTTTGAAATTGACAATGGTTTGGTTGGTTATAGTTTCATCAATACCAAGTAGTGGGGAGGTCTGCCTTCTGAAACCGATGAGCATCCAAAGATTTATCAGATGAAACTTTGGGCTACAAATGAGGTTTGTGCCAAGTCGAAGTTCTAGTAACCTTATCTCTATGTATCATTCTTGCAATCGAAATTGGAATTAAAGTGAATGAATTTCATATGGAGAAACCCCAATTTTACTACTACTAGTGCTAGGTGAAGGCCGAAGGGTAGGGTTGTGGGTTCAACATTCATTGGATCCATAACTTACCAATAAAAAAATGAACAAAATTTAGCTACAAAACATATTGTAGCCTAAAGCTACAAACTGCTCTAATAAACTAACATGTGTAAAAAATGACACGTGCCTTGCACATGATTACTTAAGTAAACTTAATCCAACTAACTCTAGTTAACTACACCACCTATTAAAAAAATAAAAACAAAAAAAACTTATATCTACTCTCTCTCTCTCTCTCTCTCTCTCTCTCTCTCTCTCTCTCTCTCTCTCTTATTGACTTCTTTGAAAATTGTAACCCAAAAACCCAACTCCCAATGGTCACCTCTAGGCCTTCTTCTCCCTACACCACCGGTCACCCCAAACCCTCCTCTGTCTCCACCGTCAGCCCACCTAGTCTCCGCAGCTCAAAGCCACCTCTTGTACGTTGCTCCACTGCTTCACCAGTCAAAACTAAATTTCCCTTTCTCCTTGATAACCATGATTACTTCAAGAACTGAAGTGGATTTAAAGTTTTGTTGAGGTTTCAAGCTGATTTCTCATCAACTCTCACATTCTTCAATTGGGTCAAGAATGATTTAAGTCTCAAACCCCACTATCTAGAATTACTATATTGTTGTTCATACTCTAATTTGGTCTAGAAAATTTTATCAAGCCATGAACTTGTTGTCTGAATTGATAGAAATGGTTAAGGTTTGAAAGCTCGAATTTGTGCTAAAATACAAGAGCTTGTTCAGATCCGCAATTAAAAATTACGGCTTGATTTTAGAGTAGGCATTCAACAACTCTTCCTTTAGCTCTTCAACTTCACATTTAGCATCCTTAAGTTGCACAAGAGTGGATTTGTGCTCTTCTTCAATTTTCTTCATCTTTTTAACAACACTCTTTGCAACCTTGGCATATTTGCCACAATCTTCAAGCAATGCATCGTGCACTTCTTGAAGATTCTTTTCACCTTCATTGAGGTACACATCCTTATCATTCGAAACTTCAACTTCTTTAACTTTGGAATGTACATCAAAATCATCAACCAACTCGCTCAATTCATCTCTAGAATCAACCGTAGCAATCGCCATGAAAGGTGAATAGTTTCCATCACTATCACATTCTACTTCCACATTAGAATTTGAGCTCTCCAAATCACTAAGGGTAGTTTTAAACACTTTGCCCTTTCCTCTTAAGTAGGTTGGACATTCTTTCTTTAGATGCCCATGCCTATCACATTCATAGCACACAATTCCTTGGGTTGATGATGATTCTTTCCCATCCTTCTTCTTGAATTCTCTTTTATCTTTTTTGGATGATGAGAATCTTCCTTTGCCAAACAACTTCCCCTTATTCTTCATTTAAAGAAATTTTCAGAAGTTCTTTGCTAGAAATGCCACCTCCTTTTCAACATCATCTTCATCGAAGGAATCACCGGTTCTCTCATTTATGGTTTTGAGAGCTAGTGATTTGCTTGAGTTATGGGAGGGCAGCCCGAGCTCATAGGTTTGAAGAGAGCGAACAAGTTCTTGAATCTTGATCTCGTCCAAATCCTTACTCTCCTTAATTGTGGTTACCTTAGCCTAGAAACTCTCGGGTAAGGATCTCAAGACTTTCCGCACCAATTTAGCGTCTTCAATCTTCTCTTCGAGATTTAACTTGGCAATAACAATCTCGTTAAGTCTCCCATAAAAGGAATCAAATGACTCATCATCACTCATCTTCACTTCCTCAAATTGAGTAGTGAGCATTTGAAGCTTGGTGTTTTTAACCTTCTTGGTACCTTCATAGGTTGTCTCAAGAATGGTCCACGCCTCTATGGTGGTCTTCACATGTGATATCCTGTGGAATTCATCAATAGAGACACCACAAAAAATAGCATTAATAGCTTTGCTATTGGCATTTGCCAAAGCAAGTGCAGCCTTAAGGGATTGAGATCTAACCATCTCAACCGGGGTCTGGGATCACACAAGGATATTGAAATCCAACAAAGTGTACCTACTTTAATACTAATTGAAAGCTCAAATTTGTGCTAAAACACAAAAGCCTTATTCAAACCTCCAATTAAAAATTACGACTAGATTGCTTTTACTCTTAATCAAAGTATAGAACAAAAGTAAATGTGTGCTATGAGCTGATCACACTACTCTAAGCCATATCTGTCCACAATTGATAATAAAATAAAAGCTTAAAGAGTAAGGAAGAAAGATGTAAACACAAGATAACACTAAAACGTGTTATCGAAAAGGAAACTGAAGAACTCGGCAAAAAATTTCTCCACAACCCTCCAAGTCGAAATCGAATTGTAAAGTTGTGATTTCCAACTAGCTTGTGTTGGCCTTAATTTCGTACCAAATTTGGATGTAATTTCTTCAATCATTTCCCTGTATGTATGTGGGTTTATTTGTAAGGGATGAGTGTGAGAGATCGGTGAAAAATTAGTGCAATTTGCAACTAGCTCACGAGAAGCAACCCACAAAAAGGCCACGTGTGAAGCACATGACTAGAAGTTGAAGAGTCATGCTAGGCTGTCAAGTTCGCAAGTGTTTCTTTAGAAGGGCCATCCCGCGAAGTATCTACAAAACATTCTATTTGACAAAAAGTTAAGCTAGAGAAAACAATACTCCAAGATGTCTGATGATAGCAGGAGGGTCAGAGAGGTTTTTAGTCGAGTTCTTCGGTTCCTCTTCGATAACACATCTTGGTGTTATCTTGTATTTGCATCTCTCTTCCCTACTCTTTAAGATTTCATTTTATTGTTGATTGTGGATGAATATAGCTTAGAGTAGTGTTATCAGTTCATTGCGCATATTTACTCTTGTTCCACACTTAATTTAAGTTAGAGTAAAAACAATCTAACCATAATATTTAATTAGGGGTCTGAACAAGTTCTTTTGTTTTAGCACAAATCCAAACTTTCAATTGGTATCATTGTCAGATTTCAATATCCTTGTGTAATCTAAGACCCCGTGTGAGATGGATAGATCTCAATCCCTTAATGCGTGCTTTGATGGGAGTAACTATGCTTTTTGGATACGTGCTTTTCTTTATGCCATTAATGAGACGGTGTGGGATTCCATTGAAAATGGTTGGTTAAGACCCATAACATTCGAGTCACTAAGGGTGGTCCAAAGACTTACCCTTTGCTTTCAAATACGTGGGGCATTCTTTCTTCACATGCCGATGCCATTTGTACCCAAAGCACGTGACCATTTGAGATGGTGAGGAATCTTTTGAATCCTTCTTCTTGAAGTCTTTCTTGTCCTTCTTGAAATTTGAGAATTTGCCCTTCTCAAAAGATTTTCCATCTCTCTTAAACTTTAGGAACTTACAGAAGTTCTTAGCAAGATACGCCACATCATTTTCAACCTCATCCTCATCCAAGGAGTCTTAAGCTTCCAATCTCTCATTGATTGTCTTGAGAGTAAGAGATTTGCTCTTCCTGTGAGATTGAAGAGATAGCTCATAGGCTTGAAGAGAACCAATGAGTTCTTGAATTTTAATCTCATCAAGGTCTTTACTCTCTTCGATGGCAGTGATGTCTTTGCTCTCTTCGATGGCAATGACCTTTCCACGAAAACTTTCCGACAATGATCATAGAATCTTCCTCACAATCTTGGAGTCCTCCATCTTTTCTCCCAAGTTGAATTTTCCAATCACTACTTCATTTAGCTTCCCATAAAATGAGTTGAATAACTCGTCTTCACTCATCTTCTACTCCTCGAAGCGTGTCCTCCGTCTTTTCTCCTAAGCTGAATTTTTCAATCACTACTTCATTTAGCTTCCCATAAAATGAGTTGAATAACTCGTCTTCACCCATCTTCGGCTCCTTGAAGCGTGTGGTAAGCATTTGCAACTTAGTGTCGTTCACCTTTTTGGTGCTTTCATAGGTCATCTCCAAGATTTACCACACCTCTTTGGCAATTGTAATATGAGAGATCCTGTGAAATTCGTCAGGAGAAACACCACAAAAAAAATAGCATTTAAAGCCTTGCTATTAGCATTAGCTGCCACAAGAGCTGCCTTATCCTATGTGGATTTGGCAACCTCTGACCTAGTCCATCCTATCTCAACATCGTCCCAAACACTATCATCAATGGAACATAGAAATGCCCTCATACGGACTTTCCAAATAGCATAATTGCTCCCATCAAATTATGGGGGAGCATTAAGCTATTGAGATCAATCCATCTCAAAAAGGGTCTAGGATCACACTTAGGTAATGAAACCACTTGCTCTGATACCAATTAAAAGCTCGAATTTGTGTGAAAACACAAGAGCTGTTTAGACCCCCCAAATTAATAATTACAGTTTGGTTGATTTTACTCTAACTTAAATTAAGTGCAAAATAAAGTAAATGTGAGCGAACAAACAATATAACTACTCTAAGCCATATTCATCAAATATCAACAATAAAATAAAAGCTAAAAAAGTAGGGAAGAATAATGCAAATACAAGATAACACCTCGATGTGTTATCGAAGAGGAAATCAAAGAACTCGACAAAAAACCTTTCTGCCGCCCTCTAAGCAGTAAATCGATCCACTAGAGAATGAGTTAGAGTACACAAATAACACAAATAATAAAAGACCCTCCAAGCTTAGTCTACCCCATGTACTTGAGTCCTTCAAGCTCCTGCTGCCAACTAATTTGATGAAGCCTTGTCTTCTCTAGCTCTCCGACCTAATTGCATCCACCAAACAAATGGCTTCTTCTAATGCTTCCCAGCAACATCAAAACCTCACTTTACGGGCTAGAGTTAGGAGAGGTAGGAGTTAAGAAAAACCATAATAGATTGTGTAGAGGATTGTGGGTATGACAATCTCTAACTCTCAAGGGTTATTGGCTAGAGTTTTCTCTCTGAAAAGCACTCCTCTCAATATGTGGGTATATATAGTGTGGGTAAAGAGATGGTGTATCAAATATGACAAAATAGCAAAACAGAATGTTTTGCAGGTATCTCACGGGAAGGCCTTACCCGTGAAATACTCGCGAAAACCAGTGTCACCATATGTCATGACTCTTCGCATTCCAGTCATATGGACTTCGCAGGAAGGCTTCTTGTGAGCTACCTATGAAAACTCCTTTGATCTTCAATTTGTCTTGAGTCTTAACACTCTCTTTCATACACAACCCATACAATGAAATCTCATATAAAATACAGGGTACATAAGATTGAACAAAATTACAATCAAATTTGGTATGAAATTAAAGCCAACACTCTCTCTCACACACAACTCATACAATGAAATCCCACATAAAATACAGAGTACATAAGATCAAACAAAATTACAATCAAATTTGGCACAAAATTAAAGTCAACACAAAATAGTTGTAAATCACAACTTTACAATCTCCCTCTTTGGCTATTCCGTGACAAAACCCCTAAAACAAACTCTGTACTTAAATGTGAGTTTGGGAACAATGGTAAAACTCACTCACACCTAATCTAGAAGTTGTGAAGCACCTGCACGTATACACCTGTAACCTAAAACACTCGCACACAAACAAAACTTTCATCAAGCTTATGACAAGTTGAATACACGGTATGTATATGAGCAAGTAAAAATGTTGAATGTTCAATTAGTGTGTAAAACACCTATGAATGTTTAGACTCCCAATTTACAAATTACCAACACAATCTTATAATCAAACAATGTATGTGCGGAATATGAATATAAGCTAAAACAAAGTTGGTAAATCTAAACCGAAATTAATCACAATCACAACAGTAATTAAAAGGCAAAGATTAAGGGAAGAGAACACAGCGATGTGTTATCGAAAAGGAAACCGAAGTGCTCGGTGAAAAATCTCTCCGCTACCCTCCAAGTAGTTAATAATCCACTAGAAAATAAAGTTGGGATACATAAATAGCAAAAGACCCTCCAAGCCTAATCTACCTAGTGCACCTAAACCCTCTAAACTTCTTGCTCCAACAGGATTACGCCAAACCTTGTCTTCTTTAGCTTACCGAATCCCGCAATAGCCCATTGCACCAACCAAAATGAATTAGTCCCTTCCTAACTGCTTCCCAAGCACCAAAATACTTTCTCACAGATATAGGCATGGTAAGATAAGGATTTAGCTAATATACCTCTCAAGGATATATCAATGGAGAGGGTGAGAGTAGAGGAATTTGGAGAATCAAAATATGAAGATTGTGGATGAGTCAATCTCGTTTTTCTCTAGGGTTTCTCTCTTAAAATTCTCTTTAGAAGCTCTCTACATTTCATGGGTATAAGGGTATTTCTAGTAGGGTGAGTATGGAATAGGAAGAGTCGTTACAACCAAACAGGGCATTCTAGTGACTCAAGCTCATGATTGGAACGAGTCACGAGTTTGAGTTGCGAGCTAACTGTCTGGCTAGCTGGAGGTTTTGTCTCGTAGTGCAATAGCATGACCCTTTAGCTCCCCCTGCATGCTTCACACATGTGCCATTCTGGTGACTTATCAGTCACGAGATCTAGTTGCGAGGCTTTTCTTGAGTGCACACTCTTAAACTTTTCTTCACACTTTCTCACACACTACCCTTACATAATTCCCACCTAAATACAAGGTTTCTAAATGCTGAATTACAAGCAAATTTGGCATGGAATAAAGCCAAAAAAATGATTGAATGAATTTAACCTTACAATCTCCCCCTTTGACTATTCCGTGACAAAACCCTAAAACAAACTCTAGACTTAACATGTGAGTTGGGAACAGTTGAACAAAACTTACTCACACCTAACTATAGAATCTATGAAGCTTTTGAACCATACAGACAAGTATTTCCTGAAAACAACAACACAATATGATCATTGTAAGCAGAAAACTTGAAATGCATATGGAACAGGTACGATGCGATCAAGGATATAACAACACAAGGTATCATTTGCAAAGTACAATGCGATCTAGACATGCAAGCTAATAAGCTCATTACAAAGTATCATTTACATGTCCAACACTCAACCGATACAACAACACAAGATAATTGCATCAAGGATATAAAATCCAACAAGGGCACAAGAGTGATGTACTAAAGAAATGCATAACATTAACAAAAAGTACTAAGCTATAAAGCATGGGTACAAATCACAGCATAATATAAAAACACAACATAAACATAGGCATTTTCTATCTCCTGCTCTTCAACATCAATACTCCCCCTTTGATCAAGCTCTTACTCCCCCTATCATCATCATCTCCCCCTTTTTGTCATGGAATAGCTAGTCCTCATTTTCTTCTAGCTTTCTTTGAATTTGGTCTAATTGAGTTTGGAGAGAAGTAAACTTCGTATCACAATGGATGTTGTGATGGTGCAGGAGAGAGGCAAGTCCGAACATCTTGGCACTTATGTGGACGGATGCCATAATGTTGTCTAACTTCTCATCATAGGAGGATCAACTTAAGCGTGAACCACTATCAGAAGCTGGAGTCTTTGTCTTGATTCCCTTCCGACTATGACCAATGCTAACGTTGAGTGTACGAATGTTTATTAGACATGGCTTCGGGTAAGGAGACTTATCTTCCGATGGATATTCGCCTTTGAGTTTCAATATTCTTGAAATGAGGCAGCAAAAATGAATGCAAATCCTTAATTCAGTTCTTGTAACATTTTTGCACAAAATATGAAAGATATGAGTGCAAATATCGATCTCTTCATTAGTAATCAAATCATGAAGGAACAAAGCTCTCCCGAGATTCATGTACCCAGTGCTGGATAGAGGATATAGATTGTGAAACATGATTATTGTAAGCACTCTTAGTTCCGGGGAAAATGAGGAAACACTGATTGAGTTCCCATTTGGTGAGAACTCCAAGTTCCTTCCAAGAACATCCCAAAGTAAATCCTCATTCGGATTCAAATCATCATATACCGATGGCTTAGTAAACATCGTCTAGTTGATGTGTAGGATTTCTGCCAAATAAACGGGAGTCACTGAGAAATCTTTCCTCTAACCCAGCATTTGAGCTCTTCACCCTCAATAATGGCGTTAGCATAGAACTCTTTCACCAAATTTTCGTATGCATCATCAAGGTTGGAGAGAAGGAAGTTCCAATCCTTGGTGACAAATCATTTAAGGATGTCAATGTCCAGGAGAGACGGCTAGTCAACAGCCCTTTCAACCAGCAAAGAGGGTTCTCTAAAGTATTTCTCATAGGTTTGAAAAGCAACATAAGATCTGAACTTGGTAGGGTCATACATTCCTGTTGATGATCGGGTCCTCTTTGATTTAGGAGAAAGATTATCAACATCAATCACGGGCTCTTTCCCCTTGCTGCTGCCTCCTTTCACAGCTGATCTTTTGAATGGAGACATTTTCAATCTGCATCATGTTACACCAAAGAGCAATAGAAACCACACAAGACAACAAACTCTATTAGCATTAAGTTAGTCCCAAAATACGAATATTGCAGAAAGCCCTAAATCATAAGATTAAGGTCTCAAACATGTCACCGAATGTGTGTTAAAAAAAAACATTGTGCAACCAAAAACAGAGTGTAACGCCACATAGCCAACACAACCCACACAACAATCTCACCAAAGCATCAAATACCCATATTCAAGCATCCTATTCACAGATATCATCAAAAACACCCAATACAAGAAATCTTAGGCAGGAAATGTGAAATACATTGCGAAAGAAACATAAACCATACCTTTTCTTGAAGATTGGTGAAGAAGTGAGGAAAAATATGGTGAATTTGTGTGTGAACACAGTGATTTTGAAAGAGGGAAAGATGGACAAGAGGATGAATAGTCACGAAATGCGAGGGAAAAATGAAAAGTTTTTTAAACCAGTCCTGAAAAAAGACCCTCATTGTGCAAAACATGCGATTTTTGCGACTGGATTGAGTCGCAAACAAGTCGCCAAAAACCCTTATGACAAAATTTTGGAAAACTTGTCTAAGGGTCTATTTGGATACAACTTATTTTTGCTGAAAACTGAAAACACTGTAGCAAAATAATTTTTAAATGTGTGAATAGTGCAAAGGGACCTATTTTTAATGAAAAAATTGCTGAAAAGTGAAGTTTGTGGGTCCCATGAACAGTGCACGGGTCCACAACTGCAGCTGGAAAAAAAAAAAGAAAAAAAAAAAGGAAACCTGAATTGTGAAACGCAGACGCGCAATAACATGGATCCAAACGGGCTATAAGTGTTTTTCGCGACTAGAAGTTCCACTCTCGAGTAAGTCGCGACAAGAGTCACCAAACTTTCTGAGTAACCCTCGCGACTGAAACTTCCAGTCGCCAACATGAGTTGTGAGAAATCTAGAAACCTAGATTTTTGGAAAAATTTCTAAATCTTTTTTGCGACTGGGACTTTGACCCCCGCTAGTGAGTCGCGAAAACCTTCCGTGTAAGCTCGCGACTAAGGCATGCGACTAGAGTGACCCACGAGGCAAATCACCAAAACAGGGTTGCACAGTTTTTGAAATTTTTGACATTTTTCAAAGTAAAAATACTTTCCAAAAACAATTAAAACACTAAAAACTCTTTTTGTGTTTGATCAACATATAATTAGCATGTGCAACATATTTAATCAAGTACAATCACACAAATGAATAAAGCATTCATTGAACATAGACATGTGTGATGTGTGTGGGTACCAAAGATGAAATTGTCCTTAGTCCAATGTGAAGATTCAATGATCAATTCAACCAAAGCATGCACAATTAGCACTAAGAAAATTGACCTATCTCAATTATAGAAATACGCATATATAATCTCCCACAAAACTTAATAACATAATTTTGAAACTTTTCATTTGACTCCATGTACATCATAACATTTGATCATTTTGAATCAATACATCTCTTTTTGAGATCGATGCCTAAGATTTTTGATATTTCAATTTGATGAGCAAGCAAGCCTTTGGCTTTTTGGGCATCATACATTTTTCATACAAGTCGCTTTCCCTTTTCCTAGTTAAATACTAGTACCTGTGACAGCTTTTACAACTCATTATCTCTTTTCATTTTGATATTTACATTTGTTGACCTCTTTAAGCAAAAATAAAAGAGTGGGAAGATATATAGGTACAAGTCTTCGCAAGTTTTAAGATCAACAAAACCATCGACTAATCATTCATGACAAGTTTGAAGATCTATTTACAACAGTCACATAGATTTTAAGATTTTTCCCACAATGATATGAGTGCATACAGAACAAGCTACGCTCGTAAATGCATAAAGCCATTAATACAAAGGTACAAGATAAAACATGCTGGTGACAATACACAACAATGCCGATCAAACTTTTTGGATTTTCTACTTTTATGTGTTTTTGGATTTTTGACACAAAAACAATTAAAGATTGATAATAAAAAAAATGTAAAAGCATTCAAAGGAAATAGCAAACAAACAGAACATGCTATACAGATAGCCAACAAAGTAGTGTGTGCCCTACAAGATATAAATCACATTAAGACAAAAAATAGAGCACACAACACACATGAGATTCAAAGAATTGTACCAACACCAATGGTCTTACGGAGTGACTCAAACCGTGGACCATCGAGAGGCTTGGTGAAGATGTCCACCTTTTGATTGTCTGTATGTATGAATTCAAGACATACAACTTCATCTTCCACCAAATCCCGGATGAAGTGGTAATGTATCTCTATGTGTTTTGACTTTAAATGCTGAACTGAATTCTTAGAGAGATTTATAGCACTGGTGTTATCACAGAAAACATACATTATATCTTGAGAAATTCTATAGTCATAAAGTAGCTTTTCCATCCAAAGGAGTTGTGTGCAGCAATTTCCAGTAACTATGTACTCTGCTTCAGCCATAGAGAGAGACGTAATTTTTTTTCTTTCTCATCCAAGAGACAAAATTGTTTCCAAGATAGAAGCAGCCACTTGAAGTACTCTTTCAATCATCCACACTTCCAGCCCAATCTGCATCTAAATAACTTGGAAGGAAAGCATTAGAGTCCTTTGAGTACCACAAGCCAACTCCAAAGTTCCATTGACATATCGTATGATTCACTTCACTGCAGTTAGGTGAGATTCCTTCGGAGCAGCTTGATATCTAGCATAAACACCCACGCTAAAGGCAATATCTGATCTACTGGCTGTAAGATAGAGTAAACTCCCAATGATACTCCTATACAAGGTTGAACTCACTTCTACCCCGAAAGAATCAACATTAAGCTTTGTAGATGAACTCACAGGAGTAGAGGCATGCTTTGGAATCTAATCCAAACTTCTTCACAATATTTCTTGCATATTTCTCTTGTGAAATGAATATGCCTTCCTTCTTTTGTTTGACTTGAAAGCCCAAGAAAAATGTAAGCTCCCCTACCATACTCATCTCAAATTCTTTTTTCATCTCCTGGGAGAACTTATCAAGCATCAATGGTAGCTCCAAATACTATGTCATCAACATATACTTAAGCCACTAGAAGATAATCCCCATCATTCTTGACAAATAAAGTCCGGTCGACATACCCTCTTTTGAACCCTCTATCTAGGCAATAATGGGTAAGCCGATCATACCAAGCTTTAGGAGCTTGTTTCAAGCCATAAAGAGCTTTCTTCAATCTCAACACATGGTCCGGGAAGTGAGGATCTTCGAAGCCTTTGGGTTGTTCAACAAACACTTCTTCATTCAGGTAGCCATTTAGAAATGCACATTTCACATCCATTTGGTAGAGTTTGAAGTTTATAGTGCATGAAATTGACATAAGAATGTGGATAGACTCAAGTCTTACCACGAGAGCGAAGGATTCATCAAAATCTACTCCTTCTACTTGAGTGTATCCTTGAGCCACTAGCTGAGATTTATTCTGGATAATCTCTCCATCTTCATTAGTCATGTTTTTGAAGATCCATTTGGTGCTGATGACATGAACATTTTCAAGCCTAGGAACAAGTTCCCATACATCATTTCTCACAAATTGATTCAGCTCTTCATGCATTGACTCAACCCAATTTTCATCTTGAAGAGCTTTTTCTACCTTTTTCGACTCAAATTGGGCAAGGTAGCAATGGTATGTTACATGATTGGCCAAAAGTATGTTTCCCTTTCTAAGCTGAAGACCTTCATCTAAAGACCCAATGATGTTACTGTCCGGATGGTTTTTAATCACTATTGATGATGGCTTCTTTGATATGGAGACTTCATCATTCCGGGAGATGGGAGGATGAACTTTTAGAGGAGTGAAAGGACCCAATGTTCTAGACATTGATCTTGTTTCAATTCTTGAGTTCACGGTAGTTGATTCCTTTTCCGGTGTAAGTCCTTCAACGTCAATATCAAGAGCTTCGACCTTAGCTGTGGGCTCTTTGATGCTTGGCCCTTTTCCATCATCAACCATCTCTAACTTTGTTATAGCATCATCAATTTCTGCATTGATGGATTCCATTACCGTCTTTGTTTTCTTATTGAAAACTCTATATGCTCGGCTAGTAATAGAATACCTAAGGAAGATGCCTTCATCACTTTTTGCATTAAATTTTCCAAGGTTCTCCCGATCATTTAGAATGTAACACCTGCTTCCAAACACTAAGATGTACTTCACTTTTGGCTTCTTTACATTCCAAATTTCATAAGCTGTCTTCTTTGTTCCTGCTCGGAAGAATATCATATTACCAATGTGACATGAGGTGTTTACTACTTCTCCCCAAAACTTTTGAGGAATTTTCTTGTTAAGTAGCATAACTCTTGCCATTTCTTGAATCACCCGATTTTTCC
Organism: Quercus variabilis; assembly: GCA_030445155.1. Taxonomy (NCBI): domain Eukaryota; kingdom Viridiplantae; phylum Streptophyta; class Magnoliopsida; order Fagales; family Fagaceae; genus Quercus; species Quercus variabilis. The sequence continues at coordinate 24,874,040 of CP129449.1, forward strand.
TCTCAACCACCCCATTTTGTTAAGTAGTTTTGGGAGCTGAAGATTCCTTTTTTATCCTATTCTTCTCATAAAACAACTAAAATCTTGCATTCTCAAACTCCTTTCCATGATCACTCCTTATCTTGACAATTGATACCCCTTTCTCATTTTGTAGTCTCTTGCATAAAATTTCCAATTTCTCACAAGCTTCTGATTTTTCTCTAAGAAATCTCACCCAAGTGTATCTTGAGAAATCATCAACAATAACCATAATGTGCTTCTTTCCTCCTAGACTTTCAGTTCTTGTAGGCCCCATCAAATCAACATGAAGAAGCTCTAAACATCGTGAGGTAGCAATCACATTCACCTTGTGATGACTTGCCTTTGTTTGCTTTCCCATTTGGCATACACCACAAATTTTCTTCTCTACCTTTCCAAACTTTAGAAGTCCCTCGACAGCTTCAAGTTTAGATACTTTAGCCACTTGTTTGAAATTTGCATGCCCAAATCTATGATGCCAAAGTTCCAACATGTCAACACGAGCACTTCTATAGGAAATTGGTGTCGTAGGAACTACTTTGTAGCAATTGTCGGTAGTCCTATTTCCCTCCAAGACTTGAATTCCTTCTTCATCAATGATTATGCACCCCTTCTGTGAGAATTGAACAAGGAAGTCGTCATCACATATTTAAGTGATGCTTAAGAGATTCGCCTTCAACCCTTTGATGTATAAGACATCCTTCAATAGAGGAAATCCCGGTATCTCAACAGTCCCTTTGCCGAGAACTTAAGAATGACTCCATATGTATTTTAAGTTTTCTGCTTACAATGATCGTATTGTGTTGTTGGTTTCAGGAAATACTTGTCTGTATAGTTCAAGAGCTTCACAGATTCTAGAGTTAGATGTGAGTGAGTTTTGTTCAACTGTTCCTAACTCACATGTTAAGTCTAGATTTGTTTTAGGATTTTGTCATGGAATAGCCAAAGGGGGAGATTGTAAAGTTGAATTTATTCAATCATTTTGTTGGCCTTATGTCGTGCCAAATTTGCTTGTAATTCAGCATTTAGAAACCCTGTATTTAGGTGAGAATCATGTAAAAGTAGTGTGTGAGAGAGTATGAAGAAAAGCTCAAGACTGTGCACTCAAGAAGAGCCTCGCGACTAGCTCGTGACTAGCAAGTCGCCAAAGGTGGCACACGTGTGAAGCTGAAGGGTCACACCAGTTGTTGCACTACAGGACAAAATCTCCAGCTGGCCAGGCAGTTAGCTCGCGACTCAAACTCTCAGCAAAGGGACTGTTGAGATACCGAGATTACCTCATTGAAGGATGTCTTATACATCAAAGGGCTGAAGGCAAATCTCTTAAGCATCACTCAAATATGTGATGAAGACTTCCTTGTTCAATTCTCAAAGAAGGGGTGCATAATCATTGATGAAGAAGGGATTCAAGTCTTGGAGGGAAATAGGACTACCGACAATTGCTATGGAGTAGTTCCTATAGTACCAATTTCCTGTAGAAGTGCTCGTGTTGACATGTTGGAACTTTGGCATCACAAATTTAGGCATGCAAATTTCAAACAAGTATCTAAACTTGAAGTTATTGAGGGACTTCCAAAGTTTGGAAAGGTAAAAAAGAAAATTTGTGGTGCATTCCAAATAGGAAAGCAAACAAAGGCAAGTCATCACAAGATGAATGTGATTGCTACCTCACGTTGTTTAGAGCTTCTTCATGTTGATTTGATTGGGCCTACAAGAACTGAAAGTCTAGGAGGAAATGGGTACATTATGGTCATTGTTGATGATTTCACAAGATACACTTAGGTGGAATTTCTTAGAGAAAAATCAGATGCGTGTGAGAAATTGGAAATTTTATGCAGGAGACTACAAAATGAGAAAAGGGTTCCAATTGTCAAGATAAGTAGTGATCATGGCAAGGAGTTTGAGAATGCAAGATTTGAGTCGTTTTGTGAGAAGAAGGGGATCAAAAAGGAATTTTTTTCTCCTAAAACTCCTCAACAAAATGGGGTTGTTGAGAGGAAAAATCGGGTGATTCAAAAAATGCTACTCAACAAGAAAATTCCTCAAAAGTTTTGGGGAGAAGTAGTGAACACCTCATGTCACATTGGTAATAGGATATTCTTCTAAGTGGGAAAAAAGAAGACTGCTTATGAAATTTAGAATGGAAAGAAGTCGAAAGTGAAGTACTTCCGAGTGTTTGGAAGCAGGTGTTATATTCTAAATGATTGGGAGAACCTTGGAAAATTTGATACGAAAAGTGATAAAGGCATCTTCCTTGGATATTCTCTTACTAGCCGAGCATATAGAGTTTTCAACAAGAGAACAAAGACGGTAATGGAATCCATCAATGTAAAAATTGATGACGCTATAACAAAGGTAGAGATGGTTGATGATAGAGCCCACAGCTGAGGTCGAAGCTCTTGATATTGACATTGAAGGACCTACACAAGAAAAGGAATTAACTCCCGTGAACTCAAGAATGGAAATAAGATCAATGTCTAGAACATCAAGTCCTTTCACTCCTTCGGAAGTTCATCCTCCCATCTCCCGAAATGATGAACATCAAAGAAGCCATCATCAAGAGTGATTAAAAACCATCTGGATAGTAACATCATTGGGTCTTTAGATGAAGGTCTTTGACTTAGAAAGGGAAACATACTTCGAAGATCCTCACTTCATGGACCATGTGCTGAGATTGAAGAAAGCTCTTTATGGCTTGAAACAAGCTCCTAGAGCTTGGTATGATCGGCTTACCCATTACCTCCTAGATAAAGGGTTCAAAAGAGGGTATGCCGACCAAACTTTATTTGTCAAGAATGATGGAGATTATCTTCTCGTGGCTCAAGTATATGTTGATGACATAGTATTTGGAGCTACCATTGATGCTCGAGCTATAGAGTTCTCCAAGAAGATAAAAAAAGAATTTGAGATAAGTATGGTGGGGGAACTTACATTTTTCTTGGGTATTCAAGTCAAACAAAAGAAGGAAGGCATATTCATTTCACAGGAGAAATATGCAAGAAATTTTGTGAAGAAGTTTGGATTAGATTCCAAAAGGCATGCCTCTACTCCTATGAGTTCATCTACAAAGCTTAATGTTGATGGTTCCGGGGTAGAAGTGAGTCCAACCTTGTAGAGGAGTATCATTGGGAGTTTACTCTATCTTACGACCAATAGACCGGATATTGCCTTTAGCGTGGGTGTTTATGCTAGATATCAAGCTACTCCGAAGGAATCTCACCTGATTGCGGGAAGCAAATCATACGATATGTCAATGGAACTTCGGATTATGGCTTGTGGTACTCAAAGGACTCTAATGCTTGCCTTGCAGGTTATTTAGTTGCACATTGGGCTGGAAGTGTGGATGATCGAAAGAGTACTTCAAGTGGCTACTTCTATCTTGGAACAATCTTGTCTCGCTCTACGGCTGAAGTAGAGTACATTTATGCTAGAAGTTGCTGCACACAACTCCTTTGGATGAAAAAGCTACTTCATGACTACGGAATTTCTCAAGATACAATGTGTGTTTTTTGTGATAACACCAGTGCTATAAATCTCTCTAAGAATCCGATTCAGCATTCAAAGTCAAAACACATAGAGATACATTACCACTTCATCCGGGATTTGGTGGAAGATAAAGTTGTATGTCTTGAATTCATACATACAGACAATCAAAAGGTGGACATCTTCACCAAGCCTCTCAATGGTCCATGGTTTGAGTCACTCCGTAAGACCATCGGTGTTGGTACAATTTCTTGAATCTCATGTGTGCTGTGTGCTCTACTTTTTTTTCATAATGTGATTTATATCTTGTAGGGCACACATTACTTTGTTTGGTTATTTGTATAACATGTTCTGTCTGTTTGCTATTTGCTTTGAACGTTTTTACATTTTTTTTTTTTTATCAATCTTTAATTGTTTTTGTGTCAAAAATCCAAAAACACATAAAAAATAGAAAATCAAAAAGGTTCGATCGGCATTATTGTGTATTGTTATTAGCATGTTTCGCCTTATACTTTTGTACTAATGGCTTTATGCATTTACGAGCGTAACTTGTTCTTTATACACTCATATCCTTGTGAAAAAAATCTTAAAATCTATGTAACTGTTGTAAATAGATTTTCAAACTTGTCATGAATGATTAGTCAATGGTTTTGTTTATCTTGAAACTTGCATAAACTTGTGCCTATATATCTTCCCGCTTTTTTATTTTTTTTGTTTTTGCTTAAAGAGCTCAACAAATGTAAATCTCAAAATAAAAAAGAGATAATGAGTTGCAAAAGTCTTCGCGCATACTAGTATTTGACTAGGAAAAAGGGAAAGTGATTTTTATGAAAAATGTATGATGCCCAAAAAACCAAAGGCTTGTTCATTAAATTGAAATATCAAAAATTTCAAGAGTCAATCTTAAAATGAGATGTATTGATTCAAAATGATCAAAAGTTATGATGTACATGGAGCCAAATGAAAAGTTTCAAAATTATGTTATCAAGTTTTGTGGGAGGTTATATATGCATATATCTATAATTGAGATAGGTCACTTTTCCTAGTGCTAATTGTGTATGTCTTGGTTGAATTGATCATTGAAGTTTCACATTAGACTATGGACTATTTCATCTTTGGTACCCACACACATCACACACGTCTATGTTCAATAAATGCCTTATTCATTTGTGTGATTGTACTTGATTAAATATGTTGCACATGCTCAATTATATGTTAATTAAAAACAAAAATATTTTTGAGTGTTTTAATTGTTTTTGGAAAGTGTTTTTATTTTGAATAATGTCAAAAATTTTAAAAAAAAAATTGTGCAACCCTGTTTTGGTAGTCCAGTCACATGCCCTAGTCACAAGCTTACACAGAAGGTTTTCGTGACTCACTGGCGGGTCAAAGTCCCTGTCACGAAAAAGGCTTAGAAATCTTTCCAAAAATCTAGGATTTTAGATTTCTCACAACTCAATTTGGCAACTTATTCTCGAGTGGAAGCTCCGCTCCAATCGAGAGGGTTACTTAGAAGGTTTGGTGACTCACGTCACGACTAACTCAGGAGTAGAATTTCCAGTCACAAAACACACTTAGACAAATTTTGGAAAAATTTTGTCACAAGGGTTTTTTCCAAATTTTTCCAGTTGTGAAAATTGCGTGTTTTGCGCTTTAAAGGTCTTTTTCAGGACAATTTCAAAAAAATTTCAATTTTTCCTCGCACATTATGACTGTTCATTGTCTCCCTCTCACAAACTCACCGTGTTTCACTCGAGAATCCACCATTTTCATCATCATTTCTTCTTCAAACTTTAAGAAAATGTATGGGTTTTCCATTTTTCTCAAAGTATTTCATGTTTATAGCCTTTGATTTCTTGGTTTTTGAGTTGTTGTTGAGATTTGAAAAATGTGATGTTCGAATATGGTTTGGGTATATCTTTGTTTAGTTTGATTGAATGGGTTTTGTTGATCTTGGTTATATGATGCTTAGTACACATGTTTTCATGATTGCTTCTCATTTTTAGTATGATACTTGATCTGAGTTGTGTTTTTAGAGATTTTGTGAAATATAATGTTTGTATCACTGGTTATGTGTTTTGCATTTTGCCCTAGGTTGTTCATGAAAGTTTTGAGCACACACTCACATTGTGATTTGTTTGAAGTTTTTTTTATGATAAAACTCTACTATGTTTTGATGCAGTGTGTTCTCTCATGTCAAGTTGTTTCTGAACTGTGCTACAGACTAAATCTTTGGTCTAACTCTTTGTCCTTGTTAGTGATACTAATTTCTTGTTAGTGATACTAATTTGTTACTAATTTTTGGTGTTACCATATGTTGGGCTCTGTTTTGTGGTCTTTGCTGCTATGTTTGTGCAGATAACTCCAAAGAAGAAGACCACTACACAAAAGGCTGACAAAAGAAAGAAAATGGACAATACAAAGTTCAGGTCTACCAAACATTTTGAGAGATACAATCAGTTTTATTTGATGGCTCCTATCATTCAAAAGAGATTTGTGGATCTAGTTGATTTGAAAGACACCTTCATTCCCAGTTGTTTTCAGGACAGAGGTTGGGACGTATGTGAACCATTGATCAGAGAATTCTATGCCAATGCAAAGAGGATGAAATCAACTATTGGATAAGAGGCCATGAATTCAACATTAACTTGGAGGACATTGATGAAGTTCTTGGTTTTGAGGAGTTAGACCATGATTTCACTCACTACAAGGACCAAATGCTCTCCATAGAGACAATTCAATCTCATACTGGTGGAGTTAGAAAGGGGAGATGCCTTAACACTATTGCTTTTCCACTTAATCTGACATGCCTTACCTTGATCATGATGTTCAACTTGTACCCGGTAAAGAAGATGACCACCATCAATAATGCAAGAGTTATTTTCCTCACGGAGTTTCGGGAGAACACTTACATTAATGTTAGTGCTCATATCTTCTGCATTATTGCTGATGAAACAAGAACCACTTCAAGAGCAAAATTGGTTTTCCCTAATCTACTCATGAGGCTCTTTCGAGCAAAGGGTGTGGAAATTCCTCAAGACATCAGTCTTATGCCTACTCATTCAGCTATTAATGCTCTAACCATTACACAGATCAAAATTCGTCTTCTAGGAGATGAAAAGGAGGGTGATCAAGAGCAATGAGAACCTATGGAAACTGACACAGAAGCTGAAGAACAACCCTCAAGTTCAAGAGGCCGTGGCAAAAGGAGCCGAGCTTCATCATCCTCTGTAGTACCTCCAAATGCATTTCAGATCATCCTTGAAAGGATTGACGAACTTCGAGACGTCCAGAATGAGCAATTTGACAAGCTGGCTGCTATTCAAAAGCAGATAAATCTTCTTTCAACAAAGTTTGATAGCTTTACTACCCATCCGTAGCCCTTTGGCCATTTCGATCAAAAAGGGGGAGAAATAGCTCTTGAGGGGGAGCACTATTTTGAGGGAGAGAAAAACCTTTAAGCATTTTACTTTATGTTGGTTATGGTTTTTGCTATTATGTTTGGATAATTTTAATATGGGTTTGCACAGCACTTTGTTAAATACTAATTTGGTTTAAACTCATGGTTGTTTTCATTGTAGGTACTTTGGTTTAAATATTTAAGTTTATATTCAGTATGCTATTTTTGTACCTTAGCTTTGTAGCTCAGTACTTTTAGTTAATGTTATGCATTTCTTTTAGTACCTCACTCTTGTGCCCTTGTTGGATTTTATATCCTTGATGCAATTACCTTGTGTTGTTGTATTGGTTGAGTGTTAGACATGCAAATAATACTTTGCATTAAGCTTATTAGCTTGCATATCCGGATGTTCATTCCTTGTGTGAATGATCATTGTGGTCACTATTTATAGTGATTGTTCGTTTTTGGTCAAGTCATGCTTTATTGTTTCATTTCTTTTTGCTTGATCGCATTGTGCTTGTTTCATATGCATTTCAAGTTTTCTACTTACAATGATCGTATTGTGTTGTTGTTTTCAGGAAATACTTGTTCATATGGTTCAAAAGCTTCACAGATTCTAGAGTTTGGTGTAAGTGAGTTTTGTTCAACTATTCCTAACTCACGTGTTAAGTCTAGAGTTTGTTTTAGGGTTTGGTCACGGAATAGCCAAAAAGGGAGATTGTAAGGTTGAATTCATTCAATTATTTTGTTGGCTTTATTTTGTGCCAAATTTACTCGTATTGTGTTGTTGCTTTCAAGAAATACTTGTTCATATGGTTCAAAAGCTTCACAGATTCTAGAGTTTGGTGTAAGTGAGTTTTGTTCAACTGTTCCTAACTCACGTGTTAAGTCTAGAGTTTGTTTTAGGGTTTTGTCACGAAATAGCCAAAAAGGGAGATTGTAAGGTTGAATTCATTCAATTATTTTGTTGGCTTTATTTTGTGCCAAATTTACTTGTAATTCAACATTTAGAAACCCTATATTTAGGTGGGAATCATGTAAGGGTAGTATGTGAGAGAGTGTGAAGAAAAGCTTAAGAGTGTACAATCAAGAAGAGCCTCACGACTGGATCTCGCAACTGGCTCGCGATTGGTAAGTCACCAAAATGGCACACGTGTGAAGCATGCAGGGGGAGCTAAAGAGTCACACTAGTTGTTGCACTATAGGACAAAACCTCCAGCTAGCCAGGCAGTTAGCTCGTAACTCGTTCCAGTTGCAAGCTTGAGCCAGAATGCCCTATTTGTTTGTAATCGACTCTTCACATTCCTTATACACCCTACTATAAATATCATTATACCCACGAAATGTAGAGAGCTCTAGAGAGAATTTTGAGAGAAAAACCTCAGAGAAAAACAAGATTGACTCATCCACAATCTTCATCCTTTGATTCTCCAAATTCCTTTACTCTCATCCTCTCCATTGATATATTCTTGAGAGGTACATTAGCCAAATCCTTATCTCACCATACCTATATCTATGAGAAGGTATTTTGGTGCTTGGAAAGCAGTTCAGAAGGGACCAATTCATTTTAATTAATGCGATGGGCAATTGCAGGATCCGGTAAGCTGGAGAAGACAAGGTTCGGCATAACCCTATTAGAGCAAGAAGCTTGGAGGGCTTAAGTGCACTGGGTAGATTAGGCTTGAAGGGTATTCTGCTATTCATGTATCCTAACTTTATTCTCTAGTGGATTATTGACCGCTTGGAACGATGGAGAGGTTTTTCGCCGAGGACTTCGGTTTCCTCTTCGAAAATACATCGCTGTTTTGTTTTTCTGTTTGCATCTCTCTTCCCTTAATCTTTGCCTTTTAATTACTGATGTGGTTGTGATTAATTTCAATTTAGATTGTTTTACCAACTCTGTTTTAGCTTATTTTCATATTCCTCACATATATTGTTTGATTATAAGCTTGTGTTGGTAATTTGTAAATTAGGGGTCTAAACGTTCATAGGTATTTTACACACTATTTGAACATTCAGTCGTTGTAGGCCATGTCTGCCTCAATACTTCAAAAATTCTCTGGTCCAAGCGTGGACGCTTTGATGATTTCTTTGTGGCAGAATGCTTTGTAGGAGACATCTGCAAAAGAACAGTCACACAGCAAAGAGACAATTGCAACAACAAAAAGACAGGAACACAAACTTGATTAGTACCAAGTTAGTCCATGAAATAAACACAAAAGTCCTAAAAAGAACATAAACAATGTCACACAATCATTTTAATGATAAACATGTAATGAAATATAACAGGTATGATTGAAATGCAAAAACATGACAAGTGAGCAAGTGTGTGCATCAAGTGTGCATATGTCATGCGTGTGCAAGGCATAACTAAGCACATTTGGGTCAAAGTATGTAAAACACACAACTAAAGATCAAAACATGATGAACATGTCCAATCTTGGTAATCCCCAAAGTTTGAAACTCATTGGAGTCCAAAACAACATCAAAATGTCATTTAGGCATTTTATCAAACACTTGGTGTGCACCAACACAAGAAGCATGTAAACAATGCATGAACCTGTGTGCATCTTGCTTAAATACATGTTAAAATGCCACAAGGGGCCAACACAAACACAAACAAACCAAATGGGACAAAGCCCAATCAAGAAATTGAAAAAAATTTCACAAAATTTAAAGTTTTCCAACCCTTTTTCAAAAATGAACCCAACTCAAGCAAAACCAAGAATTTTCTACATAAACTAAGGAAATAAAGAGAAAAGATTGAATAAACATACCTTGGAGATGATTTTGAGAAGATTACACTTGAGATTTGGTTGGGTTTTTGAGTGAAAATAGGATTAGGATAGAGAGAGGCTCGAGGGAGGCAAAGTGAGGGAAAAACGATTGAGTTTGAAAAACTGTCTACTCGCAAAAAATGCCTCTAAAGCACAAAAAAAAACTTTGTGGGTAGTCTTTACTCGCGAAACAATCACGGGACAGTTGCGAAAGTTTCTGTTTGAAATTTGGTGTTTTCATTTTTTGCCTTACCCATTTTCTCGGGAAGAGTTTAGTTGTGAGCTTCTAGTGAAAATGCCGCTAAAGGCATTTTTGATGAAAAACATGGAAAATGCAATTTGAACAAAAACTCAAAACACCAAAGCATAAAAATACTTTCAAAAACATATAAAATACTCAAAAATCTTTTTAGGTTTGATCGACAAGCAATTGAGTATACACTTCATATTTGAACATGTACAATCACACAAATGAAATAAGCATTCATTGAACAAAAGTCTTGTGTGTTATGTGTGTGTATCAAATATGGAATAGTCCTTAGTCTAGAGTGAAACTTCAATAATCAATTCAATCAAGTCATACACAACTAGTATTAAGTCAAGTGATCTATCTTAATTATAGAAATAAACATATATGACCTCCCACAAAAAATTATTACATATGTTGGAAGCTTTACTTTTGGCTTCTTTCAACTCATAACTTTTTGATCATTTATGAACAATACATCTTATTTTGAAATTGATGCCAGAAATTTTTTATATTTCATTTTTTTAGAATGAGAATTTGGCTTTTTGGGCACCCTACATTTCAATACAAGTCGCTTTCCTTTTTTTCTAGTCAAATACTAGTATATGCGACGGTTTTTGCAACTCATTATCTCTTTTCGAGATTTGACATTGGTTGAGCTATAAAACAAAAACGTAAAAGAGTGGGAAGATATATAGGCACAAGTCTATGCATGTATTAAAACCATCAAGACCATTGATTAATCATTCATGACAAGCTTAAAGATCAATTTACAACAATCACACATAGATATCAAGATTTTTTCCATAAAGATAAATGTGTTAGCTCGTAAATAAACTATGCCATTAGTACGAAGGTACTAGGCCAAACTCACATATGAAATATACAACACAAGTAATCAAACTTTTTAGAGATTTTTCAATTTTTATGGGTTTTTGAATTTTTCAACACACTCAAAATAGAATATGAAAAGTAAGATCAATAAAAACAATATGAGCAAACATGCTAAAATGAGAAACATAAGCAAACAACCAACCAAAGTCACATCATATAGGAAGAATTGATGCACGGACATGGTTTAATGCTTATGCATGTGTAACCTTCTTCACACATAAGACACGTGTTTGGGGTGATATCCCTAAAGGATTGGGTACTCGAGCTGTGATTCTCAAACCTTTGGCTGAAGCTTGCCAAATAAGAAGTGACGGTATCTATTGTCTTCATCACATCACCAAAATCGGAATCAGCTTCTCGCCCTTTTGGATTGCTTAGCATTCCAATTCCCCTTTCCTTGTCCTCTTAGTCTTTGAGAATCTGCTTTCTTTAATGCGTAAAGTTTATAGCAGTTAGTCTTGTGTGTCCTCAAACTCCACAATGGTGGCAAAAGTGTTGAACTTGAGGACCTCTTTGAGGTTTTGAGAGAGACTTCCCTTTAGCCTTGGGTTTGGCCACAAATGGATTTTGAGGTTTTGTTGAAACCTTTTGAGAAGTTCCATTTGGCTTCTTCTCCACTTTTACATTCTCAACACTTGGAGTCGCTACCATTGGTTCCTTAGCTTTAACAAATTTCATCTCCTTGGACACATTGGCACTTGAACTACTCTCTCCAGAATATCCTAAGCCCCATTTGTTAGAAAAAGGCTTTTGATGTGCAAGCACTTCTTCAAGTTTCTTGGAGGCAACATGCTCCACTTTGGCATTAGCTTGAATCACTTCATGCTCAAGAAACTTGATCTTGGAGTAGGCCTCGGTTTGTTCTCCATTCAGTGCCTCAACTTCACACTTCATTTCTTTGTACCTCACGAGTATACTCTTGTAGTCTTGTTCAACTTTCTTCATTTTTTTGATGGCAGCCTTAGCCATTCTAGCATACTCTCTGATTTTCTCAAGAATAGAATTATAAGATTCTTGTAATTCCTTGGTTCCTTCATCTTCATCATCGAAATCTTCCCCAATTCTCATAAACTCTACTTCGATGTTCTCACCGAGTTCTTCCACTAGAAGGCTCAAATCTTTCGATGAGTCCATAGGTGCAATGGCCATAAATGCGGAGTAATTTCCTTCTCCATCACAACTTTCTTCCAAATTAGAATTAGAACCATCCGAGTCACTAAGGGTGGTTGCAAAGACTTTACCCTTTGCTTTCAAATACTTGGGGCACTCTTTCTTCACATACCCATGCCCTTTGTACTCAAAGCACATGACCATTTGAAATGGTAAGGAATCTTTTGAATCCTTCTTCTTGAAGTCTTTCTTATCCTACTTGAAATTTGAGAATTTGCCCTTCTCAAAAGATTTTCCATCTCTCTTGAACTTTAGGAACTTATAGAAGTTCTTAGCAAGATACGCCACATCTTTTTCAACCTCATCCTCATCTGAGGAGTGTTGAGCTTCCAATCTCTCATTGATTGTCTTGAGAGCAAGAGATTTGTCTTCCTTTGAGATGGTAGAGATAGCTCATAGGTTTGAAGAGAACTGATGAGTTCTTGAATTTTAATCTCAACAAAGTTTTTGCTCTCTTCGATGGCTATGACCTTTGCATGAAAACTCTCTGGCAATGATCGTAGAATCTTCCTCGTAATCTTGGGTCCTCCGTCTTTTCTCCCAAGTTGAATTTCCCAATCAGCACTTCATTTAGCTTCCCATAAAATGAGTCGAATGACTTGTCTTTACTCATCTTTAGATCCTCGAAGCAAGTGGTAAGCATTTGCAACTTGCATGAAAACTCTCCGGCAATGATCATAGAATCTTCCTCATAATCTTGGAGTCCTCCGTATTTTCTCCCAAGTTGAATTTCCCAATCAGCACTTCATTTAGCTTCCCATAAAATGAGTCGAATGACTCATCTTCACTCATCTTTAGCTTCTCGAAGTGTGTGGTAAGCATTTGCAACTTGGTGTCCTTCACCTTTTTAATGCCTTCATAGGTCGTCTCCAAGATTTACCACGCCTCCTTGGCAATTGTAACATGAGAGATCCTGTGAAATTCGTCAGGAGAAACACCATAGAAAATAGCATTTAAAGTCTTGCTATTAGCATTAGCTACCGCAAGAGCTGCCTTATCCCATATGGATTTGGCGGCCTCCATCCTAGTTCATCCTATCTCAACAGCGTCCCAAACACTATCATCAATGGAACATAGAAATGCCCTCATACGGACTTTCCAAAAAGCATAATTGCTCCCATCAAACTATGGAGGAGCATTAAGCAATTGAGATCGATCCATCTCAAAAAGGGTCTAGGATCACACTTAGGTAATGAAACCACAACAAGTGCACCCACTTTGATCAACTGAAAACTCAAATTTATGTGAAAACACAAAAGCTGTTTAGACCCCCAAATTAATAATTACCGCTTGGTTGATTTTACTCTAACTTAAACTAAGTGCATAATAGAGTAAATGCAAGCAAACAAACAATATAACTATTCTAAGCCATATTCATCAAATATCAACAATAAAATAAAAGTTAAAAGAGTAGAGAAAAAGAATGCAAATACAAGATAACACCCCAATGTGTTATCGAAGAGGAAACCGAAGAACTCGGCAAAAAGCCTCTCCGCCACCTCCTAACAGTAAATCGATCCACTAAAGAATGAGTTGGAGTACACGAAGAATAAAAGACCCTCCAAGCCTAGTGTACCCCATGTACTTGAGCCTTCCAAACTCCTACTACCAACTGACTTGACGAAGTCTTGTCTTCTCTAACTCTCTGGATCACACAATTCAACTTGATTGCATCCACCAAAAATATGGCTTCTTCCAATGCTTCCCAACAACACCAAAACCTCACTTTATACTCAGGATGGGTGTAGTAAGTGTTTGGGCTATCAACCTCTCAAGGATTTGGATATGACAATTTCCAACTCTCAAGGGTTATGGCTAGGGTTTTCTTTCTGAAATTCACTCCTCTCAATATGTAGGTAATGTGGGTATATATTGTGTGGGTAAAGAGATGGTGTATCAGATATGACAAAATAGTAAGACAAAATATTTTGTGGGTATCTCGTAAGAAGGCCTTACCTGCGAAATATTCACGAAAACCAGCTGTCACTATCTATCATGACTCTTTGCATTCTAGCCATCTGCTGAGCACATGGCTTCACTTCGCAGGAAGGATTTTTGGAAGCTACCTGCAAAAACTCCTTTGATCTTCAATTTGTCTTGAGTTTTCACACACTCTCTCACACACAACCCATACAATAAAATCCCACATAAAATACAAGGTACATAAGATTGAACAAAATTACAATCAAATTTGGCACAAAATTAAAGCCAACACAAAATAATTATAAATCACAACTTTACAAACTTTTTTTTGGTTTACCTTGTTTTTGTTGATCTTACTTTATTGCTTTGTTTTTTAGTGTGTTGAAAAATTCAAAAACCCATAAAAAGTAAAAATCAAAAAATTTTGATCGCTTGTGTTATATATATCACATGTTGATTTTGGCTTAGTACCTCTGTACTAATGGCATAGTGCACTTACGAGATTAGCTTGTTATGTATGCACATTTTTAAGTGTGAGTGCAATCTAGAAATCTACGTTTAATTGTTGTAAATAGATCTTCAAGCTTATCATGAATGATTGGTTAATAATCTTGCTTAATCTTGATACATGCGTAGACTTGTGCCTATATATCTCCTCACATTTATTTTTATGTCAAAAGCTCTTCAAACGTCAATCTCTAAAAAAGAAAAGAGCTGAAAAATTCTTGCTTCGAAAAACTAGGAAAAGGTGGAGCAAAAATGTATTCAAAATTTATGGTGCCAAAGCCAAAGGTTAATTCATTAAAGAAATATCAAAAATTTCATGGCATCATTGCTCAGAAAATTGAGTTGTATTGATCAAAAGTATGAAAAATGGAAGCCAAATGAAAGGCTTTCAATCAATTGTAAACACTTTGGTGGGGTGTCATATATTGTAAACACTAGTGAGATAGGTCACTTGACTTCGTGCTAGTTGTGTATGACTTGATTGAATTGATCATTGAAACTTCATACTAGACTACAGACTAGTTCATACTTAATTCACACACACAACACATATGTCTAATGTTCAATAAATTTCTATTTCATTTGTGTGATTGTACGGGTTCAAATGTGATTTGTGCATACTCAATTGCTTGATGATCAAACCCAAAAATATTTTTGAGTATTTTATTTGTTTTTGAAAGTGTTTTTTTTGTATCACTTTTTTGTTTTAAGAGTTTTTTCAAGAAGCCAATTCTGTTTTGTTGAAAAACCCCTTCAAAGGCATTTTTGCGAGTAAGTCGTGAGTAAGGCATCTCGCAGGCTATCCGTGAAAATGAGGAAGCTAATTTTTATTTCTTCCAAAATTTTACACAGAGAGTTTCGCGACTCCCTTGTGACTCCTTCACAAGAAATAGCTTCCCGCGAAACTAGCCCTATGCATTTGAGGCATTTCGCGAGTACTTCACGAGTAGCTTACCTGCAAAATGAGCGGATTTTTAGTTTTGAAAGGCCAAACAGTGACAGTTTTTCAAAAACCTCACACTTTGCCTCGTCCGCGCCTCTCTCAACCCAAAACACTATTTTCTCTAAAATTTCAACCACAACTCAAGGGATTACAACTCTAAGACACATCTAAGGTATGTTTTAATACTTTTTAATTATTGAATCCTTAGATTAAGCCTTAGTTTCTAGGGTTAGGGTTATTTTGAAAGGGGTTGGGAAATTTTCATTTTCTTGTCAAATCTTTTGATTTTTTTTATTGGACTGTGTCCCATTTTGTTTGTTTGTGTTTGTATTTGCCCCAAGTAGCATTTTTAACATGTATTTATGCAAGATTTTCATATGTTCATGCATTGTTTCACACAAAAGTGTCATGTGTGCACTCTAAGTGTTTGGGAAATTTTCATTTTCTTGTCAAATCTTTTGATTTTTTTTATTGGACTGTGTCCCATTTTGTTTGTTTGTGTTTGTATTTGCCCCAAGTAGCATTTTTAACATGTATTTATGCAAGATTTTCATATGTTCATGCATTGTTTCACACATAAGTGTCATGTGTGCACTCTAAGTGTTTGATAAAATGCTTAAATGGTTTTTTTTTTTTTTTTGGTTGTTTTGGACTCCATTGAGTACAGATTTCTAGGGATTACCATGTGAAAGTTCAATTAGTGTGTAGAACACCTATGAACGTTTAGACCCCTAAATACAAAAAATACCAACACAAGCTTATAATCAAACAATATTTGTGCGGAATATGAAATATAAGCTATATCCAAATTGGTAACACACTCTAAACCATAATTAAATACAATCACAGCAGTAATTAAAAGGTAAAGATTAAAGGAAGAGAATGAAAACACAAAGATAACACGGCGATGTGTTATCGAAGAGAAAACCAAAGTACTCTGCGAAAAACCTCTCCGCCGCCCTCCAAGCGGTCAATAATCCACTAAAGAATAAAGTTGGGATACATGAATAGCAGAAGACCCTCCAAGCCTAATCTACCCAGTGCACCTAGGCCCTCCAAGCTTCTTGCTCCAACAAGGTTATGTCAAACCTTGTCTTATCTAGCTTACCAGATCCCGCAATGGCCCATTGCATCAACCAAAATGAATTGGTCCCTTTTGAATTGCTTCCTAAGTACCAAAATACCTCCTCAATGATATGGATATGGTGAGATAAGGATTTGGCTAAATATACCTCTCAAGGATATGTCAATGGAGAGTCAAGCATTTGGAGAATTAAAATATGAAGATTGTGGATGAGTCAATCTTGTTTTTCTTTAGGGTTTCTCTCTCAAAATTCTCTCTCAAAATTCTCTCTAGAAGCTCTCAACATTTCGTGGGTATAAGGGTATTTATAGTAGAGTGTATGAGGAATGCAAAAAGTCAATTTCAACCAAACAGGGCATTCTAGCAACTCAAGCTCGCGACTGGAACTAGTCGCAAGTTTGAGTCGTGAGCTAACTACTTGGCCAGACTGGAAGTTTTGTCCTGTAGTGCTCCAGTTGTCGTGACCCTTCAGCTCCCCTGCATGCTTCACATGTGTGCCACCTTTGGTGACTTGCCAGTTGCGAGATCTAGTCACGAGACTCTACTTGAATTCACACATTTTGAGATTTCTTCACACTCTCTCACACACTACCCTTACATGATTCCCACCTAAATACAAAGTATCTAATTGGTAAATTACAAGAAAATTTAACACATAATAAAACTAACATATGATTGAATAAATTCAACCTTACACCATGATTATGCATGCTTGACATGTTTTGATCATTGGTTATGTGTTTTGCACACTTTGCCTCTTGAGTGCTTTGTCATGCATTGCTCATGCATCTCACATGCACACACACTCTATCATTTGACATATTTTTGCATTCACTCATGCTATATAAATCTTTTTAAACCCTTAGCACTTATAACATGTTCTTGTGACTATGTTTGTTTGTTTATTTCTATTTTAGGACAATTTGCTCATGTTTATGGACTAACTTGAATCTAATCAAGTTTGTTACCATGTTTGTATTTGGTTTGTTTGTTTGTTTGTTATTTTGTAGATGTCTCCTCTTAAGTTAGCAGTGAAGAAAATAGCAAAGAGTCCTTGTTACTCCCTAAATTCGTTTAGAAATGATGATGCTAACATGGTATACATCAATCATTACAAGAACACTTCAATCGTCTTGGAAAGGAGGGATGACATTGAGTCCTTAATGGACACATTCATTCCAAAAGTGTTCAAGGAAAGGACATGGACTAAATTGCTGAATCCTATGGGTGATGTCTATGATTGCATCATAAGGGGGTTCTTTGCTAATGCTTTTGTGGAAGGCAACCACATCGACTATTGGGTAAGAGGGAGAGAGTTCATAGTTTCAAGGCAGTCAATCCAAGAGCTCTTAGAGATTCGACCAATGACTCCGCGCACCTCTCTATACTATGATGAGAGGAAAGAGAAACTTGAGCCTCTCATGCAAGTTCTTGGAGGTCAACTTAAGAAGAAGACCTTGCACACAATTAAGTTCTCTCCAGAGATCAGAGCTTTGGCATACATCATGATATTCAACCTCTAAAGAATGTCTTCCTACATGATCACTTTGTGATTGATATTTGTGGTCACATCTACCATCTCTTCGTCAAGTGCATCAAGAAGAGAAAGTCAAGGCTAATTCTACCATTCCTAAAGCCTTATCATGTCTCTAATATCGAGGGCAAGGGTGAAGATTCCAAGTGGTCCTTATGTCATGAAAAGGGAAAAGCCTATCAGTAAGCAAACCATTATCTAGGGTAAGGCTCACATTCTGTGTCCAAGCACCGGTGCATCTCAAATTCCAAGAGATGAGGATGCAAAAGAAAGAAGCAACACTGATGAGGAAATTCACCGATTTACTTTCATACCGGAGGATCCTCCACAACCTTCTTCTCAAGCACAAGCCAGAGCACCCGACCGCCTTGATTACATGCTTGGAAGGGTAGTTCACATATCGGCTACTCCACAAGGTAGTTCACATACCTTCAAGGGCAAATCACTACCCTCTCTACTCAAATCCAAGACATGGTGGAGAAATCAGATTTGGAGGGGGAGTATAGCCTAAGGAGAAGTAGATTAGCTTGAGGGGGAGTATAGCCTAAGGGGGAGTAGTAACACCATTGGTTCATTTTGGTAGTTTTTGTTATGCTTTTGTAGTTTATGTTTTATGCTTTTATAGCTTTCATTATTTACAGTGCTTTATTTATAGCCGTTGCTTTTATAGCTTTCATTATTTACAGTGCTTTATTTATAGCCATTTCTTGATGCTTATAGTTATCTATTGCTTCTAGCCTTAGACATGCAATTGATTTAGCATTGCTCTTAATTGCATTACGTGTCCGAATGATCATTTACTAGTTAAATGCTCATTGATGACTGTTAATGCTTGATCAAGTTATGCTTTATGTCTTATATTTCTTTTGGTATCTTGATCACATTTTACTTGTTCTTTGTACATGCCTTGTGTTCTACTTATCTAGTGCTGAATGAATTCTATTTATTATGTGCAAGTGTTTTAGGATACAGGTCTATATGGTTCAAGTGCTTTACAGCTTTTAGATTTAGGTGTAAGTGAGTTTTGCCTATCTTCCCAAACTCACGTTTAAGTCTAGAGTATGTTTAGGAGTTTTGTCACAGAATAGCCAAATGGGGAGATTGTAAAGTTGTGATTTCCAACTAGCTTGTGTTGGCTTTAATTCCATGCCAAATTTGATTGTAATTTCTTCAATCATTTCCCTGTATGTATGTGGGTTTATTTGTAAGGGATGAGTGTGAGAGATCAGTGAAGAATTAGTGCAATTTGTGACTAGCTACCCGCAAAAAGGCCATGTGTGAAGCACATGACTAGAAGTTGAAGAGTCATGCCGCGAAGTACCCACAAAACATTCTGTTTGGCGAAAAGATAAGTTGCTTTACCAAATTCTTTACCTACACTATAAATACCCTCATTACCCACGAATAGTGATGAGTGCTTTTCAGAGAGAAAACCTTAGCTAGTACACTTAAGAGTTCGAGATTGTCATACCCACAATCATCTACACATTTCCTTTGTGGTTTTCCTTAACTCCTACACCTCTCCATCTCTAAATCCTTGAGAGGTTGTTAGCCTAAACACTTACCACACTCATTTAAAGTGTTAAGTGAGATTTTGGTGTTATTGGGAAGCATTAGAATGAGCCATTTAGTGGCGGATGCAATCAGGCTGAATTGTGGGATCTGAAAAGCTAGAGAAGACAAGACTCCGAGAAGTTTGTTGGTAGCAGGAGCTTGAAGGGCTCAAGTACATGGGGTAGACTAGGCTTGGAGGGTCTTTTGTTATTCATGTACTCCAACTTTATTCTCCAGTGGATTGATTTCAACTTGGAGGGTCATGGAGAGGTTTTTTATCGAGTTCTTCGGTTTTCTCTTCGATAACACATCTTCGTGTTATCTTGTGTTTGCATCTCTCTCCTCTACTCTTTAAGCTTTCATTCTGTTGTTAATTGTGGATGAATATGGCTTAGAGTAGTGTTATCGGTTCATTGTGTATATTTACTCTTGTTTTGTACTTTGTTTAAATTAGAGTAAAAGCAATCTAGCCGTAATTTTTAATTAGGGGTCTGAACAAACTTTTGTGTTTTAGCACAAATCTGAACTTTCACAATCTACTAGAGAATAAAGTTGGAGTACACAAATAACAAAAGACCCTCCAAGCCTAGTATACCCCATATACTTGACCCCTCCAAGCTCCTGCTACCAATGGACTTCTCGGAGTTTGGTCTTCTCTAGCTTTCCGAATCCCGCAATTCAGCCTAATTGCATCTGCCACTAAATGGCTCCTTCCAATGCTTCCCAACAACACCAAAACCTCACTTAACACTCAAATCTGGTGTGGTAAATGTTTAGTCTATGAACCTCTCAAGGATGTAGAGATGGGAAGGTAGGAGTTAACACTCAGATCTAAGTGTTGTAAGTGCTTGAGTTATGAACCTCTTAAGGAGATAAAGATGGAGAGGTAGGAGTTGAGAAAATCCACATGGAAATGTGTAGATGATTGTAGGTATTACAATCTCTAACTCTCAAGTGTATTTGCTAGGATTTTTTCTCTGACAGCACTCCCTACAATTCTTGGGTAATGAGGGTACTTATAGTGTGGGTAAAGAATTTGGTAAAGCAACTTAACTTTTTGCCAAACATAATGTTTCATGGATACTTTGTTGGATGGCCCTTCTCGCGAAACACTCGCGAACTTGACAACCTAGTGTGATTCTTCAGCTTCTAGTCATGCGCTTCACATATGGCCTTTTCACGAGTTGCTTCTTGCAAGCTAGTCAAGAATAACACTGATTCATCTTTTAAAACTTGATTCTTGATCGATCTCTCACACTCATCCCTTACAAATAAATCCACATACATATAAGGAAATGATTGAAGAAATTACAATCGAATTTAGCACAGAATTACAACCAACATAAGCTAGTTGGAAATCACAACTTTACAAGGTTGTTTTACCAGATGATGGTGATGTTTTTGAAAGTTTGGTTTTGTGCAGTGAACATTGCAATTGGGCAAAATTTGCAAAATAGCATGTTTTTAGAAGGAAAAAAAAATTAGGACAGTAGCACACGGACAAAGTTAATTAATTAAGTAAACTGTTTTTGGAACTCAAGTTTATCAAACTCAAATTCCAGCCCAAACTCGAGTTCCAAAAATAATCTACTTAACTAATAAAGTTTAGTCGCATGCTATTCACCAAAAAGTTTTCTAAAATGGTACTATTCAGTAAATTTTGCCTTGTAATTGGGATCCAATTGTCTTTGATATGCTTATTAAGGCTTATGTGGAAGCCAACGTGGTTGAACAAGCTTTTAGGACTTTTAGGAGGTTTGTGGAGGTAGGTTTTGTCCCTAGTGTAGTTGCTTGCAATCTTCGTTTGAATGGGTTGCTGAAGCTTAGATGTGTTGATCGGTGTTGGGAGGTATATGAAGAAATAGGGAGAATTGGGATACACCCAAATGCTTATACATTTAATACGTTGATTAACGTTTGATGAATGGTCTTTGTAAAGAAGGGAAGGTTAGGGAGGCTCATTAGCTTTTTCATCGAATGGTTCACAGAGGGTTAAGTCCAGACACTATGTCTTATAATACTCTTATTTGTGGTTATTGGTTTTTAGTTTTTTAGTTTTTATTTTTTTATTTTTTTAATAGGTGGTGTAGTTAACTTAGGTTACTTGGGTTAAGTTTACTTAAGTAATCATGTGTAATGCACATGCCATTTTTTACGCATGTCAATTGATTAGAACAATTTGTCCTAAACATTTTAGCTAAACTTTGTTCTAAAAGTCATAATAAAACTAGATTTTAAATAGGATTGACTCTTATATTATGTTTCTGCAAGGCATGTTGAAAGCAGAGCAGCCCTGCCCTAACCAATTGATATGGAATTTTGAGCTTATTTAGACTAAAATAATCTTGTGAGATGTCATATATATATATATAGGCTTTCATAATTTTATCTTTCCTATAGGCAAATGTTTTTGTTAACACTAAGTCATATATGATGGTTTTTCAAACTTACTACCAAATGCCTTCTACTCTAATTCCCTAGAATTTACGAAAAATCATTTTTCTTGTACTTATTTTTTTAATGTGTATTTTGTTATGGTAATGAGTGCCTCGGTTTAAACAGATTCTTTTTATATTCTTGACTTTGTTGGCATTGGTTTGCAGATATTTATTCAAACTGGATACCTTCTTGATTTACCTTCGGGGAGTTAAGGGAGTTTCTGCCTTTATGAATATCACATGGTAAGGCACCAACTATGAGTTCTCCCTCCTGCCCCCCTTCTTTTCTTTTTATTTTATTCCTTTTTCTTTCTCCCAAACTTCTTAATTTATGTGTACATGTTTGTTCCGTTCTATTTTGCAGTTTATGGTAGAGTTTTATTTCTTTCTAATTTATAACTAGAAAATGTTAGGTGTAAAAGCTACAGCATCATCTGCTTGGGTTTGCTTGAAATATATAACTAGGGTTCCTAACAAAGAGAAATTAATAGGTTATAGTATGTATTATATGTTAGTCTATTGTAATAGGGCTAATTTAGACATTTCAGATTTATTAATTTTTGCAAGATGCTTTTACTTTTTTCCAATTTCTCCTTTATTTACTCTTTGAGCACTACTAGAAGGTAAAAGAGGTTGTTCAATGTACTAGGATTGTGCGTGCCCCTTTTACGCTTTTTTTGAATGGAAAAAAAAAAATACTACTTATAAAAAAAAGTGGTAATCAATTATGTGTGAGGTACATGCACCATTTTGTTTGATTCTCATTACTGCATAAAAAGGTTATAATCTGTCCTAGAAATTATGTTAAAACTAACTAGTAGTTTTATTTTTTATTTTTTGGTAACAAGTGTTGCTAATTAAGAGGCACTTCCTCTAGTACACGACGTATACATGATGTAGTGTTAAAGAATTACAATGAATGAAAGTTACAATAAGAAAGAGAGAGAGTCAATAAAATCTACGATAGAATACGTGACTAAAAGTAACTTGTCTTATTCCCTTGTGAAATATGACATCTAGTTGTTTGCCCATAAATCCTTCAAGTCATGCGTAGCTGACAATTTGTCTTCTCTTTCGGATTGACAGCCATGTTCAATGGGATTTGCTACTGGTGGAAAAACATTCTTAATGTGGGTTTTGATTTTTGCCATGGACACGGAATCTTGCATAGGTAATGTCTTTTGAAACTACTTGTCTTTTTTCTATTTCTTATGATCATTGATATTCCTCCAATCAGGGGCGGCTTACGGTAGAACTGAATCTTTCAAATTATGACTATGAGGTTGTTCAGTCAATTCTTCTGTGATCTAAAAATTTAGAAAAAGCTATTCTCCACTAATAAGTAGCAAAAACTAAACAATATACCCAATTTCATTTTTTATTGGTAGACAATTTGGTAATTTATAATGAAAATAAAAATTTTAAGAATTTCTCTATAGAGATAGTAAAAGATGAATTTTTATTCTATGAAGATAGTAAAAAGTAAAGATACTAAGTTCTGATAGATTTATGTGGTTGTGCATTTGGTTCTATTTGGATAATTTCACAAGTTTCTTTGCTTTTTCTCTAGATTTTTTTTTTCCTGGGCTAGCTTTGAACTATATTTCAATTCTTGGTTTAGCCTTGTCGACAGGTTCTTCTTGCGCACAACCAAAGAAGGCCTTTAAAGGCTTTCAAGGAGCTGAAGGCTTACCTTGCATCTCCATCCTTACTCAGCCCCTCTAAGTTTGACAAAGAGCTCTCCCACTGCTTAGTCGTGTCCCCACAGCTTTCATAGGAGAGGTATCCCCCATGGAAAAGTTGGCATTCACATTGATCACAGTTGCCCGTAAGCTAAGGCCATACTTTCAAGTTCACACAATAGTGGTCCAAACAAACAAACCCTTGTAGAAGACCATGAACAATCTTGAAGCTACCAGGTGATTAGTCTTATGGGCCATCGAGTTAAGCAAATTTGATGTGTAGTACCATTTGAGAATAGCTATCAAAGCCTTGGCCTTGGCTAACTTCATTGCTAACTTCACGACAAAGGAGGATGAAGGCTGAGGGGTAGCCCCATGGATGGTTAAGACCGATGGCTCATTCAACCAATACGCCGGAGGGATTGGAGTGTCCTAAAATCTTTGGAAGGGAACATAATAGAATGTGTTGTGCACCTCCAGTTTTCGATGACCTACAACGAGGCTGAGTATGAGGCCTTGCTGACAGGCATCAACTTAGCCAAAACTACAAGAGCTTCCTCTGTGGTTATTCATAGTGAGTGATCATCGGGCAAGTTAATGGCAACTATGAGGCCAAAGGCGACATATGAAGAAATACCCAAGTCTAGTGAAGCATCATGTAGGTCAAAACTTAAAGAACAAGTTCGTACCAATCCCAAGGGAAGAGAATATAGACACCGATCGATTAGTCAAAGAGGCATCCTTAAAGAGGACGTGCGTGAACCTTCATACAATTTTCTACTACTACTAATGAGGTGGATGTGCGTGATCCCAACATGAACTAACTAGATGGCCCCTAATGATGCACAAAATCATTAGTGAGTGAATTGTCAACATGTGCATCAAATGTATGTACTTGAAGAACGAAAGGTGAAGAACCTACAGAGAGCACCGATAGGGTGTCAACTAAAAACCATCCTCTAAAGGTTAAATCAGTGATTGAATAACTCTAGAAGTATGATAGCGGTATAAAGTTGACCAAGATCCTATGAATGTAGTAGGATCTTTGGGCGTAATTTCCCATATTTGGAGGATATGACCAAGATCCCATGAATGAAGGATCTTCGAGCGTGATGCGCAAGTTTTTTCCATATGGGGATGCTCATCGATGCCACGAGTCATATTAATTGTCTTTGATCCATCGTGGTATTACGGTTCCTCAAAAACTAGCAATGATTATGAGCTTGACGACCCAAAACGGAGCCTTACTAGGCAAACAAGACGACATACTTCTTTGGTGACCAAAGGCCCCTTAGAGGCCAAAGACACTTCACAAACCGAAGACCCTTCATAGGCCAAAGACTCCAGGATTTTAGTTGAATTTTTTGGAGTTGAAAATATTGCTTATTAGCTACCCCCTATTCTGTGTTTGTCATGTATGCCCGATGAGCTACAAAATATGACGAGCAATTATGTTCCTTGCATCTCAGGATCTATGCCTTCCTTGTGATTTGTGCAATTCCAAGGGTATAACCATCTTCGCATTTAATGAGGGGGGCACATGTCAC
This sequence comes from Quercus variabilis, assembly GCA_030445155.1. Lineage (NCBI taxonomy): Eukaryota > Viridiplantae > Streptophyta > Magnoliopsida > Fagales > Fagaceae > Quercus > Quercus variabilis. The sequence continues at coordinate 24,899,241 of CP129449.1, forward strand.
ACTGTGATTAGTCCACATGAACAGCTGTGTCGCTTTGTTTCTTGTGCTTCATGGCCTATAAATAGCTCATTCCCTTTCTTGACCTTCCTACTTGCTTATTTTACATTTCAGACCACTTTGTTGTTGGAACTCTTCCTTCGTCAAGTTACTCTCATCCGTTTCCTATGAAGATCGTCTGCATTTATTTATCATCGTCTACTTATGTGGGTAAGCTTCTTGTCATTTTAGCTATATTCCTCTTCTTTAAATAGCCTTTAAGAGAGTAATTTCTTAGTTTTTATTCGTTTCTTGTAGGTGTGAGGATGTTGAGTGATAATGAAGCGACGAGCAATTATGGGTTGTTTCTCCATGTGGAGTTAGACGACTACCTAATTTCCCAGCATGGATATGAGTCCTTGACCGACTAGCCAACACATTCTTCTAATAGGGAGCTGTCGATGGCAAAGGAAAGGGGCCCATAACTGCACAACCTTTGGACTCCAACCCTTTTACTCCTCTTTTCATGAAGGACCAAGAGTTTGCGGTAGTGAGGGCCCATTATTTCATGGGGGATATTGACCTTAACGAGTGTTTTGTGCATGAAACCAACAATCTTGGTGACTTAGGTCTTTATGATCTAACAAAGGTTGGTACTTTTTAGCTTGTTTCTTTAGTTTGGCTCTTTCTAGTGACTACCTTTTTTCTTAGGCCCTGTTGAGGATAAGGGCCCTACACCTCATATGCAAGTCGAAGGAGTCTTTGGTCACTCGTTTGAAAGAGTGCCACACCGCCGACGTTGATAGGATCTCCAAGTTCAAGGATGCGTCCAGAGCCAAGGTCATCGACTTGGAGGCTAAGCACTCTCGATGAATTGAGAAGCTGATGAAGGAGAGCTTGAGGCTAATGTTTGAGCTGACTTTGTTGTGTGAGAAAGTGGAGAATGCCAAGGTTAATGCCATCTCGGAGTTCTAGACATCAACTAAGTACTATGACAAGCTTGCGTCCAGACTGTTAAATAAAAAGCTTACCACCTACAAAGCCAAGGTTGTCGGCCTGGAGACTGAGAACTCTTGACAAGTCGAGGAGCTGATGAAGGAGAACTCGAGGATAACGTCTCAGCTAACTTTGCTATGTGAGCAAGTGGAGAATGCTAGGGTTGATGCCATCTCAGAGTTCTAGACGTCAACTGAGTACTATAATGAGATAGGGGTGCAATTCAATAAGGGCTTCAAACACTTCTGCATTCAGGTGTTGGAGCTCTTTAAAGACTCTAGTCAGGACTTTTCACAAGTTTAGATCAACCTGGAGAAGCCTTTGCCGATGACACCTAGTGCTAGGGAGCCTGTCCCTGATGGTGTATTGGACCTTGATACGAAGAAGGATGCCGACAACAAGGTGGTGGCCAACAAATCCAATACTTGAGCTGTAACTAATTTTTTTGTAAGTTTTAAGACAATTTTTATTTTTATGGGTGCCCCTGTTTTGTCACAAACAAATAATATTTTATTTAATAGCATGTTGTTTGTTGTATTGAACATGTGCATGTTCTCTTATTCACATTGCTTTGTACATGGGTACCCAATGATTAATATGTCACATGTTACCTGTGCTACTGTTGACGACTAGTTTAGCTCCAGTACTCTATTCAATTTTCGATTTCTATCTTATGTTCGACGACTCTTTAACTTAGCTTTGACCTAACAACACTCGTAGGCTAAGGAATGTTTTAGTTAGTTGTCACCCGTCAAATTTAGGTAAAGGACCTAATTAGGTGTTCAAGCACCCATGACTATTTGTTCATTTCAAGACTTAAGTTTGGGTCACGAACCCATCAATTTCTGTGACCATCTGTCCATCCTTCAGGTAGGAGGATTTGAGTAGTTGACTAGGTACTCGTCGGCCAACTTGGTTGTTGGTCCACCCCGTACGTAGGACTTAGGTTTGGGTCAAAAACCCGTCAATTTTTGTGTCCATCCTATAGGTAAAAGGATTTGAGTAGATGACCAGGTATATATTGGTTACCTTAATCATCGGTCCACCCTTGTAGGTAGGACTTAAGTTTGGGTCAAGAACCCGTCGATTTCTGTGACCATTTAACCATCCCATCGGTTACCATGGTCATCAGTCCACCCTGTAGGTTCTTAAGTTTTTTGCCTTCATATAGCAATGCAATGGTGGATGAAGAACGATGCTTTTATTGAATAAAGAAAAAGTACACTAAATAGTAGATTAGGTGTTAAACAAATGTGTTGTAGATACTTAAAGAAAAACTAAAACATAGTTGTAGGAGGTGCATTACTAGTAATATTTCCTCAAATGCTTAGCATTCCATGGGTGGTGTAACCTCCATCTGTCAAGCATTTCTAAATGATAGGTACCTCTTCTGTAACACTCGACCAACCTATAGGGTCCTTCCCAGTTAGGGCCTAGCTTGCCCTATGTAAGGTCCGTGGCAATCGTCACCTTTTTTAGAACTAAGTCTCCAAGTTGAAGCTGGCAAGCCCTATTTCTGCTTGGTATGACATCTTTGCTTCCAAATGCAAGCTCTAAATGTGTTTCACTTGTAGGGGTCCGAGCTGTTGTTTCATCCAGCTATATCCCCTTTGTCCCCTCAAGTCGAGTCTTGATCTTCTTGCACAAGGATCAGTTTGTTACCTCAACTTAGTCGTTGGCTTGTGGGTGGGTAGGTGACGAGTAGTGGTTCTTGTTCCCAATTGTTGGCAAAGTCTCTAAATGCATTGTTGTCGAATTACTTTCTACTGTCAAAGATGAAAACCTTTAGAGTCCCTAAGTGGTAGATTGGTGGCCAATGATTCAACTTCCACCCATTTAGTGAAGTAGTCAAATGCCTACCACGAGGAATTTAAGTTACTGTGCTGCTGTAGGAAAGGGTCCCCATTGCGTGGAGTTAGCTATTCTGACGGCTGCCTTATGACATTGCTAAGTCCTTCTGCATGGAAGACCAGTACTCTAACCCGACCCAACCCAACTTGCCAGATTGGGTCGGTTTTTAGGGATTGGTGGGTTGGGTTATGAAATTTTTTTTAATAGTAGGCCAGGTTGGGTTCAAATCATAACAATCAGCCCGCCTAATTTGACCTGACCCACCTATATATTTAAAATTTAAATGATATATATTTAATATATATTTACAAATATATTTTATAATTAATAATTTTTTTATTTTATTTTTTCCCCTATTCGACTTTTCTTATATAAAAAACCCAATTACCTTGTAAACTCTAACAATTTTATTTCTCTTTATGCCGCATCCCACTCTCACTCTCCCGCTCCACTCCTATTTGTTTATAACTGAGTTAGGATACTAGTTCATATATATTTTATTTATCAACTCAATTGGATATATTTTGTTAATAACTAAGTTGGAATACTAGTTTGTATATATTTGGTTTATCAACTCAAGTGACAGGTGAGATATATATTTTTTCTAATCAATTTAAAAAAAAAAAAAAATTGTCCAACCCATGGGTTGGGTTGGATTTTTTTAATCCACCATGGTGGGTTAGGTCAAAAACTCCTCTCAACCCGACCTACCCCTACTCATGATGTAGTTTGCTTCGTCAGGTGCCAAACACCTTAGTTACGGAAAGGAGAAGCCCCTTTTGTATAAAACGTCTCTTATCAGCAAGAAGCGTGATGCTTGGACCTTCAATAGCGTTATGATCTAGGAGCTTCCTATCCAATCAGTCCCTATTGGGATCATATGCTCATCCACTTCATTAGTAGCAAGAGAATATTGTATGAAGGATAATACCTGTCCGTTGAGAGTCATTCACTTGGGATATGTACGAACTTGGCCTCTAAGTTCTGACCTACATGATGCTTTACCAGACTTAGACATTTATTCATATGCTTGCCGCTGGCCTCATAGTCATTGCTGACATGCCTAACGATCACTTGAGAGTCACTATGAATAACCACAAAGGCGCAAGGCCTCATACTCAACCTCATTGTTGATCGTTAAGAACTGGAGACACATAGCACATTCTATTATGTCCCCTTCTTAAGATTGTAGGACAACTCCAATTCCTCTGGTGTATCGGTTGGATGAGCCGTCGATCTTCGTCTCCTTTGCCATGAACTCAACAATGAAGTCAGCCAAGGCCTGGGCTTTGATGGCTATTCTTGGATAGGTTTGTTTGCACGTCAATAGTTTTAGGATTGTTCATTGTCTTTTGCAAGGATTTGTCTGTTAGGACCACTATTGTGTGAGCTTGAAAGTATGGTATAACTTGCAATCAGCTATGATCAATGCAAATGCCAACTTTTCCATGGGGGTGTACCTTTCTTCTGCTCCCTCAATGCTCTATGGTCAGCTAAGTTTTTCTTAAAACAATTTTTTGCTAATAAAGGTATTCACCAACTTAGTTGTGTACAAAACTCAATTGTGGAAAGAAAACATCGACCCATTTTCAATGTTGCTTGAGCCTTAAAACTCCAAGCTTCATTGCCTTTTGGGTTTTGGAGTGATTGTGTTCCTACTAATCATTCTACACCTTTTGAAATGCTATATCAGAAATCACCATCTTACTCACACTTAAAGGTTTTTGGCTGCTTAGCTTTTGCTTGTGCTTTATCTCTTAGTTTGATTCAAGGGCTAGAAAATGTCTATTTCTAGGATATCCATTTGGTGTTAAAGGTTACAAGTTATTGGACCTTAACACTCAAAACCATTTTTCTCTCAAGAGATGTCATTTTTCATGAATTTATTTTTCCTTTCCATGTTGATACATCTCTATCTCATATTTCCATTAATGATCCTTTTGTGTTTCCTAAAGTCACTCTTGATCAGTCTAGTTCTCCTGCATCTATTCCATTGATTTCTAATGATAATTCCATATTTTCTTCTGCTCTCTCTGTTGATATTCCCATTTCATTTTTTCTTCTGATCCTTTTGCAGATTCCTATCCACCAAAACCTCCTACTCCTGAAACTATTTTTTACCCTTCTTCTGATAGTTCTGTTGTCCCTCCTCCTAGATATTCCACTAGAACCCATAAACCTCAGTTGGTCAACCTTATGATATTGATTCCCATCTCACTTATTCAAACCTTTCTCCATTATACTTTAGCCTTTGTCTCAGCCATTACTCTATTCCTGAACCTACCTTTTGCCATGAGTCCATTAAGTCTCAATAACGGAGAGATGCTATGGCTGCAGAAACTGCAGCTCCTAAAGCAAATCCCACCTAGGCGATTACTCCATTACCTCCTAGCAAGTCTCCTATTGGTTGTAAATGGGTATATATGGTTCTATAGAGAGGTACATGACCAAATTGGTTGCAAAAGGTTTCACACAACAAGAGGGATTGGATTACATTGAATTTTTCCCTAGTCATCAAATTCATCACTATGAGGTTGGTCATGAGAATAGCTGCTGTGAAAGGTTGGCCTACCCTACAAATGGATTTCAATAATGCCTTTTTACATAGGGATTTACATGAGGATGTTTACATGTTATTGCCACCTGGTTTTCATAGCAAGGGGGAGTCCTTTGGGGTGCTAACTTCTTTAGTCATTATATTGTCTTAAGCAGGGGCTTCAAGGCAATGGTTTGCCAAACTTTTAGCTACTATTCTTGGTCTTGGTTTCAAGCAATCTAAGAGTGATTATTCCATGTTCACTCTTAGTCAAGCTTCTCTTTATGTAGTACTGCTGATCTATGTAAATGACATTTTACTTACTAGTAACAATGTGAACTTTATTAATCATTTGAAGCACCTTTTGGATGCCAAGTTCAAACTAAAATACTTGGGTTCTGTGAAGACTTTCTTGGTATAGAAGTTACAAGAAGTAATTGAATCAAAGTATACCCTTGAGATTTTACAAAACACAAGAATGTTAGGTGCTAAACTTGCAAAGACACCTATGGAACAGAATTTAAGGCTTTCAAAGTTTGAAGGGAAGTTGATTGCAGACCCTACACAGTACAGGAGGTTAATTGGAAGATTAATGTATCTCACCATGACTAGGCTAGATATCACCTATGTTGGGATCACTTAAGTCAGTTTTTTGATAAGCCTAGAGAGCCAAACTTGAAGGCAGCTTACAAGATAATTCAGCATATCAAAGGATCACCATGTCAAGGTCTTTTCTTATCTAGTACCTCTAAATTACATCTTAAGGCATACTGTAATGCAAATTGAGCTGGATGCCTTGACACAAGGAGGTCCTTGACTGGAATTGTATGTATTTAGGAGATCCATTAATCTCATGGAGATCTAAAAAGCAAGGAATAGTTTCTAGAAGTTCTGCAGAGGCAGAGTATCATTGCTACAACTACATGTGAATTAGTTTGGTTGCTTCAATTGTTGAAAGATTTAAATGTGAATCATTCCAAACCAGCACTATTGTACTGTGATAATCAAGCTGCAATTCACATAGCAGCAAATCCAGTATTCCATGAGCATAGTAAACACATTGAAATAGATTGTCATCTAATTCGGGAGAAAATTCAAGAAGGAAAGATCCAAAAATTTTCATATTTCCAGTGGGTCATCAACTTGCTGAATTGTTTAGTTGCTTTAGAATTTCCCATTTTTACAAGGTTACTCAACAAGCTAAGAATGTTGAATATTTACGGTCCTTCAATGAGCAATTAGAAAGATCATGATGATATCACTAAAGATCAAGATAGTGTTGCTAAAGTCTCCAAAGCTCTTACAACAACTGCTATCTTGAGAGGGAGTGTTAAGAAGCAAGGAAAACGATGTTGTTCAACTAAGCAACCAACAACTACATCTTCCACACGTGCAGCAACCAACTGATCTTCAACCTTGACACCAGTCTAACTAACTGAAGCACGTTTGTTACCGAAAAGATTGGAACTAATTAGATATTTTCTTGTTAGATTAGATATTTTCTTTTGATGCTCTGCTTGTATATATAGAACAGAGCTCATTCTTGTAATATTATCATCTTTCACTCTTCAATAATTCAAAGGGAATCATTCTATTTACGTATTTTTCTTGAGAGAGAGTGAAAACTTTGTTATTCATCCTAAGCATCAATATGAATAAATTAAAAAATTCATGTGCATCCATTAGATAAATATCCATTTAGCAGCCTCCCGTAATGAATTCAGAAATAGTAACAAATCGTGATCATCTAAAATACTTTCATAATTGATGCATAATCGTGATAATCTACAATTCCTTTACAACACAAAAGACCATTAAAAAAAGACAAATATATTATTAAAGCATTATATATATATATATATATATTGACATATCAATGGTTTCTTATAAAATGCTGCTAACAAATTTTCATAATTCCCAGTTTCCATCATTAGTCCCACTTTCATCGGGATAGCCAAATAAAAAATCACATCTGCTAAACAATAGTAGTTCTATTTTTCTAAAATATACAACTAATAAGCATCAGCCCCCTCCAAACCAGAACGTGTATATATATATATATATATTTAAAATAGAAATGTGAAACTACCTTTTGACCCAAAGGACACAGTCATAATTTGGTTATAACTAATACAAGAAACTACCTACATCATATCAACTGATGCACCAGTTTTTGATACATTTAGGTTCATTTAAAAATTATTTACTATCTCACAGGTTTAATATCATGAATCAACTAGAATTAAAGAGAAAAACAGAAGTATGACACCTTATAAGAAAAATTATTCTGCCTAAGGAGCATAAAAATGATTCAAGCCAAGATTTCTGCTTATAATCACCTGTCTGACATGATGAACAGCAGCTTTCTGCTGATTGGCTTCCCTTAGTCTTTCAATAGACTGAAATTTCCGTTCCAAACATTCTTCATGCATAACCATCAGCTTATAGGCTACCTGCATAGTTAGAGAAAGTTCACAAAACCCAAAGCTTAATAGTAAATATTACCCTCATATTCAAATGAATAAGCAGAGAACTATTTCAGACGTGCTTGCACAGAAAATTGATGACATGCTTGCATACCAAAACCAATGGGCCAATGCCCCTAATGTATGTTTGATGCAAAACAGATGTTCCTAGCCTAAACTTCACTTTGGAAGTTAATACAAGTTAACAAACTATGGATTATCTCAAATCCCGCAACATCAATAATGACTCTAATATCAGGTGATAAAATGTCCAAAAACCCTTAACCAATGGAAGATGACCACAAACCCTAAGATTCTACACCAAACAAAAATGCCCATCGCCAAAAATATCCATCCACAAAGAAGAGTTCAAGTGAGTGACATTAAAATTACAAAAATCTTGACCAATTGAGAAAAGCTTAACCATCAACTGTGGTGATCTCCTAATATAGGGCCACCAAAAAGAAAGGGAAAAGATTGAGTGCTGCACCAACCTGACTAAGGTCCTAAATGTAAGATTTTAAGCTTGAAAGTATTTGACAATGGCGATGAAACTAGTACCAGAAAAATGAGAAAGAGAGAGAAGAGAGAAAAGAGAATTTCTGGAAAAGAGACTATTGATTATATCAAGCTTAATTAATATACATAACACTGAGCTCTTACTTATATAGCCCGAGAATACATTCACAGTCAGTAACTATGGAAGCTTAAATATAACGGTTTTGTAACAACCCAAACTAACAACCTCCACTAATCAAGGAAGGCAGTTATGATCAGGTATGTAACTGCCTTCAGTTTTGAGTTCTGGAAGTAACAGAGGAAAGCTTGATCGTGGAGGCTGAGGATTGAACCAGTGAAGGAGATGATGATAAAACGGTGACGTTTTTGTGTTAGTGTGAAACGCACCGTTTCCACTAACATGAGTTCACTCCTTTTAAAAACGCACCGTTTCATTAACCATTCCTTTTATTCATGCGACACCGTTTTGAGTCTTCTTTTAAGTGACCGTTGGAGAAGTAGCCGTTAGGCTTCATCTTCTTCGCTGAGGCCAGAATTCAAAGCTTTTTGTTGCTTTGTTTTCCTTGTTTGCCCAGTATCTCTAACATCCCCCCCTCAAAACCATGGGGTCAACAGAGACCATGATTTTGGAACGGAGATACACAAATTGGGAAGTAGAGAGACTCTTAGTGAAAATGTCAGCTAACTGATCTCCAGTGGCAATATATTTCACTTGAAGGTCTCTTCGCAGAACCCTTTCTCGAACAAAATGGTAATCAACCTCCAAATGTTTGGTGCGAGCATGGAAGACTGGATTGGACGCAATGGCTAAGGCAGAGACGTTGTCACACCAAAGATTGGGAGCATTGTGAAGAAAAATGACCAAATCTTTGAACACCTGTCTAAGCTAACATACCTCAGCTGCTGTAGAGGCCAAGGCACGGTATTCAGATTCTGTAGAGGATCTGGATACAGTGTCTTGCTTCTTTGCACTCCAGGTAATAGGGTTGTATCCAAGGTAGGCTATGAAGCCAGTAGTGGAACGTCTATCAAAAGGGCCACCTGCCCAATCTGAGTCAGAGAATGCAGAAAGGGAGATAGGACCAGGTTGAAGAAGGATCCCAAAATTGAGAGTGCCATTGATGTATCTAAGGATTCGTTTTGTAGCAGTAAGGTGGACATCTGTAGGAAATGACATAAACTGACATACTTGGTGGACAGCAAAGCTCAAGTCAGGTCTTGTGAAAGTCAAATAATGAAGAGAACCAACCAGGCTGCGATACTCATGGGGATTAGAGAGTAGGGATCCTTCATTTGGTACTAATCTGAGATGAGGGGTACAAGGAGATCTAGCAGGTTTGGAAGACTGCATGTGGAGTTTGAGGAGCAAGTCCTGAGCATACTTGGTTTGAGTAAGTAACAAGCCCTTTGATGATCTGGTGATTTGGAGACCAAGAAAGTAGTGTAGAGGGCCCAAATCTTTAAGTTCAAAGGCCTGACTAAGTTGAGCAACCAAGGTGTCCAAGAACTTAGGATTATTGCCAGTGATGACAATGTCATCCACATAGACTAAGAGATAAACCACAAGTTTGCCAAGTTGAAGAATGAAGAGTGAGGAATCAGCAAGGGAGGCTTGAAACCCCATGTGCAGTAACTGTGTGGAAAATCTCTCAAACCAGGCTCTGGGTGCCTGTTTAAGGCCATACAGGGATTTCCAAAGTCTACAAACATAGTTGGGGCAAGTGGGGTCAGTATATCCAGGAGGTTGCACCATATATACCTCTTCCCTCAAATGACCATGAAGAAAGGCATTTCGAACATCCAACTGTCTTAAGGGCCAGTCAAATTGAACAGCAAGGGAGAGAATGATTCTAACTGTGGGAGGTTTGATGACAGGACTGAAGGTTTCTTCAAAGTCCACACCATACTGTTGATGAAAACCCTTGGCAACCAATCTTGCCTTGTACCTATTAATGCTGCCATCACTGTTGAGCTTGAGTTTGAAGACCCACTTGCAACCAACCACATTTTGAGAAGGAGAGGGAGGGACTAAAGACCAAGTACCTTGTCTCTGTAATGCAGCAAACTCCTCATCCATGGCAGCACACCACTGAGGATATTGAACAGCAACTTTATAGGCGGATGGTTCAGTCAAAGTATAGTCTGGCTTAAGGATCTTTGAAGGTTTGGAAGGCTGTGCAGGACTGATCACTGACTGAGGCACATCAGGGCATGCTTGAGCAACAAAGGCCTTTGGCTTAAAAGTGCCAACCTTAGCTCTTGTAACCATTGAATGAGTATTAGTAACAGAAGGAACCTGAAACATGGAGGTCACTGGTGGAGCAATAGGGCAGACAGGAGGAGGAGGTGTAGGTAAGGATAGAGAAGTATTAGGTTGTGATATAGAGGGATTGGAGAATAAAGGTGTAGTGGCTGGTGAATGAAGGGAATTAGAAGGTGATGTGTGATCCAGTGGATTAACCTGGGTAGTGACTAGTGTATTACCTTGGTTATTAACTGGTACATCAACTTGGGTATTGACTGGGGCAGTATGTAGTATAGCTACAGAGGTAGGTATAGGAGGGGTAGGATTAGGATGGATTGGAATAGATGCAGGAGTAGGACAATGAGGGTGAGATGGGAAGTGTGAGTGTGCAGCATTGATATCTAACACAGGAGGTAAAAAGGAAGATGTGCAAGAGTGTGTAGGATGTGAGGCAGTGGTTTCTGAAGATAAAGACAAGGAAGGGAGAAAGTCATGCTCATTGAATAGGACATGTCTAGAGATATAGATTCTAGAGGTAAGAGGGTTTAAGCAGATATATCCTTTTGTATAAGGAGGGTAACCCAGAAATATGCAAGATGTGGTGTGGGGTTGAAGTTTGTTGGAATTGTATGGTTTAAGCAAAGGAAAACAGACACAGCCAAATGTTTTTAGATGGGAAATGTCTGGTTTAGATGCAAACAATAATTCCCAAGGGGTTTGATTGTCAAGATTGGGTGTAGGAAGCCTGTTAATGATGTGAACTGCTGTGGATATGGCATAGGACCAGTAAGATGGAGGTAATTGGGAATGTGATAACATAGTCAAAGCAAATTCAACCAAGTGCCTGTGTTTCCTCTCAGCTACCCCATTTTGCTGAGGGGTATGAGGGCAAGTCAGGTGCTGAATGATGCCATGTGATGAACAAAACTTTTTAAACACATTTGAGGTAAATTCACCACCTCTATCAGTTCTCAAGATTTTGATTTTAAGATCAAGTTGATTTTCTATTGTAGCTTTAAAGTATTTAAAGACTTCAAACACATCAGACTTGAACTTCAACAGAAACAGCCATGTAAATTTGGAAAAATCATCCACAAACACAACATAGTATTGAAAATCATTAATAGAGGTGGCGGGTGCTGGACCCCAAACATCTGAATGAATTAGTTCAAGAGGCTTAGAAGCTCTAAAACTTGATTTATCAAAAGATAATTTGTGCATTTTACCATTGAGGCAGTGCTTACAATGTGTAATAGAATCATTGATTAGTAAAATACAAGATGCATCAGTGGAAGAAAGTACTGTGTTAAGTATTTTATTACTGGGGTGTCCTAGCCTATGATGCCACAGCAGCCACTTATTAACTTTGGTTCCATGGAAAGCAGTGAAGAAACATGAAGTTTGTGCAGGCTGAGAAGATGGTAAGACTGAAGGAGATTGGAAGGCATTTGGCTTGAGAAAGTTTCTTGAGTAAATTGGATAGACTCCATTTTTACTCAAGCCCCTGTAGAGGAGTCTCCCCGTAGGTATATCCTGAATTTTCAGTTCATTTGCATCAAAGTGACCAGAACAATTATTGTGCAGACAAAATTTGTGAACAGAAAGGAGGTTCATGGCTATCCTAGGGACATGTAAAACATCTTTAAGAATGAAATTATGATGTTTAGTAGGAAGGGTAGTGTTACCTATATGATTGATTGGTAGTGCTTGCCCATTGCCCACAGTGATTTGCTCAGGTCCTTTATACTGAGATTGATTGGTCAGATTGCTAAGGTTAGCAGTAAGGTGATCTGAAGTACCAGAGTCAGCCAACCAAGGATCCTGATTATTGGTCATAGAGGCATTGGTAGCACTGGCCATGGCAGCTAGCTTTGCTGGGGGATTCTTGCCCTGGTAAGCAAAATTCATTCTGTGGTAACAATCTAGAGCTGTGTGTCCAGATTTCCAGCAAATCTGACATGTAGGACGATCAGTCTTCAGAGCATGATTAGGTGAATGACTCTGATATGTTGAATGTTGGTTATTATGAGGTGAGAAGCCTTGAGGTGGTTGAGACATGAATTGTTGACCTCCATTGGAGTTGAACCTGCCTCCACTTCTTCCCCTATTGGAGTTGTTTCTGCCTCTGCCCCTTCCAGATCCATGATTCTGATATGAATTCTGATAGGTGCTATTTGGCTTGCTATTTGAAGCAAACATAGCCAAAGAGTTAGGAATTGAGTCTGAGTTCTCCATGATTGCTTGTTCTTCACTTTGCAACATTATAGCTAGTTGCTCATAGGAAATAGGATCACTCCTTGTGCGGATTGCAGAGCAAAAGTGAGCAAAATCCCTAGGAAGTCCTCTGAGAACAATGCAAATCAATTCCTCATTATCAACAACAACACCAACTGCAAGGAGCTTGTCACGAGCAACCTTGATCTTCTGCAAAAAATTATTTACTGAATCATTCCCTTTCTTGAGACTTTGAAGCTCAAGTTTGAGATTCAGTATATTAGCTCTTGAAGTGGAGGTGAATCTCTATTCAAGAGTATTCCAGACCTCCCTTGAATTAGTAACTCCAACAACCAGTGAGAACACTTGAGGAGTGAGTGTAGAATTGATCAGAGAAAGCAAGGCTTTATCTCTGATATTCCAAGATTGAAACTCAGGATTCACAACTGAAGTTGGAATTCCTGTAGCATCGAGTGGCAATGGAGATGGTTTTGGAGTTGTACCATCGATGTGCTCAATTAACGAGTATGCTTCCAGAATTGTAACCAATTGATGTTTCCAAGGAATATAGTTGGTATAATCCAACTTGATAGACATCAGATTCGACATATTAGAGAGTAACAGCAGAGGTGATGGAGCTGTGTGAGTAGAAGAAGATGATGGAATCGAAGTTGATTGAGAAGGTTCTGATGAAGCCATAGATCTTGGCTCTGATACCATGTAAGATTTTAAGCTTGAAAGTATTTGAAAATGGCGATGAAACTAGTACCAGAAAAATGAGAAAGAGAGAGAAGAGAGAAAAGAGAATTTCTGGAAAAGAGACTATTGATTATATCAAGCTTAATTAATATACATAACACTGAGCTCTTACTTATATAGCCCGAGAATACATTCACAGTCAGTAACTATGGAAGCTTAAATATAACGGTTTTGTAACAACCCAAACTAACAACCTCCACTAATCAAGGAAGGCAGTTATGATCAGGTATGTAACTGCCTTCAGTTTTGAGTTCTGGAAGTAACAGAGGAAAGCTTGATCGTGGAGGCTGAGGATTGAACCAGTGAAGGAGATGATGATAAAACAGTGACGTTTTTGTGCTAGTGTGAAACGCACCGTTTCCACTAACATGAGTTCACTCCTTTTAAAAACGCACCATTTCATTAACCATTCCTTTTATTCATGCGACACCGTTTTGAGTCTTCTTTTAAGTGACCGTTGGAGAAGTAGCCATTAGGCTTCATCTTCTTCGCTGAGGCCAGAATTCAAAGCTTGTTGTTGCTTTGTTTTCCTTGTTTGCCCAGTATCTCTAACACTAAAAGACATAGTTTCTTTACCATTTTATATAGACACTATAACAAGACAGACATCTGAAGTCAAATTGAATAACATGAAAAATATATATATATATATATATAAAATAATAATAATAATTTACCTGAAAGATTATAAAACATATACTAATTGAATGTATTAACAAAACTCTATCATCACATACAAATATGGACTCTGCCAATTTTATCTATGAAAGAATTGAAACAACAGTTCAATTGTGAAATCCATAACAATGGGGATTAAAGGCTCCTCACCTCCATCTTAAACGAATGATAAAATTACTGAGATCATAAAGCCCAAACAAATACCAAACCCCCTGTCAATCTTAGATTTCTTGAGGAAGTTCATATCATAGAATCCTTATCGATCCCTACTTTTCTTTGCAAAATCAAGTACTCAACTGAATTAATTAAACAATAAAAAAGAATCCAAACTAGTGAACAAGACCCAATCAAACCTCAATTAATTCCTATACAGACAGGCAAATTAACTATAAAATAAAATTTTTTTTTAAAAAAAATCCATTTTCGCTACAATATATAAATTAAAAAAAAAAAATCCATTTTCACTACAAAACTTACTACATTATATAGATTAAAAAAAACCATTAGTTAATAAAACAAAATTAAACCTCTAATTTCCCATGTCAAAAAGAAAACCAATTTTGTTAATTTCGATCAAATTTCCCAATCATATCGTATTCTAATCAAAATTAGCTAATTCCAACCACACAAAGCTAATCAATAACTAAAAAACAACATTTTTTAACTCATGAAAAAGGGGACCAGGAGACAATATCATAGCCGAGTTTATATACCAAATTAATATGCAGAGTGAGAGATGCGAAAGATAATAGAAATGTGAATTCAATAAACTAATAAATCACAAACGCAATAACTTTTAATATTGTTCTGGGCTGATAAGCAGGCAAAGCCAAGAAATGTAAATTAAAGTTTAACCAAAAAAATAATAATAATTTAAAGTTTAACAAGAAAGATGCGAGATTTTCCTTAAAACCAAAACTATATTCAGTAATCACTGACGCAACTTAGATTAATAATTTTAAGGATCATAACCTTAATAAGATGTGTAGAACTAACAAAAATTAAGAAACACTGAATTAAGAGGAAATTACCTGTGCAAGAATCCATGTCCGTGGCAAAAAGCAAAACCTTTTTGCCCCATCACCCTACAGATCAAACAAACAAAGTGAAGCATCTTTCACTCGATCTTTTGAGTTTTGACAAAGGAATACATAAGAATAGAGTCACAGACGCACAGAGAATAATAAGAGAGAGAAAGAGAGAAATAGAAGCAAACGGAGACAACAATCCATTGCTGATCTCTCTCTCTCTCTCTCTCTGGCTTATATGGGAAAAGCAGGGTAGGGGCATGGCTGGGATTTTTTACTGTTGCTCAACTCAACGGTAACATTTTTTGAAATTCAAATGGGAGAGTTGGACTCGGATCACTGCTCACGGAATGGGCCTACGCTGGTTTTAATTGTGCCCATTATTATTAAAAATTTAAAACTAAAATAAATGATAATATTTTCTAGCCCACTAAAAAAACTAAATTTATTAGTATATATATATATATTTTAAAATCAGTAGTGCTTGACGTGAAATCAAAGTTGATTTCGTTTCCCATAAAAGAAATAAATAACAAATTTGAATTTTGTGATAAGTTTTCCTTTCTAAATTTTGATAGTAGTTAGTGATTACCATTTATCTATCGTAACCAAAAAAAAAAATTACAAACATATCACCTAAGTAAGTCTGAATGAAAAAAAAAAAAAATAGTAGATCTATATAAAATTAGCAAGTTGTCAATCATAGATTTCTACATAGGATAATTGTAAAAATAGCTGTAGAATAGATTTTAGTTCTTGAATATATAACTCATTTTATTAACTATTTAGTAAACTCTATCCCCCAAAAATTTTAGGTGAAAAGCACATTTTAGTCCCTATATTTTCAGGCGATTCCATTTTAGTCCCTATATTTTATTTTTACCGCTTTTAGTTCCTATCCTAAAAAACGCTTCTCGTTTTTGTCCCTGCCATTACTCATTTAACAGAAATATCATACGTGACAAACGGTCCAACAGTAAATACTGACGTGTCTATTAAAATAATATTAAAAAAAGCTACATCAAATAAAAATAATATTTCAAAATGCCATGTCAGCAATTTAATTTTTGAAAAAAAGCCACCTCAAATAAAAATAATATAAAAAGTTATAACCTAAATTTTTTTTTAAAGAAAAGAAATTAGTTAAATTAATTTTTTTTTCCTTTTTTTTGGAAGAACGTGTTCTTCATTTTTCTTTCCCAACTAAGCTTGCCCAAAAAATTAAAAATTAAAATTTTACTTTTCTTTTCTTGCATTTTCTTAGCAACCAAAACTATAGAATTACTCAGATTTACAAAATAAAAAGCATGTCTACCATTCCTCTTTCTCTATTCTCAGTTCTCCATCTCTCCCTCTATATCTCTCTTCTATGTTTCCCATTCCTCTTTCTCTATTCACAACATGTTTCGCTCATCTATCTCTTCTCATCTAACTAAGTTTTGGTTGGATCGAATCGGTGGTTTCTGGGTTTTAGTGGTGGCGTTTCGGTGGTGGGTTTCGGTTGTGGAGTTGAATCGGTGGCCGGCTTTGGTGGTGGGTTTTTTTTTTATGTTTGCTGGATCCATTTAGTGGTGGGTTTTAGTGCTTGCTGGATCAGTTTGGTGGCGAGATTTGGTGCTTGTTGGGTTTGTTTGGTGGCTGGGTTTTGTTAGTTGGGTTTCATTGTTAGCCGGGTTTTGGTGGTGGCTAGGTTCTATTCGAGGTAGTGGTGGTCGTGCCTTTGGGTTTTGTTTGGGTGTTTGGTGATTTTTTGTTTAGGTGTTTGGTGAGTTAGGTATTGGGTTTGGGTATGAATTGCTCGGCAATGGGTGGTTTGATTTTTGGGTTTGTGGGTTTCTCGGCAGTGGGTGTTTGGTGATTTTGTTTCTGGGTTTTGGGTTTGTGGTTTGATTTTTGGGTTTCTGGGTTTGTGGTGTATGATTTTCTGGGTTTGTGGGGAAGAAAAATGAAGAATGCGTTCTTCATGTTCTTCGGTGTATAATTTTCTGGGTTTATGGGTTCTTCATGTTCTTCGGTGTATGATTTTCTGGGTTTGTGGGTTCTTCATGTTCTTCGGTGTATGATTTTCTGGGTCTGTGGGGAAGAAAAATGAAGAACACGTTCTTCATGTTCTTCCAAAAAAACAGGAAAAAGAATTAATTTAACTAATTTCTTTTCTTCAAAAAAAAATAATTTGGTTATAACTTTTTATATTATTTTTATTTGAGGTGGATTTTTTTCAAAAATTAAATTGCTGACGTGACATTTTTAAATATTATTTTTATTTGACGTGGCTTTTTTTAATATTATTTTAATAGACACGTTAGCATTTACTGTTGGACCGTTTGCCACGTAGAATATTTCTGTTAAATGAGTAACGGCAGGGACAAAAACGGGAAGCGTTTTTCAGGATAGAGACTAAAAGCGGTAAAAATAAAATGTATGGACTAAAATGGGAATCGCCTAAAAATGTAAGGACTAAAATGTGTTTTTCGCCTTTAATTGTATTCCTTACAAATTAAATATGGCAAAGATGTTGGAAGAAGTGCATCCTAAGAAAGCTCACTTGAGTGAGATGAAGAGTCACTCAAGCAGGATGGTAAAACACACTCAAATGAGAAAAGAAACCAGCTCAAGAAAAAAATATAAAAATCCAAGAGTTTCGCTCAAGCAAAATTGAGAAAATTAGGTTATATTTGGTAACAGTTTTTTTTTTCTATTTTCAAAAACTTGTTTTGAGAATATAAAGAAAAAACAATTTTCTAGTATTTTTGAAATCAAAAACATGTTTGGTTAGTTAAAATTAAAAAAAAAAATAGTTTTTTGAAAAAAAAATAGAAAATACTAAAATATGTTGTTACTAGAATTTGAAATTTAATGCTAACTCATTAAATGAGACAGACTCATTAAATTAAATACGTATTTTCATTGACTTTTAAAAATTAGAAACTGAAAATAGTCTTTGAAAACATAAAATAAGGGGAAAAAGCAATTACCAAACATGTCCTTAGTTTTTTCCTTATTTCTACAACCTTAACTTAAACCCTACTTTTAGCACCAAACTAAAGTGCTTTGTGTATGATTTTTCATAAGTTTTAGAGGTAGCAAAACTCAGAGCTTTTAGGAGAAAATATATGCCTCTTCTCTTTTGAATAAATTTTAAATGTTAAGCAAGGTGACACATTTTCGGTACTAATGGTGGAAATATTTTCTTTAAAATGATTCGATTATAAAAAATAATTTCTGGACAAATAACTCATTTTTCTATATTTGGTTGTGACACAAAAAATAAGATGACAAATGTTTTGATGGCTTGCAACCATTAACACGTTGTATAAGTTCAAATAATTATTCGAACAAAATTTTTAATTCATAACATTTATAATGTAAAACAACTAGACAATCAGCCTAAAAAACAATTTTTTCATGGCTTCGAAAAACAATTTTTGCTCAAATAGACTTATTTTTCATTGAACATGAGTTTTGTTGTGTTTTAATTTCTATTGTATCTAATATGGGTAAAATTGTAGTAGATACTCACCCTTGCAAAGGTATAAGATGACACTCCAAACAAACCCGACTAGATCCATTGGCAAGAGACGACGTTAGGGAGTCCACAAGGCGCACCTCAGAGCTGACACCAATAAAGTTGAAGGGATTAGGAGAAGCTGACGATCCTGGCATGGCTTTGCTTGATCTCCTGTACGGTTGCTTATATAAGGAAACATCTTGCATTTCACGTTTAGTGCTAATCAAAAGCATTCCTACAAGGAAAGGGTTCTGCCAAATACGCTCATAAAAATTCCTATAAGGAAAAGACTTCTCCCCCAAGGGGAGAATGTCAACCCTCTACTATTATAAAAACCCAAGACCTTTGCAAATCAAGGTATGCATAATCTACCCCCACTCGTTGTGAAAAAAGTTCTAACTTGACCTTTGAAAGGTATTTGGCCAGCACCACACTGATACCCTTCGTTAGGTCTTCTCTTTTTATTGTGTAGGTGTTGTTTCGGGTGTGCGAGAACCATGTGACTCGCTGGTGACTTTTCGGCATCATCAGTATCAAATACCAAAAAATAAGAAAATTGTTTTTCCCCTAAAATAAGCAGCAACTAAATTTAGGGGGAAAAAAATCGTTTTTTCCCTAAAACAAGCAGCATCTAAATTTAGGGGCAGAGAGGGAAAGCGAGACGGTGTTACTTCCTAAAACTTATTATTAAATTCCTGAAAATTTAAAATATTATATGAAAATAGATTTTTTTTTCCCATTTTATTTAAACAATAGGTTTATATAAACATAGAATTTGCAACTTATTGAGGTAGTAAATTGTGATTAATGGTTAAAACAATAGTGATTTCATTTTTGAATTTATGTTAAAGCTATGCCCATTGGTAACCTTTTTTTAGCAACTTGTAAAAAGAAATACATGTAAGAAAAAAAAAAATAGTATTTGTAAATTGTTACATAAACCTGGTTAAATTTTTTTTTTTTTTTTTATGAAACATAAACCTGGTTTAAAAATTAAAAGTAATGGGAAAAGAGTGGAGATTTATTTCAAAGAGGAAAAAAAAAAGATAGCGCAAAAGGCAAAAACACCCCTAGGGTTTGAAACGTTTTCAAAAACACCCAGTACAACTGTATAGCTATTAATTTTTGCCCTATGGGAGATAATATCATTTGTAAAGGAATATTAAAAATCATGACTTAATATTTGAGTTCCAGTTAGCTAAACTTTTTTTTATGATTGAATAAGAAATAAAAAATAAAATTATTAGAAGCATAAATTACTACTAAGATTTTTAATAATATATAGGCAGCAAACAACAATGATTTTTTTTTTAGTGAGCAAGGGTAGAGAAGTAATCCTATAGAATAGATCCTGTTCAAGTAAGGTTGATTCCATTTTTTGATGTGTGAACATGTTAACGGATAAACGAGATTAACCGCTATACCTAACCAAATGCAAAGGTTCTCCGCGTTCTTAAAAAATAAAATATAAAAGTTGATGAAAAAGGGAAGAAACATGTTGGTCATGACATGGAAATAAACACTGGTGTCCCACCTGTATAATAACAAATGTGTGTTTATCCAATACTATAATACTTTATTTTTCTTTTCTTTTCTTTTCCTTTTGTGAATCAATTCTATAACACGTGCATTGTACTTGGCAAAAAGATAAATGAATAAATAATACATGCACATTTTATGATATATAATTAGTTTAATTGAGATTTTTCTTTTGCTTTTTCAGTATTTTTTTTATTAGTAAGTGGCATGTGAAAGGGGGATAATTGATTATTGGACAAACTTGCTCCGTAATTAAAACATCATTACCTTGTTCTAATAATAAATTAAAAAAATCACAACCTTGTGATTGATTTCAAATTTACTTATGATACTTTCTATATGCGTAATGAAACTCTATTACTAGTTACTACATCTTTTTTAGGTGCTCGAGATTGGAGCTACAAACGTTGCTCAAAGCTCACACAACCTTTGGGGCCTTGGGCCAGGCAATTAATAAGTGTTAATAATGGCATCACCGAAAGTCAATGGTATGTAAATGATGGCGAGTCACTCGCAGAGAGAGAGAGAGAGAGAGATGTGAATTGAAACCGGCCGACAGCAGAGTTGCAGCATTTTAATCCAGGAAATGCATTCTGTAGGAGCATTCCACGTTTAGATTTAGCTTGTGACCTATAGCTTTATATAGTGTGCGTTTGGATAGGGGGTAAAGTTGCGGCACGTTTCCCCGGTCCACGTTTTGGACTTTTTTTTTTTTTTTTTTTTTTTTTTGGCCGGTTTTTTTGACTTTTGGGAGACAAATTTACTGTGCATGTACTGTGCGTGCACTGTTCACGCACTGTTCACGCAATATTTAATGTTAAAAGTGGGTCCCACAACACTATTTACACATTTAAAAATTATTTTGCTACAGTGTTTTCAGCAACAATCAATTTTTAGCAACTTTCAGCAACAATAAGTGCTATCCAAACGGACCCATATAAAAGAGAGATTATAAATATTTCATCAACTTCGTTGATGTACATCCAGTTTGACTTTTACGCCAAGTATGATCCGGATCATTTCATTTCATTTTGAAACGGAGAGTCCACTTCATGGATAGGATTTTTTTATGAATAGAATGCGACATCTCAAAGATACTACTTAAGAGTATCTTTAGCAACTTCTCTAAATTTTTATATTATTTAGAGAATAAACAATGACATTTAACTTTTACCTACCCATTTTTTTCAAATACACTTTCCAACGGATTCTTTATCACAATTTCTATCTTATTTAAATATTATTTCTTCATTTATTGTTTATTCTTTTTTTAATCATCATTTATTCTTTTTTTAA
The DNA here is from genome assembly GCA_030445155.1 of Quercus variabilis. Classification (NCBI taxonomy): domain Eukaryota; kingdom Viridiplantae; phylum Streptophyta; class Magnoliopsida; order Fagales; family Fagaceae; genus Quercus; species Quercus variabilis. Next base: position 24,920,851 of record CP129449.1, read on the forward strand.
CAACTATATTTTTAATAAGAAGTATTATATTCACAACATTTTACGCAATACTTTCATAACAAAATTTATGTGGAAAGTTGTTACTAGTTCTAATTTGAACCCACTACTGAAATTATTTTTTTACTCACTAATATTATCTAACAACAATCCGTTACTTAAAATTTATGGTGAAAATATTGTGATAGCATTTTAAATGCAATTTCTTTTTTTATATTATTTTTCCTTTCACACCATCTGGACACGTTTCTTCTTCTTTTTTTCTTTTTTATTTTTTTCTCTTGGTTTTTTCTCCACCACCCATGTATCCCACTCCTTTCCTCTATCTACCTTCTTTTTCTTTTTCTTCTAGCTCATTCCAAATCATTTCTTCAGCTATCTCTCTCTCTCTATCTTTCTCTAGCTCTCTCTTTTTTTACTTTTTCCTATTTCTACTTGATTCTAGAACACTCTCTAGCATGATTTTTTACTTTTATTTTCTTTCTTCTTCACACACACACACACACAGCCGACATGGCCTTCGTCTATCTTCTTTTTTCTTTTTTCTCTTTTTTTTTTTTCTTTTTTTAATCTTGTTCTGATTCACTTTGTTGTTACAATGGAGCTTAGATAGGCTTTCATGCTCTTGATTTGTTGTTTTTGTTTTGATTTTAGATTTGTTGTTCTAATTAAATTTTTATTTTTCCCTGTTCTTGATCTGTTATTGTGTTTGTGTGTTGATTGTGTTATCGTTTAAGAGAGACATAGATGAACAAAGAAGAGAGGAGGAAAGAAAAAAAAAAATTTTATTCAACCGGGTATTTTTTTAAGATAAGATAATGGTTTGAAATTGCTATAGTGCTCTTTAAATTAAGAGAACTACTGTAGTAACTTCAATTTTTTTTTTTGGAGAATCTGTGCGTTTAGGGAAGCTGCTGGAGCGTGAACAGTAATATTTGGTGCTCCAAAAATAGATATACATGGGCTATTGGAGTAAGGAGGTGTTATATCCTGTACCCGGCATACATGTCGGGTACAGGATATACAAAATTCTAACGTAATAGGAGATTAAATACCCATTTGGATATAGGGTCCATTTGGATACAAATGAAAACTGAAAATACTATAACAAAATAATTTTTAAAAGTGTAAATAGTATTGTGGGATTCATTTTTAATGAAAAAATTGTTGAAAAATTATATTTGTGGGTCTGTGAATAGTGCACGAATGCACTATTCACAGTGAAAAAGTCCGCCTTTGCGGCTGAAAAAAAAAAAAAAAAAAACGCGTTTTGCACAAAATGCAGACACAAAACGCCAAATCCAAACAGTATCATAGCTACCAGTATTTGCATTTTGGCTTTTTTTTTTTTTTTTTTTGGCTAAAAAGAGTGTTTCACGTGATTACTCACTATTCAGTGAGTCACGTGCACTATTCACGAAACTTAAGAAAAAAAAGCTTTAAAACTAGGTTTCTCAGTACTATTTTCACATTTAAAAATTATTTTGCATAGTATTTTCAGCAAAATAAACAGTATCCAAACATACCCTAAGTATGCATTTGCCTCCAGCTTAAAAAATTAGCTTATGTTATTATTAAACTTATTTTGGTTACTATTTATGGATTTTACTACACTTTTTGATACTATTCATAGATCCTACTATACTATTTCAGCTAACTTTATTTTTATCTACAGTACTTTCAGTAAAAAAATTTCAGTTTTAGCAAAATAAGCAGATCCCAAGCAGACCCTAAAAGCATGTTTAATATCAGGTTGAATTTTTAGCTTTCAGTTTTTTTGTACAGTTTTTTAAAATCTTACTTTTTCTCGCATTTTTTTAAAGTACAAATATATTTTAATATACTTTCAACAAAAAGGTTTTTAGTAAAAGACTAAATAAGTTGTTCCCAAATGTTTGTCAAAAAAAAGTTGTTCCCAAATGGGAAAAAAAAATTAAAAAAAAAATCTTCTAAACTATCATTTAAGTTTACAAAGAGATGGAAAAAACAAAATTTGGCTACAAATTTGGTTGTAACTTAAGATTACAATTCCTACTAAAAGAAATTAACATGATTACGTATTTTGAATATCTAACCGTCAAATTGCATGTTCTTTACGTTTTTTACACATGTATCAAATTTCATGCCAATTGAATATTATTTACTATTTAATCCATAAGCTTATTTTTTATGCATAAGTTAGGCTTCAAAAACTTGAAAATTAAATATTTGATTAATGACATAGCTATTGATTTTTTATATTTTGAAAATTTTGCAAGCATTGAGTATATAAATTAAAAATGTAATTCAATGATGAATTTGTCAAAATTTATATCAAATAGAAAGATATTAAGTAGAGTTGTAACCTAAGTTTATTGTCAAACTTTTTCCCTAATTTTTTGCTAATGAGGTATACTTGTACTTAAAAAGGTAAAATTAAAAAAACTGTACATAAACAAAATAAGATAAAAAAAAAAAAATAATAAAAAAAGACTCGTGGCAAATGGACATTGAGTATGGGATTGGTTTGTAAGCAAGGGAGAGATCAGACAAGGAAAATAAATGAAAGAAACAAAAAGAATAAAAAAGAAACTTGGGAATTTTTGCTGCAAATTGGTGAAAGGAAAACTTAATAGCAGTGTGGGAAGCCAACATTTTTTAGTTTTATTACAGATAGGCATGGTGGAAAATCAGAGAGAGACTGGGATTCTAGTTTGATCATCTAGGTTTGATTGTGGATGATCAGGGGTTCAATGGTGGCGAAGGGATGAGACCAGCGGGTTTAACGCTCAACAGTGGCCAAGAAAGAAGATCGGTGAGAGAGAAAGTCAGCAGGATAATGGACAATAGTAGGTTAATTTAGAGATGGCAACTTTTGGCCTCTCACACATCGATTGGATTTAGACAGTGGACAATGATGGTTGTGTGAAGGGAAGAGAAAGGTGGGTTGGCTTGAGTTATGTTGAGGTGCAAATTGTTTTACGCCATATGGGCGCATAAACCAATTTACACTCTTTGAGGCTTTATTTTCTGGTCAAATTGAAATTATTTTCAACTTGCATTGACCACCATTTTCAGTTGGGCCAAACACCTGAAAAATGGAAAAAAAAAATATTTTTTCCATAAAATATTCTCAGTCGAAATTACGTAGCTTTAGTATAATAAATTAAATTGCATAATATGAGTCTAAAAAGAACAATCATGCATAACTTTACATGATAAACTGCAATCTTATTATTCAAGAAAATGTGAGGTTATGGGAAGAAATGTAGAGGAACTACTCGCCATAACAGCGATACAAGGTATACAATTTGCCAAGGAGATAGCAGTGTTGGTCATCATTCTGGAAGGAGAACCAGGCCATATTCTACAAGCACAACGTTGCAAAGAAGAAGACCTAGCTATCAATATATGGGCACCTCACAACTGATGCGTAGAAGAGCTAGATAGTAGATAGACTTTCGGAGTTGGGAAATCTAATGCATTAGCAACGACAGCATTCGAGCGGCATTGCCTTTAGCGCAAAATGTATGTGGCTGCACACTGATGACCAAATTTCGATTAAGGAGACTATATATCCTACATGAATGTCTATAAACATTATATTCTGTTGGTCTATCAATAAAACATTCTGATTGGTTTCAAAAAAAAAAAAATTCGGGTATGTTTGTGAGACAAATAGAGGAAAAAATTATGGTGTGATTATAACCTTATAATATGAAATCCCAAATTGTTATATACTATATATAATAAAAGTTGAATCTTAAAAAAATAATTGAACCGTATGGCAAAACTTCTTGCGGTGACAAGTTCTTACACAATCTCATTAATTATTAAAATAAATTTTCTAGTTGATAATGTTAAGATAGTTTATCCCTGATTAAATACAACTACCGATAGTTTATTCTAAGTAAAACTCTATTTTTTGAGTTTCAATAAATTTAAAATTATACTTCAACCTTAATTTTATTGCCAAAAGTTTAAAGTAATTCAAAATAAAATTTAATATTTATTTTAATTATTAATAATTAAAATTTAAACACTACACACCATGTTTTATGTATTACACGTCTTAAAATTAATTTATTTTTTCATTTTACTCATTCATTATGAAGATATTTAATTTACTTTATATATATATATATATTATATAATTGAAGTCTTTGACTTTTGGTTGACCTATCCACAATTTTCCACATCAGCATTTTTTATATATTTTTTTTAATTTGATTTAATTCTTTCGATTTTATAGCACCAAATTGTAGAAAATTTATTAAATTTCTTTTATAAAAAAATTGAACTTAGTTGTTTGGTGCCATACCACCATTATACTTAAAGGAGACCTAAATTATCACATAACCAGGAAATTTTTAGACAATCTTAACAAATTATATAATAACTCCATTAATATAAATCTATCCCAAAAAATGAAATATATCTCCATTAATTTGATCATTTCTACGTTGATAACATTTATTAAAAAAAATATATCTATCATATTTCCTTGTATCTATCAATCACATTTTATTTCTCTTCTTCTTTTCATTTTTTTTTTATATTAATGTTGATTAGAAAATTATAATTTCAATAGGATTTAAACTCTATAATTATATCAAGTGAGACTCAACAAATATATATTATGGGAGGGTTTCTTGTCTCAGCCCCAATTAGCAGGTATTGTCCTCTTTGGAATTTTTCCTTAAGAATTTGTTCAATCCCACATCGAGGAGAGATGCCTCCCACATGTGCCTTATAAGCTTGAGCCCATGTGTAGTAGTACACATGTGTCATGGGCTCAAGCTTATAAGGCATATGTGGGAGGCATCTTTCCCCAATGTGGGATTGAGCAAAGTAGTACACATGTGTCATGGGCTCAAGCTTATAAGGCATATGTGGGAGGTGTCTCTCCCTAATGTGCAAATCCTTTCTTGCAAAGAGGACAATACCTGCTAATTGGGGGCTGAGACAAGAAATCCTCCCACATATATCATTTTTAATTTCAACAGGATTTAAATTTTATATCAAAGGGACTCTACCAACATATTCATCCTTAAAAAAAAAAAAAAAAAATTATATAACCAAATTTGATTAGGAATCCATAATCCTAACCAAATTTGATTAGGAATCCATAACCCTATATTATATTATAAATGTGTGGTAGTGGTACACATGTGTCTTGGGCTCAAGCTTATAAGGCACATGTGGGAGGTGTATCTCCCTGATGTGGGATTGAGCAAATCTTTGAGGAAAAATTTCAAAGAGGACAATACCTGTTAATTGGAGGCTAAGACAAAAAAAAACCCTCCCCCATATATCATTTTTAATTTCAACAGGATTTAAATTTTATATCAAACGGACTCTACCAACATATTCATCCTAAAAATATATATATATATATATAACCAAATTTGATTAGGAATCCATAACCCTAACCAAATTTGATTAGGAATCCATAACCTTGTATTATATTATAAATAGTTTTTTTTTTTGGGGGGATTATTTGTTCAATTTCAACTCGAATTTTCATTCCTATATTATATTTTAAATAGTTTTTTTTTTTTTATTGGATTATTCTTCCAACTCTACTTTGCTGTACAATCTCTTGCATTGATTTTGGTTCTTGGAGCACCTTTAAAACAAAAGGTATCTAAGGTTTTCTTATCAGGTTTAATATTAACATATATAAGAGATATTTTGGTCAATTAGAAAAAGTTTGATGAAACATAAAAGGAAAAGAACTAAAGAACACATAATCTGAAAAATAAATAAATAAATAGTGACTATATTAGGTATAGGCTTTTGGAGATTGTTGTTTTTATTTTTGGAATTCTTTACATTCATGTGTATGTATGCATTGGGTTTAATTGAATTTGAATTATTTTTGAAACTTTGGTTTTGATTGAATAATGAAAATGGCAGAAGAAGTATGTTCCAATATTTGAAATCTTCTGTATATGTGTTATTGTAGTTTAAACTTGGTATTTGAATTGTTAAATTGTTAATTCACAGTTTCTTTGTTCATCTATTAATCATGAATAATAATATTGCTATTTGCAACTATCATGATATAGTATCAATGATGTGATCATTCCAAATGTTTTCCTTTAGAGTTTAGATAGAGTCTATTTTATGATTAAAAAAATTTACAATTAAAAGACTTTTGAATTACATGTTTTTAAAAATAAATTATTGGATACGTTGAATTTTAAATAACTTCTATTAAACTCCATCCTTTATGGCATCATTGAAAAGAAAACTCACATAGATAGGTATTAGGATATTACACATGGTACGGACCTAACTATAACATTCTATGCTATAAAATAAAAATTGGGCCTATAGTTATCTTCTCTTTGCAAAAAAAAAAAGGTTAAATTCCCATTAATTGTGATAGTTCACTTTTAGGTAAAATAGAAACTCTATTAACTAAGTTTTAAAATATTTAAAATTCTATTTCAAAAAATTTCCAAAACATTACATTTTATTTTAATAATTTTATATTGTAAGAGAATAAAATTTATACATTACATACAATCATTACTTCAGTTACCTTCTAAATGATGGAGGATATAAGAATGCAATTTGTAGATATACTAACAAGATAACATAGATTAGATTGGTGGTGCATAGCAGGTTCAATTGCAATTGAGTATTGTGTGAAGTCAATAACATAGAATAGCCTACACCGGGATGTGTTATGTGGAACCAATGATATAAAAGAAAAAAAAATTTAAACCATTATATTGAACAAAAAAATTACTTATTTTCATTTATTTTCAAGTTATACATTTTTTTAAAGTCAAGTCATAGACCTTTAAGCAAAATAAATACTTTTAATTTTTATTTAACTATCTCGTGCATCGCACGGGTTAGTGACTAGTTAATATAATTTTGATTTATTGACTTATAATTTTAGATAAAATTGTGCGTGCTATTAAATATAAAAAAAATTAGCATAAAAATTGTGTTAAGGTATAAAATTGGAAGGCATAACTTATGTGGCAAAGTTTTAAGAAGTTAATCAAAAGTCAAATATTTTTAGTTTTATTTATAATTAGAGATAAAGATATATCGATATAGATACTGATAAATTATATATAATATATAGATTGCCCATAAAAGAAAAAGATAAATTATATATAAATAGATGGATTATAGAATATAATATAGATGAAGTATTGATTGATAATGTAAGTACACAACTTGGATTCTAAGCCCAAAAGGTAAAAAGATCTACACCCAAAGAGCCAAATACAATGAATTTGTAGAGAATGAGGTCGAAAACTAGGCTCTAATGAGTTGGGTAACAATTATAATGGATCCAAATCACAATAAAGTAAAGATAAACTAATTTTATCTAAAGAAAATCGTCTTCGACATAATCCAAGGAGATTAGTTCTTGTATATATTTATTGAATTTTGTTACAAGCACAGTTCTTATTGTTATAGTGTTTTTCTCTCAATTTCTAGATCCCTTTTCCTTAGGGTCTTCTTTCTATTTTATACTATCTTCCTCCTTTCATCTCTACCCTCCACGTGTAGATTAAATTGCTGGTGTTGATTATTGTCCCATCAGCACCTTCTTGAAGTATTCGGGGAGTAGCTGTAAGGTTGAAAATTACTGTTCAGATATTACTTCCTCATTAATGCGGTCAGAGAGTTAGCTACAGAGTCTTTAATGTGGTGGTAGTAGCTTTCTCTTAGATATTTCATAACTCCCATGCTTCCATGAAGTGCATCCTTATCAATAGAAACTCCTAGAACGTTGCTCTGGATGGCAAATCGCACTTTCTGACCTCTGCCTTGCAAAGCCAAGGAAGCATCCCTCCTCAAACTACATTCTTTGACCATCATAGCCAGATCCCTTCCTTTATTTATTAACGCCGACCTCCATAACAACGTTTACCCGTCCTCAGACTATGACGTGTCCTGGGACCGAGCCCCCGACCCAATTTATTCTACTAGGCCCATCAACCCTACAAATAACGTTTTGAAAAAAATAAATAAATAAAATAAGGATTTCGTGAATTAAATAAAATGTGATTTTGGAAAAATTACTATCTTTGTACTTATTTTCAAAAAGTGCCTTGACTTTAGATATCACACATTCAGAAATAATTTTTAACTTAGAAACATTTTTCATAAAATATTATTAATATAATTTTGATTTATTGACTTATAATTTTGAATAAAACCAAGCACACTAGTAAGTATAAAAAATTAACTCAAAAATTGTGTTGAGTTATAAAATTGGAAGGCATAACTTATGCAGCAAAGATATATGAAGTTAATCAAAAGTTAAATATTTTTAGTTTTATATATATACTAGTGAAAGTCTCATGCATTGCACAACTTTAATCATGAATTTTCTTTATATATTTTTCTTGAAAAATAATAACTAAATGTGTTATTATTACACAATTTTAGAACTTGTTTCTAACTAAATGAATGGTTATAATTATATAAAATGCATAATTTTGTATATTTTTCCTGATATATAATATCTCTAATTAAAATTATCAATAAAAGCTTTTCTAATTATTTTTTTTATAAGTCCTTATTTATTAATGAAGAGGGCAATTTGAACTCAAGTTGTTAAATCTTTTCTAATACTTGGATAAATAAGTTTATTCTAAAATAATTAATTACAAACTTAAGATTAAAAAATCAATTGTATTTGTACACCTAAAAGAAATTTTATTTTTAAGTCTTATTTTTATATTTAAATTATTTGTTTTATTGTTGATTTTATTCAAATGGTTAACACCCTAACTTATACAACTTGAGTAATGTCTCTAATTATATTGTGTTAGCCTTTAAAAACACATATATTAATATTACACATGAAAAAAAATCCAAATTTCTAATATTTTAAAAAAATGAAAAAGAAGTTAAGAATAGATAGGCTTACATGGGAGGAATTCCACATTCTAAGAAATTAACACAAAGTACATACAAAATTTAAAAATTTAAAATAGATAAACATTGATAATGTCTTAACAATCAATAAGTAAAAGTAACTTGGAATTAGATTGTACTACAACACATGAAAGACATGTTTTAAACCAAATTTTTCATAGCAATGGTCAATTGAAAAAATCAAAATACTTACGAACTAAATACATAGAACAACCAAAACCTAAAACACAAAAAATAGTTCAAAAGTTAATAAATTAAAATAAAATAAAACTTATCTAAGAGAAATCAGAAACTTAAATGGGTGTCTCATGCTTTACTTCTTTATAGTAGACTTCCTTTAACATAATATCCATACTTGAAAATTTAGAAACAAATAAAAATAAGCAAGATGAATTTATTTAATCAAAACTATCATATAAAAATACATATGTGTAAGTTGCAACATGTATATTCTTCCAATATAAATACATATGCATAAGTCTCAACTCAACCAAAAAAAAAGTGTGGTGCAGCGTGCAAGAGAGATCATGGGCAGCTTTACATTAATGCCAGGGGGTTCTAATGAACCCCTTGGCCTGGCCCAAACAAAATTTTTATATATAAATTTTTTTAAAAATTTTTTCATTTTGAACTCATAAAATAAAAATTTGAACACCCTAATCCTAAATTTTTTTTGAATCCAATTAAAATAAGCTTGAAGTTTGAATATAATCATCTTAATTTTAATTTCACAATACTTTTACAATAATATGAGACAAGTTGTAACTGCTTTTTATCTAAACCCATAACTAACAATATTTTTTTTTTATCTACCTTTAACAATTGGTCACCTAAATTTTGTTGTGGAATTCTTTTGAAAGAGTTGTGTCAACTCCAAAAATTTTGCTCCTTCATTAACCGGAAAAAAAAAATATATGTATATTCTTTCTAGTTTTTTGGCTTACTTTGCAGTTGACAATAAAATGAAGATGTTATTCCTTACAATTTTCTTCTTCATTAACGAAAAAATTACGTCATTTTTATAACCAACAAATTTGTATCTATATCTGTAATTTTTTCCTCATTCTCTCTATCTCACTTTCTCGCTTCTATTTTTTTTCTTAGTTTTTCTTTCTATTTCCAATTATCTTCAATTCCAAGAGAGTGAGTATGTCTATGTGTGTAGTTAAAAAGTCATCCATTTAAAAAGCAAAAACTTATATTAGTTACCATTTTTTTTCTTAGTTTCACATTTACTCCTAGTCCTACTCCTAAGTGTGTTACTAGTCTTCTCCTTCTTTATCATATATTTTTATATAATTGATATTACATATAAATATAATAAGTTATTATTAATTTGACAAAAATGTATGATTAGTAATTTAATTATTGGCAAAATCCAAAATTGACTCTTTAACTTTTAGCTTTTGTCATTGCAGTCATCTAATTTTTATTTTTGTCATTTCAGTCCTTTAAGTTTTAATTTTTGTCAATGTAGTATTTTGTTAGGTCTTAGTTATTACTGCCGTTAAGTTTGGCCCTTTTTTTTTTAATTGTAATTAAAAGAAAATAAAAAAAAAATGTAAAAAAGAAAAGAAAAAAGAAAACATGGAAGGTCCCCTTTAGTCTCTCTCTCTCTCTCTCTCTCTCTCTCTCTCTCTCTCTCTCTCTCTCTCTCTCTCTCTCTCTCTCTCTCTCTCTCTCTCTCTCTCTGTAGCATATTGGCTTGTGAAAGGGAAGATCGATGACCCAAAGTCAAAGTCAGAGCCACCGCCAACACCCTTACTACTACTCTTTCAAATCAACTCAGTACCTCTCTCTCTTTCTCTCTCAGATCAATTTTGTTTCTCTTTCTCTCTTTGTTTGTCTCTTGATCTCTCTCTGTGTTTGTCTCTCGATCTCTCTCAATCATGGCTATGGTGGTCGATCAGTAAGTGTGACCCATGGCCGATGCTCACTGTTAACTGAGTGGTCGATTGGTGAGGGTGTGGTGTTTGCTTTGGGGTTTGTTTGTGCGTTATGGGTTGGTTTGTTGAAATATTGAGGTTTGGTGGTTGTTTGCTTTAAAGCATAATGCATATATAATGTGGATTTGAGAGAGAGATCAAGATTGACTTTTTCCATTTTCCGGTTTTCATTTCAAGGGAAGGACATCGTTCCCTTTACATTTTTTTTTTTTTTTTACAGTTTTTTTTTAATTTTCTTTTAATTACGAAAATTATTAAAAGAAAAAAAAGGCCAAACTTAATGAGAGGAGTAACTGATACCTAACAGAATACTACATTGATAAAAATTGAAAGTTAGAGGACTGAATTGACAAAAGCTAAAAGTTAGAGGGCCAGTTTTGGATTTTTGTCTTAATTATATTAGTTTATGCATTCAATAGTTGTTATCTTACCTATTTTATAACGATTTTAAACTATTTTATAATATAGTTGTATTGTATACTAAATTGTATTTTGAAATTATTTTAGATTGTTGTATATAATATGGAAGTTGTATCTATAGAAAAAAAAATTAATCATTTAATTTTTTTTCCCACCCCTCATGACAAATGACAAATTCCTAGCTCTGCCATTGCTGACCCCTCTAGAAAAAAATCTTGGAGCTACCACTAAGAGAAATTCTATGGAAAGACCATTGGTGAATATTGATAATAGATTTTTAGTTGGAGTAGGATTTAAATTTTTGAAACTTAGATGCATGTTGCATGTTTTGTTAAAACACTTCGGACAAAGTTTAGCTACAACATTACCCAATAAAATAAATATTATTACATATTTTGAAAATTTAACCATTGAATTGTATGATCTTTACACTTTTAATATACCTATCAAATTTTGTATCAATTGAATATTATTTACTATATGATCTATAATCTTATATTTTATGCATAATTTTAAACTATAAAAACTTGCAATTTAAACAATTTATTGATGACAAAACTATTGATCTTTAATTTTCAAGAAATTTTACAAACATGGAGGATATAAAAAGAATATATAATCCAATGGTAGATTTGTCAAAATTCATCACTAATAAAAAGATATTAGGTTGTACTTTATGGTTATAATCAATTTTGTAATTAAACTTTATCCAAACACTTATTTTTATTTTATTTAAAGAAATTGATAAGCAAAAAATAAGTTGTCATTTTGATACTTAGATGCATGTTGCATGTTTGTTAAAACACTTATTGTTATTTTATTTTACAAAATTGATAAGAACAAATAAGTTGTTGTCTCTATCATCTAAAACTTAGATGCTTATTGCATGTTTTGTTAAAACACTTATCATTATTTTATCTAAAGAAATTGATAAGAACAAATAAGTTGACTTTTATTATATATATATATATATATATAGAGAGAGAGAGAGAGAGAGAGAGAGAGAGAGAGAGAGAGAGAGAGAGAGAGAGAGAGAGAGAGAGAGAGAGAGATGAATTATTGATAGATAATGTTTTGGGAAAAAAGAAGGATTTCGTGGATGAAATAAAATGTGCTTTTGGAAAAGGACAAAATTTATATACAATATTTTAGGTATTGTTTCTTAGGTTTCCATTTGAAGATTCTGCTATGTGGCTACTTAATTAAAAAATACACTTTTATTCTATGAGAAAAAAATCACATGAAGGATCTTAAAAGGGAAACTTGAAGAATAATATTTAAATACTGTACCTAAATCTTGTTTTTTAGAAAAATCACCATCTTTGTACTTATTTTCAAAGAGTGCCTTTGACTTAGACATCACATACTCAAAAACAATTTTTAATTTAGAAACACTTTTCATATAATATTATATGATTATGCAATGAGCTTGTACAAAAATTATTGTTTATTTTAGTATAAGAATCTATTATTTTATTTTACATACTTATTTTCAAAACACATCATATTAGATTATTTATTTTATACCATATTTTATTAAAATATCAATTTTGCTTGATTTTTTAAAAATTGTTTCTCTTTTTTCACACATAACAATCATTATCCATTATTTTTTCATTTTTAAGATACGTAAAGAAATAATAAACAACTAAATTCAAAATGAATAGTGTTAGTATAAATTTTTATGGTTACGGACTTTACGGTAGTAAACTTATAAATTTACACAATTATACATGGATTGAAATAAGTCATTTTTAGTCAAAATTGTGTAAATTTTACATTTTTTATTTCCTATCATACATGGATTGATTGAATGCTCTAAACTTTCATTTGGTTTAGAATTCTTTTTTCTTTTTTTATGAATTTGGTTTAGAATTCTTGATTCTTCGAAATAGGAAGTAAATATCACAAACTTATTATTATTATTATTATGAACGAAAAAGATCTCACACGTGTGATCATTAATCTAATCTACTTGAACCCGCAAAGTGGCACCTCTAAATGCTGTCGTGACACAACATTTTTACGAATCACAGAATTCGAATCAGACAACCCTTAAACTACAAGTGTGACCCAATCAGACTCCTTGCAAGGCACTCCACTTAACATGTTAGAATTATTATTGTTTACTTTTGTGCCCAATAAAATGATGTGGAATTAAGAATTTGAGATCGATATACACCGACGCACCTTGAGGTTGTTCTTTCCTACGGTGGGAGGACAACAGAGGACAATCCTGATGATGACATGCGTGATGCTTCGGTTCTAGGACTCCTCTTTTTTAGAAGCCAACGTGGCGTAAAATGATTGGACAATTGTACAGGCTTTTAAAAGATTCATCTACACTGACCACCACATGTGACTCTTTAAGCTCCTCTCTCTCTCTCTCTCTCTCTCTCTCTTACTCTCTCCAAGTGACGTGTTAGAATCTAACCAAAACAAGATAGCTAAGCTGACCAATCACAAACTCCCAGATCCCTCTACTCCCAAAATTCAATTCCCCAAAATACCCTCAATCAAACAAGATAATTCCTCCCTACTAAAATCTCTACCTTTCCTTGTACAAAGTCTTTTCTTATTCAATTGCTGACGACACAAATCAAAAATCCCAAACTCTCTCTTTCTCTCTCTCTCTCAAAATTCTAGGGTTTCGTAAACGCTACCCCTGAGATCCCAATTATATATATAAAACCCTAATTATTCTCGATTTTGGGTGTCTAGGGTTCCGATTTGTCAGAGGTTTTATTCAATTGGTTTTTGGCTGCCGAGAAAGTTTGCGTTTTTAGGGCTTTTTTTGCTGGTTCCGATTGACTGAGATTGATTTATTATTCTGTGTTTTTGGTTGTGGATTTTTAAAATTGGCGTTTGGCGGCGGAGGGAGTTTGGGTTTTGGGGGCTTGATTGAGTGGAATTGTTGTCTTTGGATTGGCGTTTGGTTCACGAGATAGTTTGGGGGTTTAGGGTTTTGATTTTTTTATTTTTAGGGGGGAATTGATGGCTTCGGCGGGTGAAGAAGAGTTGGAGTATGAGAGCGATCCAGAGGATGTGAAGCGATCTTTGTCGATGCGGAGGAGAGAAGCGAGTGATGATGAGGAAGCTGAAGAAGAGGAGAGAGAGAAGACGAGGGTGGATCCGAGGGCTGTGATTCATTCCGATGAATCGGACGGTCAGGGCGGGGTTGCGGAGTATGATGAAGACGAAGAAGAATTGGACGAAGAAGAGTTATTAGATGAAGAGGAATTAGTGGAAGAGGAAGATGAAGTACTTGTTGAGGAAGAAGAAGTGGGGGTGTATGAGGAAAGAGTTGGCGGCGGTGGTGGTGGTGAAGGAGAGGCACGTGTTGGGGTTGAGAATTCGGCGGTTGCTGTGGTGAATCAAAGCAAAGTGCATGGCGAGGAAAGGCGGGCAGTGGATGATTCGGCAGAGGGGCAAGTGGAGGGTCAGGATGGGGAGGAAGACGAGGAGGAAGAGGTGGAGGAGAAGAAGGAGAATGAGCCCTTTGCGGTACCCACTGCCGGGGCTTTCTATATGCATGATGATCGATTTAGGGACAATGCCGGTGGTCGACCCAGGTACCCGTTATTTATAATATGTGGAATTTGTTTAGAATGTAGCTATAATTTGCATTATCTTTTGGAGTTTGATGCTGCTAGATTTGTTGTGAGGTGAATTATGTGTAGATTAGTTTGAGGGTTTTGGGTGCCACAATTTTCAGTAGTGCTAAACAACACCTATCGCTATTATAGCTTGACTGTAGGACATGAACTTAATTCAGTTGTATATTCTGGGTGAGCTAGGCGCTCCCTTGTCCCTTTGGCGATGACTTTGTTTTTGAGGTGCTTCTTTGTGTTTACAGTGTACTTTAGTATAAACTATAAAGTCCTTTTAACCGGTGGTGTTTGACAGATCAAAGTGAGACTCTACTCTACTGTTCTCATGCACTAATATTTTGTTTCTTATTGCAAAATTTTACTGCTGTAACATTTGTTTTTGTTATTTTGGATTTAAAAGTTTCAATGCAATTTATCAACTTCACTTCCTCATAAGGATCTCTTCTTTGTTATATGTTGCTTTCCATTTCATATGGTTTATTATCAATTATTTCTCTGTATTGAAGTGTCTGTTTGGCCCTGCTATTTCTTGGGGGCAAACTCCTGTTTTCGTCAAAAACACAAGACTGTGTCTGTTTTGCTTAAAATTTTTGATGGAGTTGTGTTTTTTAAAAACGCTGAAAACGGCTTTTAGAATCTGCACATACCAGGCAGCTTTTTCAAAAATGCCAATTTTAAACCTCAAATCAAGTTTTTGCCTCTTGGGTTCTCAATACCTAAATTACCCTCAATTTTTGGCTTAGTGACCTCAATATCAGACAAACACCCTCCCCTTACTCACACTTATCTCATCTGTTCTCTCACATCACTGCTGCCCTCATAGTTGCTCATCTATCACACCTACTGTCAAATCTCAAGCATTCATCTTCTTTTTATTTTTTTCACCTTTTCATTTAATACCAATGTTATCCAACTATCTGTTGAAAAAAAAAAAAAAAAAACTTTTTTTTTTTAATGACGGAAAACCTCACCAAGGCAGGGCCCTTTGGACCCACCCCTGGGGATTAAACCACGGATACATGACCCCACTTGCCAGAACTGTGTCAGGTAATCCAGATAAACTCCTAGTGGGGTTCAAACTGAGGATGTTTGAGACTTTAGTTCATCCCAAGTTTGCAACCACTAGACTTCACCCTGACAGAGTGATGGGTTGACAAAAACAACACTTTTAACAGTTTTTGCAAAGAACGTAACTGTAACTTCAAAAACTGCTTTTCCAAAAAATGCACGCTTTAAAATTTCTGTTTTAAAAAAAATCACCTTTCTCAAACAGCTAAACAACACAAATCGCAATTATAGCTTGACTGTAGGACATGAACTTAATTCAGTTGTATATTCTGGGTGAGCTAGGCTCTCCCTCGTCCCTTTGGCCATGACTTTGTTTTTGAGGTGCTTCTTAGTGTTTACAGTGTACTTTAGTATAAACTATAAAGTCCTTTTAACCAGTGGTGTTTGACAGATCAAAGTGAGACTCTACTCTACAGTTCTCATGCACTAATATTTTGTTTCTTATTACAAAATTTTACTGCTGTAACATTTGTTTTTGTTATTTTGGATTTAAAAGTTTCAATGCAATTTACGACTTCACTTCCTCATAAGGATCTCTTCTTTGTTATATGTTGCTTTCCATTTCATATGGTTTATTATCTATTATTTCTCTGTATTGAAGTGTCTGTTTGGCCCTACTATTTCTTGGGGGCAAACTCCTGTTTTCGTCAAAAGCACAAGACTGTGTCTGTTTCGCTTAAATTTTTTGATGGAGTTGTGTTTTTAAAAAACGCTGAAAACGGCTTTTAGAATCTGCACATACCAGGCAGTTTTTTCAAAAATGCCAATTTTAAACCTCAAATCAAGTTTTTGCCTCTTTTGGGTCCTCAATACCTAAATTACCCTCAATTTTTGGCTTAGTGACCAAAATATCAGACAAACACCCTCCCCTTACTCACACTTATCTCATCTGTTTTCTCACATCACTGCTGCCCTCATAGTTGCTCATCTATCACACCTGTCAAATCTCAAGTATTCATCTTCTTTTTATTTTTTTCACCTTTTCATTTAATACCAATGTTATCCAACTATCTGTTGATAGAAAAAAAATTTTTTTTTTTTTTTTTTAATATTATGACACAAAACCTCACCAAGGCAGGGCCCTTTGGACCCACCCCTGGGGATTAAACCACGGATACATGACCCCACTTGTCAGAACTGTGTCAGGTAATCCAGATAAACTCCTAGAGGGGTTCAAACTGAGGATGTTTGAGACTTTAGTTCATCCCAAGTCTGCAACCACTAGACTTCACCCTGATGGAGTGATGGGTTGGCAAAAACAACACTTTTTAACAGTTTTTGCAAAGAACTTAACTGTAACTTCAAAAACTGCCTTACCAAGAAATGCACGCTTTAAAATTTCTGTTTTTTAAAAAAATCACCTTTCTCAAACAGCTAAGCAAATTGAGCACCCTGTATAATCCTTTTTTTAACCTGATTTTTGCATTGTTTAGGCGGACACATGGTGGAAGGAGGCTGTGGGAGTCCAAAGATGATCGTAAATGGGGGCATGACAAGTTTGAGGAGATGAATTTGCAGGAAAGGCATTATGATGAGGTGGTGGTTTTAGATATGCGCAATCTGTGTGATGATTATTGTTTTAACTGTTCCCTCCTTTTTATTTTTCTATTTTTATATAGGGACTGTTCCCTTTCCTTCTCTCTCATTTGCCTTTCTGATGCATAAACATTATTATAATTTCAGGGTCGGAGAAATTCCAAGGGTCATTATCGAGGCCGTGGTAAAAGTCGAGGTACTGATCGAGGGTATCCAAGAGGGAATAGGTCTAAAGCATTTAACAATAATAATCAGAACCAGGCACCTAAGGGTGTGAGGGGGAGAGGGCCCAGACGCTATGAACCTACCTATAGAAACAGAAGTCAGGCACCTCAAACTGAAAACAGACAGTGAGTTTAAACTTTGAGCTTAATGGCTTTCAGTAAAAAAATTTCCCCTATATTCATCAGGTTAGGCTTAAAATATACTGTTTGCTGATGTTTCAGATCTGGGAAGCCTCTTGAGAGAACATCCCATACTAACTCTGGGAGAGCTTTCACATCCACCTCAAATGTGGAATCTGATCCTGTTCCTGAGAGGAGACAAGTGTTCTCAAGCTTGAACTCCGCTTCTCCTCCATTTTACCCTTCAGGCTCTTCCAATAAAGACATCGCACTGACGCAGAAAAGGGATGTTCAAGCAGGTAGTTCCTACAGAGGTCTGCACCCAGCTGTGATGGATGACAGTTCTTCTGTCCAACAAACCAATTCATTGCTGCGGGGGAAGAATATAGCTGAATCTGTTGGCATGGACAAGCTTTACATTGATGATTCCATCAACCCTGGTGCTGGGAAGCCTTTGTCTAATATGCAAATGCCACTTTCTGGATCCTCGTTAGTCAATACTACACAATCTCCTCCAATCAGGGCTCAGGGAAGGGGTTTATCTATCCCAGGGCAAATGAATTATCAACCGGGCCCACCTCATAATCAAGTCAATAGAGTTTCTTCTTCAACACAACTCCATTCTGTTCAGAAAGGTCCTGCTCAAAGTAGGGGTCAACCTCCTGCACAGCAGTCAAGCCAGCGGCCGGGTAGTGGTTCTCAGTCTTCCTCCCCACCAAAAACAGCTCTTTCAATAAATTCTAACGAATCTGGAGAAGCCGAATCTCCTTCAGAGTCAAATAAATCTAAAAGTGCATTGGTTGGAAAGGGAAAAGCCAATACTCAAGGTGCTGGAAGGGGATCTTTTATGTACGGTGGGGTTCAGGTTATGGGAGCTACTGGGAACATGACAGTTGGTCATGGAGATCAAAACTTCCCTGGAACTCCTGCCTTTTTGCCAGGTGAGGTTTCTTGGATCTTACTTTCAGCTATTAAGAAGAAAATTACAAATAAGGGAAAATATATGTAATGTTGTATACACAGAATGCTCAGTTTTGGATTGCTATTTACAGGACACTTACAAGTCTTTGAAGTTTACTTTTGTGCAGCTTAGTAATGAACTAGTGCTATTTATCTTCTCTCTCTCTCCCCCCCCCCCCCCCCCCCCACCTCTCTCTCTCTCACTAAGTTTATTAAATATACAAATAAATTGTTTAATTTCTACTAGCAACCAAATTAATTTTATCTACGTATTATGCTTTTTTTTCCCCGTTAGGTCTTTGGGAACAGCTTTGGTATCTTGAATTGTTTATCTAGCTCTATTTTATTGCAAATTTGATGGAATATCAGTATAATTTTTGTTTTCCCCCTTCTATCAAACTTTTGTGAGTTTTATTTATTTATCTATTCTTGTTCTTATCTGGTTGTACTTCCAGTAATGCAATTTGGAGGCCAGCATCCTGGTGGTGTTGGAGTTCCTGCTGTTGGCATGGCTTTCCCTGGTTATGTTGCTCAACCACAGCTTGGTTTGGGAAATTCTGAGATGACATGGTTAGTAATCTTTTGTTGTAAATGTGCAGTTTCCTTTCATCTTTATTTGTCTTTTTTCTCTTCTGACCTTGACTGCCTGCTATTAAAATTTCTTTGGGAATGAAAGTTTGAATGAGAAATTAATTCCTTTCTACTGCATCAGTCCAGTTTTTTCTTTTGTTTTGTTTATTTTGAAAGGGATTAGTAATGATCATTTTGTTCTTCAGGCTACCGGTTTTGGCAGGTGCAGCAGGGGCTTTGGGGGCTACATACTGTTCACCATATATTGTTGACGGTGCTTATCATGCTCGCCCTTCAGGACAGACATCTTCCGTGGGTGCCTCAAGGTTGGTAGAATGTTTTCCATGAGTTTGATATTTTACAATGATCTGATGACTTGCTTTGTTTTGCTTAATCTGGTTATTTTGGTGTCTAGTGAAGCATTATTTTGACTTCAGTCCTTTTGTTAAAATGCTTGCTTCAACTTCAAGACACTCTTATATAACCATCTTCCATAGTATGACTTAAAT
Source organism: Quercus variabilis (assembly GCA_030445155.1). Classification (NCBI taxonomy): domain Eukaryota; kingdom Viridiplantae; phylum Streptophyta; class Magnoliopsida; order Fagales; family Fagaceae; genus Quercus; species Quercus variabilis. The sequence continues at coordinate 24,940,710 of CP129449.1, forward strand.
CGTTTAGTAGAGATATGCTCAATAGTATGACTTTGTCTTGTCTGTTTGTTTGGCATGTGATCATTACACGTCATTGTAAACACAAAATTCTCCTCCTACAGTCATATGGTGAAAGTTGATAGTTTGATTATGCTACTATTAACTGATTCGGTTATTCCAACAACATTGCATTGTCCTAATCTTCATATTTTTTTGGTTCCTTTGTAGCAAAGAAAATAATTTGAACAAGCCCAATAATGAATGGAAGCCTTCACAGAGGCCTGGTAAGATACGATCCTTAAATTGTAGTCTTGTGCTTTTGTGTGACTTTCTTTAACACACCACTTTATTATTTGTTATAATTCTGTACTCAAAAGGAACATGTTTTCACTTTTCCTGCAGAACTTGCAAGCGATGAATTTGGGCAGCGACAAAATAAGCCCCGCAGGCAAGTTGAAATTCCTTTTTTTTTGAGTTTGGAATAAATTTTTTGAGGCTTGCTAAGTTGTCCAGACTTACCCACCCTGGATAGGGTGGTGGTGGATAGGACTTGATTCCTTGTGCTATATACTTCTGCCTGGTGTGATTGTTTATATTTGCCTTTTTCTATCCATGCAGATATTCAGAGATGAACTTTGGAAAGTGAAGTACTTAGATATGGATCCTGTTCTAATAAGCAGATAAAGGTTTAATACCACCCAATTAAACTTGTGTTGTCTGGGTGTCACAAAATTCTGAGTTGTGATTGCTTGGTGCTGCAGGCCTTCCTCCAGGCCCTTTGTGATCTCCAGCTTTTGTTCTGGAGCACTTTGGGCCGCAATAGGTTTCATGATATTTTAGGTAATTAATCTTGCTCCAATTAATATATTTATCTTTTATGTATTTTTGGGTTTCAAAATTTTTATTTTTTATGAAAATTTTCCATGAGATTTAGATAAATAATCTTGCTCTGATTAATATATTTCTTTCCATGTATTTTGTATTTCTCAAATTTTACCTTTTATGTTCACAGGGATAAAAGAATAATTTTAAATGTTTTCTGACCTGGTATTCTGATATCCCCCCCCCCCCCCCCCCCCCCTCTTCAATCTGTTACACTGTCTTTCTGCAATTCAACACAAAATGTGAGATCTCAAATTTATCTTTGCAGTATGCTCACCCTCAATAGGAAAACCTATTAGTAATTTATGCGAGTGCTTGGCAAACTACAGGACTGGTTTAGTTCTTATACAAATTCAACTCACTGGTTTAATTTTTTCTAGTTTGTCTAGAATCTGGTCAGAATCAGTTTTAGTTAACATGCATCATACGAAAATGTCAAATTTAAAATTAGTTTATGATAGGAATTAGTATGTGAAAACATCAAATTTTAAAAAGGACAAAGTTTAGCTACAAAATTAGTTGTAGCTTAAGGCTACAACCTTACTCAATACCTTTTTATTGGATGTGAATTTTGACAAATCCTCCCTTGGATTACATTTTCGTTTTATATCATCCATGCTAGCGAAATTTCTAAAAAATTATAGTTCAATAGTTATGTTATTAATAAATTGTTTAAATTGCAAGTTTTTGTAGTTTTAAATTATGTATAAAATATAAACTAATAGATCATATAGTAAATAATATTCGATTAACACAAAATTTGATATTTGTATTAAGAGTGAAATGAACATACAAGGTTAGATTTTTAAAATATGTTGTAACATTAATGCTTTTAAAGGAAGTTGTAGCCTAATATAACCAATTTTGTAGTTGAACTTTGTCCTTTTAAAAATATGATTTTGGATGGAATATATTTGAAAGAACCAAAGTTAAAATTGGTTTTTTGTATGGGAACATATCTGGTCCCATTTTGAACCAGTTTTTTAATGAAAAAGTTACCAAACTAAAAACAACTAAAACCAGTTTCTTGTACTTTGCTTGTGTGGTTTTGTGGTTTGCCAAACACCCCATATGATCCGGTCTTAGTGAAATACCTATATTACAGGGTTGATTATCATGTGATTAAAGCATTAATCGACCTCTGGAACCTGTATGCCTTTGTCAAGTTTTAGTTTTGGTGCTTAGTAGATCCATAATATCTCGGAATCCCACCATTTCTTTGCATCTACTCTTTAGTTTGCACATGCAGTTATTAACTTATTATTTGTCTCTGTTTTAACCTCCCTCTGTCTCTGTCTCTGTCTCTGTTCATGCAGTTATATATGACAAACACCTGCTCATGCTGCACTAAATAATTTAAAAACAATATTGTGGCTTGACGGGTGGCAGTTCCTTTTTAAACTTGCGGTAAGAATCTACTTCAAAGGATAATCCTTGACCTTCTAAATTCGCCAGTTGACATTGGATGAAACTGATAATATCCTGCTTTTGTTGATTTCAGGTTTTCTTGTGGTTTGGGTTTTTTATTGAAGCTTGTGAGAAATGTAAGCCAGCTTCCAAAACTATAAAGAAAAGGGAAAAAGAACAACATTTATTGTGCAGCAGCTCTTTGCTTGGTGGAGTTGAATTCTTCTATTTATTTATATAAATGGTTTGGGGTTTTTATTATTTTTTTTCCTGACAATAACAAGTTAAGTTTATTGAGAGACCCTTTCTATGTATGGGATTTTTCTGGAGTTGACTATGCTTTGGGGATCTTGCGGTTAGAGTTTTAGTTTATCATGGGACTTTCAGAATAGTATTTGGTATTTGGTGTAATGAAAGGATACTTGATGTTTTAGTGAGCTATTATCTGTGATTACTGATGTTTTTCTAGGTAATGCAACGCTTAGCAATAATTATTCTGTTTGCGTTATTTTATTTATTTGTAGACTCAGAAGGCAGGCCGAATGTAACCTACAAATGAGTGTTTGTAGAGAATACACCACCTACGTAAATTTTGGTAGAGAAGAAGTGAGAGAACAAAACTCATTTTAGAATGTGGCCTTTCTAACTGTAATACTGCGGAAGAGTAAAGATGGACGTCAATTATTAATACAAGGGGGGAAAAATAAGATGGATATCTACACAGGTCAGGTTGCACATGTGATTTATATAATGTGAGTTGCCAATTAGGGGGGAAAATGATAAATACGTGTTTATACCCATGTGGCTTTTTGTTTTTATTTTTATTTATTTTTTTATTTTGAGAGTTTTAATTTATGATGTCCGATCTTGATAATAGCTTTTTGTTATCAGATCAAGACTTTAATAAGTCTTACTAGTTGAGCTAATTAGAACCTACTACCTTTGTGGCTTTGATGCTTATGCTTAGTTCAATTCTTTGTGGTAGTCTATCTTTATTAAAATATTAATAAAATAAAAATAAAAATCGGGTCCTTTATTTATTGATGAAAAATCTGGTCCTTTATTCGTCACTCACTGTCACTTGAGCATTCTCCCTTGGATGATTTAAGGGCCTATGTGTGGGTGTGTATCCTACAAGGCCTTACCCGTAGACTCACTCCTGTGGCTGCTACCATTTTTATTTTTATTTTATATAAATATTTTAGGAAAGTCAAAGAAGATTAATAATTAATTTAATAAGTCTATGAATTGATAATTTAATTTATTAAATTAAATTAATAATTTACTGATTTGCTTATTTAGTGAAAGTGGTTTAGAAACAAATTAGGCTTGAAAGTAAAAAAGAAAAAAAAAAAGAAAAAAGAAAAAAGAAGACTTATATTTTAAGTGGCATGAAAAAGCCAACAAGGTGAGCTTAAGATTTGGGGGAAAAACTTTTAAGTGGCGGGAATCATAAGAGACAATTTAAACTTTAAACAGCCGAAAAACTTAACGAACAGTTGAACTAAATACTTGCAACTATGTGAGACTCTAGTCAAAAGGTAAATTTATACTCCAATCGCCAACTTACAGTTAAGAAACAGAAAGAGCATTTTAGAGTTGAAAGAATAAATATTAAATATTCTTAGTCATTATCGACACATTGTGTGATTATGATCATAGTGGGCATAAATGAGTCTAATCGAGTTAAGTATTAAAATTTTAAGTTTGTTTATTAATTTTACTTCGAACATGAATTGAACTCGAGTTTATAACTAGTATTACATGTTCAATCTTGGATTATTTATTTTTTCAAATAAGCTTAAAGTTTGTTTATGAGTTGCTTGATTAATTTATTCTTTTTCTTTATATAATTTATTCTTTAAGAACAGTTTTTACTTTAATAAGTTTTACTAGTTGAGCTAATTAGAACCTACTACCTTTGTGGCTTTGATGCTTATGCTTAGTTCAATTCTTTGTGGTAGTCTATCTTTATTAAAATATTAATAAAATAAAAATAAAAATCGGGTCCTTTATTTATTGATGAAAAATCTGGTCCTTTATTCGTCACTCACTGTCACTTGAGCATTCTCCCTTGGATGATTTAAGGGCCTATATGTGGGTGTGTATTCTACAAGGCCCTACCCGTAGACTCACTCCTGTGGCTGCTACCATTTTTATTTTTATTTTATATAAATATTTTAGGAAAGTCAAAGAAGATTAATAATTAATTTAATAAGTCTATGAATTGATAATTTAATTTATTAAATTAAATTAATAATTTATTGATTTGCTTATTTAGTGAAAGTGGTTTAGAAACAAATTAGGCTTGAAAGTAAAAAAAAAAAAAAAAAAAAAAGAAAAAGAAAAAGAAAAAAAAAAGAAAAAAGAAAAAAGAAAAAAGAAGACTTATATTTTAAGTGGCATGAAAAAGCCAACAAGGTGAGCTTAAGATTTGGGGGAAAAACTTTTAAGTGGCGGGAATCATAAGAGACAATTTAAACTTTAAACAGCCGAAAAACTTAACGAACAGTTGAACTAAATACTTGCAACTGTGTGAGACTCTAGTCAAAAGGTAAATTTATACTCCAATCGCCAACTTACAATTAAGAAACAGAAAGAGCATTTTAGAGTTGAAAGAATAAATATTAAATATTCTTAGTCGTTATCGACACATTGTGTGATTATGATCATAGTGGGCATAAATGAGTCTAATCGAGTTAAGTATTAAAATTTTAAGTTTGTTTATTAATTTTACTTCGAACATGAATTGAACTCGAGTTTATAACTAGTATTACATGTTCAATCTTGGATTATTTATTTTTTCAAATAAGCTTAAAGTTTGTTTATGAGTTGCTTGATTAATTTATTCTTTTTCTTTATATAATTTATTCTTTAAGAACAGTTTTTGTTTTTTTGTCCATTTTGGGTTGTCAAACAAGTTTTTTAGTTTCAAAAATAGAAAATTGTTTTTGAAAATAGAAAATAATGGAAAAAATAGTTATCAAACATACCTTTAGTTATTATTTGGGAACAATTAGAAGTAGCCATAAGTGATGGGTCACAAAGTCTTGGGCCCTTATCTTTCAACTTAACAAAATAAATCACAGGTTCGCTTCAATTTATTAATTGTGCATGTGACTTTAATTGGTTTTCCTAACAGAAATTTCATCAACTAGAAGCTGATGCTCTCTTGGTCATCCAGGCCATCAATGATAGCTCTATTGGCAATGAATTTGGCCACATCATTCAAGGGATCTAGCTTGCTCGAGGCACTTTTGTTAGCAGCTGCTTTCAGCATCTAAAAAGGGACTACAACAGGGTAGCATATGAGCTTGCCCAATATGCTAGACGCTGCAAATCCATGCATATTCGGAAGGGAGTTCTCCCCCTATTGTGTCATCGCTAATTTAGTTAGATTTGATGTAGTGGCCCAGTCATTACTGTTTTTTTTTCCCCTTTTGCTTTAATCCAATTACAATTTGATGATTAATATATCATGATTTCCACCTCAAAAAAAAAAAAAAAAAGAAAAAAGAAAAAAGAAAAAAGAGAAGAAGAAGTCTTAACTTATGTTATTTAGTTTCGTCAATATTGACAATGGTTGCATGTAGCATGGCAGTAGATCTTTGGTGGCTATTGAACTATTACTGATGAGATTCCCCTCTCTTCCTTCTTCTTCTTCCCCTTTTTTTTTTTTTTTTTTTTTTTTTAATTCAATAGTTATAATAGGAAATTGAAAATTTGAACTCTAGTCTGGATGTCTTGAAAAGACTAAGAGGTGTCAACCACAACCAATTGAACTATAAGACTCTTAGTGTTGGTGAGAATGAATTTCAGTTCATTACAAATTATACTTCAATATCTGCCAACAACTTCGAATGATGAATGGACCATAAATTTGATTGATTTAGATTTGTAAGTGATGATGCCGAAAAATCACCAGTGAGTCACACGGTCCTTGCACATTCGAAATAACACCTGCACAACAAAAAAAGAAGACCTAACAAAGGACACCGGTGTGGTGCTGGCCAAATGCCCTCCGAATGTCAAGTTAGAACTTTTCTCACAACTATAGAGTGTCAGAGCTAGGGTAAATTATGCGTACCTTGGTCTGTGAGGGTCTTAGAGCTTTTATAGTAGTAGAGGGTTGACATCTCTTCCTTGGTTTGGAAGTCTTTTCCTTATAGGAATCCCTATAAGCGTATTTTGCGGAATCCTTTCCTTGTAGGAGACTAACACTGAACGTGGGGCACAAGATATTTCCTTATATATGCATGCGTGGAGGCCAAGCTAAGATTATGCCAGAACTGTCAGCCTCGTGTGTTTCCTTCAGCTTAGTGGCGTCGGCTTTCCATCTTGACTACGTCAACTTAAAGCTGTAGCCACCATATTGCTGTCACCTGTCAATAATGCCAACGGGTTTGTTTGGAACGTCCCTTCTTGCCTTCCCATTGGTGACTTCATATTTCTAATTTTATCCTTATCAGCTGCCCCTTACTTCATAGCTTTGTCAGCCTAAGCTGATAGGGCTATGAAGTTGAAATTCTATTATTATGAATTTTTCTTTGCTTCAAGAGAGAGAATCATTTATGGTGACTGCCTTAAGCAGCCTTCATTTAATGCTTGGACACGTGGTGCAACTCAACTGGTTTCGCTTTTGGACGAGGGTGTTGCTTTGTCTTCCGTGCAATTTTTCATTCTATATATACCTCCGTTCCCCCCTCATTCTCTCCTATTTCATTGTTGATTCTTCAAAGAGAGCTTGTTACTTCAAGAACTCTATTCTTGTCGCTTTATTACCCTGTCAACATTCCTCTGTTGAGACTGTCATCCTTCTAGAAGCTGTCTACTTGGTAAGTCGTCTTCTTCTTTCTTTCATTTTGTTTGCTTTAATTGTTTGAGTATTCTACAGAAAGGCCATCAACTTAGGTACTTAGAATGCCTCTGTTGCTTGTAGGTAAAAATTTCTAAGGAAGCAATTAGTGAGTAGTCGTCAGTCCGTGATGGAGTAGGCTATGACGAGGTCTTCCAAATAGGTCAGGAGCCCAAGGAGGGTCATTCCTGGTCGTTGGAGAGAGAAACGTCAACCCGTTCTCTTGACGAGGACGTGGAAAGTTATGTAGGAGAGAAAAATGAGAATGAGGAAGTATATGAAGGGGAAGTTGAAAGTGAGAGGGAAATTAAAGGTAATGATGGAGAAGAAATTGACGGAGAAGAGAATGCTGTCGAGGGAACTCCAGAGGTTGGAAGTTCAAGAAGCCCCAGAGATGGTTTTACTTATCCATTCATTCTCCCTAGACTGTGGACCGTCAATGATTTTTTACCAAAGATGACGAACAATATTTTTAAGGATTTAAGAGATCGCTACCAAATCCCTGACCATATTCCAATTCGTCTCCCTGGGAAGTACGAGAAATGCTACTCAGGGAAGACTACAGACGTCGGCATGTATGATGCGATGTTCGCGGCAGGGTTAAGGCTGCCATTGACGACTTTACATCGTCAGCTGGCTAATTTCCTTGGTTTGTCCGTCAACCAAATTGCTCCAAATGCCTGGAGGACTTTTATAGGAGTCAAGATTTTATGGGGTCGTCTAAGTGGTGGGAACCGTCAACTTACGCTGGACGAGTTCTTTTGGTGCTATAGACCCCAACACATAGTCTCATCCCAAGGCATATATCATTTTGCTACAAGAAAAATAGCATTAAAGCTAGTGTCAGATATGCTCGATTCAAACAGGAATTGAAAGGATAGATACTTTTTTGTCAAAGGACGGATTGGGTGTGCCGTCCCAACGAGTGGGAGACAATGCCTCATGGTTTTGATAATACTTGGGGTATTTTCAAAGATTCAGGTTAACCCCGTTTGTCCTTATTTCATATTTTATTCATTTATTTTTTCAAGCTTCTAATGTCGTTTGCTTTTCCAGCTAGTGTTCGTCCTCATATTTCAGATGAGCAAGAAGCCTTTATCCATCAGGTAACAGAGATCCCGTTAAGGCAGCGAAAGTGTCGGGACCTTATTATACTTGACACTTTGCACCTTTACTGTGGAGGTCCAGAACCGATGCTGAGAGCTCGTTAGCTAAATGCTTATTCTTGTCAGTGTAAGTATCCTTAATTTCTCTTGTTGTCTTTGTACTCTTGTACTTGTTGTAACTCCCATCATTCTTGTCTTTACAGAGATGGAGGTGGCCAGAAAAAGGGTGAGGGCAACTGTTGCTCGTAAGAAGGAGGAAGAAAAACAAGCTAAGTTGAAAGAGGGGGCGTCCTCGTCAGCCCCTAAGATCGTTGAAAAGGGGTTGGCCAAGAGGAAGCCTGATGGGCAGGACGACTGCCTGATCAAAAAGGTGTCCATGACTCCCACTAACGAGCCATCTAAGAAGCTGTCACTTCCCAAACACGGGGTGGGTAAAGGACTAATGTCTACTACCGGCCCTATCAACCAAGGAGCAGACCGTCGCCTTCTCACGCATAAGGACTACGCCGTTGAGATGATGGAGTCCATCATCAAGGACAAGGATGTAGACCCTTGTGTTGAGCATGGAACAGAGGAATCTTTTCTTTTCTTTTTTCTTTTTTTTTTTTTTTTAAGCTGACAGAAACCCTGTGCTGTAGGGAATGGTTCGTATGAAGGCACTGTATGATAGGGGCATTGCCAAGGAAGGAGTGATCACCCGCCTTCATAAGCGTATTAAGAATATGACCGATGAGCAAAAACAATACAAGAAGGCCCTTCAAACCCTTAACTTGGAGGTGAAAGAGTTGAGGGAGAATCTTGAGGAGGAGGGTTGTCAGAGGAAAAATAGCAAGACGCCAAGGCGATGGCGGAGAAGGAGCTGACGGATCTTTTGGCTCAAGTGGAGATGGCCAAGGCCAACGTTGTAAAAGATTTCAAGGAGTCACAGGCATACATTGATTCCTGTGTCGAGTATTATAGTGTTGTCTTTGAGGATTGCCTTAAACAAGTCAAATCCAATTACCCTAACCTAGATTTGGCAGAGGTCTCTATGGATGTCCCCTTGTTGTCAACACTTGCAGGCAACGCTATTCCAGAAGAAACCGTTAATGCCACAAAGTTAAAGCATAACACTCTAGATGATGGCATCGTTCTTGCTCAGCCTGCTGCGAACCCTCCCGTTATTACTCCGTTAGCCAAACCTCACGATGTTCAAGACCCTTCAACTCAGGATGCCCAAGGCCTTCCTCCTAAGGTGACAAAGCCCCATAAGATGCCCTGGCTTTATGAACTTGTTTTTTTTTTTTCCTTATTGTAAATCTAATTTTCGGACAATGCCTCTTAGGCTTTGTTTGTAAAAACTTTATTTTATCTATGGTATTTACATGTCCGTCGCTTTCAGCATATTTTATGTTGCTTTTTATTTGTTGATCTGTATGCTCATTCTTCGTGCTTATGTGGTATGTTGCTTTTTTTATTTATTTATTTTCGGGCTCAATCTCGGACTCGTCTACTTAATCAGCTCCATCCACTTGTTGTAAATCCGCCTACTATCATTGTGGATTATACCATCGACTTACCCTCATGGGTGAACTCGTCAATTATGTTGTGAACCCGTCCTGTTATGTACCCGTCCATCTTGTGGTTTTGCTAGTAACCTCGTCCACTTGGTGGGCTTGTCAATGAACTTATCCATTTTGCTAAGTAATGGCAATTTTACAAAGCCATTAGCTTTAATGACCTTGTCCACTTTGTTAAGTAATGGACTCATCTACTTTGTGAACCTGTCCATTTTATGGACCTGGTTTGTTCCTCTTATGGACTTATTATTGAACTTGTCCACTTTGTAGACATAATGAATTTGTCCACTCGGTGGACTTGATAATTTTGAACCCTTTTAGGATGAATTTGTCCATTTTATGGTCTTAATAGACTCGTCCACTATATGGACAATAACAAGCTCGTCCACTTTGTGGATTTGATAATATTTCATCCTTCTGGATGAAGTCATCCACTTTATGGACAAATATAATAAGCTCGTCCACTTTATGGACTTGACAATATTTCATTCTTCTGGGACGAAGTCATCCACTTTATGGACTTTAATAAACTCGTCCACTTTATGGACAAATATAATAAGCTCGTCTATTTTATGGACTTGACAATATTTTATCCTTCTGGGATGAAGTCGCCCACTTTTTAAACTTTAATAAACTCATCCACTTTATGGACAAATATAATAAGCTCGTCCATTTTATGGACTTGACAATATTTCATCCTTCTGGGATGAAGTCGCCCACTTTATGAACTTTAATAAGCTTGTCCACTTTATGGACAAATATAATAAGCTCATCCACTTTATGGACTTGACAATATTTCATCCTCCTGGGATGAAGTCATCCACTTTATGAACTTTAATAAGTTCATCAACTTTGTGGACAATTTTCTATAGAGGAAACACCTTAGCCATTTCTGAATATACTCTTATTATGATAAACTGTGCATTTGTAGAAAAAGTAGTTCTTTAAAAGAAGAAGACTTGCCCTTTGGGCTTTAAAAGAGTTATTGTAGCAAAAACTAATGTAAATAGAAAAATTGAATATAGCAAAAATTAACTACGGTAAACTAGAAATAAATGGGGTGTTGTTCTTCATGCCATCCTCTCTACTAGTAGTACTTCCATAGGTGCTCGGTGTTCCATGGATGGTGTAGCTTCCGTCTGTCCAATGTTTCTAGGTGGTAGGCGCCCTTCCTCTGCCATGATGTGATTTGGTAAGGTCCTTTCTAGTTGGGGCCGAGCTTCCCTTGGGTAGGGTCTCTAAAGCACCCATGACTTTCCTCAAAACGAGATCTCAAACCTGAAAGTTTCTATGTCGGACCCAGGAGTTGTAGTGTTTTGCCATGCGATCCTGGTACCGTGTGAGTCTTTGTTCGGTTGTTGCTCTGACTTTGTCAACTAGATCGAGCTGTAGACGCATAGCCTCGTCATTCTTGCGTTCATCATGATTGCCTACTGATAACGCCTTAAAATGTGTACTTGTTATATATTTATGTGGGCGTTATCTCCTTATTACTATGCTTAATTTGTATAATTAAGCCATAATTTGTATTAGTCCCTATTATTTATCTTTACATAATTTCTTGAATAAGATGCTATTCATTGTGTGTAATTTTCTACTTTCAGGAAATCATGTGAGAAAGATGAGTTTACAGGAATTTGTGAGAGAATGGAGGCCAAACTAGAATTAAAGTGGAGCTAAAGGACCATGCCTAAATTTCTAAGGAGGTGCAGCTGGAGTGCTTGGATCATCTAACATGATTGGAAGCTTCAAATAAGGAAAGAAATCAAAGAGGCAGAATCTGAAAAGGAAAAATTTGATTTGAGCACTGATCAGTATTTTGAGTGTATCTCTCTCCTCAAAAATCCAATTGACACAAGGCCAGATGGGTTGGAACCGTGACTTAAATATCTACAACTTTCCAGTTTTTAGTTTTTCCAAATTCTCAACTTTGGAAGGCCGAAATTAACTCACAAGTTACCGCTGTAAACCTGGACGGAAATTTAAATAGTGAAAAGTTTTATTTTCTTTAGACTTAGACATTAGGGTTTTAGAAGGGAGGCTGTGAGAACGAATTTTGGCAGAGAAAAACTTGTATTTTCCTTTCTCTAATGGCAGCCTAAACTCTTTACTAGGGCTAGGGGTATGTTTCTTTTATGTGGTATGAATATTCAATGTGATTCTTTTTAAGATTTTATCAATAACATATTTGATTGTTCAATTAGATTTCTTTTGATGTATTAGTTCTTCCATGCTTTCAATAAGTTCAATCATATTTTTCTTATTGTTTAGAGGAATTTCTAATAGTTTCAAATAGAAATCAGGTTTTAAAGTGAATGGGTTTTTCTGAAAACTTTTCTAACCGCATTATTAATCGAGGTTATCATGCATTCTTGAATTGTCTCAGTTCAACCGAATCATAAATTTTTAATTGTATAAGAACAATCAATTATGAAATAGATATTTCTTAGATCACAAAGAATTTCATATCGATATAGGGAAACACCCCGATGCCCTAGTATTTACATTATTGATTTAAATCAGTTTTTATTATTATTCTTGTTAACAATCACCAAGCAAAAGTATTTTTATTCTTCACCCAAAATTTTATTTAATTTAATTGTCTTTGAATCTATCCTGCTCCTTGTGGTTCAACCTCGGTACTCCAAGAATTATATTGCTACGATCTCCTGCACTTGGGAGTGAGCAAGCAATTTTGGCGCCGTTGCCAGGGAGCTGTTGCGTGTTCAGAGGCAATTTTTAGGAGCAAAGCACAACCGGTGGAAATTCTTCTATTGGTAACTTCGTTCCAATTTTTTTCACCTTTTTTTTTTGTTTTTATTTTTCTATTTGTTTTTATTTTATTTTATTTTATTGTGGATTCATTGTTACATGAGCATTTGGGTTAGAAACAAGAGAGGCAGATTAGAAATTTTTGAAACTTATTTTGGTAATCTTTTTGACACACCTTTGCCTTCACCTTCTTCATCAATCATGGGTGATGAAACACGTAATAATCATGAGGAGAATAGAAGAACTATGTATGAATTGTTGCATCCCACACAAAATTCTGTTCCTTCATGCATCATGTTTCCACCTAATGCACCACATGTAGAATTGAAACAAGGTTTACTAGCAATACTTCCTGAGTTTAGGGGACAAAAAAATGAAAATCCTAATGTCCATGTTAGAGCTTTTGAAGAGGTAATTAGTAGTTTCTATGCACAAAATGTTATTGAGACTGCTAAGTTACGTTTCTTTCCTTTTTCTCTTAAGGATAAGGCAAGAAGTTGGCTTTACACCTTGAAACCTAGGTCTATAGGTAGTTGGGGGGAGATGGCCAAAGAATTTTTTAAGAAACACTTTCCTCCCCACAAAGTCCAGCAAGTAAAAAGAAGGATAGCTAGTTTTGTCCAAGGTGAAAATGAGACCTTATACCAAGCTTGGGAAAGGTACAAAGATCTTTTCAATTTCTGCCCAAATCATGGGTATGAAGATTGGAGATTAGTTAGCTATTTTTATGAAGGACTTACACCTAGGGACCGACAATTTATTCAACTCTCATGCGGAGGGGACTTTTTACAGAAAGAACCCGAAGATGCAATGGATTATCTTGATGAGATTGCTGAAAACTCTAACACATGGACTGGACCTTGCCCTATGGACTCCACTGATAGGACTAGAACTAACACTACCACTTCTAGTGGAAGTGTTTTCAAGTTGAGGGAAGATGATAACATGAGTGCAAAAATTAGCATGTTAACTAAAGAAATTGAAGCACTCAAAATGAAAGGAAGTAGGAGTGTTAGTGCTACCTTTAGAGAGGACCCAATGGAGGTGTGTAAAATCTGTCATGAGATAAATCATGCTACAAATGAATGTGCATCACTTTAATCATTCTTGAATGTGCCAGAAGAACAAGTACATGCATTTAATTCATATTGGCCAAATAATTCTTCATATTCTAACAATTATAACCCAAATATGCGAAACCATCCGTATTTGAGTTATAAGAGTGACAATGTGTTGAATCCTCCTGCTCTAAGGAATTTTAATTCACCACATGCATCATCATCATCTAGAACTTCCTTGGAGGATGCACTTAGTACTTTCATCCAAAGGCAAAGTGAACAAAATCAAAAGTTTGAATCCATGCTCACTAGGCTAGATGAAGAGGTAAGAGAGACCAAGAGTCATATAACTAGGCTTACAAATTCATTGAGTGGGATAGAGAGAGGGAAGCTTCCTTCCCAAACTCAACCCAATCCCATCAATCAAAATCTAAAAATTGGCTCTAAGGATAAACATGAGGAAGTAAAAGCTGTGACCATTTTGAGGAGTGGTAAAGAGATTGATAAAAGTTCTCCTTTAGTAACTAAGAAATCTAAGGAGACCCCAGTTGAAAAAGAGAAGGATGAAACTGAGTCACTTGAATTTGGTGAAATTGAACAATGCCCAATCCCTCCACCATTTCCACAAGCCTTAAAATTACCTAAGAAGTTGGACACCGCATCTGAGATATTAGAGCATTTGCATCAAGTTAAGATAAATTTGCCATTATTGCATGTTATCAAGCAAGTGCCTGCATATGCTAAGGTAATTAAGGATCTATGCACCATCAAGAGAAAGCATCATGTGAAGAAGACCGCATTCCTAACAGAACAGGTAAGTGCAGTTATTCAACAAAAGACCCCACCAAAGTATAAGGATCCAGGTTGTCCTACGATCTCTTGTACTATTGGAGATTACATCATGGAGCATGCATTGCTAGATCTTGGGGCAAGTGTTAATTTGATCCCATTCAGTGTATATAAAAAACTTGGACTTGGTGAGTTAAAACCTACTTCAGTAACTTTACAGCTAGCTGACCGTTCTGTAAGGGAGCCGAGGGGGATGGTTGAGGATGTGTTGGTAAAAATTGAACACTTTTATTATCCAGTTGATTTTATTGTTCTAGATTACCAACCTGTTTTACATCCTAGTGCTCATACCCCTATTATTTTGGGTAGACCTTTCCTTGCCACAGCTAATGCTTTAATTAATTGCAGGAATGGAAGGATGCAACTCACTTTTGGTTCCATGACTTTGGAGCTAAACATATTTCATGTGGCTAAACAACCACATGAAGATGATGATTGTGCTTATGTGAGCCTCATTGAGGCAGTGGTTCAAGAAGAGTTTAATAAGAATTGTTTTTCTAATCCTCTTGAAGCTCTTTTTAATAATTCTGTTGATTCTTATGTTTTAAAAAGTAATATTCATTTATCTGAAATTTGTTCTTTGTTGGATTCCTCACAAGTTTTGGAAGAACAACAGGTGATGGCAATTAATGAAAGATGGAGACCTCGCTTTGAGGAGCTACCAAAGAGTGACAAAAAGCCTGTGCCTTCAAGTGAAGAGGCACCACAGCTAGAACTTAAGCCGTTGCCCAGTGGTCTTAAGCATGCATATTTGGGTCCAGATCATGCCGCCCTTAAATACCTTCTTTCTAAGAAGGATGCTAAGGCGCGATTAATACGTTGGATTTTACTCTTGCAAGAATTCAACATTGAGATCAAAGATAAGAAAGGAGCAGAGAATGTAGTGGCAGATCATCTATCTCGACTTACTTTTGATGAGGGTCTAAAAGAAATGCCTATTCAAGACTCATTCCCAGGTGAGCAACTTTATGCTGTTACTGAGCTACCATGGTATGCACATATAGTGAATTACCTAGTCATGAATGCCATTCCTAAGCACTGGACCGCGCAAGATAGGCGAAAATTCTTTGTTGAGGTAAGAAACTTTTATTGGGATGATCCTTATTTGTTTAAATATTGCCCTGATCAAATCTTGAGAAGATGCATTCCTAATAATGAGACCCATAATGTTATGAAATTTTGCCATTCAGAAGCTTGTGGTGGCCACTTTTCTGTGAGAAAAATCACTGCAAAAATCTTGCAGTGTGGATTTTATTGGCCTACTATGTTTAAGGACACTTACAACTTTTGTAAGAGGTGTATAGAGTGCCAAAAGTTAGGGCGTATCACACGTAGGAACATGATGCCAATGTCCCCTATCCTTGAGATAGAAGTTTTTGATTGTTGGGGAATCGACTTCATGGGACCTTTTCCCCAATCTTTTGGTAATCTATATATTCTCTTGGCAGTAGATTATGTATCTAGATGGGTTGAGGCCATAGCATGCAAGGTTAATGACCATAAAACGGTTTTGAAATTTTTGAGAGAACACATTCTCTCACGATTTGGAATGCCAAAGGCTATAATTAGTGATAATGGTAGCCATTTTTGTAACCGTTATTTTCAAGCATTGTTGAAAAAGTATGGAGTGGTGCACCGGTTGTCCACCCCGTACCACCCTCAAACTTGTGGGCAAGTTGAGCTTGCCAATAGGGAGATTAAGCAAATTTTAGAGAAAACGGTCAATCCAAACCGTAAAGATTGGTCCTAAAGGCTAGTTGATGCATTATGGGCTTACCGAACAGCCTATAAAGGACCCTTAGGAATGTCTCCCTATCGTCTTGTTTATGGGAAACCTTGTCATTTGCCTGTAGAGATGGAACATAAAGCTTATTGGGCTATTAAAGCCTTTAACTTTGATCTACAAGGGGCTGAAAAATTGAGGAAATTCCAATTGAATGAGCTAGAAGAGCTTAGGAATGAGGCTTATGTGAGCACTCGCAATTATAAAGAAATGATGAAATTATTTCATGATAAAAGCATTGTGAGGAAATTTTTTGAGAAAAATCAGCAAGTCCTTCTCTATGATTCGAGGCTTCATAAATTTCCAGGTAAACTAAAAACTAGGTGGGATGGCCCTTTCATTGTAAGGGAAGTGTTTAACCATGGAGTTGTAGTAGTTGAGGACCCTAGGGATGGTAGGATTTTAAAAGTAAATGGACAAAGGTTAAAACCATACTTAGGGGGGGTTATACCAGAGGAGGAGACTATGTCACTGGAGATCCCTGCCTATTGGGATGCTAAGTGAACTTTGAAAAAGCCTTATGAAGTTGTACCATATTTGTTTTTATTTTTTATTTATTTAATTTTTTTTTTTTTTGCCTTTTGTTTTTGTTTTTGTTTATGCTTTTTTTGTTTTGTTTTGTTTTTTTTTTTTTTTTGTTTTGTTATTATTTTTCTTTTGTGAGCTAACATTTGCAGGTGTGAAAGAAATTTCAAAAAAAAAAAAAAAATTCAAATGCTTAAGGTAACTTCTTCCCTATATACTTGAATTTAGTTTGGCTTTGATACATTGAGGACAATGCAATATTTTAGTTGGGGGGAGAGGTCTACACATTTTGTTGCACCTTGCATGATTTTTTTTTCTTTTTTTTTTTCCTTCTTTCTTTTTGGTTGCAACTTTTCAATTAAAAAAAAAAAAAAAAAACCCTTGAATTTGAATGCAGAAGAGTTATAAGCTTTATTTTTATATCATGTGATGGAATGAATAATGCTGAGTTGGTTATACTATTTGTTATATTAAGACTCTTTCATGAAGAGCACAATTGGAAACTTTTGAGCACAATAGCCAAGTTAGTGGACGGTTGGATGTTGGATATGCATGGATCATGAACAAGCTAGATATAAGCTGAAACTCAACCCATATGGAGAGTTCTTGAGCCTTACTTTTCTTTGTGAGAGTATATATTTGTTTGAACTCTTAAATTTCTGTCATATGCTTCAATTTTTGTAAAAGATCTCTATATTTTTTTGGTTGACTACTGGAAACATTATGAGGAGATGTACCATGATCCTACTTATTTTTGTCCTTAGGCATGCTGGTTTATGTGGAATTTTAGGAGATGAGAGCCTAAGGCCATTGTCACCAGCTAAACAAATATTCAGCCTACCTTGACATTAACCATTGTCACCATCATTTGAGCCATAAGAAATATTTTCACAATACCACAAAACATTTTTGTTTATGGGTGTTCTCTTGGGGGTTCAAGTTTTGAGCAATTGATGTGTTTAGATACCGCCATTGTCTCTCTTTTCTTCCCAAAAAAAAAAAAAAAAATCAAAAAGAAGAAAAAAAAAAGAGAGAGAAAAAGAAAGAAAGAGAAGACATACATATAAATCATTGGTGTCTTACACATCTTTCATGTATTTCAGAAGGGTTGTATGGTTGAGTAAAGGTTGTTTTGATTCAAGTTGGTTGTTACTGCTATGAGTTGGGTTTGGCTTGAATTTTCTGCATTTAATTCATATACCTCATATTTCAAAGAGAGCAGTTTGCCTTTACCTAGCCATAAGATTATACTACCATTGAGCTTAAAGTCCTACTTGATCCTAAAGGTGCATGGCTGGTATGTATTTGGGATAAAAACTAGGGATGAGAATGGTATTAACCTCACGTTTCCAGGAATTCAACATCCTTTCCAAGAGATCTTTTTCGGTTGTATTAGCGGCTGTTTTTGTATACACATGTGATATTCTTAAAACTTCTTCTTTCCTTTTTGTTCACATGTGATTTGAAGAGAGAAACCATTACTTCTATGTGTGTTCTTTCAGAGTGTTGATGACCTAAGAGAGGTTTTGGAGTAGAGGCTCTAATCTAGATTATTCTTGGTCTATGCATGTTTGGAAAAGCTGGTTTGACTGGATGGGCTATGCACACACACACTCCAAAAGTGAAGCTAGTGAAAGCTCTTTAATATGATGAATAGTATCCCAACTCAAAAATTGAAAGTTCATTTGTATGATATAATGATAAAGTAGACTAACATTTGTTGCAGGAATTTTCAAGGAACCTTTGACTTTTGTGGGTAGAGTCACTGCAAACCTTCACGAGAGTAAACTCGTCCACTAGGGTGACCTAGGGGTTCAAAGACTTGCTGCACATGGGAAGTGCAGTCGTGTAGCCTACGAAAGTGGCTTGTATTTTAGTTTTAATTTTTCACTTTTAGTAGACATAAGTGCTTTGTGGATTGCTAGGGACTAGCAAGATTTAAGTTGGGGGGTGTGATAACGCCTTAAAATGTGTACTTGTTATATATTTATGTGGGCGTTATCTCCTTATTACTATGCTTAATTTGTATAATTAAGCCATAATTTGTATTAGTCCCTATTATTTATCTTTACATAATTTCTTGAATAAGATGCTATTCATTGTGTGTAATTTTCTACTTTCAGGAAATCATGTGAGAAAGATGAGTTTACAGGAATTTGTGAGAGAATGGAGGCCAAACTAGAATTAAAGTGGAGCTAAAGGACCATGCCTAAATGTCTAAGGAGGTACAGCTGGAGTGCTTGGATCATCTAACATGATTGGAAGCTTCAAATAAGGAAAGAAATCAAAGAGGCAGAATCTGAAAAGGAAAAATTTGATTTGAGCACTGATCAGTATTTTGAGCGTATCTCTCTCCTCAAAAATCCAATTGACACAAGGCCAGATGGGTTGGAACCGTGACTTAAATATCTACAACTTTCCAGTTTTGAGTTTTTCCAAATTCTCAACTTTGAAAGGCCGAAATTAACTCACAAGTTACCGCTGTAAACCTGGACGGAAATTTAAATAGTGAAAAG